>OY725339.1:9091802-10291802 GCA_963243735.1 Neocrepidodera transversa
GCAACTATAATAACCGGAAACCCTACTAACTCCACTGGTAACTCAAAGGCAGGTTCCTGAGCTGCAGTACTCATCGGCCGATCCAAAAACATAACCAATTGTATAAACAATACCATAAGGCCTAACAAACCGCGTTTGTTCATTTTGAAAACTTGTTTAAGCAAGGCGAAACCGACTAAATCGTCTAAGAATAAGCCGAACTGGACTATTAAGAGTGAAAGTAGCCACCTCTACCTTTAACGTTGGGTATCCAGCTATGGTATATCTACATGTGTATATTCAAAGATATTAAATAATTGGTACCGAAAGTTATTAGGCAAGCGAAGGATTATTCCGAGCAAGAATTTAATTTCAGCTTTTGTTCTTATTTTGTAATACTATTGTTCTAGTCGTTACATTCACTGGTTAATATTTTTTCAGTACAGGATACATCAAGACCATCTTTCACTTTTTTTAAATTTTTTATATATTAGAAAATAACATAGTTAAAAATTTCCCAACCAACATAAATAATAACTAAAATAAAATATAATTGTAAAAGAAAACTATTTTGAAATAGTTATTTAATCTTCACAAAAACTACAATAAAATAAGAAAATTGATTTAATTGTACCTTTCTGATGATTAAATAAAATATTTCGAAAAAATGAACAAACGTTAAGTAACAAGCTTTCTTTTACCATTGCTACTAATCCCGTTTAACATTTGTATTAAAAAAATGGTATTGTTTTCGCTAATGATCCAAATAGCTTTAATAACAAAGGGTTGATTAAAAAAAAATAGTGAACAGTAATATTTTTATCTACATAAATAAAAGTAAACAATTAGGTATGTAGTTAAATTCATTTTTTATCTTAAAAATTAACGTTTACAGAACTAACATATCGGAGAAATCTTCCGACCAAATTATAAGTGGTACAGTCAATATAAAATATAGTAGGTTGAAATATTGAATTTTTTATACTGACGATTTGTAAGCAACAAGCTGTCAGTGAAGTCTGTCTATGGTGAATTAGTAAATGAAAAAATCGAATTCTTGATTTATGTTTATTTAATTTGTTAAAAAATTATCCGTTTTTAGAAAGGGCATAAAGTATCGTAAATATTTTTCCATTATTTGCAAGTAGGTGATTTTGTTAAAAAATTTTCCCATGTGGTTTAAAGAATTCCATATACTTATTTCCTGCACTTAATTTCTGCCTCATATTGAACTAGTTTTTAAGCAACTTATCTGATCGTGATTTTTTGTATAAAAATGAAACTAAAATTTACAAAAATCATCTCATTACTCAATATATTGTTAACTTAGATAAGTTCAAAACTGGCTATGAATTATAACTATTTTTCGGGTTATTAAATAATTCTTTAACAATGACTCCAAACCAAATTTACGAAGTTATAGAAAATCTCCTAAGGTCCGATAGATGGCATCCATCAAGAAGTAACTTTTATTCGGTTGAAGAAAATTAGAAAATAAAGTGATAATAGTATTATAGCCTAGGAAGGGGAGAAAAATGTATTAAAGTTATTTCAACTGCATCATTAAGAGAAATGAAACGAAATATAGATGTAAATACATACAGAAACACCAATACCACTCCTACAAGTACAATTGTGCTTGTAGTTAAAATGTAGTGAAAAAATTTTATGTATGCATAGTTTTTCCTACAAGATATCATGTAAATTTAGAGACATTCAAACAAAAGCGTTATTGCCGTTTCTTCTGTCATAAGTCCTTTGATTGACAATTCCTGAGTTGCCAGTTTCATTATTTTTCGGAACTTCTGAAAAAATGATATTCAGTTTCATTCTATGAATAAAACAGAACTTGTGTCAGTATGGAATATATTGAAATGAAGACTTCGTATTTCATCGCTGTTCTCGATTTAGTTATTCTTAAGTAATATCTATGTATTCCGAGTACTATATCATTATTTTTTCGACCTGCTCACATTGCAAATAAATATTATGAATACGATAGGTCAGTACTTGTTACGGCACTTCTTGGCGCGATTTTCGCAGTGTTCAGTCAGGAATGTTTCTTTGGGAATTTATTTTGGAAAAACTGCTTCGAATAAATTTTTTTTTTAAATCTAACCACTTCTCTCATCGTTCTGAAGGTTGTGGTATTTTTTCCAGAAATTAGGGATCTAGCATTTCAGAAAAAAATTTGGATTTAATGTTTAGATTGTGATAATGAGACTATAGAAATAATTGGACCATATTTATGACGGACCTCTAACTGTCCATCGGTATGTGGAACATCTTGATGCTGAACAATTCATTAACGTCTATTTATTTTTTCATCCAATTTTCTTACGTCCTCATATGAATACCACCTTACAAAATATAACCAGGGGCGTACAGCAGGAGAATGGGACCCCTTAACTTCCCCAAATTTTGTTCCACACTGCGTAACCCCATTAAAGTTTGTCGTATTTTTGAGTTTGGTCATGCTTCTTAGGTACATAATATATTCCTGTTTCACTCATTTAATGCGTATATTTTTTTAGATATTAGTAGCTACTAGAAGATGTAGTTGCACGGTATTTTGAGTGCAGTTATTTTGACAGATAGTTGAATTGATCTGCAAGACATAACTGCAAAAAAACGGTGACTTTAGAGACGTACAGCATGGGACCCCTTAAGTCCCATTATTTTGTACGGCACTGAATAACTTTCAATTTTGGCCGTATTTTTTAATTTCGCAGATATCTTTGGAGATATTCGAACTTAAAGATGTTGTTGCACGTTATTCTGACTGTAATCTTAAATTCTTAAAAAATTGTTACAATAATTGCTTCTATTGTGATGTAATTATGCGGTGTTTACACAACATTGTCTTCCGAAGCTTTAACGATTCACATCAGAAGTTTTTACATGAAAATGAAAATATTTTATTAATTTCATGCCGCAATTAGTATTTAATAAAAGTAAATTATTAACACATTTATAAATATCAAGTTGGTGTATTATAGGTATCAGCAAGAGTAATAATACTTTATTTTAATTATTAGTCTAATAAAAAATTAAACACAACGATTTGATTTTTATAAGATAAAGTAGAAAAAAACAATTACTGGTATATTAATTATTATTTTGTATATCTTTAAAAAATCTTTTATTTTTGTTCTCCAAAAACACTACTAAAAGCATGATTTTTAAGTTTTTTATTTTTACAAATTTTTGTCTTCTAAAAAATGTCTTGACATAAAAACTTTTTTTTCTTCTTTACAGAAATTGCTTAAAAGTAATTATCACTAGAAAACAGTTTCATTAATACAATTTTTTTCTCGTCCAAAAAAATTTCCTCAAAATAAATAGGTACATTAAAAAAAGTTCCCTAAAAAGATTACCTATGCACATGTTAAAATATAAAATATAATAACAATTTTAGATAAATATCTGATATTCCTTTGAAATAGGTAGAAGATTTTTTATTTCCTTTGATGCGTTATTCACAAATTTGTATGTTTGTGTAAATTTAAAATTGTATACTTCGCCAATGAGCCAATGTTTTGTACTCGATCATTAATCACTTTATATTGGTTACTAAAAGGGATCCGATAGAGACGTTCTAGAATCACTTAAATTTAATGGTTATGGCTCTTATTTACGACCAATCCGTTGATACCTGCAATTTTTTAAAAAAGTAACGACAACATAAATTCTCAAAAATAACCATTATTATTACTACCTACTCATTAGCTGCAGTTGAATAGGTTATAACTGTACAATATAATAAATCATATACAAGTACTTTTGGAAAATCTTAAACATTATTATTGATTTGGAAATCCTATTCATATTACAGGGGCGGCACCTTCTTTGTATATATTTAGTTGCTTGATCAACTAGTAATAGGTGAGAGAACTTTTCAAGGTAAATTTTCCTAATAGTCTTACAGTTTGTCAATTAAGTGAAACATTTAAAATTTTATACAATCGTAAAATTGGTCTGTTTCCTTAAAACTATATGATTTTTAACAAATCAAGTTTTGGTTAATATTTGAGAATTATTTAAATATTATTATTTTTGTTATTGATCACAAATAATAAATAAATTATTACAACATACTTAATAATATCAACAGTATCTCAATAACGAAATAGTCTCCAATTCCACACTGCTGTTTTAATTTATCTTCGAAATGATAATGAGAGAAAGTAAAGTGCAATTTAATAATATCGTTATATAACTATAGTCACCATGCGTTGGTATATGTGGACGACATAGTGATCATTGTAAGTTCCAAAACTGAAATGAAGAAAGCACGCGAAAAGATAAAAAAGACATTGAAGTTGAACCCACTAGACATAAATAAAATATAAGGACATAAGAACTGGAGCAAATGTAATCGAAGAAAAGAATATTGAGAATATGGTATTAATATAGTTATAGTATATTGTGTCAGAAGGGCAGCTAAGGGCTGCTAAAGCGTTTTCTGCATGTGTGACACATATCTGTTTTTTGCCTGCCAATTAAGCAAAAAAAGAGATGAGTTTCAAATTTTGACATTTTCTTATTTTGACAGGTGACAGCTGGAGAAATATTTTTGAATGTTCTGATTAGATATTTTCAAGTGCTTTCTAATGACATATTACAAGTCAAATTCCGTGATATGTTACTTCTGTCAATTTTGACAATGGCACTCCCGTTTGACAGATGTCGTACAAAAACCAATGGGTTATTCCGACAGATAACCCAAATCCATATACCAAATTTCAGCTCAATCGGATTAAACATGTGGCCTCTATCGTGGAAGAATACAGATAGACTTCCATCTGGAAATGGTCTTAATCGTCCCAGAAAATGTTTTTAGTTCACAATACTTTTCGGGCTTATTTTGAATTTTTTCGCCTACCATATGTGAAAATGAATCATATCAACCCTAAAAATCTGACCGAAAGTAATGTTTATATCTTCTCTTGGGCTGCTAAAGTCATAACAACACGATTTTGTAATTTTTCATTATCTAGACACCTAGCTTTGACCATGGGCCTAGATATGAGGGTAAGGGGAGTAATTACCCCCACGCAGGATACCAAAAAATAATACGAAAATAAGAAATAAAATGTATGAAATGAAGAAACGGACAAACATATTCTTCTAAAAGCTTGCTTACCCTTCCAGCAAAAAGTACCTCTCCATGAAAAAAAATTATATACGCCCTTGGATTTGACTCTCACTTGCGTACTTTGACATTTCACATAAATTTTCATTAAACGTCAGTGTAAATCAAAGTCTGGAATCATGAAAACAAAACTGTAAAAGATTTTGGTTATATTTTCCTATTTTTTGTTTTTTTTTTTGGTAGACGAACAAAAGTTGTGTGTAACACATGTAGAAAATGCTTTAGCTCGCTTGTGCAGCTAAAGCTTAAGCTCATTTTCTGCCGTTGTGACAAAATATACTATATTTAGATTTTTATTAATTAACTGCTAGAAAGCGGAAATTAGTACAAGAAAGTAGAGGAGCAGGGTCATTGGCAACGATTATATAACTTGTCGTAAATTTAACCAATAGCAGTTACAATTTCTACTAAGTTACTATGTATTGATAAGTTAATATACCCTTGAAGACGTGGTATAATCGTTTTGGTGATTCGCATCCTTCCATCTTGAAAAATTTGACACATTAAAATAATGTTTGAGGTTTATTATAAGCAAACGTCAACAATATAATGCGTTATATAATCGTACCAAAAGCCAACGTGAGGATACAAATATAATATTTATACTGTCCTTCTCCCTTGACGTATTTTTTTTAAAACAGCACTTGTGCTGCGCTCTCGTGATGTTTCGCAAAATACGTCTCGTGAGTCGGACGTATAATCGATCATTTTCGATGCTCTTGTGATATATATTACTACTGATTATACAACCAAAGATTATTGTGTTATAAATCAAAATAACATGGCCATACTATGGCATAGTTCTAAACAAAAATATAGGTCGGAATATTATACAACCAAATTTTGGTAAACTTAGAGATGATAATGGAGAAAAATGAAATCCCAATAGATGATTTAATAAATGGTGTCGAAGATTGTAAATGTGTAGCGGTGGACAGAGCATATTGGAAGAGAATAGTTGAGAACCTCGAAGTCAAGAATTTGATGGTTTGACTGATCATAATATTTAAAACGATTTTTATTTGTGTAATAATATGAAAGTTTATTTTTCGTACAATGTTAAAATTGGATTAAGAAGCAATACAAGTGGGTCGTAACAAAGAAAGTAATAAAGAAAATGTAGTACATAAACACTTATCTATTTTATCGCTGTGTAATATAACTTGGATAAATAAAATTCACCGTAGCACACTGCAGCGTAATATTTCCAAAAGATGTGAAACTGTTCGAGTGATAAGCTGGCAAGCCCATAAGAACCAATTTTCAAGATACAGCATAAAATTTATTCAGGAGCTGTTTCGGTTAATATAACTTTTATACTCTTTGTTTTTATGCAGACAAGTCATAAAACTTCCTTGTGCTATCCTTAATTTATTTTCTCTAAAACATTAAGCTGCAGTCTTCCTTGTTTTACTTCTGTATATTTGGGTTAATTTAAAAACAAAATGTATATGAAAACTACTTCATTATCATAAAGAAACCGGGAGCTGGATGGTGTAAAAGTTTTATTAGACTTTTTGGGCTACGCCTGACGTGACGTGCTCGGCATTATAAATATAAACAACTCATTGAAACTTGAAACTACTATACTCTTTCAACCCTAAAAAAACTCTGCCACAGAATTTTATTGTAATTTTAATTACACAAAAAATGTCTATTATACCCTAGACGTCTAAATTCATCTCAATGATTCATTATTTTTTATTTAAAACCATTGCTCTATTTTAATACTAGTTTAATAATCTGAGTCATTTTACATTAGTATAAAAGTTGTTACAATGTGTTAAATAAAAATACGTTCAAATATCTTATGTTTATTATATACAGCTATTATATTACATATATATGTTTTTTTATCACAATGTTTCGAATTATTCTGTTCTTATAACTAATTTATTTTAGTAATAGCCTTTAGGTTTTTAAACAGGACAAAAAAATATTTAAATCCCTTTACTAGATGTAAAAGTAAATATTTTTGATCTGTTAAAAATAGTACAACATAGATTTAATGAAATTGGCCAGATAATTTGCGTTGTTGTTTCTAGAATAATATCAAACTTTCAACGTACTTAAACTATATTGAATAAACATACCAAATCTTAAAACTATTATATTTCTACTACTTCAGTTCAGGACTATCTTTTCCGGTTTTTCTACCAGTTGGACAACGAGATATATCATCGTTAATTTTGATGATATAATTTTGACATTCGGAACACCTATTTTTCATACTTGTACTACTTTAATTCAGAATTATTATTATATATTTTTCTGGAAGTGATATAAATATTGTTTCTGTATAATAACACCATGCATAATTATATCAAGCATAATAGTCCGTTCTTTATTCTCTTTACAGCGATAAATTACACAAGATACTATTTTTAAATGACTAATTGGCATCAAATAATAAGTGTAATTTTGAAGTAACCTAGAAATATACAAATGTACCAATGAAATAATATTTTTAGTTTTTACAGCATACTGTTGTTTGGAATTTTAAGAATTAATATTATTAAAGGCAGCTTGAAAATCAATGCAATGGAAAAAAGGATCAGTAAAATGTATGGCGATATATGGCGATAGATAATATGTAAACATATAAAAGACGGAATTGTAATTAACAGAGGTAGATTAAACCACCTCAGGTATGCAGAGAACTGTTTTATTTCCCAAAATCAGAAAAAAACATTAAAATATATTGACAGACCTGCAAAAGTTTTGAAGTGACCATCAGAAAAAAATTGAAAATGTGTATTTCGGTTATACTAAATCTATGAGCAGGGAAATTACATAGAAATTAATAGAGAGAGAAATTTAGCATGAGTAACTTTGACCCATTGAGCAAAATAACAGAAAGCAAAAGATCCTAAAGTATCTAAGACAAATACTTTATGTTCGATACTTTTCAACAGCGATTAATTATGGTACTAAAATATGAAACAGGCTATAAATAATTTAAAACCTACCCATAGGGCAATGGCAAAGCAAATGCTTTTAATCAAAGGGATCAAAAGTGAAATAGGTGTATTAGGATAAAAATTTAAATTAGCACAATGGAATTTTGTAGGACATTACATTACAAAATTTATAAACTTTGTTGGTACCCTCAAAGCAAATGCCATTTAAGCAATATATTATAACACTATAGTCGATAAGAATTTTAAAGTACAATAATATAAGCAGTTAAATATCTGGATGAAACCGAAAAGATTCAAGTTAAGACCCACGTTGCGTTGTCTGATTTATAGCAAAAAGAAACAAGCATCATTCAGAATCTCACCAAAGCTGTCAATGAAAGATCGAATCTAAGGGTTACCAAGATTTTTCTTAAAATAAAATACCAAATTCTAGAAAAATTGTGAGACGATTGTGAGACGCAGGTAATGTGATTATAAATACTGCTGATAGTATTTACTCACAAAATTAAAATTTTCAAAAATTAGAAAATTCACTGCAGAAATGTCAATTTTTCTTGGTGTGGTTTATTAATCTCAAGACAATATTTGATCTTATAAAAACTGTTCACATATAAGTTGATGTTGGAAAATAAATATTTTTTATTTAGGTATGTAAATTATGTTTGCTTTCAGTTAGGCAAATTAAAAACACATAACCCATAATTTGAAGTTATCACATATTAGTTAAATTTTGTACCTTACATATTTTAAATGGAGAATAGTTAATATGTACCTATATAGTTTCAAGCGAGAGCATAACCGGTGCGAACTAACACCAGTACTATATTTTCCTAATTGTCACGCAGCATTGCAGGATACGTTATTATTGTTACTAGCTAAAATTAAAAAAAAATAGTAATTAAATAATATTTATCTTACAAAAAGGGGTTTAAATTGCAAAATGTTAGTAGATAAAATCAGAAAATCTACAGATTTACTGAAAAGATTATTGAATACTTTTTTATACATTTTATTTTATTACTAATAAAAATATTTGTATTTGGGTAACATTAGACTAAAGGTGGATCCACATCAATAAAAATTTGCGTTGTGCGTTGTATTTTGAAATCCAACAAAAATATATGCGGCACAAATATATATTTTATCATATATTTTACCACGTAAATATTTATCTTGTGCGTTGTACTGCCGAATCCAGGTGTGCGTCAAAATATAGAGGACGTATGCTAGAAGAATACCTAACCTATAAAATATTAAACAACACGTGTCGGGAGTAGTGAAATACTTAAATATTAAAAGAAAATGGAATGGAGGATTCATGCGAAGAAAATTGTAAAATTGTCCCGTTGCCTCATCAGTAGTTAAATTTCGTACTATTTTTTCACCGCTATTTTGTTTTCTATAGAAAGGGCTTCGTTGTCCAGTAACGCCTTTCTTCATTTCTCTTATTATTCATTCTCGTTGTGCGATGTAGATAATCTGATAAACCATGCACACTTCTTTTTAAAAAAATAAGAAATGATGATCTCAAAAATGGCTATTTAAAAATACGGAGCAGGTCAAGTGTGAAGCAAAATTACAGATGCACTTAAAATCAAGTTCACATTAACACAACTATGCGACGCAAATCTCTTTGAAGTTGACTGGAAAACCGACTGTACCGCGGATAGCGTGCATTGTTCGTCACGAAAATATTTGTGTAAGTTTGCATGCGGCGCACAGTCCACATCAACAAAAATTTCGGCGCACACGAGCAAATTTATGTCAAATACAACGCACAACGCAAATTTTTATTGATGTGGATCCACCTTAAGATGCATACATTACATGAAACTTTTTCAGTGATTATATTGAACGTTGAATTAACGACAAAAACTCACAAGTGACATATAAAACAGATCAACATAGCAACTCTGAAAGGGTAGAAATTACTTTAATAGAGTTCACATAACAAACACCAATTATTAGAAACGAAAAAAAAGGTGCCTTTAGTGGGTAACGACATTATTGGGAGTAGCATTGTTACAGTGCGAACGGTCTCCATTAAGTATTACCATTCCAAGCGATCAGACAAGATCGATAGTGCATTTGTTCTCAATTAAAGCATTTATATTCAATAAAATATTAATAAGTTTATACACCTAAGTATGTGAGTATAACACAAAACTTGGTGAAAATTAAAAAAGTAGTTTGACTAGTTTATTAAAATAATTTGTAGCTGTCGTAAGTTTAATGTAAATTATTTTTCAATATTATATAAGCCCTGACAACTTATTTGCTTCAGGAAGATAAGCTGGTGATGATTTCGTTTTGGTAAAATTAAAAAAAATATATACAACATTTAAAATTACACCTTCTATAAATTAATTTACAATGCATTGTAAATATTAAAAGTTTGATAGTAATCTTCAACGCTTAAAATGATCTTTTTCAATATCATCAAATACTAGTTTACTACTACCCTAAAATAAACTAAAGGAAATTTTATCTTTGTCATAAATTTTCCCAGTCGATCGTATCCTAAAAAAATGGAATCGTTAAAGGAAAATACTTTTTCCAAATTGAAGATGTTTTATAAAGCGATTTCCTTCTCTCATCAAGCGCTAGCGCATTCTGACTTTTTTCATCATCTGAAGGACCTGCAATCCTGGAAAGGGACATGTTGGATAAAAGTTATGGCAACCGTTTCCGTCGACTCCGTTTATTAGCTGGCCCATATGTGCGGCGAAATGGTATTTTGATGTCAATTCCGCAGTCGTGCTAATCGTTGTATCCCTGAAAACAAGAGGCATTAAATGAGATTGCCTAGAACGCGCAGAGACCATTATGAATACAATATTCGAACGAAGTACGGTCTAAATATAAAATAAGTGGTTGCAATATTACATGATGGAGTTAAGATTTTTTTAATATAAATAAAAAGTAAATTTCAAAATATGGATATTTCAAAAAAAAAAACTAGTTTTAACGTTCGTATATTTGGATGCATTAAAAATATTTTTATATTTTTCTACTTTACCTAATACATGAAGAATTCTGCTGTTAAAAATTTCGATATGTCATTACAAATTTGAAAATAACTTTCTTTGACTCTAAAAGGATATAAGGATTATGCTATTTTTATAGACATGAAAATAATAATTGTAGAATAGAAATTTATAATGTGTGGAACGTGGAGCCATATTTCGTATGCAGTATAGCCAGCCTAGGATGAATGTTTTTTCTTGCTGTACAAGTTTATAAATAAGTCAAATAAATTATGCTCGGTGTCCCCTAACTTTTGAATGTATCAAAAATATTTTAATCAAAGTATAAAAGTTACAAAGTACACCAACTGTAGATAATAAAGCCTTTTGACATTTTTTAATGTATCAAAATGACCCCAGAAAAAGGAATTGCTGAAACAAACAAAATCAATATAGGCGTTGATTTAAATGACGTTTTACTTGAAATTTCAAATATTTAATTGGTTTAAATAATGATTTGTGTAAGTCAAGTAACGATTTGTTTCATTTTAATAACGACTTGTTTTATATTGTCGCTAATTCGTCCTTCCAACACCATGTCTCATTCTTTTATATAGATGGCGTTAGATACATGTTCTTAACTTAATATTGGCGAATTCGCGTATTAACCAAAATTTTTGGTGTATATGGGAGTTGCTATTTCTAGATTAAAAATTAAAAATTCTCCGGCGGTCACTTATTTTAACGAAATTATTCACTTCTATTCGCCACTAAGGCTTTAGTGAGGGGGGATGAGGATGTTGCTTATTTAATTCCATAAAAAAATTGTTTCGAACCCAAACTACCTGAGATAGGAGATTAAAAAAAAATTTAGAAGCCAAACTACTAAGGATTAAGAGATTAAAATAATATATAACTTAAAAAAAATAAAAAAAAAATTAAATTGACCAGTATTTCATAACAAATGTCGCTTGCCAACGTGGGGCATTCTATAAAAATAACATATTAAAATAACTTTTACAATATTTTAGACTGTAAGTGGTTGAATTTATTTATTTAACAAAAATATAAATTATTTTTAATGAAGATAATATAAATAAAGTAAATATTGACATACATAAAGTATACAGGTAAAAATAAAAAACGCAGAAATGGGTATGAGAAGTGGAAAAAGTGGAAGATCGAACAAGATGTAAAAAAACAAATGAAGAAGAAAATCTAGAAAAGATAGAAAAAATTGAAGAAGATTTTCAAATAGAAATGGAAACAATTCTAGAGAACGAAGAAGAAGGAGAAGATGTATGAGAAGACTCTGAAGATGATGAAGGTAGACAAGTGGAAATCAAAATGACAGTACCACAAGTAGAAATCAGAGAATCACACAAAAAGACATTCTTGAAAAGTGGAAGAAAAATCAGAAAAAAAAATGATAGTCCAGATATATTGCAAGCTATATTAAAAATGAGTAAGATACTGGAGAATAAAATGGAAGAAACAACTAAACAATTGATAACAGAAATAAAGAAGGATATACAAATATGGAGAGCAGATATAAAGAAAAGTAATGAAGAAATGAAGAGAGAATTTAAAGAAGAAAGTTTAAATGTAGTAGAAGTACATGATAGTTCAGAAAATGTGAATAATATAGAAGAAAAATCTATAAATGGTATTACACAAATAAATACTTTTGTAGAAAAGCATGTACCAAAAATAGAAAAAATAATAAAAGAAATGAATGAGAAAAATAAAGAAGAAATACATGATAAATATAGAGAATTGAGTAATATTGCGGAAAATATTGATAATGATGAAAATCAAAATGGAAATAATAAAAAAGAAAACCAAGTAGGAGAAAATAAAAGACAGAATTACAATTGGAACAATTGTAGTAAAGAACAAAATGACAGTAATAATGAAAAGGAAATAAACCGATATATGGGGGAGAATTTAGATGATAAAAACCAGAAATTATATGAAGAAATTTCAAGAAGGCTAATGAAGAAAATATAGAAAACATACAACACAAACGGTAAATGAAAAAAGAAAAGATATCAAAGATGCAAGGTTAAATTTAAAGATAAATAAAAATATTTGAAGACAAATAATAAATAACAAAGAAGCTGAACATAGAAATAGGAAAAACAAATTAAAAGAACAGAAAAAAAGGATCGTATTAAGACTATAGAAAGACATAAGTAGGATTAAGATTTTTTTTCAATTAGTAAATAAGACTTTAGATAAGAAACGAGGCAGTCTATAAATTATTGTAACAGAATGAAATATACTAAACGGGTATCAAATTTTCTTGAATTTTCTACAAAAAAATTAGAAAACTTGGTATTTTCAAATTGATCAGTATTTCAAAGTAATATAATAAAATTAGATTTTAAATAGTTACATTACAATAAAGTTAGTACTTTAATAAACGTTATTATCAGAATATATTTAATGAAGAAACTAAATATCCCGGTAAAAAAATAACAAAACAAAAGCCCTATTAAAAAATCGTACCATAACATCCCAAGGCTCTCTTATATAATAATGTTTACAATTCTGTAAGGATCGACTCGTCATTCTTCTTTATTAAGAAACACTGAACATTACGATAACGGTTATGTAAGCTAAAGTGAAAGCATTATTTAAATAATTCTTGTTTGGTATGGTATTTCTTGTAGTAACCGGGTTACAAAAAGTTGAACATTTTTATCTTGTATTAATTAATACTAACCTCAAAACCGTTGGAACTACAATAAAACTATTATTTAATAGTTATGCAATTTTAAATCTACGCAAAGTGTTAGTTAAATAACTAAAAGTTTAATAGACAATGATAACTAACCAACCAGATATATTAAGGTCAAACCGATTTTTTTGTGATTAAAATAAAAATATTTGTGCATTTGCCATTTTAAATCCACAAAAACAAATAGTGAAAATAAATTAATAACTCCAGTCCTACAGAAAGCAACTACACTCATATGAAACGAATCAAATATTCAATGTCAAAACACGCAGCGATCCTTCCTGTAAAATAAAAAAGTTATATTCTAAGAAGCAACTTATTAAAAATATTAATTGAAACTATGAAAATTTTAAATAAATATAGATTTAATTTTGATCTCTTACTTAAGTAAACCTAATAATGCCTTTTCGGATTCTGTTAACTTCTCTGGTTGAGTTGATGCTGTCAACTCGCATATTAATTTTGGTAAACAAGCTTTTTTAATGGTCTTCAGTAATTTTGATTTGGTTGTCTGAGGACCTACAAACATAAAAATATAAATATTAACACTAGTTTACAAATAAAATAAAAACTTAATACTAAAGGAGCAGGTTCAGGAACAAAATATGTGCCCGGTGAGATAAATATTAGTAGAAGGGTAAAAATTTTACAAAAATTATTTTGTTTTTAACATAGAGCTCGCAATTTTTGGGATATTCTAAAAATTCATATTTTATTAGAAATAGCTATAGTTTTACATAAATAATTACAAGTCACCAGTAATGTCACGAAAAAAATCAAAAACACTTTTCATGCTTTTAATATTCAGTATTTCATAATGAAATTTCAAATTTTTCTGTTTGTTTTATTGAAATGACTTTTCAAATTCAAAGCATAACTCAAAGGTTAAAATCGTGAAAGTTAACATATGACTTGACTATTTATCACTTAAAAACTGTATAAACTGGTGTTATGTAAAAAAATATAAAATATCGAAGTTTAAAATAGATAAATAATAATATAACATAAATTTACTTCATTTATTTAAATTTAATTTGTAAAATAAAACGGTTTGTCTATAAGGAAAAATAACAATACTGTTGTTTCATGCTATTGTATGTTAATAATTGCAAATTTTGTATAAAATTTACGTACTATTAGACTATTAAGTCAAGATCACCAATTCAATTGAAGGTGAACTCAATTAAAAAAAATGGAAATACCGGAAAAGCAAAAAATTTCATTCCAACTTGTAATCTGACGTTGCAACTTTAAAATTATCTTTTATATAATAAAATTTGAAAAGAGGTAAATTCTGTTATTGATCCTTCATAATCGCTTTATTTTAAAGCTTTTGTACTAAACAAAATTTTCAATGTTCAAGTTAAACGAGTAATTTTATAGTTAGATTTTGCTGTGAAAAACCCGTAATCTGTACCTGTTATGTTTTTTTGTTAAGTCATTTCAGAATTTTATGGCCGCTTCTATATGAACTTGTAAACGTTAATTTTGTGAAAAATCTTTTATGCATTATATAAAAGTCGTAACTACGGCAGTCGAAAATGTATTTAAATTTCAAATTAAGATGTTTATGGGAAAATCGCTTTATGTAAATTCAAGGTATTTCCCTTATTTTATTACGGAGCACTGAAACTCGCACAATACGAAAATGATTCAATAATAAAGTGTCTTTCTTTTCAGTCTGCAAACATCACAACTCAAAAAGAGAAGTTTTCATTTTTCATCTAGTGTATTTTTTAGGTAAAATAGTAGTTCATGTATTATTTTACTGTTCAAACCAGGTATCATCTGGATTTTTTTAAATTTAGTTTTAATGTCAATCATTTGGCCAAATAGATCAATAAATTAGCTTTATATTACATACTATTTTCGAAAACAGAGTTTGGTCGAAAATGACAGTTGTGTTGTTTCAGAATTGCATAATTCATTTAGTTTTATGATAATATTATGTTCACCAATGTTATCACTATCAATTAAACCAATTTTAAATTAATAAATTTCCTATTCCTTTTATCTTTACTATATCAATTTATTTTCAAAGATTTCCGAGTATAAGCATTTTTAATATATTTAATTTTCAAAATGTCGAAAAAAGCGGTGTAATTTTATGAAACGATCAGATAATATTGTAACTAAGAATTGTAAAATTATTTTATTTTAAAAATTGGGACTCATCCAAATGGTGATATTTAAAAAATATATTTAGCAAATAATTTATTAATGTTTCATACTATTCGTCTTAATAAATTAAAAAAACGTAAACAAATTATAACCAAAAACTAAATTTTAAAATTATTTACCGTTTTTTCCTCAGTAAATTGAATATTAAATTTATATTTTTAGTTAAAACAATTGTGATAGAAATGACAAATTTGTGAACATTTTCTGTGTCTCCTTTTAGCTGCAAGTAAGAATGATAAAATAAAAAATAACTCGCATTGGAAAGCAATTGTGGGCTCGTTTGCAACTTTTTCTACTCGTACGTAATATGCTTTTTACAATGCTTCGTAAGTATATTAATGATCTGTTTGGTTTAGGAGTGAAAAAAGAAAAAAAAATCGAATTCTGAATATATATTTTCTAAATTAAAAAACATGAGAAATTATTTATATCATAAAGAAAAAAAATTATTATTTAAAAAAACAATGTTATTTAATAATCTTTTTTTTAAAAAAGACTTTAGAAATTGAATTAAGAGAATTGTTTATACAAATAAATTTAATTTTACGAAAAATCACCTCATTACTACTTATATTATACAAGTTTAAAACCGGTCCTGAATTATATGTACGTTTAGGGTTATTTATCGTTTAACAATTAAATATATATGTCGCTACTTATAATTAAAAATCAGTAAACACTTCAATAGAAAATTTTAGATTTCGCAACTGTGGTGTGACATGACATGACGCTTATACAGATGATAATTATTTATTTGTTATATTTTATATATTATATGAAAAAAATATATACACATCTAGTATTTATTTTTACTACATAAAAATTAAAAAGTAATTACGAGTTATATCAAAAATTGATAACAATTATATATACTTCCTGTTATTTTAAAAAATGTCTCGAACAAGTGCTAACATAAAAATTTACTTGTATGAGATCAATAGGTTCATTTGCTTGTCTATGTTTCACAAAAAATACATGTTAGAAATTTAGGACAGGTGTTCCGCCTTTATTAATTAATTTTGAGATTTTCACCAAATTCTATACATTTTCAAAGTTACTTTTACACCAATAAATTTGAGCTTGTCAGAATAATTAAGCAATATTTGTTAATGTGTGTCATTGACAGGTATTAATTGAGTTTTTAGAAATAATTTATTTATCGTTGAAATAATTTCTAGATAAAAACATGATCCAAAAGTATTTATTTTCGTTAAATAATAAGAATGTAAGTACACAAAAAATATTGCAAGTTTTTACTCGGAAAAAAATAATTTTGAAAATGAAAAAATCCGTTTTTGCGGAAATTTTTTTTTCACCATTTGCTGAGTTTTTAGGGTTATATTATATCATTTTAAAACATGAATTCCATTCCCTCATTTTAGGGACTAAAGTGCTACTTCTACTTCCTTGGAACTAAAATATCTAATAATCTCTATATGCCAGCCTTGTAAACAAGAAGACCCGGGCTCAAACATCGAGAGTTCAGTTTTTTTTCAGTAACTTTTTATAAAAATTAAGTAATAATGTTGAATGTTCTTCTTACATAATTATCGTATGACCATCTAAGTTCAAGTCCCTGTGATGCAAAAAGTAGCGTATAGCCACAAAAATAAAGTGCGTTTTAATCTCTCGAGTTATTGTTACTCGAGCGATTTAAAAGTGGCACTTTAGTCCCTTGGTACATAATATATTTTAACAGTGAAACTAAAGGATCCAAATTTGTGGATAATTACGATATTTTTTTTTTATAAAAACAAAAAATATTTGTAAAAAATTATAGGCAAATCAATTCACTACTTAGATTAATAAAAAATAACAAATTAACCACTTAATAAGCTTCATTATTTAAAAAAAAAACTAGTATTGTAACATAATAATAAACATTAAGATTTTTTACTTATACTGATAGAACTGTGAAAAATAAGCAGGGTTTGATTAACAAACATGTCCTAGGACCCTTTTTGTAAAAAACATTAAAGTCAAAAATTAAAAATTAATTATTTCCCATAACTTTGAAATAAATATAAATATATTTCTTTACTAAAAAAAGCAAACGGTTAAATAGATCTAAAAGACACATAACTGCAAAAAAAGTCGTTGACTCAGTTTATCCAGGGGCGTACGGCAGCAGTGTGAGTCCACTTATCTCCCCCTATTTTGTACAACAATGCATAAATTTTAATTTTGTCGTATTTTTGAATTTTTTCAACAAAATATGACGTTTTAATGTCAGTCATTAGAGACAGACCTATTTATAGAGCTAAAATAAAAAAGTGTCCCACTTTTTATGAACCGTAATGTATTTAAGAAAATATTGGTGTCGTTTTTGCGTTTAGTTAAAAACATAATCGAAAAGTGGCTGCAGAAACGGAATATCCATCAACTGCCGAAAAATTATCATAATTTGGTAATAAAAACTTCTTGTAGAAACCAATTAATGTGTCAAATTATCAATAACCTTAGTATATTATTACTGTTAACATACCTACATTTGCGACTTTTTTCGCTGATTTATAAAAATACATAAGTAATTAATTAACATTTAGTTATTTACTCCAAATTTTAATATAATAATATATATAAATAGTAAAAAATTAAAAATAGAAATACTTGGATAAAACATTTCTTAACATTTTAATTCCAATGGAATTAAAAACGTTTTACGGAAAATGTGTTATAGATTTGATTAATAACTATTTAAAAGAACCTTGATGTTATTGCCTTCACTTTCAATAAAAATTGCCTCACCCAACCTGAAAGGCTATAAAAAATGAGAACGCTGAATATGACAAAAGAAATAAGAACAATAATAACCTAACGTTTTCAGATCAAATATTGAAAAAAATATCATTTAATAAAAGCTTTCAAAAATTAATAATCAAACAATATAGATTTTTTTTATTAACACAAAGTTTATTTAACTAACAGGAGAATGTCATGTCTAAAATATTTCAAACAATGTATATTATATATTTCTAAATATTAGATTATCAAATATTTGTTACATGTTTTGTTGAATAATATTTTTTTTAATATGTTTTATTTTCATGTGATTTTAACCTACGTTATTCTGTAGTTAATCATAACTTTTCCAAAAATCAAGGCAATCTGATAATTTAGTTAAGCCTAAAACTAATTCATCTTAAATCTCTTTAAAAATTTCCATTAAATTTTCTTAACGAGCTGTTGCATACAAGCTACAGCATAATTAATTGATAATTACTTGAAACTAATTGGTAGTTTCCTGCTATTTGTTACATTACGGAGCTCGGTTGTACATATACGGTATTATAAAAATATTGATAATTTCACTCTATATTATGCAGCATTATTTCACGACATTAACACTCTATTTAATTAGTTAAAATCTTTAAGTTTAAATAAATGTTAATAATAGTTTATTTGAGAGAAAAATAGACTAGACAAAAATACGATAACATACCGTATTACAATTTAAATAGAAATAATGATTTGAAGAACTTTCATTTCTTGACAAAAATCATTATATAATGTAAATATAGTTTTTATGGGTAATATTATTTTAATAGAATCGGCAGCAAATCACCTGAAGTATTAAGCAAGTAAACTAAAAACTGCATAATAAAAAAATAGAAATTTAAATACTTGAACACTGTAATATTGAAATTTTTGTTATATCATCACTTTCTGCACGAATTATCATGAAAAAATGTAATTCAAACTACAATTATCTTAAAATGGTAACAATGATGTAATACCAAATTTCATTTACTTTTTACTAGAATCAACAATTGATTCTAAATTACTTTATTGGGCGTAAGAATATGATGAATTAATTTGAAAGACGCTGATTAATGTTGTTGATTTTATAATTAAAGGCGTCTAACATGCTTGACATTCGTGTTATGTTAGAAAGTATATAACAAATTTTCAACCATGATTAAAAATGTTGTACACTTCCCTGTTATTATTCTGATTATGACAAAAATAGATAAATGATTGGTGAAATAAACAAGCATTCAGTATTATGAGATCAAAAATTAATTTACGTCAAACATTATTTTACGTCTTTTAAAATTTTTAGAATCACACATTTTTTCAGGATTGTGACAAAAAAATAGTTAAATATGTGAATTTTTTAAACATGAAAAATAAATTAATGCTGAGTTTCCTATTTTTCCTTTACAAACGACTAAAATTTGTACATTCAATTTTTGGAAATTTTAAGAGATATTTCAATTGTATAAATCATTTATTTTTAGAGACGATAAAAAGTACAGCGGATCACCAAATTTTTTTACTGATGTTTTAATTTTATCTTGTATGTAGAAAATTGCAATTATGAAATTGTGTCGTTAAAAAATATTGAATTTTTTTCACGAAATAATTAATCAAAAAATAATTAAAGTTCAATAAAAATGTCAAGCAATTAATCATAAATTGTTACATGACCATCTTTTAATCGAATACATTATTTTCATTACGATACTTAGTTTTTCTTTTAACATTACCACGTGACTTGCGTGGTTGCCATTTAGAGAATTGTCCAAGGAAAGTGCTTGAATTTAATAAATTGGTTGTTAAAATTGTTTTTTGGTATTTCCAGTTAATATTCAATTAATAAGTCTTATATAAAAAGTACTACCCAAAGTAGTTAAAGAATTCTAAATAAAAAAACCAACAATTTTTTGTTTAACATTTTTTCATAAAAAAATATAATATAAAGTTTTTATTACTTCAAGAGCAATATGATTATTATATTAGTTTTTAGGGTAGTTTTAATTCCCTCTAGTTCTTCACAAAACAGAGTAGAGCGCCACAAAACATAATTATTCGTTTTTGGTCAAAATCTCGCCTAATAATGTAGTGAATAAAAATAGTCTGCTTTCTCATGATATTTATTAAAAAAGGGCATGTATGCCACTTTTTTCAAATTTATCTAGAGTATAAATTAAAAATAATAAAAAAAACAGACGCTCTCTCAAGAATTAAATACATAATCGATTGGTGAAAACCGCAGCTTCCTATCTTTAATATTAAGGGAGCACTCCTCAAAAATCTTTTCAGACAAAATAACATATGATATTCTACAAAACTAGATATTTTGTAAACTCAGTTTATTTAATTTCTTAAATAATCTGCATTTTGTATCTTCTTTTTGTGCTCTTCGATATGATTTAATATCTGCAAAAATGATAACAAAGTTAACTTTTTTGCAAACAATAAATATCAAGAATCTAATTTAATTTTTGCTTTGTAAAATTTTCATAATTTTCTTCATGAAAAATTGTATTTTCTAAACGTTTCATAAAACTACCACCCTGTATGATATACCAGAATATGTATGAAATTTTGGAAACTGGAAATGAATGGACTTTTCAACACCAAGAAAATTTGCAGGATAGGCAAATGGATTAAAAATAAAACTTAATAATAAGTTTGCTGTTATAACGTTATAAAAATGGTCAAACTAGAACGAAACACCCTGTATTTTAATATAAATGTTATCTTTAAAAATTACCATAATAACCATAAATTGAATTTGTACACGAAATATTTCGTTTAATGGTTTAAAATTTAAATTGCATAATTATTTTGTTTATTTTGTTAATACATAATTTGTTGGTTTATATATAAAATTGTAATTTGAAATATTAAAATAAAATTTGGTTTTATATGAAAATAGTTTCTTAATTCCCCATTAATACGGCTACAATATCAAAAATAAATTAAAATTATAAAACTGGAAGTTACATTTCTTTATTATTTTTCGCACACTAATTTAGGTCAACCGAACGTATTATTAAATAATTAAATTTTAGGGGTTCTTACCTAAATGCCTGACCGAATCTTCTTCAATATCAGCATCAATATCTATGTCAGTCTTGGAATCCCCGTAACCTGGATTAGTAGGTCGTGGCGAAACAGTTCTGTCTTCCGACCTATTTCCTCCGATCAACTTTTGTAGTACACCCCAGTAATCCGTAACAATCAACAACAACAAACAAATAGCGAACACTATCCTAAAGAAAATCTTCCCTAACACCATGTTTTCACCACTAATACAGTTAAGACATTTTACAACTGATTATAGTTCACTATGTTGACTGGAATTCGCAACTTTGGATCCCCGCTCTTTTTGCAGTTACCCAGCCAAGTCAGTCGGCGAACCAACTATAGGTAATAACAGATAGTGAAAGTAATTCCAAAATTTGGTAGTTGTTTCATAATGTAACGTAACCGAACACAGGTAGAGTATGTCATTAGTACGGATACATTTCGTTACATAAATGTATGCTAGTAGGACGTTAAAATTTCTTCATATATACATAAACAAGAAAGAGTGCGCTTGCACTAAAAATCAATAATTAAGTGAGAACAACAATGCAAGTGGCCTAATTATAAAATAAATACATTACTATTTTCAATAAAGTACGGGAATATAAAAAACCATAGTTCTAGTTAATCTAGATTAAAAAAAATTAATGCCTAGAATATCAGAAATGGGGAATGCAAAGAATTGTTCAGTATTCTGGAAAATAGACAAAAATGGAAATATGATAATGAAATGGAATGATATAGAAAAAATCATAAATAGTACAAAATGAGTTCATTGGAAAGAAGGAAGCTGATTTAAAAAAATCATGAAGAAAGCCTCAATATTTTATACGAAGATTTAATTAAATCACGTTGTTTTAGATGAGGTTTTTAACAAAATTGTGCACAATATAAGGAGAAAGAATTGCACAACCCCGTATAGAGGGTGTTCCATGACCCACTATAAATACTACAACAGAGAATAATGGATGTTTCGGCAATTCAAGCTTGGACATTTACAATAGAAATTGTGCTTCGTCACGGTGATCTATGTTTTTTGTTTAAGTTAAAACTAAAGTGCTAATAATTCATTAATCGACAAATTTTGAAAATACGGAGATAGACTTTCATAATATTAACTATACTACGACTGTATTAAAATTACCCTGTATGTAAATTTTTGTAATTTTTTCTTGAACTAGTAAACTACATTTACTCGAGAGTTAAAGTTTTTTGTCATTCCCAATTTGATTTCAGTCTGAAATACAAACATAACAGTCCAAATTTAAATAATTAGTCCAAATTAGAGCCTAATTTAAGTACAGCTCAACTTTAAATAATTAGAATCAAAAATTTTAATTATTAGTTCAAACTCAAATAACTAATCCACATCCAAATAATTACCGTCCAGATTTAAATACTGAGTCCAAATTCAAATAATTAGTACAAACTTAAATAGTTAGAGCTCAAGTTAAGTGTAGAGAAAAAAGCGCCACCCTGTATACCATAAAAAATATTAGTTAGAATTATGCAAAATGTGTGCACGATTTTCGGACCATTTATTGCATTTTTTCCCCATTTTTCCGATTTTTAAGTTGTTTTTTTTGTCTTACAGTATGCGCCAACGTGTAACATCGAACGTAATATTAGCAGAACGTACGGTATGTATGAATTTTACCTATTTATGAAATTTTTACATTTTTTTCAGGTTTTATCCGATCTTTTTCCTTTTTCCTATTTTTCCGTTTTTTCCCATTTTTCAATTTTTTTAAAAATTTTTGTTCATTTTTTCAATTCTTTCAGTTTTTTTTCAGATTGTTTGCAATTTTTTTTTTATTTTTACGTTTTTCCTATTTTATTCCAATGCTTCTTTTGAGTTTTTTAATTTTTTTAGGTTTTTCAAAATTTTTCAGGATTTTTGTCCCATTTTTCCAATTTCCCATTTTTCAAATTTTTCCAATTTTCTTTCGATTTTTCCAATTCTTTCTGGTTTTTATTCCGTTTTTCCAATTTATTCTGGTTCTTCCCATTTTTTAAATTTTTTTCCATTTTTCCCATTTTTCAAATGTTTTGGGATTTTTCTACTTTTTTTTCTCATTTTTCCCATTTTTTCCATTTCCCGTTTTTCCCCATTTTCCAAATTTTTTTTCGATTTTTCCAATAAAAATAATAATTAATCTGAAATTAGAATTTAAAATTTTACATAAAAAAAAAATTCCCAAATTTTAATCCAGCTGAAAATTTCAAAAATCAAAACATTATAAAAAGCTTGAAAAGTAAAAATTATTAAACTGAACATCCATAATAAAATAAGTGAAAACGGCAATATTTCTGCCGTAATTTCGAGTTTTCGAAAATTTAAATTTACGAAAATAAATTTTTATGGAAGTATATACCTTATATACTACAGTATGTATGATATAACTAGCGGGAAAGTAAAAATAGGTCAAAAATTAGGGGTTTTTAACGATGCTGAATCGATTGCAGTTGTCTGTTTGTTTCTATCTCTCACCGTTCTCGAGTTGAATCAGGCTAACAGACGGACGGACGGACGGACGAACGAACGAACGGACGAACGGACAAACCGTTTTATAAAAGCCTTTTTTCTTCGAAAACCCTAAAAACTAGGAAAGAAGAATAAAATTATCCATAATTTTTATTATTTGTTCAAAAAATTATTATGTATTAAAGTTTAAAACTATACAACATTTAGTAGATAATAATATTATTTTAACAAATTTTCGAAATGCAAATTTCTAACTTATTTGCAATTTTGTTGTTGTTTATTTAAATTTTCATTTTCAGCTCTAATTTCGTTGGGGTACAACAAGGTTCGATCCTAAGACCGTTGCAATTTATCAATTTTATTAATAATTTGCATTCGTGCATAAAATATCGAAAGCTTTTATTTTCTGATTTGATTTGGAATTTAATTTATTATCAAATTTTTTTTCCACCTAATAAAATTAATTTGCCCTTGCAGTCATTTTACTTTCAATATTTTCCTTTGGGATAGCATGCAAAAAATTTTATTTATTTCTTTTCATATTTTTTTTAATCTCATAGTTATGATTAAATTTGTTTGAAAATTAAATATTTAAGATTCAGAATCTAGAAATAAAATTTCAAGTTGTTACAGACCTTCAATTCATCTTTAACACTGCAATATTAAAGTTAAAAATCCACCATAAAAACATGGACTATTCTAGATTATTGTATTATAAAACACAAAAAATAAATAACTACTACTAGAAATGGTTCAAAATTCTCATTATAAAATTCCAATACAGTAATTTTGGAAATACAGACAAAAATCGTATAGAGAAAAGTTCGAATGGCACGAAAATAATTACAATGTTATTAACGGCAAAATTTTGATAATAGGTTCCTAACTTGTTATGAACATACTGCGTTGCGCAGTATAAAATAACTCTTCCATTATTTTGTACTGCGCAGACTCCTAATCGATTATTTTATACTGCGCAACTCAGAATGTTCATAACAAGTTAGGAACTCGCTTCGGGCACAAGCCTATTATTTCTTATTGAACCTAACTTAAATAAGTCACTGCGCATTATCAACAAGAACGATTTGAATGTGTCTTAGAATAGGATAAGGATATAAATAAGAAAATCTCACAAAAAATACTGCTAAAATTTGATTTGGTTTGTTCTTTAGCGAGGGTAAGCAAAATCAGAAAACTTTATTTTATAATATAGTTTAATCTTTTATAACCTAATATAATTGACTTGCAAATTTCTTTAAATCTATTAAAATACATCAAAGCCTTTGACTAAAGTGACACACTTCCAATTCCTCGTTCTACATAACTGTTACGAAAGTGAAAATGTGACTACCACTTGTTATGCCAGTATTACGTGAACAAAGTATAGACAGCTTCCTTATTAATCTGTACGCTTTAGAGGAGAAAGGCTATCAATACAATTTAGTAATTATTTACACATTATCATATGTTCCTGTTAGTGGAAATTTAAATGGGAAATTTTATTTAAATACTACCAGGCTAAATTAAATACAAAAAATACCAAAAGAAACTAGTTTGAAATAGTGGCAGCTCATGGAGGTTTTGAAAGTTTATAATTCAGAATTTACTTTTTTTTAATCTCCTAGATTAGTTCGTCCCTGTTCTTATTATAATAATTATATTATTGTTACATTCATTTCCATTTCTAATATTTTTTAATAAATAAAAATTTAATGTACTCTTAACGATATTCTAATTTACAGTAATTGTATTATCGATCAATTTTAGTTTTACGATTACAATTGTAGATAAATTATTTTTTATGTCTACCCTCTGAGGCTAATTTCAACCATGCGATCTACTACTGATTGATATTTGGTGAGAACTCACAAGTGTCCAGCATTTATGATGCGATTTTGATATTCTATATGTATCATTATAAGCATATCATATATTTGGTGATCACCGATTTGCCGATATCAAACAATTTCCAACATGACTGATTTAGTTTCAACAGAAAATTTCCCAACGGATTCGATTCCCAGTGGAATTACTTTCCATTTGGTGCAGACTGAATTTATCAAACAAATAGATACACTGTGATCGGCTGCGTTTAGGGCCGATTTATCACTTTCAGTCGCCTCTTTATTAGCGCAGTCATTTCAGATATTTATTGGCTCCATTCAACACATCATATAAAAAAATGCATTTTATGCAACCACGAATGGCGCTGCCGAACACCAAATATATTATTCTTTGTTTCCATATGAGATATGGCATGCGGTTATTTGGATAAATAAAACACTTGCAAATAAATTTTCCAGAAAATATACAATTAAAAGTTTCTATTACTAATTTATAACAAATGAATGCAGGTGTTAGCGACACATCAAAAAATTATTAGAGTAAGCATCGAATTGAAATTTTAGTTCATTTTATATAAAAATGTAGTTTTGATAAAATACCTGTTCAAAAAAAATGAATCGTAGTAAAATTTATTTCAAGTAGTAAAATTATACAAAAAAAAACCAGTAAAAACAGATAAATCATATAAAACTATTTCAAGTACGTCTACTAGTAATAAAATTATGTGAAAACTATTGAAACCAATAATTTAAAAAAAATAGATAATACCGAACCACATAGAAATATTCAAATAATAGGTAAAAATATAAAGAGGGCTACAAAGGAAAGTTGAGAAGAATTCAGAAATGAAATAGAGAGAAAACAAAATAAATAAAGCAAATTTTGGAAAACAGATATATTATGGAAACGTTAGATGGAAACAAAAGAGAATAGGTAAAGACAGAATAGAGAAAATTAAAACATAAAATTAAATACAGAACCAGAAGACAGATTAGTGAACAGAAAAAAGGTAGAGACACATTCAGAGAAAGAAAGAAAATAATAAGAATATTAAAAAATGGAAAGGGAGGAGATAGCCACAAGATACTGACAGAAATGATAAAATATGGAGAAGGAGAAATAAAAAATGGATAGGATTAATGTTTAATAAGGCGTGGAAGAAAAAAAAGACACCCAAGGACTAGAAGATAAAACTAATGATACAAAAAAAAAATAAAAAGATAAAATAATACTGAGGAACGGATGGCTTTTAAAGGAAGACAAACCCAGAATTACATCAGTGAAGTGAGTAAGAAAGGCAATAGAAAGAATAAAAGAACAAGAAAGGAAATTATATATGTTGCTTATTTTAAAAGTAGGTAGCATTTGACACAATACAGACAAAACGTCTGTCGAAATGAACGGTGTTACAAGAACGAGAAATAACTAAAAGTATCTACTGAAGAATAAGGGGAGAAGGAAGAAATAATGGGAGGTGCTTCAACGAACTAGACATATACAGCGGTTTAAACAATAAAAAGGAAAGTACAAATGCTAAAACTAGTATATACAATATAGTAGTAATAGTGCGAACGAAATATATAATCTATTGTAAAAAAAGTATTCGTTTATTAACGAAAATCTGTTATTAATGATTATTATTCATAAACTCACATTTAATTGGAATTAGAAAAAATAATATAATAAACTTTTATTTGAGGATTAAATTCAAAAAATGCTCGGTTAGATTCATATCAAACTCGAATTGTATTGTAATCTTAATGTTTTAATTCGTATACGTTCGGACCTGGTATATAATTTTTGTTTGAAGCATTAGATTGATGGCTGTCATTAGTAGATATATTTTATTGGTTTATACATTTTTTATTTACTAGCAATTACAATATTACATTAAACAACACGCTATATCTTATAAGGTAATAAAATACGTTTTGAATATTCAAGAAAGCTTTCCTTTGACATGAAATTCTATGTAATCAACTTTCTTCTTCAGGTACAAATTTTATATTGTGCTGAATTCTATATCTACAAAAACAATTGTTATTGTTAATTTTTTTTTAATAATAAATGACACATTGCAATATGGTACGATAATCATATTCAGTTTTTTTTTAATGAAACATTTCTCTTTACATACCTATCCATTCAGAAAATTAATCTAAATCAGCTATTTATTGTAAAAACGAAAATACATCAGATCCATTTTATTTGCAGAAAAGAATATTTAATTTTTACATCAAACTATTTAAATATTACAAATTGTTAAAATGTATAAAATGCAAATTTAAATTAAATTTTATCCCTACAATATAGAATGTATGCTTACAGAAATTTTTACATATTTTTCTACAATTTTTTACAAATTATTTTAGATTTAGACAAAAAAATGCATCTAAAAAGCAAACATTAAAAAGATGAACATCTTAAAAAGAGGCGGAAAATTGAAAGAGCACAATACAAATTAAAAACGATCTAGTAAAATGGAAAGGAGAAAAGGAGAAAAAGCAACTGAAATATTTAAAGAAAAAAATGGGTATAACAAACTCCATCGCTGATATGACTCCGCCCCAAAAAGAGGAGAATAAGAAGAAATTGGAATCAATACACTACTGAATATCGAGCTACAAAAAAATTTGTTGTTAGGAACAATGTTATACAGAATACGACTCCTTCCAACTCCAAATATTATAGACTACTAAAAAATATTTCCTCCCAAACGAATTCCCAAACAAATATTTCCATTTCTAATACAAATATTTTACAAATATCTACACCTACAAAGAAAAAGGAATCAGTAAAGAAAGTATTATTTGGTTGTGACAGTGCGTTTGTACACTAAGACATATTAAGCTGAATGCGGACCTGTCAGTTGGCAAATTATAAATATTGGAAGCAGCCAATGTGTTTATTTATTTTATTTGTCATTACCTAAAAGTATTTTAAATATTCAAGAAAAACGGCATTACCTTAAGGATTTTTATAATTAAATCTATGTTTCTATTTTGAATTTGTGGTATTTTTCTTGTGTTCTGTGTTTATCCGGGAACCGTAGATGTATCCAGGATCCTCAATTCGGAGTTTTCCCAAGATTCCAATAAAAGATCATGGGTCATTAGAAGCGGAAGTGGGGAAGAGGTTAACGTGACTTACGTCTGACAAAGATTTATCCAGTGAAAGCTGAATTAGAGACCTAATCCTAATTTTATATGAAAAAAAATCACACAAAGAAAAAAGTATGTTGATGAGGTTATTGGAGAAAATATTCATATAAAAGACCTTTACAAAAAAAATAATCATTTTATCTCAAAATTTTATTTAGATGGAAATAAAAATATATGCATGATATTTTATTTTTTTTATCGATTTCAATTTTTCGTGAATCTGTTAATTTAGAATTCCAATTTGGTCAATTATTTCGACCGTAGCATGCAAATTTGCCATCATCTCCAAATTGAATTATAATATACAAGAAAGGGACCACCCTATAAATTAACCCAGCTTATAACAGACCATTTTTTCGCTATAATGATAGTAATTGAAGTTTAATATGCCCTCTGAGAGTCCTTAAATGGGAACCAATGGGCTGAAATTGTTCACTAATATGCTACAAACTGATTACAGACAAAAATTAAGGCTATACAAAACATCAAAAAAAAATCTAGATTGCTATATATTTCCTTATAAAGGATTAAATAATCGAAATTTAAATATGAATGATGGTTTTCAAATGTAAAAGGGTTCAGTAATGATATTAAAGGGAATAAGGTAATTTTTCGTTGAAATATTGATGTTAAGGATAGGGCTTTTATTAAAAGAAGCATTTAAATAAAAGAAAATATGAAAACATGCATAACAAATTTCCTTAATGAAATAAGTAATGATTTTAGTACAGCAGTAAGTATTTGATCTAGCGTGTTTTCCTAGAACTTTAAATTACTAGTATGGAAAGAAAATATGTATTATTTCGCAATATCTTTTAAATGAAAAAAATCCCTCCCTTCCATCAACTGAATTGCCATCAAATCCAATTTCGATCAATTTTCTGAATAATTAATCTGTTGATTAAAATACAAAATTTAACCCTACCCGATGCATTCAGCCAGAATATTCAGTCATTTCCCTCTTCATTTGTAACTTACAATGCCATTTCTAAAACCATTCAAATTTTTCCATTACAAAATTATTGTATTGAAAGCATTCAATACAATTTTTTTTTTCACACTTATAAAATCCGTTTTAAGAGATTATAATATATTTAGAAAATTACCAAAAATGTCTTGTATTAAAGTTATGCCGGAGAGTGTATTAACACTATTCCAACGCTGTTCAGATTAATTATTATTATTCTTTAACAAGGAAATCAATCCAGCAGCAAAGGTTTTTTTTTTAACAAATTTAGAACACTGATGCGATTTCCTTATAAATTAATCTGATTTAAAATGCAGTCTTAACTTTCTCCTGCTTTATCTACAAAGTTGTCTAATTTTGTAACAGTAAAGAATGATTAAAATCAATCAATCTTCGTTTATTAAGAGAAATGATTTTCTTTAAATTATCTATATTGTTTAATCCATCATTGCTTTAATAAATCTCACTAACAGAATTATACAAAAATTAAATTTTAATCTAAAGATTAATTGTAATTAGAAATAGATCCGATTTATTGGTAAACTTTAAATAATACATTTTTAAAAAAAGGTGAAGGCAACAGATTTAGTGAAAGGTTTAAAACAATATAAGTGTTACTCGATATATTTTTATTTATCTCTTTAATTCTAATTTATGGAGAGTTTTAAAAGAAACACATTTTCGTTGGAAAAAATATTGCAGGAAGCCTATTTTAATAGGACGAAATGATGTGGTATGGAGAAGATCATATATTGATATGGATCACCCGGTATTTCAGATGTCCAATCTACGAATCTCAGTCCGGGTTGGGTTCTCACTAGAATCGAACCTCCAATCTATTGAAATTTTTGAATATCCTGAATTTTTTTTTTCTGAATACTTCTTCTACTTTCTTCCCTCTCAATAATGTTTCTTCTATTAATCTGTTTCTTTCTTATTTTTGTATTTCCCTGTGTCACCTCCTAGGTTTCTTACCTTCTCTTCCTTTAAGTATTCTACTATTTTATTTGATTTTTTATTTGTTCATCTTCTTAGTATCTGACTGTATTTTTTATATCAATTTATAATGTTTGTTTCTTTTTACATTTAAATATTAAAAATAACAAAATTGTTTTTGCTTTTGACAATTTAAAAAAAATCCAAATTCAAAATTGACAACCTCTCTTTTTATCTTACTGGATGAATTTTTTTTAAATTGCCAGATAATTAGTCAACCAGGACCGATCATCCTAGATATGACATCTGAAATGACCTGGCATCATTATATTTTAAATTTTCATATCAATATATTGTGATGAAATAATCTGTAGAATTTTTGAATGATATAAATATAATTTAATTACATCAAAGAGGTTATCCATGTCTCAAATGTGGTCCAAGTATTTTAATCAAAAAATAAAACGCCAAGTCAGTACCACAACGTGTATTAAAAATATGTTAAATGGGGTTGGAAGTAGGCTACTAGTCTCGGCTAAAAATCCATCATCAGGCCATTACAAGTAATGAAAAAAAAATTATGTGCTTTAATTCTAACAAATTAACAACCGCGCGGTTGTTAAGTCAGCAAAAGTATAAATTGGTACAATGGAAAAAACTTAACTACTAAAAATTATTAACTTAAACGGCAGTAACTAGGTGTTACACACATATCGATAGTTACTGCCGCTTAAGTTAATAATTTTAAGCAGTTAAGCTTTGTCTAATTTTTAGTAAAAATTTAAATATATAAAAATTTTTTTTCATTACTTTTAATGGCCTGATGATGGCTTTTTAGCCGAAACTAGTAGCCTACTTCCAACCCCATTTAACATATTTTTAATTCACGTTGTGGTACTAACTTGGCGTTTTATTTTTTGATTATAATATAATTTAAGATTTATATTTTAAAGAATTTATTGATATTAATTGGTATATTCTTATTCTTATTATTGATACATCGCATTATTAATATACTATAATCTGATGAAGTTATTGTATAATAAAACAGGTTACTAGTCAAACAATAACAATTGTTATATTTTTGTGAAAATTATTAAACGTTTTATTCATCAAAATATTATAATGGATTTTCGTCTAGTAAAAGCATATTTAAACAATAATACAATTGATATAAAAGTTTTAAGAAACATACATAATTTTTTTAATTAATTTTATTCTTTTTTTATACACAAACATTTGTTTTATTATCTTGTAAGAAAGTTCGAAATTTATTTTTCTTAAAATATTATTTTTCAATTTCTGAGGATCTATGTACATTAAAATCAATTTTATTTTTGGTAGGTAATTTCTTTTTCAGAATCCATAATTTAATTAAAATAGTCAATTAATCTGATGATGAAAATCGAACGTTTAACCCTTTCAGTGAGATTACACCGGACTTTTCGCTAGCCAATTGTAATTTTTCTAACGCGACTGCGAAATTTTAGGGTTCAGGTCCATCTGCCCTATAAAAGAGTCATTTATTTTAGTTTTCCGACGGCTCGATTCCGCCTAGTGGTCTCGTAAATATTTTGGCTGTCCACCTGTCAACGGAGGTGATCAGAATATTGAAAGGGGACTGCGAACTGAGAGATGTAGAGATGTGAAAGCGTGACACCGCAACAGTTGGGACAATGGCAAACAATTGAATTTCGAACCTGGGATGTATGTACTCCCATTATCAGCAACAGATTACTATTTGCAGAGAACAAAACACGTTCTGTAACGTGTTAATGTTCAAATAGACACGTCTATGAAGGGCCAACCTGTAGAATATTAATGGAGGTCTAAAAGGACCCGACGCGAAAGGGTGAACCAAACACTTGTCAATTTGATTTATTTAATCGAATATGGAGCATTTGCCCCGTCTAATTGATCCAATACGTTCCTCTATTGTTTTAAGTTTGTTGTGTTAACGACAATAACTTCTCTATACTCTATATAATCAGTCAATCTCTATATTAAATATGCTGTTTTTTATTCAACAAAAAATATTGCTACATTTATTTTACATGACTAGTTATAGACGCTTTGCAGCCCAAAATAAGCTCTAACTATATAAAATGTAAATTTATCTGACCTGAAGTTTTTTTAAAAGCCTTATATATTCGTGAAGAAATTAATTATCGATTAAGGAATTTAAAGGGTCTTGAGAAACACTAAATTCCCAACTTTCGTTATCATTTTTTCTGTGGGCATTTAGTCTTCCAGGATTGAATTTTTGATCTACTTGAACTACTAAAAAGCGTGATTTTACTTAAAACATGTTTTTTTATACCGTTCAAATATCCAATAACGACAGAAAAATCTAAATCTGTTCAAGAGATTTTACAAAAACATAAATAAATATGAAGGTAAGTAAATAGGATTAACATTACGGCTGTAAATAAGGTTGCAAATTCCTCGTTATAAAATAAACAATAACAGATCCGTACTCCTGTTTTCGATATAGGTATGAATAGGAAATCGGTTTATTTTAGAAAATTCAGAATAGGGTATTAATGTAATTGAACAAGTTGTATTGAATTACTGCGTAACGCTCTTTGCGTTGTCAAGCGGTATTTTGGTTTCGGATTACCTCAGGCGCCACCTTCCGTTTATATTGTGAAGGCTACTGCACGGGCAGCGTCAGTGGAGACCAAATCACTGGCGGCCAAAAGGGCGGTCTTTACTTGTCCTACTGGATTGAGTACCTGGGTATTTGCTGCTAGGAAGTTATAACTTACAACCAAATTAAAAAAGAAATCATGAAAATAAAAACCATTTATTCAATTACTAAAATCAAATCCGGAGAAAGGATGTTACAAAAATCATTTCCCAAGATATACCACCCAATAAAACAAACAAATGTAGTAAATAATAATAAATAAAATTGGAGAAACAATAAATATTATTTAAACAAACATTATTTACTACCTCCATCTATCCATCCTTTGAGAAACGACTTTCAGATTTTTTGATGTGTTTAAATGACCCATAAATTGCAAATAAAAGACGAAAGGCTCATCTGAAATCTACATATCAGAAACATCTACTTGAGGTATTATTTTATTATCATTACACATACTCTATTAGTACTTAATAAACTTTTAACCACTAAAATTTGTCAATATCAACATAAAGAAATTACTAGATATAATTAAGTGAAATGTTTGTCCTATCTAAACAGGGCGTTTCAGAATTCGACGTTCAACCGTTTATGGTAGACTCCTTTTATACAGGGTGTTAAAGTTAATAAATAAAAACAGTATTTTCGCTGTAACTTTTTTAAAAATAAATATTTTTAACTAAACTTTCATTTTATGACAGAATTCTACCATAAACGGTTGAACGTCGAATTCTGAAACAACCTGTATAAAATAAACAATAAATAAATGAAAATAATACACGGGATAAAAACATTGATGTTTTTAGTACTTCGGCCCGAAAAATTCACTTTAACAATAAACACAAGAACTATACGCAACACGAAATTTATGGACAACGATTTATTACGATTTTTCCGATTTTTTACCATTTTTTAAGAATTTTTACGATTTTTATGGGTTTTTACGGTTTTTTACCATTTTTTACGGGGGTTTAAGACTTGTTTCGTTTTTTTACGATTTTTACGGATTTTTACGATTCTTACTAAATAACCTGTTTCGATATTTTTAAAAATGGCGGTGATATGAATTTTGTGAAATTTCAACCCACTCCAGTTTCCACCCCCTTACAGATAGAATGCCTAAAAATAATAGGGTTCCTCTCGTAAATACGAGACACCGATTGACGAAAGAATTTTTGAAATCGGACGACTGGTTCTTGAGTTATCGTCTCCATATCCATCCATCCATCCATACCGACGGACATGAAAATTTTTGACACCGAATCGTGTTATGTGTGTCTCAAAATGTCGAGAAAAGTAATTTTAAGCAGAAAGAAATTTTCAAATTTTTTTATGATTTTAATACTTCCGTTCAGGAACGGAGGAATAAATTTTACTTTTAGTACATTATTAACATTTTTATATATATTTCCTACTCCATAAATTGTATGTTATATTGTAGTTGAGTTGTTGCCACTTTCTTATCGAAGATAAAAACTAAATACATACCTGCCCACTATTTTCGGTTTACAATCCAAAATTGTGGGTATTTTATAGTCTTTACTATTGGGGTTGGTAGAATGTCAACGAAATAGCTGGAAACAGACTACTTATAATGATATTTTTTCATTATACAATTTTTTCAACGGGAAGTTTTGTCCTCTACAGTTTTGAGAATTTATAAAAATATCCGACATTCTGTTTATAGTCTTTGATACTCCAATTAGAAAATTATTTGTGTATATATATACTTATTATTCTAGAGTAAAAAGAAAATAAAGATTATTAGTTAAAACAAAAAGATTAATAATCTATCATTAGCAGATGTTTTATTACAAAGCTAAAATTAATAAAAATACTCAATATAATAGCTTTAGTACAATTCCTCCATCTCTAATTTTAACCAAATTTTTAAAGATTTTATACAAAAATCCAATTCTTATCAATAATAATAATATAAAAACCAATAACAGAACATTAGTTTAATTATCTACTTATTTCAAACAGTAGAATTTGACCAAAAAATTTTATTATTTAAAAAGCATTAATTGGGAAACATGTGTTTTATTTCAATTACAACACAATATGTGGAGGGTACAAATTTCATTTGAAAAAAAAAACAAGTTCGGCTCTGTAATGACACATTATTGGAGCGAGAGTAACAGTGTTCCAGATGATGGATTGCCCTTCAACATTTGCACACGCAGCAAATTGTGTCGAGTCTATATATGCAATCGAGACCATAGACTGACTACTGGTTAAACTTTTTGATAGAATGAATCTCTTTCAGTTATCAATCTTCTTGTACATTCTCCTTTTGAGGTTCGATGAAATATTACCAGGATTACAACCTCTGTCTTCAATCTAGTCACAGTGGCTTAAAAAATTTATCAAACGACGTTATGAATAAAATAGATTAAATTAGGGGTGCACGTCTTATTTGAATGTTCGTGAAAGGAAAGCACATTATCAGTTCATTTTGAATTTAATAGGGTATTTACTGAAAGAAATTGTTGCGGAATCGAATTTTGTATGAGGAAATTACTACCATGATTTATTCCATTATTTTTTTGTGTATCCTATGCCAAGAATGGGACCTATTTTATTTAAATTAAATTGATTTTTTTTTCAAATGAAAATTAAATTTCTTTCGATCTCTTTGAAAAAGTGTATTATCCTAAAAAATATTTTTATATTTGGAATTCAGTATGAATCATTATGGCCTTCATAAAGACACATAATATTTGTATTGTCAAAACTAAATTTTAACGTAAAATTCAAAGCTGACTCGAACCATAACTGAATTGAATCTGAATCATAAATACATTATAATTATTATAAGTAACAACAAATTGAAACATATCTATTTGTGTTACTATAAAATGCTACCAATAACCATAAAACTATTTCAAATGTTTTAGGTTTACATTTTATATACAATATTTTTTTAATATTAAATTAATTCATATTGTTTATTTTCCTGCAATCAGAAAATTGAGACTTGAGTATTACTGATTAATTAGTCGATGATTTTTCTATTTCAATTTCTATTTCAATATCTAGAATTGGATTTATAAATTAAAGTAAATCTTAGATTTTATTATGGTCTACGCACGAACTATCTACAATTTGAGCTTAAAACAAATAAAAGAATATACGTTACAACACCCAGGAAAAAGTGGATAAAAGCGATCACAGAAGATATCAGCGAAATACGTCGGATAACTTGGCACCCCCACTATTTTTCTTATGTTTTGCACACCTACATTTACTTTTTGCACAAAGAAAGATATAGAACTTTTTAAGTGACTGCTTTCGTTCAAATTTTATTTACGGATTCTAAAAGTACTCTTTTTGCACAGCTTTGCACAACCATTTTTAACTTTTGCACATTCTCGTACTGTTTCAGTAACGTATTTTATCTCTTAGCGTTGAAACCGAGATAAATTATATTCTTGGAAAATAGATTTTAATTATTATGCTGGATTTTCTGATGGATTCTTTGAAACATCAAGTTTTTCGTAAAAAATATCAAGTTTTCCGGAAAAACTGTAATAAGTCGGGATGACATGGTGAAAAAATTGATATCAGCCCATCGCATATTTTTCTAGAGTCGATAAATACTTCATTGAAAAAAATCCAGCTCAATATATCGTAAGATAATATTCAAAAGAAAATTGTTGTGAGTGACTCAACATATATCTTGAGACGTGCTGTTGGATACGTTGGACTTGAGTTAGGAATTGGTCATTTCGTTTGTTATTCTTTTCGTCACAATTCGATGACCTTCTGACAAAAATTCAACCCTGTTCTTCTAAGACTGTCATAAATGTACAAACTCTATTATATACATTGTGAGCAATAAGAGCACTTTCAGGACCAGTGAATAAAATTTAAAATAAAATTGTGGGGAGTGTTAAGTTGTAACTTTGACAAACATATAATTCCAAGTATGAGATTGTGCAAAAGTTCGTAATGGGTGTGCAAAGATGTGCAAAAAGGGTACATTGACAATCCGAAAATATTTAATTGACACCCCCACTTGAAAAGTTATATATCTATCTTTAGAGAACTGTGCAAAAAGTAAATGTAATTGTGCAAAACTGTACAAATGGTGTGCAAGAAGATCATATATTCAAACATTAAAAAAAATAGTAGGGGTGCCAACTTAGCCGACACAAGAGAAATAAGATCAACAATTTTAACGAAAAAGCTAAGAACAGGGACGAAAGAAGGATGCTAACCAGGCCATAAACTTTATTAGTCTGCTTCGAGCCTTATGTATATAAAAGCGTTGATGCGTCTCTTCGATTTCTTTCGCATATACCTAAGGACGATACTTAGGATTTATAAATGAAATAAAGCGAGTTGTTTTCAAGAGAAAAATCTTGCTCGGAATGTTTAGGGTTCGAATTTTTAATACTATGAATCATGTATTTCAGGACTTTTTATGTGCTAACAAAAGGGAAAAGTGTTTTATTCCGAAGAGGCAGGAAAGAGTATCGAAAGGCACCTTAACTTCCCCGTATCGTCATAAATTAAGTGGAATGCGTTAAATGGAAATAGCATTGCCTTTTATTGTGTCAAAAACATCCTACCATTAGGAGGGAAATTTTGAATAAATTCAAAAATACGTCTGCTAAATGTATGTAAAAGCTTTTGGTTAGCCCATATAAATCTCCGAACATTTTACATCGTGTAAGCGAGGGACTAGAGCATATAGAGCATAATAATTCTTACGGGAGGTTAATAAAATAGAGTGAACGTAAAAACTGCATTAAAACATGGCAGTCAACCTTTGCATGAAGTCATAAATTTAAAATTCAACGGCTTTAAAAAAGTTGATCTGTGCCATTAGCGTTTAAACTATCATAAATTGTCGATTGGTGTTCGATCCTTCCCGGCTGCGTCCGCATGGGAATCAGTTCGCTTTTAAAGTAAGTGCTCAACAACATTTAAGTTCGTCCAAGTATAAAGTTTATTTGTCGTTTTGAGACCGAGACTGAGACCCGTGTACCCGGAAAGTATAACACTGTGGGCGTGCGACATCGACAGTTTTATTTTAAAAGGGGAATGCACCCTAGTGGGTCTCTTCAAGATCACCCGATCGTAATTATCAGTTATCAGTCAACCGTGAAAGCACACGAGCTTTTTAGCACGCTTTCTTTAAACATATTTATGTCAAAGCTTTTCAATTTCGCGATGTCAATTCGCATTTCGTAAATCCCACCTCAGTTCACTCAATTTGACAATACTTTAAAATTTATCAACTTATTTGTTCGAGGTTTCAGAAATACTACCAATGAATGGATTCATTAATATTTACTAAAAATCACATCTTATGAAACTGACACGTTTCACACTGAATAGCCCAATTAAGGCCACTTAAAAGATCCATTTATCCATACAATTCAACGAACTTGAAACGTGTTATAACGATTGCAGATTAAACACGTTCTATTCTTTCCTTCACAGGTCTATGATCTAAAAGATGTGACAGATAGTCACAACATGGAAGAAGGTTATAGATTAACAATTAAAGCTTTCAAATAAGAACTTTTACCTTAGATGGAAGTCAAATAACACTTATTTCTACAAAGACGGTATCGAGGTGAAAAGTGAAGTAAAAATGAATAAATGTTAGTCATTAAGTTTTGATAGAGATTGTAATAATAAATATTAATTTAATATTAGATTTTAAGATAATATAAGATCAAAGTAAGTAGAGGAAAAGCAAGACTTTAAGCAAAAAAAAATAAAATAAAAATATAAATGATCGAAAACAATATTTTAAATAAATAAAGATGTAAAAAAGAAGAAGACTTGAAAATATTATAGAGAATATTATACTAAAAACTATCATAGGATAAAATTATTCAATAGTTAAATAGAGAATTAAAATCCCATTCAAATGAGCTACCAGTCGACCTCTGTTGCCATTTAAAATTTTCAAGGGAGTAGCTACCCTGCGCAAATGGTTAAAATTAGGCTAATTTTTTTATTGTAGAAATATGTCTCATCTCGAGTAAAAATCGACCTGTCCGATTATTCTCTCGATTGTTGTACTAAAGTTGGTAGAGGGTACAATTTACGTTCGCACTGTATAAAAAATGCTCTTAAGTTCAAAAAATCAACCTATATGTTACGTTTTTTTATGCCACCCTGTATTTTCATTATTCTTCTATTCAATAGATTATAGTTTCATACTCGCTTGATATCCCCTTCTTATTTCTTCGCTTCATGTCCCTCTCTTCTCTTGGTATTCCTATAAAATGTCTTTCCCATGTTAATAATGTTCTTCTCTTTACCTACTCAGTCAAAATAACTGACTTCATACCGTTTGTGACTCTTACTGAATATTCCTTTTTTTCTCCCCATTAATTTAAAGCTAAGCTTTTTTTTCAAAAAAGGAAAAAAAAAGTCTCTGAATTTATTATCGTCCAATAAACAAATATAACGTTCAATTTGAGTTTAATTTCCTTAACCCGAAAAAAAAAGAAATTACGGATTTTGAAATATATGGTAGTTCTTTTATCAATTGTTTCTAATTACCTCAAAAACTCAACTTGACTGGTGTCAACATTTTTTATTTAATATTTTACTTCTGAAATATTTCAAATTCGTGAAACGAACCCATAATATAAAAATTTGAGCTTAATCACATTAATTATTTGTTATCAACAACATAAAGTATCGTTTCATTTGTCTTTTTTAACGTAGGTTATTAGAAAATAATCTTATATACACCAGTAATAATTTTCTAAATTTGAACAAGAAGCCAAAATATTTCAAAATTTAAGACTTAGATGTGAACAAACCCCAAATTACAGTGAGCCAATTTATGTATTATATTTGCCACCAAAATTTTTTATATTAAAATGTTTATATCCTGGCTTATCACATATTTAAATGTTATTTAAGTTGATGACTCCAGAATACACTTTAAAATATAGTTAAGAATTTTTATAAAAATTTAGAATGGCCGCTATAGTTTTTAATTATTAGTACTTTGGTATTTTTAAAAGTTGAAATTTTTCACTGTTTTCTATATCGAATCATGAAAAAAACATAATTGAGATATTTAAAAATGTAAACTGTGCAACCATTATTAAAATAAATTTTAAATTCTTTCAGCATATGTAGAATACGCTAATGGGTTTAATATTTTGAATACAAAAATAGTATTAGCTGAAAATCAAAAACCATATAAATATCCAACTCCAATAGGTACGTACGTATTCCACGAAAATTTACATTGATTTTGATGTAATTTGGATTACAAATTGATCTACATAAATGCGTTGCAGCGGACACAGGATTTTCGTTGCGTATAAAACGGTAATTACAATTAAAATCCAGATTTTAATAGTTGCTGTTTTTAATTTTGGATATGAAATAAATGTTTGATGTAAATAGGTACCATAATAAATTGAATCCATTACTTAATTGGCTAGTCTATTAAAATTAGTAATATGCCGCTTATGTAAAAATCAGGAAATTAGTTAACGTAAAGCGCTATAAATCTACAGTCTTTCAACTACAAACTAATAGAAAATATAACGCATCCTTCCTATTACAAAATATAATTCGTGTTTAGTTTCCGCAACGAACATTTACCGAGATCATCACAGAATCAATCCATAGAGAAAGTAAGCGTAAACTTATATTTTATATCTAATCATCGAAAGTTCTCAATTCCAATGTATCAAATCTGAAGTTTAACAATATAAACATTTTAGAGCCAGATTATGTTGAATATTCAGATTTTCCCAAATTCCTATTATTTTATAGTTCTTCCATTCTCAGTTTGAGGACACGTGCTACTATAAAATTCACAAATGATTGTGGGCGGCATACCGACAACGGGCGTGCATATAAAATTTGTATAGGGAGAAAAATGAAGTAATAAAATAAAATCATTCCTTATACAAAAAAATTGTACAGTTTCTTATAAGACAAATAATAATTTAGGTAAATACGTTAAAAATAATAAAACAAACTAAAATAATTCAAAAGTCAGGTGTTTATATAAACTAAATTGTGCAGATTGTAATAAAACATTCATCGGGAGAACGTATGGAAATTTCAAAACTCGTATTTCACAATAAAACAATAAAACAGATTCTAATTATTCCAATCATTTAATAGAAGAAAATCACTCGTTTGATCCAAACTTTGAAATTTTACATACAGAAAGAAAGGGGCTGAAATTAAATTATTTAGAAGCATCAGAATCCAACAAACGAAAAAAACTCCAACAATTTGCACAAAACGCTATTCTGATTATACAAACCTTAATAAACTAGTATTAACACACACTATCCCTATAATACCCGACTTGAGGGCGACACTGTTCGTAGAAAAGTTATGGTCAATTTTTCCAAGAAGTGGTTTTACGATAGCAACAAACCCTTAGAAACTACTGTTTAAAAGATTATAACCCATTGTATTTATCCGCAAAGACCGGCTATTGTCAAGTTACCAAAATTTTCATGCATAAGGCGAATTTTTATATTTAACGTGAATTTTATCATTGGTGGAATTAATTAATTATAATATAACACTAATAAACTTATATCTATATATTTACAAAAAAAATACACTATCTGTCTAACAGCGTCACTAACTTAAATTTTACTGGAATAACGAGAACATTTTTATAGTAAGGCTAAGAAAGAATTTTAGAAAATAAATGTGACAACTCGATTGATTTCAGCCTCCTCAAACTGAGAATGAAAAAACTATACAATAGGAGACGATTCTATAAATGACACATTCATATAAAGAAAAGGAAAATGAGGAGTATTGACATGGTAGAATCCCCTGAAGGAACCAAATAATATTGGGTTTAAAACTGATAGCAATTTAGAACTTGGTAACTAAAATATTTTTTCAAACTTATGGGAAATATTAGAACAACCACTTTAAAAAAATACCTTGGTATTCTAAACATTTACATAACCATACTTAAAACCAAAACTCAAAATCTTTTTATTCAAAGATTAATGGTCATAGATAATATTAAAATTAATATCATTCATTATATATTCTAAAACCGTCCGCTTATCTTCTGTTGTATTAAAGAAAGAATGTATTCAGTGATTTTTAAAAAGTAATTAGTAATTCCAGTACATATAAAAGCGGTACATCCGGTATTAACAATTATCGTCCAATAGGATGGTTTCCTTACAAAAATATAATATTTCATCTAATAATCAATTCGGAGAAAACACGTCTTTGGAGAATACAATTTTTTAATTTTAACTTTAAAAGTTTAACAAAAATGTATTTTATTAACCATCAACTGATGTTAAAATCTTTAAATAACATTGAAATTAAGAAAAACTGTTTCAATCTGTTTCATAGTCAATTAAATGGAAAAATTCAAATTATTCAACTAGATAGTGTATATGCATAAAAGATCTTGGAGTAATGGTCGATTTTCAGTAAAATTTTACTTATAGGATCTTTATTAATGACCTCTATGGTGGTTATTGATTTGATGACATTGCCAATAACTAGCGTATATTGTTAAAAGCAGAAACAAATTTTAAAACAATTTAAAAGTACCTAGTTATCATTTGAATTATCTGTTTAGAAAGAAAAATACATATCTTTTAGTTATACATTACTGAACTCCCTGATGTTATCCTTATTTATACTTTCTAGTTCTCAAAAATGTAGTGTAATGTCTTATAATAAATGCAAATTTCTTAAAACCTAAGCAAATATCAATTTCTTTACATAGTTCAATAAATAATTTAAAACCCTTTCAAGTCAACGCTCGTTCCCACCTATATAAAAAAATGACGTGGTAGTTATCAGGTGAGTTATAGGTAATTTACAATTTAAGTTTTCCAAACATTTTTTTTTTTATTTTGATAAAACGAATCTAACGTCTGTATATTGAAAGAATGACTGATAGCAATCGGATGAAAAAAGTAATATCCTCTCCCTTGACAAAACAATAAAAAACGTTAGAAATTGATGAATCCAAATACGTGGCTAAACCCAAACTTTTTGGTTATTGATGTTGGAAGTCATGAAAAAAATACAATGTATCAACGATGCGTTGAGTTGGAAAATTCGTTTGTAGAACGTCTAGGAAACCACAATAAACGATTTATTATTGGCTTCGTGGATTTGTCGAAACGTATTACAATTTCATGTTCAACATACTATTACATGTTTTTTGGGGAATGCACTTGAATTGCTCACGTTTGGTTTTTACAAAAATAGAACTTAAGGGAACATTGCATTGAAAACTTAACAAAATATAGTTTTTGATGGAACATAAATGATTTGTTATTTATAATGATTTTTATGCAGTTATTCTTATGAAGATGGAAAATACTTGTCAATTTGTTAGCCAGTAGATCATCGCCATTCGAATTATTTAATAGCTAAAATTTTTAATGACCATTTAATTTTTGACTTACATTTACTTCCTGTAATAGTAAGATTCTTATTGATAATCAATTTTTGTTAGTTTTTGTCAAAGTAAAAAAACCCAACGCCAACTATACCTCTGGTTTTACAAAGGTAATAAATATTTCAGACCGCCACTTTGTATTTTTAATCAGTTTAATCATATATATTATATTATTTTTTGGTAGTTTTCTCTCCGAGCAAGAACTCTTTGGAAACGATTTATTGATTTCCCCCATTTCTCTAATTTAACATCCGGATGTAAAAGCAAAGAAAAAGTAATTGTACTAGACAATATGCAGCTTTATTATTAAAATGTACAGACTTCACTCATCCAGTATATTAAAGAAAAATGTTGATCTATGTCAACATAATAGTACTCTAAGAAGATGGTAAAAATACAATTTCTTGAAAAAAATTAGCTTCAAGAAATTTTTTCTGAGCGTTCACAGTCCTAAATTATAATCTTTTTAATTATCTCTTCCTTATGTTGGCCGATTATGAAATCTATAGCGGGTTTGATTTTTTTCGTTGTTGGATGTTTTTTTAGGCTGAAATTGATGCAGTATAAGCGAGCGTGGTAGTTTAATAAAAAAAATAATGAAAAGTAGTTAAAAACTAATAATATTAAAATCTAATAAATAAATTAAATTCTGGCTGGTTTGTGGTTTTAATCTCAGCTTCTGGTTATGTTTTGTAATAAAATTATATCCGGTGAACTTCTGTTTAGTAAGTAACCGCTTGTCTAAGTAATAACTGGTTAAACTAGAATATAGAATGTGCAGAGGGAGACAATATAGGTGGAAACATTACCAAAACAACGAGACTCTGCAGCGATAACCAGAAATGGAAACATATCACCACTCATCAAACGCTATTTGTTAGCAACCCCGTCACAGGGAGTGAATACAGTAATCTGGTTCATATGACATTATGTGAATGTATATTATGCATTGCATACGAGGAAATTGTACGTATCATTAGACCCGCCCTAATCAAATACGTCTATCATCAAATACATGCCAATCATGGACAGCAATTTGGTGACCGGCTACTGGGTTTGGCCATAGGTACGATATTTTATTACAAACTGCTAAGGTATGAACAGTAACGGACTACAGGAAAATTAAATTTCAACTCAAGTATAAAATAATTTAACACATATCGTTTAATTTTTTCTTAAAAATTTATTATTATTCTGACTTCTAAAAAATAAAAATATCCGATAATAAACTAAATGAGGTATTAAACGATAATAAACTAAATGAGGTATTAAAAATCGAAATCTAGTACCATAGAAGTTTTATTGGTTCGATATTAAATTGAAGAGGAGAGAACGGCAACTAGTTTAGGCAATAATGAATCAGGCCAAAATTGCATACTAAAGATGCATGGTTGGTACAAAAAATAGAAGTTTAAGTTGCGCGCACTGGTACGTAAAGGTATAAAGGAATTGAATTTAAATATGGAGAGGAAAAAGTGGGTGGTACTAGGAAAGCATAAACACTTTATGCAATATAAGAATTTGAGAAAAACCTTAAATAGGTAAATAATGGTCCAAATACATGGTAGAACTACGGTAAAAGGTGAAGAGTCAAACCGAGTCGGTTCGGTTCGACTCTTCATCCTTTCTCTTCTTATTTGACACTTTATTTTATAAACCTGATAATGGCATTATCGCCGAAACTAGTTGCCGTTCTCTCCTCTAGAAAATCTAGTTGAAATCTGTCTATTCGTTTAAAAAAAAATTAAAATCGAAAGAAAAACCAATATAATAGCAATCCTTTGAGTGTTTTAAATTAGAGTTAATTTTATAAAAAAAGTACATTTTACTTAAGCAATTGGAAAATATCAGTCAAAGATTTTGTCTTGGTGTAAATGCTTCAAGACTCGAATCCAGCATATCTCATAGTAAAATACAATTAGATAATTTTTCATATAATAAGGTATCATCGTAAAATTCAGACTTGCGGAGAAAGACGGACATTATATTTTGTATTTATTTGTCAAATGAGCTTAAACAAACATTTCACTACAGGAGTCGTAATCTCTTGGATTTCACCTATATTACCTCATTATGATTTTCCTTTTAAACCCGAAAATTGGTATGATTAACATAGTTAATTACTTTTAACTATGGGTTAATTTGATTAATTAAATTTAATTTTGCAACCAAATTCTTTAACAAAAATCTGGGATTCTTTTAATATTTTTCAATTTAACTCAATCGCTCCAGGTGCCTTTAACGTAGGGGCACCAATATGCTGTTTGTTATGAAAAGTACGTGAAGACTTGTTTTCTCTTGAATACATTTTTAGGATAGTGTTTTCAAAAACACTGAACGTTTCTTACGTAACATTCCGAAAATGGTTTTGTGCCGGCTCTGTAGATATATCGCTATTTTTTTCGGACAAAATTCTATTTAATTCCTTACATTAATTATTCTTTTTGTTTGCCATTGTTTAGGCCTTTCTTATTTAAGCCATTTTCCGCATGGTGTACTACGCAGTTTTTTAAAATTTAATTTTTTGATTTTTTTAAAAACATTTTGATTAGTATGGAGTTGTAATACTACGGTTGGGATACTCCATTCATTTTTCTTTTAAACTTTTTTTTATTGGTTTTTTCAAAAAAAAATGTCTGTTATAATGTGTATTTAACAAAATTTAACAATTTTAAAATTTCATACCATTTTATAAGTATCCAGTTTATTATGTCTGAGAAATGTCTTATTTGTAAGTAATCATATTTAAGTATTAATTTTTTGTATTAAACCAGTGTTATATTTGTATTATAGGCCTGATGATGGCCATCGTTTGGCCGAAACATGTTGCCGCAACTTGTTTAAAAATTTTCTACATTTCTTCTTAAAATTTTGTGGTTGACTTTGAGTTTTATTATTCGTTTTCTATCAATTGGTGAAAATTGCATAGTTGTCGAAGTTGTCGAAGATTGGATTTTCACTACATTTAAAACGTCGAATGTCATAATCAGAAAACTTTTCAATACTTAACTCCATCTGGGGTACCTCAGGGTTTAAATCTAAGTCCTTTTGTTATTGAATATGTAAATAAAAGTTATAAAAGGGAAGATAGTTAACGTGAATGCTGATGAAATTAAATTATTTTTTAGACTTGGTTATATTAGTGATTCTCGTCATCTGTTACAGGGAAATATTGAAAAAATAGTTGAATGGTGTGCTAGGAACAACTTAAATTTGAATTCTGTGTTATATTGCTTTTTCAGGCATCTTCATTTATTTCTCTGTGTTATTGGAAGTTCCTACTATAGCTCTAAAAATGCAATAATTACTATATTATTAAAAATTCTACACATTAAAATTGTTTACCCGAAAAAAAATAGTGCCACTTTTTTTTACTTATACTCATTTTTTTAAATCCGGTTCTAGCAAATCGGCCCCATTGTTTGTATAGGTTACAATATCTCACTCGTTTGTCAATTATTTGCTAGAACTGAATGTGTTTCATTTGCAGTTTTTTCGCCAGTTATTTTGATGAGGTATTCTCTGAATAAAATTGTTTTTCGTTACATCCAGTCACCCTTTCATGCATTACGAACCATTCATGTAATTAGTTTGGCAGATTGATACAGTCGTATGTATGAACACTCTAAAAAAACAAATTTTATAATCATACATTTTCAATATTTTACTGAAAATCGTTATAACTATAATAATTTTAACACATATAATTGACAAGATCATAGCTTAAAAATAAATAAATAAAATAAAATAATATAGAAGGTTTTATTTTTTATAATAAGCTTTAGCCTAGTTTGTAAATGTCGTTATATATTTTATTAAAAACTAAATTCTATAGTAACAATGTTGTTTCAAAATTGTATTTTGACCACAAACATGATCAATAAAATAAACACTATTTAGTGGGATTAAAAAAAAACAATTTTAGTTATAAAAAAAATAAAGTATGTTAAATATTTACTCATAAAACAGTTTTTTCATTCATTTTTTTTCCTGAAAACGGTTGCATTGATAGAATATGACGTCAAGAAATAAGAAATACTTGAAAGGTGATTAAGCAGCACCATAAATAAATGATTCCTAGACTGTAGTCCTGAATTCCTTGCTCTCTTGCACCAGCAGTTCTTTGAGTGACAACCAGTGCAGGAGTTAAATGAAATGTCAATGAAACGTCACTCAAGATGGCGTGTGGTATCCTGCGTGAACGCCCAATACTTGTTTCTCATTCGAACGATAATAAATCTTTGGATTCCCGTGTCCGGCTTCAGGAGCCCTCTTCTCAATTAAAATTGTCATTAGTCCAGCCTTTGTGTCTACGAAATTTTTTGGCTTATGAGGAATCCAGGATTGTGTACGCTTTGATTGCTTTTTAAATTAATGAATTCCGTAATGATGACTAATGGTTGCTTAAGAGTTAAGCAACCAAGAATTTTATGGGTCTAAAATGAGGTGTGATCAACTGAATAATAAATATTCTGAAATTGAAGTTCGATGTAAAAACATTTCCCTAACTAAGTGGAAAGCTGTATTTAAAAAAATCTGTATATTTAAGTAGATTTCCATGGGAGTCTTTTCAAATGTCACCGCATGATAAATTAGGGTTAATTAATATCACAATTTTCCCTATATATAAATTCTAATTTTATACATGTATGTTTTCCTTTATGCTCTCTCGTACACGTACGTCATTCTATTGATTATAAGAGTAGCCCTTTCAGCTCAGAGATGGAACTAAATGATTAATTGGATTTTCGTATAAGTATGTCGTTCAATTTGATAAGTGGTTCAGTTCTAAATAGATTTTCAGATTGTTTCAGACATTTTCTGCTACTTTGTTATTTTATATACACAGCTCTAACCAAATAAATGCATAAACAGTTGTATAGTTGTGCAAAAAGTGTATAGTTGTTGCACGATGCAGAAAGTTTACATCTCGAGATGAAGTCGAGAGCTGCAATCATGCTAAGGGCAACAAATATGCTTTTTGCACATGTTGCACGCAACATTTTTTCTACGATCGATTTAAATTTTTTATTTTAAATTTTATTAACGTTATTTTCATAAAATTATTTATTTTCTTCACTGAATTTCAATTTTAATATCGCAGTTAGAGCAATTAACTATGATGGACAAACTTCATTTCTAGTGATTTTTTTAATTTTTTTCGTACTTTTTGCACTGGTGTAAAAAGTTAAACTTTTGGTGCACTAGTGCAAAAAATAGTAACTTTGTGCACGATCGTAGAAAAAAGATTTTTTTTTGATTTATTCCAAAAAAACTTCTTTTCGTCTGCCTGTTCCCTTACTAATTATATACTTACTTCTCTATTTCACTAGTCTTTGTCTCTGTTTTTCTGCCTCACCTCCTAGTTCCTTTCCTGGCTCGCCTTCCTGTACCTATTTATTCTTTCCTTGTCTCACCTTCTAGTATATTCTTTGTATACTTTTTTATTTTAATTTTTCGATTTTATAAAATACTTATGGTCTCGCGTTTTTATATAAATTATTTTATTTCTTTATCAACAATCCTAAAATTTTAAAAAAGTACTACAGATGCGCCCCTTTAATATATATTTTAAATATAAAAAACACCGCATAATTTTTTTTTGCTATAATAGGCGCTATCTCGTCCAAAACCGAATAATTGTGTTTGTGACGCTCTATCCCATTTTGTAAATAAAAAAATTGGACTAGAGGGTAGGATTACTTAACATTAACCGGAAAATACTAGAAAAATAATTTTTACACACAATTTATTAAAATACAAGCACATTTTCCTTGGGTAATTCTCTAAATCGGCAACCACAAAAGTTACGTGGTGTGCGGGCCTCTTAAACATCTAAATATCTACAAAATTCCTTCTGTGCGACAACTCACAAATTCGCTTGATCAATTTTTTGGCACAAGTTTTCAATTCTACTTGATTTCTGTCAAAATCAAATTTCTGGTTTTATTGATTGATTACTCTCAATATCTGATGCATAAAAATAAACTATAACCATTGATTCCTTTGTTCAGATTTTCTTAGATGTGTATATTTATTACCTATTTTTATTCTGAATGTTATTGCAAATAAAAATAAGTTCATTTAAATAATATTCATACATTTTCATTGATTTTTTTTAATTCATTTTTTTCAATACCCATATTTTTTTAAATAAGTTTTAATTTTTATCTATTTGTTTAATTTGTAAATTATTGATTTTTTTGTTTCGGTGTTTCTTGTGTTATTGTTTCCAAAACTTCATTTTCCCCTTTCAGTATAAATTTTAAAAGGTAGGCTCGTAAAAAGTAATGGTTATTTGAGTAGTTAGTGGTAAATATTTTTGAAAGTCGAAGGATACGTCGCTACGAAAACCAATGAAAAGATGAGAAACTTATTAGAATGCAGATTTGTGTTTAGTAGGGCTGTTAACGGGTCTTTCGTTATTACCAGTAAAGCGACAGCGAGTACAAGGGATGTTATAAGTCTGCAGGAATTGCCTCACAACCCCGCTCGTAGTATTATCTCTTACAATACGCTCCTAAATTAAGCTTGTGAATGTGGCTGCTCAAATAAAACGAGGACCGAGGAGTTGAAAATTATTGCTTACTGCCAAATAGAGGAAACAAATTTTAAAATTAATTTGGCTCTTTGACGTTTTATCGGATTCATAAAACTCGGATTTATTTTCCATGTCGTGTTCTGCATTGAAAAATCCAACACACTTTTTAATTTACACCAGAAGTTAAATTTTATGTGGCATTTATTTTGGTTATTTTTTTCATAGCGATATTACGGTCTTTTGTTTTATTTCGAACCATGAACTTTCATGTTTATTGGGACGTTGCCACCAAGTTTAAGATATGCAAATTATTCTGAATTAGAAAGATTTGAAACTCCTACAATGAATTTTTTAGAAAAAAATTAAAATTTAAATACCCATACATATTGCAGAATGAAAAAATATGTTAGGTTAAAATCACGAATACATTCTAAATAATAATTATGAATAAAATTACGACTTAAATATGAAAATTAAATGTTTGTTTTTTTTTCTTTTTTGGATTTACCGCAAACAATTTATACGTAGATAATTCGCAATGGAAATAAAGATTTTTTATGATAATTTATGATGATGATAAGTTATCGATTAAACTTTACTGAATTGTATTTATTATACACTAGTGGTTGGCCTGCAATTTCGTATGTGTTAAAACTAAATTTGTTACGGAGGTGTTTTAGGGTGACAGATAAGTTTAAATTTTATAACTATAAAATACTACGAAGTCTATAGCTTATTTCATAGCAATTAAAATCAGTCATATAAAAAAGGAGAATTTAACTTATGTGACCGTTTTTGAGAAAAAATTATTTGTATATTGAGAAGACAGTCGCACTTAAGGTGAATTTTGAGAAAAAAATATTTTTCCATTTAGGGGACGGTGGGCGCTTAGGGTGAAATTTATGAAAAAATATATTTTTTTTTTGCTCAATGATACATAGTCAAAATAATACATAGTCAAATGTTATAAGGTAACTTTAATACCAGTTAATAAATCTTTACCAAATGTGGAATGAAATTTTATTGATTTACGATCCACGTTATTATGGAAATTTGCTCACTAGGCATACGACAATCGTCAAAATAGCATTTTCCCTTAAAATTTCGATTCATTTCTTAAATTTCTTTAAATTTCTTTTTTCGCAAATGTGGTACTCTTGTTTCACTCCAGAAAAATAGCTATTTTTTAAGATATTCATACACAACCAGTTGAGAATGCGCAAGTTAGCATTGCCTAGACGAACTTTTAATTCACAAATTTTAAAATTTCATATCCCTATAACTTTACTTTTTGTCTTCATAGGCACAAACTTTTTGTGACGTAATTTTTGGTTTACTTGTATTTGCTAAATCCAAATGTAAAAACAGAACATTCAATTTTTTACAAACAAGAAAAAATTCATAAATTTTAAAACTATAACTTTTGATTTGTAATACAAATTTTGTAATCTATTTCAAAATGCTACATACATACAAACAGACATATGGAATTCAGTAACGAACTTTTTAAGTTCGTCGAAAATGTTATTCGTTATTTAATATCATGAAAAGTAATTTTATAATTACATCATTGTCATTCATAAATATACAAGGAAATGAATTATTAATCAGAATGTCATTAAATGGTTTTCAGCTAACTTCTGACTTTGATTGAAGTAAATAAAGAATTTTTCACGAAAAGTGCTTTCTTGGAAGACGATTTCCATGGAAAGAATCATCGCTGGTTATTTTATCAGTATCGCGTGTCTTCAACTATATACCAATATTTACCTATTCCATTCTGACTTCATTTGAATACAATAAATATTGAGGGGTTTACATTCCAAACCTCAAATACATTAAAAGGTTATTATGAAAATACGTGTTTCATAAAGTTTTATCATTTAGATCGCGTGTTAGGGCCTATTTATTTATTTTCCTACTTCTATCTTTTATTCCAAACATGAAAAATATCAAGTGAAACGTGTTTTTCAAAACACACATTACTTCTATCTATTTTTTCATTTATTTTTTTTGGGTCACTCGTGTATTTAAACTTAGTGAAAACAAAATTAACCTATAACAATTTTAAGTTTAAATTTTACAACAAACATTTTTTAAGTTGGTAATGAGTAATGATTTCAAATAACACCCGATGACCCTGATTTTGTCAATTTATCCTGCAAAATGCAAAATATTTAACTGTATCGACCCATTTTAGTACTAAATATTAATTTTATGCATGAAAAAATTAAACTTTTTAATATAAAATATAACCCGCATGCAAACCAAAAAATCTCAAACACTGCAATACTTTCTCAGTAGTTCAGTCATTTTTTGTTATTTGATATCAAAATAAAAAAATTACCCGGGTTAAAAGCACATGATGTTTTTAGTTCTTCGGCCCGAGAAATTACTTTAACATTAAACACAAGAACTATACGCATCATGAAATTTATAGACATAACGCTATGAAGACATTTTGGTCTATTAAATAGACGTAATCAAAATGACATTGTTCATGGTTTTCATAGGTGACTTGATATCTTTTCCGAATGTGGTGAAACTGAACAAAATACTTTTGCTTTTTTTAATATTCCAAGAATGGGAGTACTAGAAATAATGAATGTACAGACCCCAAAAACAATAAAGTTCCTCTCCTAGGCACGAGAAGACGATTGGCTAAAGAATTTTTAAAATCGGACGAACAGTTCTTGAGTTATCCGCCTCCACATACATCCCAGATCGACCGATATGAATTTTTTTAATCGTGTTGTGGGTGGCTTAAAACGCCGAGAAAAGAAGTTTTGAGTAACTCCCAAAATGAAAAAAAAATCGAATTAACCTTAACCGTTTACAATTTTATGTTATAACTAATTAACTAAAATTTAATTTAGTTAGATTTTATGCACACACTCAGACACTTATAAAATCGTTTATGTTAATTTTTTTAATAAATGCCTGGCGTCCAACTCTGACTTAAATGTAATTTCCTTAAGATTCATTTATAAAAGTTCGATTTGTTTCGTGCTTGTGCTCAAAACCAGACCCTAGAAAATATTTCTACCGAACAAGAAATTTTTTTTCTAATTTAGACAGATTATATTAATTTATTGGAATTTACTAGATTTAACATAAATAAATTAATCATCCATTTTTATATATATATATATATATATATATATATATATATATATATATTTGAGAATATTGCGTTGTTCATTTCAGCAAAACCTTCTTAACCTAAATTAATGCGAAAGCATGTTTACTGCTATTGACTCCTTTATTAATTAATTTTAAATATTTAGATTCATTGCGAATAAAAAACAATTCTAAATAAAATTTTGGTGTATTCGTGTTCTCGCATACATTACTCTATATTTTTGTAGGAAATATAAAATTTGTATATACTGCTGCGAAATTAACGGGAGTTTTCAAATATAATTTTACTGCTAGAATAAAAAATTAAATATTTGTCAAGACTCTCCTGAAAAATAAACAGTGACAAAAATAGAATAGTTTTAACTGTAACTGTTTTGAGCTTAAGATAATAATTTTTGTATTAACCATATGACACAGGAATAAATATGTAATTAGTAATTATATAAATTTGCATATAAAATGTAGCACGCGTGGTTGACTATCAATATTTTCTATGCTAGGAGAGGGTACCAGATGAAATAATGTTTTAACCCTTTTAATCGAATGTGGTGAGTTAATAAGTCAAGCTAATTGCGATGGTAAATTATTCATAGGGTTACTCAAATAAATATTCATGCATAAAACAATTATTCTTTTATTGAATTGAGAATTTTTATACAACGCTGGAATCGACATCGTGGCGGTTCATAAAATTCATCAGATGCAAATTGACAATATACAAACAATTAGGGATCCCTTGTGCATTAACACAATGCCTATTCCATTATTAGTATCAGGAATGCCCATTACAGGACGCCATGGACAAATATGCCTGGCCATCCCAGCAAATTCAATTTACTCACGGACTCGCGCTTGCGAAAGGATTAAAAAACCCGTTTTAAAGTCCTTTATTACACCTCTGTACAATACCAGCTCTTGTGGGTCCAGGACATTATGCTCCAAAGAATTCAACCGAATCATTCATACCAGTTTGATTTGACTGGAATTTTTCGAAATGAGACAATTCACTCATTTCTACTCATCTCAAATTACTTTTTACCCCTTTATTAAATTGTCTCCTCATATAAAATAATATTAGACACACTGTCAGTAGATAGAACGTTCATTAAATTTAAAAATTCAGTAACTGTACAATTGTTCTTCTGATAAAACTTGAACTGATAAAACTTTTTAAATTAAACGTATTTCTTTTTCAATGTTAAAGACAAAATTTGTATGAAACTTTATGTTCTACAATTTTCATCTATTGCAATTTTTGATACAAATGCAAACCTTCATTCTGTGCGCGTTCTAATACTTCGAAAGCATTTTTTTGCAATGTCAATTTAAGTAATTAAAATGTTAATATCCATGGCTTATTAATTTCGATAGAAAGATTTTTAAATGACAAAATGTTTAATAATCGTTATCCCAAAGGATCACAACGTTAACTATCCTTTGATCTTTGCGGCGGAGATTAATATTTCACACTTGATGAGATTCTTTAATACCTACAAATTGATGCAGTCGAGTAATCCTTTGATGAGTATTCAATCGTGCATCGGGAGAAATATGAATATTCCAAACAAATAATACGCATACAACGTCCTGCGTCATTTTTTGTAGGTGAACTATGCGGGTGAGTACAATTAATAAAATCGCGATTGACATCAGCAATGCATCTCCCTGGTTACATTTAATTAAGGCTAATTCTGGTAGACCACTGAGCGGTTGACATGGTATGGCGGTTACTAATTCATCAGGTGTTAAGCTCGATTTTGGACGGGTAATTGTAACCTTTTCCGGCCGAGACAGATTATACTTCCCGCGATGAGTCTCTATTATTTCCAACAATAGGGCACTTGTAGATTTATAGTGATCTAGAAAACGAGGGCGCCACATGGTGTATTTTGTATTAATCTAACTGAACACTATCCCATTGCGTTTAGAATTAATTAAAAGTTGAGATGCGTTCTACTGACAGGGGCGCTCGGCCCTGGGAAACTCCGCACATTTAATTTACAGGGACGGAGCTTTTTTCAAAATAATATTAAGCTTTTACTCATTTCGAGTTTGGATATCCCAGTGTACTTTTTCTTTATTAAGTGTGGTTTCACTTGGTAAAATCTTTTCATAGTCATAAAAACCAAGTGCCTTGGTATTATCTTAATGATACATGCATGTAAAAAGCAGATTAATTTAAGAAAAATCAATGTATTGAGAGAGGTATAAATCATCTACCATGAAAATTGTTAATTCTCAAACGAAATAATCCTTATGACTATTTTCGAATGTGGCATATTTCATAGTAGATGATGTTTCAGTAATGAAGGTTAGTAAAGGAGCAATAATATTTCCTCCACATTCACCAAGTTAAATTCCATAAGAAACAGCCAAGGTCCAAGTAGCAAAATTGGCTCATTCAAGGTCACTCGCTACTTTGAACCTTGGCGTTTTCTTATGGGATTTACCATGTGAAATTTGGAGGAACAGTCATAGATCCGTTACTAAGGTTTTATACTTTGGTGTAAAAAAATTTCAAAGCAGATTCTACATTGAGGCTGTGGCTCGTTGTTTACAGCTGTGACTGTAATTCCAATACTCAGGATCGGGTTTTTTTTCACATTTTACAATGAATTTTCTTTAATTAAGTCACTGCGTATTTCTAAGTCAATCAAAACCGAGAATTGTTTAATATGCCAGCAATAACAGTCAGCCAATGATCAAACAATGGCCAACGAACCAAAAATATTTGCTGAAAATCCGGTCCTGTCACCGAATCAAAATTTATGTTTATTACGTTACAATCATTAATAGTTTTTACTGAATTACGTTTTATCGGACCTTATTTTGACGCTTCAATGATTCTGGCAGGTTTATTTTTAAGTACCACCTGTTTGATGTGTCAGAACTCAGGACATTATTTGATTTAGGTGTTACAACACCGTATATGGATTCGACGGAGATGCAGCTCATCATTTTAAATACACAACGAACGATGATGCGTGACAAGACAGTGCAGAACCAATCAAATTAGCCATCATTATCAATCATTTTGTAACCGTAATAACCGTCTTTATCTAAATAGGTGTAGTTTGTAACGGTGAGATTTTATTACAATTTATTTTTGATACGCGTCTACGGAATTAAAACTGAATCTGGATTTTAAAACTTTATAAAAAAGATTTGATTTAAAAATAAATTAGAAAAAAATTTTGATTTTAAAAAATTATTTAACTGCACCGACTATGTTATTACTCCAGTGTGTAATTGATTTTCAGTTCCGTTGACACGTATTTTCAGCGAACTACAAATCAAATTAAATAAAGAAAGATTTGAGAGCAAGTCGCTGTCATGGACTGCCACCTTAAAAGATAATTTTATTTTTTAAGTGAAGGCGATTGCGAAACGAGCGAAGCGAGCTTGAGGAACTCCACGAACAAAATATAAACACTTTTTGTATCATACAAGATATTTTCTACAAACATCATTAATGCGTTTTTAAATGTTCTAATTTCCTAACATATTCTGTCAAATTTTAAATAGTAGTTTCAACATGATTTTCAAAAATATTAATAAAAGCAAAAGGAAAACCACAATTGTACTTTTATTACATGTATTAAAAAATTTATTATTGATAAAATTATCTTATCGAATAACAAATTAAAAAAATTGAAATCTTTCAATTTACTTTTTTATAAAATGTCACTTTGGCACTAAAATTATACGTAAAATGCCTACATTTAATAGGGTTTGTAGAGAAAATATTTTATTGAAAACTAATTTTTTGGAAATATTTATTATAATGGTTAAATTTAATGCCCATTGAGATATTTTTCTGTCTGTTGCTTATGTAGCACTGTTTTTTAAGAAGATCGTCTATAATAAAAACTAGCTCATATGTTTTTACTTTGAATTAAAAATATTTGAATTTAAACAGACCAAGAATATTCAAAAGAAATAATTAAATATTTGGAGAAACTATAAATAAATTAAATTATTTTTCTAAGAATTCTCATTAAACAAAAAGTAGAAATAACAGTGATTATAAGGGTTAGAATTTCAACCACTGGAATATGAACTCACCTGAGGATAAAAGCCAATTTTTCGGGTAAGGAATAATTACAAAAGACTCAAAATTTGAGGTGGATTAGAAATATAATCTAAACGATTCAAATTATAAATGATACAAAAATATACCAATATATATCATTCCCTTAGTTCAAATACCAACTTAATGACCAAATATCATGCGAATCAGTTTTTACACGTGGTCTTATCTCCCTGAACAGACAGCAAAAGTTAAAAATTATAAGAGTAATATAGATTGATACAGACATAAACGAACTCTTCTGATCAATAAATCTGTTTTAACTTGCTCCTAGAAAAGAGCATTTTTCTTAGACGAAGAAATGCGTATTAAAATAGCAAAAAGTTCTTCCAAATGAACAGTTAAGTCAATTTATAGACTCCAATAGAATTTATAATGATAAACGCATGTACTATGCTTGTTTTACGACCGCACAGTGAATTAATTAAAAAAAACTATTATTGTATTATTAGTTCATTAAATTATATAAATCTCTAAACTTGCTATTTGTTATCATTTAAATCACTATTAGATACATTTTATATTAAAATTACTCAGTACATAAGAACTCGCTTTCTTAAATTGTGGATTGTACATTATTGGTCAGTTACTACAGTGGTGGGCGTAGAAAAATTAATTTATAAGCATACAATGTATATAGAATAAGTGGTGCTTGGAACGAAATGTTTTCAATTAGCTGTTCTCGAAGAGCCACCGTATATCACAGCTTTTTTCATCTTTAGTCATACTAGTAAATTTAATTTATGACAGCGTACAATTAAAGAGAAGAAATATTTTGTATTAATGAGGAACATGTCAGTAAATACGTATCTGTCAAATATATCGTCATACTTTATCTTAGATACGATGAAACAAATAACTTTTCTGGAGTTTTAAATTGCTACTTTATTTTAATTTATGTTATTTTTTTTAAATTATACTTATGATTTGATTTAAATAAATAAAAAGTTTGGAAATTGTAAAATACAAGTTGTCAGGAATGTAATTTGGGGATAAGACAGTTGAAAGAAAAATCAGGAAATATGTAAAAAACGTAGTATTTATAAAATAAATTATAGTTCCTTCAAATATAATAGAACTGAATCCTTTAACGTAATTGGAAAATTAATTAAGAATAGTGCATAAAAAAGCTAAAGAAATTGAAAAAGGAAATAGTGGAAGAACCGGTTAAGAAAATGTATGAAAGGCGATAGAAAGAAGAGAAATATTATGGGCTATCTATAGAAAGTCCAATGAAATTCAAAGTTAAATAACTAAAAATTATGTCAAGTCGTTTATAATCTAGTTTTTTTTTTGTGGAAAAAGTGGTTCGATACAAAATGTAAAAATTTTTGCATTGTTTTTACAGTGAGTGAGACTATTTTTTGTTCATTTAAAGTTGATTATAATTTAGCATGATTAACTTTTATTTTATTAATTATTTATTTTAGCATTATACAGACTACGAAAAAGTAGAACCGGTATACTTGTCCTGTATTAAAATACTCATAAAAATGTAAATAATAGTACACATAAAAACAGTATAAGACGGTTTTCAATTAGGGTTGCTATAAATTATGTATACGCTATATTTGACGCCTACAGGCGCAATAAACAAAAATAAGTAAAACTTTACAACGCAATTTGACCATATGAATACACTATTTATTTGCATGACAATGTATCATTGAGTTTTCATAACAACAAAGTTGTATACAAGAGACATACGTCGCAGCTCGGATATGAATTATGATTTATCACCAAAGTACAAGAGAACTGAGTTATAAAAAGTGTGACAAAATAATAAAAATATATATAAAATATGCGCTATATACCGCTGCGTTCGCTTTAAAAGTGTTAAAAATAAGTGACAGTTTATTTTAAAGCTATTACGAATGAAATATTATAGTATGATTTATTTTAATTCACTCTTGTATTTTACAGACAAATTTCCATTTTTCCATTAGTATTATCATTTTATTTAAATAGTTTTCTTGCACAAAATGACTTATTTCCACACATTTATTATGATCTGGGTCAAAGTTCATGTTACGAAAAGGAGCCAAAGCATTTTTTTAAACACGTTTCCTCCATTTTAATTAATTAATTATATAACTGTAAAATAATAGAACATATATGAAATGTATGGATATTAAAGAAAACAGGAAAACATAGATAGTAAAGTATTAAAACAAATACAAAATTATATCAGATCAACATTTTCTATAGAGGGATGGAAGATCCTCATAAGATGCTATACTGTATTTAATTAGTAAAATAATTGAGATACTGGAGACTTGTGAGCTTTGCAATAATTTTAAAAACAGTGCTTAGTAATCAATAAATAAATAAATATATTACTGAAAATTTCACATCAACGTTTTTGAACCAATCAAGTACAATTATTTTTTATCGTTGCTATGATAACAAGACGTATTTCCTTTTCGTCTAGGGTAGGTACCCTGGATGGTATTACACTGGAAATATTTTGACATTAAGAAAAATTTCTTCTTTGAAAAAATATTACTTTGATGTGAAATTTTCTTACCGAATATAAACTTCAATTAATAACCAAAAATTTTCGCACTCGAGATAAGTTTTAAAACATTTGAATGCTAGAAAAAGTTTCCGGTAATAATCTAGTGGTATTATAAGTGAAAATAAAAAAGAAATTAACAGTAATTCATGAAATTTGACTTATATGGTTATTTATTTATTATTATTAGGTTTGCTTCATGGGTAATTTTTTTAAATTTATATTCCGGATGTCTCAATATATTTTTTCACATTTTGAGGACTTCCGTATCTTTCGAACCGATTAGGATATTCCTATGGTTTTTTCACTAAAGATTTAAAGGCAAAAGTTTTATTAGGCTATACCGGAAATGAAATTCTAACTTCTAAAACCAAAATAGCTGCATTTCAAAGTCTTTAGTGAAAATCGCATTATGATATCTTAATTGGTTCGGAAGATACCGAAGTCCTCAAAATGTCAAAAAATATAACGAGACACCCGGTATAAAATAAATATGATGTATACTTACAAAAAGTCATTATAAATTACCCAACCTTTATCATCATAATTATCGTATATATAAAAAAAATGTTTTAAATAAAAGTTTTATGGCTGCGATCATTATCACTGTAATTACTGGAAAAAATAACGTTATAAAAGTAAGTTATAATAATGACAACTATTTTGCTTGTTTCTGTGCCAATAACTATATTTAGTTGTTACTCGTTATACATTATATAAAAATAAATATGAAATATCTGAGATGGTAGATTTTTCCAACAAATTTTAAATAATGCTCAAATAAATTAACCAAATAAAAAAAATTTTTCGTTCATTATTTATTATTTTAATGGCCTCACTTGGAGCCCGACACAGAGGTTGAGTAGTCATAATAGTCTTCATCGTATTAATCGGTCAAATATTATCTTGTGAGTGATTTCACTTAGAAATAAAATCAGAATTATAATAAGACTGATTTATTTTTTGAAAACTTCTTCATGTATATGGCATTCGTTTTGTAACATGGGGATATCAAACGGTTTGAGTTCGGCCATAAAATACTCTGATTAAAATTCTTTATAGAAATCCATTAGAATAACAAGCTGAGGTTCAGCGACAGGAACTTAAATTATGAGACTCCGAGGTGCAATTCGAAAATTTATTACGTTAGTTTACATCTAGAGTGACACCACTCGCAAAGACGAAAGAAACGCAATTAGGGATATTAAAACTTTTCTCTATATGCGATTTTAGGTTTATCACTTTTGGACCATGATCATAAACAATAAATATAATAATGTATTAAACAAATTGGTATTAAAAATAATCCTGAAGTAACTGTCAATTATAATAAGTTTAATATCGAATATCAAAAATGTAATGTCCATGGTTTGCACCTTTAAAAAATTTAGATATACATCTAGATCTTATAAGAGCCATCAATACGTATCCTAAATTTAACCAAATTCCAGAGGCTTTGTTCTTTATTAAATTTTATGAAAGTTTTTGCAGTTAAATATATGGATTTATTCTTTGAAGCAGGAACAATAAATTTTTTAAATATTTTAACATTTATTAAAGATATATATTTATTAAATAAAAAAAAACATAGGCAGTCATACGGACTGCCGACAGAAGTGAAAACTTAAAACTATTAAATAATGGTGTTTTTTTACCTCTCGCTCTTCAGATAAGAGAGGTATAGTAATCATGCTAAAAATAGGGTAGTGAATTTTTTTGAATGAATAAACACGTTTTAAGGTCCGTAGAATACGATTTTGATATTTTCGCGATGATGTCTGTGTGTGTTAGGATGGATGTTATAGTAACGATAACTCAAAAACTACTGAATTAAAAAATTTTAAATTTTACATACAAGATTCTGGTAGCCTAAATTAGATCTAGTTAGATTTTGGTGTTACTCCACCTAAAATTAAATTAAGAAATGTGCTTCCGGTTAAAAGTAAATCCCGAGATGAAAATTAAATTCCGATTTTTATTTTTTGTTAAATAATTGTGCATAAAATGGTGTAAAAATTTCGGTAGAAAGTTTAATTCCTGTGCCTTGGTAAAGTTTCTCATTTCTTGGTAGCAATGAAACACTTTCTACTCCGGTAAACTTATTTTGAAAATGTTATGTTTATTAGCGAAATACATATTTTATTAGTTTTAAGTTGTATAAATATTGGTTTTCAAAGATAAAATTATTTCTCAGCAATTCTTCCTGCAATTTATTAGAACGAGACAAACTACAAACGTATGAAGCTATTATAGCGTCCATTAAAGTTCAATGACAAAGTAAAAGGGGTTTTTTTACATCGAAAAATTTAGTAGTCTGCACATAGACTCACTATTAAGTACTATGTCAGCTTTATGGCCACGTACTTATGACCCCGTATTTTTTAGGAGTTGTTTTATAGATACGACTACTTTAGAACGTTTTCAATTGTACAAACATACATTAAAGTAATAAAAGGTCTTCTTTAAATAGCTTAAAGAAAACTGCTTTTCGCATATATCAAGTAAACATTAAAGCACCCTTCCCATTTTATTTTTATACGGAACTTTTAACAGCTTGAATTTATTAGGGACTTGGCTCATTCTTTGTCATTTTGAGTTCAGAGGTTATGGTCGCTGTGAAATATTAGACAAATAATTGACTTCTTTTATACCGGTGTTGCTTTCTTTGATTAAATCTTTTTAATATAACCATTATTCGCCAGTTACAGAAAGATTTTATGTATAGCCATACACGTCACACCCTATAAACCTCAGATATTACATTTTTATTACTTCTTTGTTCAGAAAAAGTATGTAAGAAAATACCGTTCCTAGCAATAATTTCAAAAATATTTGAATATAAATAAAAAATACAGAAAATACAAGTTCTAAAAATTGTCCATGAGAGAATTTAAACTATATGCATCAGATCGTATACCAGACAGCTGTTTCGTTAAACAAGAAAGCTAAACAGAAAAAGTAGAGGCAAGTAAAAAAATAAATATAAATAGATGAAACAAGACAGGAGCTCTTCAGTTGCTGGTTATTCAACACCATATCCAAATATTGGAGAGTGCCAAAAACAGAGTATATTGCGCGGGTGATTTGTGCGTACAATCTAGTGAGTTAATAATTAAACAAATGAAGGACATTATTGAATGGACTAAAATCAAACTTTTTTGTCTAATGCGAAATTTAGTTGTCGATTACCATAAGGACAAGGTAAATTCACCACATACGACAAGAAAGAAGACTTCATTGTTGGAGTATAAATTTTTTTTTTAAATCAGCACACTTAAAAATTAGATTAGGAATTATTTTTTTTTAATAAAACTAAATCATTATATGGTACAATTTCATAGCTACATACTTATAGGTTTTTACGTTGTCAAATCGCCTGAATGAAAATATTTGATATTTGTTACTTGTGCTATCAATTTTGATTTTTAGTTTTTGTTTAAGTCCGTGCTTATAAACCAAATTTATTTTCAATAACTATTAACTTCGTGTGATATTAATTATATTACAACTGTAGCTTATCTATTCGTTATAACGAAGGGCCCTACTTCCACTTTATGCTGTAACATACGTAAATAATGACATTTCCTATTTAAAATTTAAGCTAAGTTTAAATTGTTAATTTCCCTAAGGTTCTTTGGCTAGTATTAATTTTAGAGGGTTGCAGATGTCTTAAAGCTAAGTCTAACGAGAGTAAAAAAAGTGCAGGTAAGATTGACAAAGGTGAAATATTTACAAGTCTACGAATTGTTGAAATTGATATGTTTGAACAATCTGCAACTCTAAATGTTATTTATGAAATGTACAGAATGTCTCAGTAACCATATAGGAAACTTTTTTATTATTAATGTTAGGAAAAAAACTTCTTCATAAAAAATTCTGCATGTTCTGAAATCTAAAATACAATCATCAGATATCAATTTTTTCCAGTAGTATACAAGGTTTTTTAAAAAATATAAATTTTGCTCCATAGTAAAGTACCTTTAAATTTGACAACATCGAAAAATATTATTTAAAAAGGTTGATCAGAACTAAAAACTAAGTTCGAATATGCAACTACATCCATCTACATTGAGAAATAGGTTTTGTGCTTGTTTAATATCGTTTCTTTTTTGAATGAACATTATATAAAAGTCATGATAACCTTCTCGTGTCTTAATGTTTTCTAACAATTTTTCAATTTAAATACGTAACTTAAAAGTAAAATTTGCATTGTTATTATACTTAGAAGTACATTTTAAAAATGAATATGTTTTTTGATGTAAATGGATGTAATTGCATATTTTAACTTAGTTTTTAGTTCTGATCAATTTTTTTAAATAACATTTTTCGATTTTGTCAAATTTAAAGGTACTTTACTCTTGAGCAAAAATCATATTTTTTGACAAACCTCGTAAACTACTGGAAAAAATTGATATATGATGATTATATTTTATATTTTAGCACATGCAGAACTTTTTATAAAGAAGTTTTTTTCCTAAAATTAATAATAAATACTGTATGCCATTAAATTTATATAACAGTATTTAATATAAAAATTCCAGAGGAACGTATATAACTTTAAAAATTTTAAAAGACAAAACTTCAAGAACGTGTTCTCTTCAATGGTTGATATTTTATATAAATTTGGTATGAAAAATTAAAATTTTAATTAAAGTTCTTCCAAAACTTTAAATATTTGAATTTACGGCAATGCTGTAAGATATTGTTTTTTAATGTCAGATTATAGGTAAAAAACGTTACTTAAAATAACGTTAAATATTTATAATCTTTTTAAAAATTGTTAGGTTGGTATGGTTTAAGTAACTTAATACTACTCTTGAAAAAAAAATTTACTATCGATTACAAGAACATATTAATGAAAATTTAACAAACACAAAACCATTTAAACAACATTTTAATAACGTAAAAGAGAATTGAGTATAATAGAATTTGGGGAGTATCGAAACTGTTAGTAGATACTTCAGTAGACGGACGTAAAACAAAATACGGTGGATGTTGTTGAAGTCGAAAAATAAAATGCTAAAACTATGGTCATTTCATCGAGCTACAAGTACCAATTTAGTTCTCAATACGTTTTTGAAAAGCGGGAGAAAATCAATTTCGCACAAAAGGGTCGCTCTTACAACCGCGTGTACCAAGTAATTTGAGCACATTCCTCGTTTCGATACCAACCAAAAAAAAACGTAAACTATTATTGTCTTAAAAAATGGGAAAACAAAAGTACATGCAGTTACAAATGATTTTTTTGTAACATCAATCCGAGATTTTCAGTATATAATATATAACAATATATTATTTAAGATGTCACAATCACACTTTCTATAAGATCACCTTATATGTATTTATTTTTATCTTGGTGTTTAACTTTAGTAAATTCTAGTTATTAGATTTATAAATAATCGCAGTAACATATGCAAAACTGGCTGTTTTTGAAAAAAATCAATTAAATAAAGATTAAATAGGATTGTATCTAAAAATGTCCCTTGTAGAACCCTATATTCAACAGTCAAATGGTCACTAATATGATTATCAATTTGCATATTTTAGATCGACCAAAACATACAATGCCTATTTTCTACACTAAAAATTAATTTAATAGCTGTATCATTTATATATTCTTTATCCTCACATTTATTAGATTTTAAATGTCTTTAAATTTGCTATTTTTTGGACGAAGTATTGCCACATTATTTGAAGTTTAAAATATTGATGAACTATAACATTTGTTACCTATCTACATATAATATTAAAAATATAAAACCAAATTTTTAAAATGTTTACATTTAATTTTACAATGAAAAATAACAACTGTCACTTTTGTTTTCATTGTTAGATTGATGCATTAATAATTTAGGCTCATTGTAATTTTTTATATAAATTAAAATATAATAAAAAATCCAGCTTGTATAAGTATATCACCAAATTTAATAATAGCATCTGAATCGCCAATCATCAAGCCTTCCAACATCGTGACTTTATTGTTGTTATGATTGATGACACGTTGTAATTGAAAGAAAAAAAACTACGCTCTCCATATACTAGCGTATCAATTTATTATGATATAGCCCACTATATCTGCTAAAGCAGTTCCCCTTTTGAATATAAAATAAAGTCATAAAATTGTTTTGAAAACTGGTCTCCCGAGCACTTTATATTCATAAATTTACTCTTGAAGAAAGATGCCTGATGAAGTGGCTTCATTTGTCACAGAACTAGGTGAAAAGACGATTTGTCTTCTTCTGTTTAAGTCTTGATACGCATAAAATTTATGGAGATGATAGCTGCAAATCTACAAAAAATATTTGCCTAAGGACCACTCGTTTATATAATACAATTGGATCTACTCCACTGCATCTCAATTTATTGCAAGCCATTACGGCGTGTATACACAGAAAAATATGCGAACGTACCCTAATTTTGTCCCCTAACAACGTAAAGAACTTGTCAAGATAACACAATATTATTGTTTTAAACAAGAATTATGTCGGTTTATTTATCGAACAAAAAAAATTTTAATATCAATCAAATATGTAAATTGATAAAGACTAATTATTTATCTTATGGGTTATTCGCATATTTGCATTTTAATTATTTGGATACAGTGCGGTCAAAATAAAGGCGACATCCGAGTTCCATCCCAAAAATTTAATTTTTACCTGACCATAAAAAGGTACCATCCGAGTTGCATCCTCCTCGAAAAAAGATATTTGCCGATTATTAAAACTATTTCAGGTAAACTCCGTAGCAATGTTGCCACTTTGTGCTAAAATTCTTGACAGTAATTTTAAGGTATTTTATGAATTTGCACTTAATTACATGAAAAATAATTTTTTCTCCGATTGACATTAAACGTCAGTTTCAGTGACATTTGTCGATCATAGAAGTAACACTTTTACTGCCTAAGCAAATGATTTTTAATGCCTAGGCATTAAAAAATAAAATAACAAATAAAAGTTACCCCAAAAACAGACAAAGAAATTAAAAAAAATGCACAGTCTCAGAAATAATAACTTTTACATCTTACGTATTGTTTTATTAAAATTTTAATTATTAAATAAATTCTTAACATAATTTTTATTTTTTACCATTTTATATTGTCTCTTGACGATTTTTTAGTTTGTAGTCATGAATATTTATTTCGATATTCCAATATTTAGTATTAATTAAGCGTGACAACGCTGTCGGTTATTATCACAAAATATATTATTTTTGCTGCTAAAATTAAGCTGGTCAATGGGATGCAACTCGGATGGTCGAGGGATACAACTCGGACGGTAAAAAATCTACCTGCTTCACTTGGGATGCAAGTCGGACGCTCCGAAATAAACTCCTTACTATATATTTTTAATCCGATTATTTGGACCATTACAATTAATCGATAAAATTTTGGTACATATGTTACCAGTGTCCTATAGTTTTTAGAGAAATTGATTTTAAGCCATTATTGTATATTATTTCATATGGTTTCATTGGTCGATTTAAAATTTTAGTAACCAAATATGATTTATAGGGAAGAGGTCCCTTATTAATTAAGCAGTTTTCTGGTTACCAGGAATAAGAAAACAAAATATTACGAAGGTTTTGAATCCGGTTATAGGTAAAAAATCGAAAGTTGTATGTAAAAATTGTCTCTTTTTTAAGGTACAGAAAAAATCATCACATAATGTTTAAAGGATGTGTAAAACATAAAACACTTCCAAATATATAACACAAATTATAGCTCAAATGCATCTAGGAATGTATATACGTGTCTTCAATTTTATTCTCTATTGCAAAATACTCATTCATATCATAAATCGTTTTGTAGTTATTTATTATTAAAATTACAAAATGTATAATTTGTTCTTTATAGAAGTTTTGATAATTCGTTTTATTGTAAAAAATGCTCATTGATAAATAGTTTTGTATTAGTTTATTTAAATTAAAAACTGAATTTTGAGTATATCGCCGGTCAAACGTCAAACCCTCATAAGTTAAAAATAGGTCATTTTTGGACTTATGAAGATAGAGAAAACCTCATAACTCAATTCAGGTTGGTAAAACTAAAAAGCTGGAAATTTTAACTTTTTTACATCAAAATGTTTTTCTTAACAAGAACAGAAACTTTTTAAATTACACTCGTACATTGTATTTTATATTTTTCTCTCGAACTTTTAGACGAAGTGACACATTTGATGTCTTTCTACAATTAAAATTATTAAGTCCAATAAATCCCCTATACGCAATAGGTTAACCAAGTATATTTCCAAAAAGACTTTATCAAGCTTTTTTACTATTGTCTTTATAAGTCGGTTTTATTAATGGGAAAAGTATGTTTTTATATCAAATACACGTTACTATCGATTAAATAAATTTTAAATAATAAATTTTGATTTTCAATCACATTATATTTAGACATATTGCCTCAAAATATAATTTATAGTAATGTCGTCTTAACTGTGTATGTTGAAAGGGACATTCCTGCTAATGGAGTCTATTTGTGCTGTGATCAAACGCTAATTCATTCCAAATTGCCAAATGAAGCCCTGGGATATAATTTCAACCTGAACCATTTGTTTGTCTTAAGGATTATACATGGAGTTTGGATTGTGCGAAGTGGAGTGCTCTCAAAAGAATTATTTTTATCTCTCGTTTGATGTTTTGACGATTCTAAATAGATAAATATTTACGCAAAATATTAAACGGTCGCTCTATCGAAATAACATTCCATAAATTAACTCATTAGACATCTTCAGTGTCTCCAACGTATGATGTTTGGATAAAGGGGGGCGATAGCTTTCAATGCTCATTTACATAATACTCAGAGAAAGGCACTTACTAACGTTCTATTATAAATACAAACACGTAGACCTAATGCTGCATTGTCTATTGTCCTTTATGTGCCCTGCCAACGTCATTGCTAATCGACATATATCTCGATATCCATTAGCAATAGTTATATCACAATATCAAACTCCCGAGAGTTACAAGATGTGATTTAAGGAAAAGTACAAAGCCAAACACAGATGAAGATTTTCTGATTACTGTATGTATTGTATTTATTATTTGCAATAGTAGATAACGTACAGAATTAATCGCTGACCAAGGCTCAAAGAAAAAAAAATAGGCGAGTTTAAATAGCGTTAATTGGGAATTAAATTACTGTTTTGACACAAATCTATTTTTATTTTTGGTTAATTTGATTTGTATTGTATTGTTTTAAATTTTAGTAATGCCACAAAAAATGAACATATAGATAGATCTTGCTTCACAAAAGGTTTTCAAAAATGTACTATATTTTTTTCATGTTTTTTACAAAAACTAAATTGGAAAAAATAATCTGAAAACCTAATTAAAATTCTCTATTTTATCGAATTGTATCTAATATAAAACAAAAGTAAATATTTGTTAGTGCTACGTAATAAAATTACGGTTTATACCAGGATAGATAATTTTATTTCAAAAAAATTCGAGCAGGAATTGCACTCAAATATATTTGAAGTATTTTTGCAATTAACATGAATGTAAATTTACTATCAAATACTAGAAAAAGAAAACCAATTTTTTAATATTTTTAATTCAAATAACATTATGTTTCCTTATTTTTCCCTATTTTTCACTATTTTTTCATACGTTTGCCTATTTTTTTCTTTGCCCTAATTTTTCCCCTTTTTTTCTATTTGTCCTTATTTGTTCTTATTTTTCCCATTTTCTCCTATTTTACCTATTTTCTTATTTTTCATATTTTCTATTTTATTTATTTTTCCTTATTTGTACTTATTTTTTCCCATTTGACCTATTCACTCCATTTTCCCTACTTTTTCAATATTTTTGAACTATATTTTTCCCATTTTCCCTAATTTTCCCCATTTTTCCCATTTTTTTTCTCTTGTTTTCGATTATTTTTTCCTGTTTTTCCCTATTTGTCCGTATTTGTCGCTATACTATTTTCCTTATTTTTCCATATTTGCACTATTTTCTAATGTTTCCAAATTTTTCCCTATTTTTCTCTAATTTCCGTTTTTGCACTTTTTTTTCCTATTTTTTACAGCTTTTTTTGTCCCATTTTCACCTGTTTTTTTTACGATTATTGTTTGTTGCCTCAATTTTCCCTCCTTTTTCTGCTACTGTTATTTTTTGATCCATTTTCCTCCTTTTTTCAAACTTATTTTTTGCCCCAGTATTTCTCTCCTTTTTACAATTATTATTTTTTCTACCACTTTTTCCCCACTTGTACACAACTATTGTTTTATGTTCCATTTTTTTTCTACTAAAGATATAAAAAATGATATATAATATTTAAAAATGACAAAATGTAAAAGATCGATTTCCTTATTGCCACCAAATATGAAAATAAATATAATTAATAATATTTAAGCTAGTTTTGGTATAATTCAAAAGAAAATATTTAAACTTAACATTAATTCTCAGATAACATTCTCTTCTTTTCGTGACTATGTATATTTAGTGGTCTCTATTCCCAATTGGTGCTATATATCAAATTGTCTTGGTAACCCTAGTGGACATCAATAATTCAACGGCACTATCAAATGACAATAAACAACTGCACCCAACAGAGTAAGTTTATTTGAACGCGATATCAGAAGAAAAACGTTAAATCTAAAATTAAATCTATTTTATGAAATAGTGAAGAGTTAGCATTAAATTTAATTAATTGAAAAGTAATAAGGGGAATTAAGTTTTCAAACAAAATAAGACTGCGAAAAATCGCGTCGATTAGGAGGAAGGCCAACCTGTTACATAGGTATATTTGTCTAGTCAATAAGTGCTTTTTGGGTCAATCTTTTTCTCCCCTGCGAAAACTATAAACGAGGAGTCTTTCGATTCGCAATCGCATGTAGATGATTTTTGAAAAAAAATAAAGAGCCGCTTGCAAAAATTGCAAAAGTTATAAACAATTAACTGAAAAAAAATGGGGTTTGGTGTTTTGCAAATATCTCAAAAACTATTTGACATTTTTCAAATTTGAAAAAGGATTCAAAAAGAGGAGAAAAAATACCAAAAAAAACTATTCCTAACGGATATTTATAATTTTCCCAGATTGTTGAAAATACGACCGAAAACTGGGACTCCGGCTTGCGTAAGCGCTGCCCACTATGCTCTTTAATGAATAAATATTATTTAAACTTATTAAATATAAAAATTAAAAACTGAAAAAATTCAGGCATCTACTGAATAGATTTATGAACCAATAATCCCCGTTCAAAAAAATTTTATCGCTATTTTTCTATTAATTATGCATTAGTTAATTAACAATTTTTTCCTACTTGAACATGAACATTGTAAGTGCGATAATTATTAAATAGCAAATCTGAAATTTTTTTCTATTTTAAAATATCACGGAGAAATTAGAAATGTATCTTAAATATGTAGTGATTTAAAAAAAAGGTTAATTGTCAATTCTCGTCATGGAACAAAATAGTAATACCTGCCGCGACCAACTAATTTTGATTTTTGAAAAATTTTGTGTCACCAAGTGCAAAGGAATGGGAGTAAGAGACACAATTAAGTCTCTTATTAATCTTCTTCTGCTAAATATTAAAACACATATTTTACCTTCCCACTAAAAAGTAGTCTATATATCATCATATGAAGTTAGAGTAATTCATTTTATCCCAAACAAAATCTAATTAAAAGTTTGTTAGTTTAATGTAAGTTGTTTATTCGACTATTAAATGGAATATTTTAGGATCAAATGTTTTCTTTCAGTGCAATTGTCCACATCGCAGGATCTTTTCGACCGATCCTTAACAACCGGAATGGAACCCAACCACAGCAGGACATGAAAATAGGCAGCGGAAGAGCACGTGGTCAACGGATCTAAAGTTGGATTACTATTACTAATCTAGATTATATATACTTAAATTAATTTACCCAATTTCTTAAAAATGGTTAATGTATAGTTAATTAAATAAAAAATTGCCACTGAAGGATTATATAGTGTTTAGAGTTTTTTTTATAATTCATCAAAATCTCACAGTTTAGATATTATGGATAACTAACTCTAATATAATTTATGGTCTATTACCAGACCTGGTAGGTCTATCTAGCTTTTATATAAGAAAGAAACAAAAAGTCAAAATACAATTTTTTGCATTAGTATCTGTGTTTGCCTTTGAGTGTAAGTAAAAAGGAAAAACTATGATCCGCATTTTACTGTATTTTGAGAATTAACAAAATCATTATTCTCAATACAGCAAATGAAAAAGTATATTTCTAATAAAAACTATTTAAAATAATTTGAAATATCCTTAAAAATAAGATTTTTTCAAAAACAATTTAATAGTAAATACATATTGCAACTACATATTCATATTCGGAAAAATAATAATTTTCCCTAAATCAGTATAATTACATTCCAAATTTAGTAAATCTCCATTAAAACTAGTTTTAAATTTAAAAGCAAAAATCATTTTTCAATTTTCAACATGTATCCCTGTATCTCACTAGTAAATAACATTTGACCACAGCAAAAAATTATTATATTGAGTCGCAGAAGTTAAAGCCATTCTTTATAAGATTTTTATGATTTTAGTACTGAAATATTAGTCTAAGAACCAGGTACTTTTTTTCTGCAATCTTCTACAGAACAAATTTTACTTTTGGGACGTATTCAGGGGTGACCCTCGAAAGTAAATTCAAGTTGGCGTGAAGGGGGGGGGGGATATCTCGTGAACCCTGCATCGTACAAGAAAAATAGAGTTCATTTCTGTAGATAAAAATATTCTCTACAACTTTTATTTAAAACTTTTTTTTATATTACGCATAGATTTTTATTTATAGCGCTCCATATTTGTTCAATACTTTACTGCCAAATTACATTGTTAACGGTTGATTTTACGTTAAAAATGGTGGTAACCAAATTTCTAGAATATACAATTTCCTAAAAATTCATGTGCACGGAAAACATTTCATAATGCATAGTAATAATAATAATGATAATAATAATAGTAATAATGAGAAGGAAAAGGTGTAGAAGGGCATACAAGAGCTCAATTGATGCAAATTAATGTTTTAAAATAAAAAGTGGAATAAAACATTTATTAGTTTAAAAAAACGTACCGTAAGTCTGAGTATGTCATTATTTGAAAGCCCTTGAAAAAAGTACTTTATGGATTTGAACTTTGAACCACTTTCTTTCAGTAAAATGGGCTAATCCTCTAATCGGCGAAAAAAACCGTTAGTGTTTGTCCGATATCTGTCAAACGGAACGAAAATGACAGAAGGTATATATCACGGAATTTGACTTGCAATATGTCATTTGAAAGCCCTTTAAAACAGTCATGATTATTGCTTCAACTGTCACCTGTCAAAATTAACAAAAATAACAAAATTAAATTAAATATCTGAAAAAGAATTGAATGAATTAGAACTAATTTCGGCAAAAAGCAAGGCGATAATAATCGATATGAATCGGTTGAAATTGATTTTTCCTCCAACTTTGAGGTTAAAACCGAAAATTTTCCCATTTTTAACCAAATGACTTCAAATTTAAAACCAATAACAGACATTTTTTAAATTTTATTAGGCTAACAATTTTTCTGTAGACCCCACCCTCAAAATTATACCATTCATCTCTGGTTATTCGTCCAGAAAGTTTTGGGGCGACATTGCCGATTTTTTATTTTATATGTTTTTTTAATATGTATAAATAAGTATTATAATTTACAATAAGATTTAACAAGGAAGTAAAATATGATGTGAAATAATATAGCTTCCTCATGCTTGTATCTATAATAACAATCAATTTAATAGATAGTTAATTTTCTTTATGATGACTTGCACAATTTTGTGCTACCCTATATATAATATGAAACAGGGAAGTACTTAAAAAAATAAATACTTAAAACACTTTTATTGGAAAGCTTGTATATTAGGGTTATTACTCTTATTAATAATATTGCGTTTATCGACGTAAAGTAAATTCTAGAGTAATCTGTTAAACATTAAATAGGGATTCACATGAGAACGACACTTTTGTCGTCTCGTCTCATCTCGTGTCGTGAAACCGAGACGCGTGCGAGACGAGACCTGTTTGAAAATTATTTAGGCGATACCGAGACCACATACGGCGAGACCCGAGAGTCACGTTTCTGGTCTCGTTCATATTTCTTCAGAATATTTTTCTGAATTTCCGAGAAAAATAAACTGGCAAGCAGTACAATTTTTTATAATAAAAAATAGGTCTACATAGGTTACGATAAATTTACGAAATTTAAAATCTGGTAACCATCTATGAAATATTTTATTTTATAATTTTGTACTTCAGTTATAGCAAAAATGCCGTGGAGTTTCGAATTTTTTAGGACAATGTTTATAATTATAATTTGTATAGATAATGATTTAGTAACGTCCAAATAATAAAGAAAAATAAATAAATAATCATTTATTAATTACAATAGAATTAATAATTACCTCGTTTTGTACTATCTTGATAAAAATAAGTTCCAGAAATAACGAGATTTGACTAGAAGAGACAAATGGTTACAAGACGAGACCGAGACGAGATTTTTGAAATTCTCGCCTTATCTCGTCTCGTGTGAAGCCCTAACATTAAATAACTTTATTCTAAGTTAAAATTAAAAATTATGTGACAAGGTTTAAAGTTCAATAAAACATTATATAAAAAAAGATACAGGAAAACAATTATTTCGATCTAATACACTTTATATTTTAACTTTCATCAAGGTTCCTTATTATATTTAATTCTAAATTTAATATAATGATTTTTTTAATGAGTTTATTATAAATACTTATACTTTTACCATAGAGAGTTATTTTGAACTGACGACATTACTTTTTTAAATTTTCTAATAGTTGATAGAGCTACCTTAGTAGTATCAAAATATTTTAGAAATGAATGACTATAATTAGAATAATAAAATTTTTACTTAAATTTATTGACATTTAAATTTTAATTTTATTTAAGCATTATTATCTAAATCCACCTCTGGGTACCAGTACGTCAAAAATCTGTTTCTTTTCAACAAGCGCCTCTCCAAATACTCCAACTAATATTAAATTTGACAATGAAATTATCTTTCCATTGATTGATGATTTCGCCAACTTGACTTCCATCCCATTTACTATTATCCAGCGTAAAAGTACAACTTAGGCCTTTTCGACGCACGATTAATAGATTGATGAGCTAATGGTATCGATAATGCACTTTAATGTAGTCTGGAGTTCCGTCATTAGAGCTAACACATTGTTAGTCACTCCGATGCCTTTTTAGAAAACGTTCATATAATTAGTAGATAAGAATAAAGCGTTATAGTCGAGATTTTACATTTTGACACTGTTAAAAAATTATGCAACTTGTTTTCTTTAAATAGTTTATTTATTTAATAGTTCTTATTAATTTTATCAAGTTTGGTAATATTTTTATTAACTTTTAAACCACACTTACATTTTAGTTATAATTATAGCAGTCTTTCCTTTTCTTTCCTTTATTGATTTTTTTAGGTTCTGAAAATGTTACGCCTCCAACTACTGGATCAAATGATAAGTTACAAATTTGATCATCTTTCTGATCGTATTTCGTTATTTATTCTGCTAGCATTTTTCTCTCAAATTATTCAGTAAGAGAGCAAATCACTTAAATTATGACTAGAGACAACCAACATAGATAAACAAAATGGTTCAATAATTTACATTTTATTAAATTAACTTCAAGAGTACCCCAGAGTTCGAATCTCGGGCATTTTTTATATTTATTAGTTGTCATTCAAACTTCATTTGCATATTGGTAAGTTTATAGTGGTGCTAGAGATATTGATATCATCTCTTCTTAAATGAGATGTTGAGTGTAATTATTTATTTATTTTTATTTACACTGTTTTACAAAAAAGAAGAAATTTGTAGAAACTGAGTAAAATATTACGTTATTAAAATGTATTATTTTTTTTTAATTTTGTAGACAAATTATCACACCGACACAGCTCGTTTACGTAAGTCGTCAATATGACAATTATATTTGTATTCTTCCGGTGGACTGCTTTATTAAGATACTAGAGTCAGATCTAGAATTGATAAACCATCTTTGTTCTTGTTGTATCGCTATATCATTTTGGACAGAGATGAAAATGTTGTTTCCAGTTTTGATAACCGGGGAGGTATTATTGAATGCTATAAAATTAATTACTTATATGTATAATATAAAGTAACGGTTCTTAACATTAAATACCTTATCTTATTTCATTTAATGATATATAGCGAGTTTTCGGTCATAAGTAACAATTAAGCCAATAATTAGAAACACTCCGATCTCCGTATCTTTCTAATTTGTTTTTCTGATTATTATTGTACTTGATTTTTATGACAATTTAATGTCGATTTCTTCCTGCAATTTGGGTGTAAACATATTGTAAATTTTTGTCATGTCTGTCTCGAGTAAGCAATGTGACAACAGAGCAGCAGTCGACGATCGAGAAATCCCCTCCAACAATCAGATTTACATATAGCAGCAAACTCGCAAGGATGCCACATTTCTATAAGATATTAATTCCCTCATTAGAATAAACACCGTTACTATTCTTGATAAACATGACAACACACCATAGAAAATCAATATTCAAGTATCATAATTTTCCCTACGTACAGCAGAAATATTTACAAGCTGTATAAGCATCTATATGTGTATCTAGAGCAGTGTAAAACATTTGATTAAGTTTATCATCATTTAATTGGCCCTGTTCCTCACATTCCCATTTAGTATTTTTTTTAGGTTATAATTATTACCACTTTATATAAAGAACATATCAAAGAAGGATTTAAGCATTCGTAAAATTTTAGCCTTTGTAAAAAAGACTGATTTTTGCATAATCTATATCATTCCATGTAGAATTTATGCGGATTTGTACTGAAAGTTGCTCAATTTGTCCTTTAGTGAATGTGAACTTTTTAATCATATTAAAGCTCCCGTTGCATTTTTTAAATTGGCATGGGAATTAGAGATTCATGGTTAACTAACTAATTCATCGTGGTTAATGACGCTAAATATTCAGCATAATAGGTATCAGACATTATTACAGACTGTACTGTACATAATGCCCTGGAACTGAGGGTGGTAAGCTACCGGGATGCATATACGCATTTAATTGCGTTGCCATGGTTACCTATGCACGGAGTGCATTGGCATTCTATGTCAGTGGGTATATGGGTTACGCAACCCCTTTCTCTGATGTGTACGAGTGTATGTACTCAAGAGAGAATTATAATGGATCTTCACTTTTTTTATACAGAATACTCAGTTACGCGGTAAAAAAAAATCAGCTAGGGGAAGTTTGCTGAGATGATTGCGTATAGATCCGTTTTTGCGTGAGCGTTCAACCTATATTTTACCCTTTTTATACAGCGTAGCTCACTTTAAAGAACAAATGCACTCATTACAATATTAATTAATCTAGATGTACGGTGTAATTAAAATATGTTCCAATAAGAAAATTGGGAAAAGTTTAAGTTTCAACAAACTTATTATTTTTTTTTAATTCGCCTTATTAACTAAACCCCGCTTTTCCCTTTTGATGTACGGATCCCTAAAAAAAGCAACATAAAAATTGTAAAATGCGCACATGTACTCCATTCATAACAGGGCCCAGAAATAGCATGTAATCCAATATTTATTAATACAGACACACAATTAATGCGTCAAATTAAGCCAACAGATTGTATGTTCTAAAATAATGCAAAATGTTTGTATATGCATATATTGAAAAATGCTTCTAATAGAACTGTGAATACGATTTTTATTTATTATCCCCACAACTAATGATGACAGTAGAGAGAGAGTGGACTTTGATGACTTTGCTAACCTTTTTATTCACAAATAAAAAAGAATTAATAGCCATTTCAAAATTTCACATAGGGGTGCATGAACTCTGATATAGAATTATGAAAATTCAGAATTTTTCACAACAAAGATGTGCAGTTTTTGAAACTGGATAGGACGAATCGTTTTCGAATATATGCAAAAAAAATTCGAATCTGTAGCCAGAATAACAAATATTTCCGGTGAGTGGTGAGTTACCATGGTAACAATCTAAAATGAAAACATATGTTTTGTGGGAAATTGTCAACTTTGCCAATGATAATCGATGCGAAAAAGCGCGCTTTGGATACTGGTCCTAGAAAAAATCTGTTAATTCAAGTAAGTTGTTGGTAACTTTTGATATCGTTCGTAAAAAAATCATTCATTTTTAATACATCCATATAACTTTTATTTTTTTAATTTAATTATTGCAAATTGAGTATATAATATATGTTTAATTACTTTATTATTTTAAATTTATAGTTTATTTGGATAAATAAATATCACTGTTAAACAAATGTGTAGTTTGAAATAAAACATATACAACCGTTTTTTTTTCAATGTGGGATAACAATTAACAGTTAATCCTTGTACTCTAAATTAATCCCAATATCCACATGGAGAAAATAAAGGAAAAAGAAAATCTTTTGGAATACTCTACATTGTTTTTTCACTCTGCACGACCTACTTTGATAATGAGAAGAGAAAACTATTGTTCATTCAAATATTTTTCTATTGTTATTGATAAACATTGTTAAATTCATATTTTTTCAATAACTTGAAAATTGTTCTTTTATTTGAATGTAAATAATACAGGCTGACGCAAATTTAATTAAACACTATTGGGATTTGATAAACCGATTAAGATACAAAATTGGTTAAATGGGAAAAAATGTGTATTTTAAAGATGAATTGAATGATTTTTTGAAAATTAAAATATCAGATTCATTTCCCGAGATATTTAGGAAAGACCCGATTTTCGTTTTATTTAATTAACGCCGAAAATAACTTTATACAACTTTTTTATTAAAGACTAAATATCGCTTAATATTGCGTATTCAATTTATTAAAACAACGTTTCGTCTTTGAAGGGCCACTCTCAACTTTTTTTTAAATACGGACCTGTACTTTTTATTTTAACTTTGAAATCTTCATCCTCAACTTTACGAATTTTTCTGCTCATTTTTACCATGAAAATATGAGTATACAAGAATTATAAATATATTAAGCAAGGGGGAGGCCAATTTGAGCAATTCTTACAGAAATGAAATAATTTATAACGACTTTATTTGTTTTCATTCAATAATTAATAGTATGTTATCTTGCCTGAAAAAATTTTTATATAGACGAGCGCTCCGTTAATATTATAGATAGGAAGCTGCGGTGGCACTTTTTTTAGTAAAAGTGATATGTTTATCTTTTTCCTCTAGATAAATCTGAAAAAGTAGCATGGACGCGCTCTTCTAATAAATATTTTAAATATCATGAAAATAACCGATATTTTTTTTAGTTGCATTATTAGGCGATATCTCGTCCAAAAACGAAAAGTTATGTTTTGTGGCGCTCTACCTTGTTCTGCGCGGAAAAAATTAGACTAGAGGGCAGGATTACTTAACTTTAACCGGAAAATACTAAAAATAGTTATTTATGCAACAAGTGTGTAAAGTGATACATTTTTCATGAATGTGAATTTTGTAGCACGAGCCGCAGGCGAGTGCGACAATCACATGAATCCATTTTTTTAAGTTTTAATATACAGGGTCTTGTTTTAGAGCAAACGAGATGTGTACAAATATACGGGGGGTGAAATAAATTATCAAAATTGAAGCGAGCTAGGTTCATCATATATAGGTTTTTTGGATTCATCTAAGTGTCCTTATCCACAGTTTACCTATGAAACACCCTGTATACCCATGAAGAGATAGGAAGTATTGGGAAGTATGGTTTGCGATTTTTATTTATATACTATTGTTATATAGGATAATTCGAGATTTGATTAAAAATTTGTTTGTTTTCCGTAGCTTCCGGTATTTATAAAATATATTTTCAGTTTGGTATTTTAAACGAGCATTCATTAATAATAAAAATATCGGTATTTACCAAAAGCGCAATGTGATTAATTGTATCAGTACCAAAAACAATTATTCTACCAATGATTTATCGATGTAAAATGAAGGGACACAATGACAATTTTGACTATGTTGTATCGTATCATCAACTTCACTGTTAAACCATTCAATGCGAGTAATGTCCGAATGGTATCGAAAATGATAAATGCATTTGCACAAAGTGATCCTTGGTTAAACATTAATTTATATGAATAGTGTTAACAGTGGCCGCAGATGACCATTAATCATGTATGTTTCCGGCTCTTACCTTCCCGCATACACACACATCTCTCCATTGTAATAAAATCACTCAAATTTAGTTCGCATAAAATAAATTGGGGTTGGACCATTAATACAGTTATATAAACATTTACATTTAATTTCCCTTTTCTTCAGAATGGTTACCTGTCCGTCACCGTTGTTCACAGATTTTTATCTAAAAAAATTTTGTTTTTAAAAGTTATTAATTACCTGGGCGCAGGAAAGAAAAGCTTTTAAATCTGGTTGTAGAAACAATTATAAGAAATAATTGTAATTTTTTTAAATTACGAACTTAAATTTCCAAATATTGTGCGTTGATAAAATAACGTGTGGATCGAAAATATCTTTCCAGTACAAATAATGTGGTTTTATTAGCAATGAAGGTTAAGGAAGCAAGTTCATTGTTTGCGAAGTCAGTATTAGCACTAAGGAAATTATATACAGGGTGGCGCAAATTTAATTGAACACTATTGGGATTTCTTAAATCGTTATAGATACAAAGTTGGTTACATGAGAAAAATATGCGTATTTTCAAGACCAAGTGAATTGTTTTTCAAAATTAAAATATCGCTACCGGTATTCGATATTTGGTAAAAAACGAAATTGACGATCTTCGTTTTATTTAATTTATTATAACACCTTAATTTTTAAAGATGGAAAAAAGGTTTTTTTAGAAGGTAGAAAAAAACTATTTTTTTGAATAAAATCAATTAAACTTTGAGCTTAACTCATTAAGTATACTTAAATTCTATTAAATTTTCTTACGTCAGAAAATAAATAAAATTTATTTAATAGTCAAATTCTTTATATATGAATCTGTATAAAATAGAAATACCAAAAGTTAAAAACAAAAAAGAAATCATGACAAAATTTTAAAAGAAAAATACAAGTCGGTTGATATGATCCAAATGAAGGCCAAGTACATTTAGATTCTAATGATACAAAAATATGTCACCCAGATTAATATATTCATATTAGAATAAGTATTTAAAAGGAAAAATGCAGAAATGTAAATACATATTTGAGTATTTCGAAAAAGCACCACACATAAACTTATACCCTTAAGTGCAAATTTGATAGAGATTAGAATCTGGTATGGGGTAGTATGAGTCTCCGGAGTGTTAGTAAATTTCGGTATCTGTCATGCGGCATTGACTTCCAATTCAAATTCCCCATAAGCGTTTGTCACCAACTTTGATTGTTACCTGTGACCGACTCTATCTTAATCAGAGACGGCGACGGTATTACTAAAATATGATATATATCCGTTCGACCTAAAGGCAATTACCAGCAGTTTGATGCATGTATCGTCCGAGCTTTAGACGTGTCCAGTCCGATGGGAACGTGATTTACACCCAATGCCATTGATTAACAAATGTCACATAAGCTGAGATGCAACGCACTGTTTAGCATAATGTACGTTAATCGACAAACGGTGGAATACAGCTTCATGTTCGTCAGAATCAAAGCTATTAGTCAGCTATAATCTCGTTTTACCTCACCTGCTCATGTACCTAATGCATTTCGATTGCCGATACATATCCAATATTCATGGTTTAATAGCTTTTGGTTGCAAACTAATTTTAAAAAAATCTCTAATTCATTTACCTTTAATTTAAAACACAATCAGAATATATTTATGTTAGTACATACATATTACAAGTATTATAGCAGAAACAAAAATTATATTACAAAAAGTAGGTACACCGAATGATATGCATTACAATATATTTAGTACATTGTTTATATGAATTTTGGAAAAATATTCCACTATAATACACTTGGTAACATAACTTTTTAATAAAAATTCCTAAATATTCATAATGGAATGTCCTAAAAGCATTTTAAAACCGCCATTAGGACTCTATTATACTTCCACAATTAGAAGCTGGCTTTTATGACATATTTGAAATAATGAATTTTTTGTCGAAATCGCCATGCGGCTATTAAAATATATTGTATTCGAACCAACGACCGCAAAATACTAAAAATGTAAGGGATATTTTTCTCGTTCTAAGGGATAATTAGGACCATCATTCAAAACACAAATACGACGGAAGTTGTGTCCAGCAACCGTAAAATATCCAGCAGAGCCAGAGTTGCTGCACTCTTTTCCAGTTATTGTGAATAATTGTTCAGCTCTTTGACGTGCGTCCGCTTTGATTTATGATTGTGATGAAAACCAAAGAAATATTTTAAACAAGGAATTTACATTATACAATGTACAACGTAAATTCTAATAGTTTTTTTGGTGTAATCAAAAATAATTTAAACATTTTAACTGCTTTGTTCGTACCGACATAACTTTAGTTATTTAAATTTTTTATTTGTTAGATTTATAAAATTCAGTATATGAGGGAGTATTGATTTATTTTATAAAATTATTGTTTTTGAAATATTTGGTTGTATTTATAATATTAATCCATTTTTTTTTCTATACGAATATAGATCATTTCTTTAGCTCTACAGCCAAGAGTCGAACTTGGTCCAAAAGATGAAGGTTGGACGATATCATAAAATTACAGACATTTATTTTAGTTAAAAAAATTAATCTCGTAATTATTTTGCAACATTTCTGCTTGTGAGAGTCTATGCAAAACTATTTGAAATTATCGCATAAATAGATCCTGCTTAACTCAACCGTTTATAAAACATAGACATTATATTTTACCCTAAAGGTTATCAAACGCAACAAAACAATCAGATTCACTGTTCGAGTGATAAACACAATACGGCCTCCTTGATTTGAATTTAATAGGGTCAGAAAGTTTTCCAGCACTATATTCCGCTAATAAAAACAGACGTCTTCAAGGAAGAGCATTGGTTTTCGGCCTCGGGCGTAAGAAATATGAAATTACCACATTTATAGTGGTCTATAAGACGTTCAACGGAAATGTGGAACCCCCAGGCATTCGTGCGTGCTTCTTTTCAGAGACGGATGCGGCAAAGGGATAACACAGTAGTCATTTATTCACAAAAGATGTCTTCCTTATTCTACAGAGTGTTCAATTTATTAGTTACTAATGCTCATTTATATACAGTGGTGAATATAAGAGGGCTATTTAATTAACTAACTAAAAAATTAAATTCCAATTGTTTAAAACAGTCAATATACAAAATCAAATTTAATAAATCACAAAAATAACAATCTTTATTAATTATTTAAATTAACACTATTATTGTGATTGCATATTCACATTTATTTATCCAAACCTACTATGACTTTATTTTTTTTGTTCTGATAAAAATTTGTTGTGATATTTATGTTTATAGAATGTTGTTAACTCGGCTAGCAAGTTAGTATTATTATTTATGGTTCTCGTAAACAATAATCGCCCAGGACGTACGGGGTTAAGAGAATGGAATTTAGTACGAGCGCTTACGAATTATTTAATTTAATTTAAGTAATTATCTAGATATATAATTATTATTTATTAAGCGATCACTAAAAATTTATTGAGTCACATTCATTCATTTTTGAAAGTAACAAATTTTTGTATCCCAATTCTATGTAAAAAAGCCAAAAATGTTTGGAACTGATGTATGTGTGTTGTGATATGTATGATTTTTTTAGAATGTGGTTAACTTGGTTAGCAAATATATTACAATCAATAGGCAGGTTCTACATTTTTCTTATTTTTTTTTATTTCAACTTATTTCGCTGTAAGCATTGTAAAATCAAGAATCAGCAGCCAGATGCTGGAAAACGTCCTGTGCCCGAGACTAGACCGTGTGACGTCAGTAGCCATGAAAGCTTCGCCCCTGGCCCGCTGCTGCGCTGTATTCACGATGTGTGTGTTTCGTGAATTCACACAATCTAGTCTCGCGCACAGGTACGATTATATTAATATTTTGCGCTCAAAATTTTTTTGATCGTTTTTAAATAACAAAATCTCGATTTAAGTTAAAATAAGAAAAATGTCGAACCTGCCTATTGCTATTTTTTTGCAGTATACGTGTTAATAGTTGATTTGTTAATTAACTTGTTGTTTATAATTGTTATTTAATTTGTTATTCAGTTTGTAAATAATTTGTTACTTTTTTGTATTTAATTTGTTATTTAACTTCGATATTTAATTAGTTTAGAAATTTGTTAAATCATTTATTATTAACTTGTTATTTTATTTATTATTTAGTTTGTTGTTTAAGTTATAATTTAATTTGTTATTCAGTTTATTTATTTGTTTTTTATTTGTTATTTAATTTATTGTATGTCAAAGTTTGGGACTGATGCATTTGTTTTGTGATTATTATTTAATTGCAATTGTTCTGCAGGATATGTGTTATTTGATTTGTTAATTAACTTGTTATTGAATTTGTTATTTCAGCTTTTATTTCATTTGTTATTTAGTTTGTAAATAATTTGTTATTTTTTTTGTGTTGAATTTGTTACTCAATTTGATATTTAATTTAGTTTACAAATTTGTTATTTAATTTATTGAGTCCAAAAAAGTTATCCATCTCTCAAATGTGGTCCACTAGAGAGTTAATGAAACACCAAGTACTTGTTGTGCTACTAGACTTTCATTAACTTGTTTAATTTATTATTTATCTTGATATATAACATGATTTGGTCATTATCGTTGTGTAAAATTAAAAAATTGCAGTAATTATTATATTTATGTAAGCTTTCCAGCTTTTATTCAAATGGGTCGGTGGATTGGTAGTAAAGAGATTATCTTCTACACGGATTCTAATACCGGCTGATGCAAAATATTTTTTAATATTTTTAAAAATATTGTTATATAGAATCATTGTAATAAAAAATATTTGTAGCTGATCAGGTACCTAAGTTGTAAAACAACTGGACATCCAAAAATATTGTATTATTTTTCGTTATGAATTGGTCATCCAATAACATTTATTAAATCGAGAATCAAATTAATCGTCAGTTTACAAAATAAAATATCTTCGGTAATCAACTCTAGACGGGTAAATATATTGGAAAAAATTGTTTAGGGTTGAAATAAAACGGTTAACTTTCATAGAAACTAAGCTAATTTGATTGACAAGTAGATAAGATCTTCCCTCGTGTCTGAAATTTCGTCCGTACTGATAAAAATCTTGATATATGATTCCATATGCTACCGTATAGAAACAAAAGCAGTTTGAATTATAGCAATAAAAAGATACGGAAATGCTTCCGAAAAAAATACTCATACTAATATCTGCACCATAAAAGTACAAAAGGTAAATTGCTGTTCAGTCTTATCATCATGACATGACAGTTAAATATAGGAAATATTGCTCTAATGTTGATAATGACAGTACAGAGAATTATGTCCCTAAGGGATCGCATTTTTAATAGCTAAATCATAAAAACGTAAACATGGAAATGGAATATTAAAAACATTATATTTGACTTTATTACCAATGAAATGTTGGTATTTAAATTAAATTAAACATCAAATTTTGAACTTTCATCAACACGTTCACCGCTGCACATATATTTATGGCATTATGAACCAAATATGATTAATATTATTATTATAACAAATGCTCCTTTTTTTAATTTATTTTCTAACAATAGATAATTTACAAAAAAATGCTATAAAAATAATACAATCTCAAGATAATATGACACATTTTAAACGATTGTAGTCTATAAATGAAATGAGATAGAATCGAGTGATATTCGTAGGTTTGTTTTGATTTTAAAAATTTTTATTCTGACTTTCATTAATTTTTTTCCAAATTCTACAGGAGCTTGATAAGAAAATCTTAATTTGGAAGTGGCATTTTTTTGAATCCCTGTAGAAGTGTGAAAAAATTGAATGAAAGTCTGAATACAAAATTTTGATAATCAAAACAGACCTACGGAAACCGCTAGAAGTTATAAGCATTAAAAATTATGTCACATTTTTTTGGAACCCACTGTATAATCATCAAAGATCTAAATTACGGTAAATGACTTATTTAATATTGAAAACAAGGAGTCATAGTGAATTTTAGGAAGTAGAAAGTTAAGCAGACAAGTTCTAGATTAATTTAAAGGGAAAAATTATTCAACAGAATCATCAAGTATTTTGAGGAGAATTTCTTTAGAAAATGTTTTACCTTTCTTATACTTATAAAACAATGCTTTTGAAGTTTAGGAAGTTATGGTATTTACATGATCTAGAAATTTCAAAAATAATACCCGAGATACTCTTGGTGGTTACAATTAATAGGTTGTGGAATGATGGACAAAATTTTCACTTATCCAGATTGAGAAAAAAAATTGTTTTTAAGAAACTGGCAGTCTAATTGATAACTAATAACCAGAAAATTATTTAGATCATTTGCGAATAACAATAGTACAGATCACATATAGAATAATCATTTATAAACAATAAAAATAATAATTGACAAACACCAAACTTTTTAGTTTTAAGAAAAACAAAAACAAAATTACAAACACCTAAATAAATGTTTTAAAAAGAATTATTCTAATATATACAAATAAATTTAACGGTATAATGACAGAGGGATGGTATTCAGAAACAAAATTTATCTATTTAATAGACATATGGACTAAGGTCAAAATTTATTACTGTTGTGATGACCCAACTTGAAAAAAAGTAGAGGTAGATACCTGAAGGTAGCTTGGCAGTAGTATAAGTAGATTAATCAAATTTACCCGTATTGTCATCATCGTCACGGAGATTGGACTTGGCTTTGCAACATGTTGACAAGACGGATTAAAAATGATGCCCATTACTTATTTTAAGTGTAAGGCAGTTCTTACGGTAACAGCATAATAAGACGTTCCGATAAGACCGGTATATACACAATAGATGAAAAATCGACGTTGACCCTTAAATCAAAAAGGGTCAAAATCAGATATTTATTTTGTGAAGTTAATCTACTAACCAGTTAAACTTCACAACGGCACATCAAAATATAAAATTAAATAATAAATGAATTATATTTTGTCCATATAATAATGGCGTGATCGAATGTAGCACGTATGGACGAACAGGGAGGTGATCAATATTTCATCTTCATTGTGTATGATAAATCAAACGTTTAGGGCTTATAAGGGACTAGGAATTTCTGCATAATTAAGTCTTCATGGGATAAACGTTTTTCAATGACTCGTATTTATATAATTTCCCATAGAGGCTCAACTAAATACCTTTGAATAAAAAATACGATGATATATTGCCCTATTAACGAATAAATGTTGATAAAATGTCATTCTCTAACGGACATTAAAGAGAATTTTTTACTATTTTTTCTCTTACACTTCATTTGATGAGAAAAATAATCATATAAAGAGATTTTGTTTCCTAAAGAATTTTAACTAACAATAAGGGTCATGTCAAATTAAATTTCCAGAATTTCTATTTTTTGTATGTAAATTGATTTTTCTAATTTCCTGACAAATGAAGATGTCCAAGTCAATTTGTGAGTCCTTTTTTTTCTTTTCTACTCTAAATACGCATAACGTTTTATCTATTTGCAAATCTAAAACCCCTGTATATCCACAATTATCAACCATACAGATTTGGACGTAGCTTGTATACATTACAGCACAGTGGCCATCGGTTCTATCTTTACTGATAACAACCTTTATTGTATGGTTATTGACAACCATAAAGAGGCGATTACTGAGATTTCCTGACGTATGAACCTAATCCTAATGTAATGATGAAACCACATTGGCGTAACATTAGCTAATTTCAAAAATAAAGTATGGGAATAGTCCTGGATTTTGTTTTTTATTACAAATTTTAATGGAGAAAATTATAAAATTCTACTAGAAAATATCATGTCAAACTTTACCGTTTTATCATTTATTGCTAAAATTATATCTTGGAATTATAATAATTAAATGATAAAGGTACTAAAATAATATTAATTTTGTTTCGTTGCTGTTTTCGTCACCCCAAGATAAAACATAAATCTGGCTAGTGTCTACACTTCCGGATCAGCTAAATCAAAATAAGTCTGAGCCCCTGGGTAAGACGACAATACTTCCAGTGGAGCGATATTCGATGATCTGAGAGCCATTCTGCTCCGCTACACATCCTGGATCTAACTTTACCTAACTTTTGAGCTCTAAGACTGTGTAGTTTCACCCCTTCACTTCCTTTGGATGTTGTACGAATTAAACTGTAAAATATTGTTCACCGAAGAGTTGGAATAACAGTTATTTACGCGCGGATTATGTGATTTTTTGACCTCTTTGAATTAAAATTAAGGACGTTAGTAGACTTTCTCTCAAAGTACCACTAGAAAAGTGATTTTCAAAGACATTTTTTTTTTAAATTTAAAAAAAACTCGGAATGGACGACAATATTTTTTGATTTTCTTTATTTTTCTCTAAGTCCACAATTATGTTTCCTATATATTGAAAAAAATCTCACTTATAGTATTTTTTATTGTGGTTTAAGTGGCATCTTGTTCAATTTAATATCTTGTATAGTTTACTTGTTATTAAAAAAGTTAAAAGAAATTTGAAATAATTCTTAAACGCTAAAAATTGCTCGTATACAAAAATTGATCTTTTTTTTGATTTTTCTGGATCAAACTACCTCTAGTATCTCTAGGTGACCTCAAAACGTAAAGATTCGTTAAAATCTGGATATAGCCAAAAAATTATGATTGCATACAACTTTCTTGAGTTTGGAAAGTAAAAAAAATAAAATAAGTTCACAATTTGGAAAAAAATCTCACTTATAGTATTTCTATAAAAATTGAAAATCAAGAATAATTTGTTTGATAAAAATAAATTTAAATTCCACTAATCAATTTTAAACTATTAAATTCTAATTCAGGTCAAGTTTAACATAACTTATTGCAACTTTAATTACAGGTATTTTTTCTAAATAATATTTTTGTACATTCTAGGAGACTCTAAAGATTAACCTGTTTTAATATCTACATGTATTTCAATATTAGCCTGTAATTAATTCGATGACTATACAGATAAAGTATTGTTTTGAAATATACTTTTATTTCGATCGGTATTAATAACAGTAATTTTAATAAAGCGTTGATTACCTCTGTCAAGCCTCAGTTGATACGCAAGAGACCCACCTTAAAGACATGATAATCGTTCCAAGATACTCGTGAGAAAAAACACTGACATGGTAATTTTTAAAAAGTAATTACATACATCGGAAGATCTCATTACGAACATTAAACCAGATTATTTAAAGAAGCAAAAAATGTACGTTAGACAAAAATGTTTTAATTTTATTTAACGACGAAACTAATTTTAGTTTTATTTTACAGACAAAATCTTAAATATTATATTATTATATAAGGGCAGATTCTTTGAATAAAAATAAAAAGATTTAACCATAGTGCTTTTTTCCAAAATTTAAAAGCACAAGATACATGAAAGACAATAAAAGGAAAAAAAGTCTAACAGGTTCAAATCGGGGCTTCGTGCAGGCCAAGTAAATTGACTACCGCGACCAATCAGACCATGTGGAATACTGCCGTAGTACCGACAGTACAAAATAAGTTAGGAACCGTCTTACATAAACCATGTATTAAGCACTGCCAATTTTTTTAAAGAAAAGTCAACTAAAGGAAATCATCTAAATTTGGTGGCAACTTAAACGAACCAATCAATGAGTTGCAAATTATATCGTGCCACAAATTTTGAATTCGTTGCGAAATGTCTGTTATATAATATTAATTTCCAAGTGACAATTTCGCCAAAATCCACGTCTAGTAAATGTTTCCTCATCAGTAACAGAAAAATGTGGATCTGCATTATTTTTACTTTGCAATAATTGAGAATAGGCAAATCAACTGGCAATAAATTTTGAACAAAAACAAATTAATTCATTTTCGTTTCAGTAATGATACAAGAAATTTAAAAAAAATTCAAAAAGTACTTTTATTCATCAAAACTGTTGTGGGAAATGAGCCTGTTGATAGTTAGGTCTATTTCTATACATTCCCAAATATTTTCTAGGATGCATGGCCATACCAATTACTTTACGCATATCTACAGGAAGGAAATTATTATGTTTTGGCCTTTTAAATATTATTTAAGGTCACAATAATTAAAACTAAATATGGAAAATAAGTACTAATAACTGATCAGTTTTAACAAAGATTTTTAGCAAATATTGTGCCTACTTGTTAAAATTTGTTAAATATTAATACCCTCTGAAATTCCCCATGGTTCAGTTTTGGGTCCCATTACGTTATTACATATTTGTGGTGCTGACGACTTAAAAATGCTTACAAAGATAAAAAAAGAAAGGCACTATTAGATTCCAGAAATACTTATAAAAAATACATAAGTGGTGCAATAACTTAATGTTAAACATAAAAAAATGTTTCTCCGTTACATTGATCAGAAAAATATATCCAGTAGAAAGTTTGTACTTTTTGAGATCAGATGAACTTTTTAAATTACTTGCGATAGCATATTATCTTTTAATTAGCATATTTGCGATGTGACACCATGTAAGGTTTATTTAACAAATACATTTATACAGGGTGTTTCATTGATAAACGGACATACGTTAAGGGGTGGATATACGTCATCGAGGTGGCCCTAAATAACTCGAAGCTATTTAATAGAATTAAATGCGGAACTGGAAAAATTATACAGATCGACTCATATTTTTTGTTTTTTTTTAAATTTTCATATTTTCGTATACAGTGTTTTGTTTTCTGAGTACAAGAAATTGTTAATTTTTCCTAAAATTAATAAGTCAATCGATGTGTCAATTGAGACTTAAAATGTGTGTCAAATATAAAAAATATACCAGGTGGTTCGTAAAAATTAACAAAACTTATAAGCTCCGTTATAAAGGTTGTAAGAATCATTAAATATGGGTTATTTATTACCAGCTAGATGACCCCTATCTAACGTATGTCCGTTTACCAATGAAACACCCTGTATATAAATAATTAATTTTCATGTGCCATCTAGATCTACGTGCATAACAATTGTTTTATTTATATACTTCTTGCACCAACATTTAACCATTGCACATGATGTGTCAACATTTTGAACTCACTCACAATAAAATACATTTATTTAAAACTTCAAGTGAAATTTATAATGTATTTTTTAATTGTTTGAATTATGTTCTTTTTTATTTCTCCTATATATTTTCGGTATTTGGATATTTTGACATACCTTCTATTTTTACCATCGAAAAATATCCATAAATCAGACATTCTTAGTGGATTTCAGATTTTGAAAAACTAACACTCCCTTTTATTTAAAAATCAAAAATCGGATTTACTTCCGGTTAAACCAGACCTGCACAATTTATTTTTTTTTAGTAGCCCATAGAGTAACGATCTACCAAATTTCAATCTTAAAAACTTAGAAAATAGGATTTCTGAGCCAACCGGTATAAACTTCAGCAATAAAAATTGAAAACTAAAAATGGAAAATAAAACACATCTTAAAATCGACATCATATAAGGAATTGAAGAAATTGAATAGACCATAATGGAGAATTTCGGCGCATTTCAATGAGCGAAGTAATTTGAAAATCTATGCGAAACCAAGACTAAATTTTAGCGATTTTTTATTCATGAGAAATTGTATCTTTACAGTATCGAAATAAAAATCTAATAAAACTTTTGTTTGATATGAAAAATGGAGGGTGATGACCGTGTGAATGACCGGAATAGTTATTTAATTTTAGGCCAATGGGATACATTTGATCGGTCTTAAATCTCTTTTATGATAGTAAGCAAGTCGTTCTAAAATAAAATGTTGAATTACGAAGCTTGACAAAACAGAATCATAAAATTCTACTTACTGTTTCTGATATTGTAGTATCGTATAAACCACTGAAGGAATAAAATTCAACATATCTATACAAACGACACCATAACACATTTGATATAGTCTTTCTCGAATAAAAACTAATATACGTGTATTTGTAGTATATTTTTATAGAAATTTAAGTACGAATTTCATTACGATATATTGTCGGAGATAAAAATAAACATATTATATAAACTCAATTACCATGATTGGAAATTTCTGCTAATTTAATTTTATGAAACCTTCTATAAGTGATTTGCATGAGAATGAACTGTTTTTTCTTATTTGCGGAAACAGCAACCTCGACAAGTTCCAATCTCATCAAACAATACTCAAATTAACTATATGTCAGTTGCCTTAATTCAGGTTTAATATTTACATCCCTCCTATCAACCAGTCGTTCTATAGCTATGTAATGGGTATGTAAATTTACTTCAATAGAGATGTGTGTGTGTCGTATTTAACAATGGTAGCTTTAAAAAGGGAAATAAATATTGCAATATTTTTGATAAAAGCGATTGTCCTATAAATAATGAGTATTTAAGTAATCAAAAATGTTATGTTATTTTTAATATGGTTCGCTATTGTTATTTAAAAATGTCAGTGAAAAGACATGAGGTAAATCTTTTACTGTTAAAGGAATTTACTTTTCAATAGTAAAAAATTTAATACAGTATGTGCTAGAGTTTCGGTACAGCTGAAATAGCGAGGAGTACTATTTTAACCGATAGAAATAATAGTAAAGCCTAATAAATTAATTAGAATATTTTTTTCTACACTTACATGAATATTATCTATTTTCCGCACAAATAGATATGAAATCAACCAATCAGAGTTCGCATATTTCATATCCATTCTAAAATTTTAGAATGTATATGAAATCCTCCAGTTCACATTCAGTAACCGGCCACTTATTTTTTTTCAAAATTTTAAATAACCTGTTAAAACAACTGTTAGATTTTTTTATACTATCAGGAACACATATGTATAAAAATGAGTGATTCCAGTGATTAATCAATAAATGAAGATATTCATTCAGCCGCAAATACGTAATAATAATATTATTAAACGTATTAATACCTCAAAAATCTAAAAGTAAATATCAATATAACCTACTTAAAAATAGAAGGTTTTATACCATTTAAATAAGTATGTTTACAAGTCCCTTGCAGCTCAGTAGTTAGTAGTTAGTAACGTTCTCGTTTTCGGAGAGGATGGTTGTCGGTTTAAACCCGCTGACTGTTACCTTTTTTTTTAAATTTTTTTGTAGAAAAAATATACTGTTCAACTCGTGTAGATTGTCCATATTGCATGAGGACGAAATTTGTGCACGACGCCGTAAACAGAGTACTCAATTGTCCAATCATATCCATACCAGTTGCTTAAACTACCATTTGAAGCAAAGTTCTAATATTTATGAAATTATTGAATTTGGTACTTACCGATACTGTCACAGAAGATAATCGATCGACATACCAAGTCCTACTCCCCATACCAAACCGTTTAAGAACTCCTTTATCTGGAGAACGTCACCATTCTGGAACCACCTTCCTGAAATCGTATTTTCCATGTAGTACAATCTTTAGCGCTTCAAATCCAACGTGAATCGCACTTGAAGCGGCTTAAAGGATTTCCTATTGTGCGTGTGCTATATCTGTAACAAAAAAAAAATAAATTGAGAATACATATTTTTGCTCTGTCGCGCAGTAAGATATGTAATAAATGTAATTTGTGAAATGTGTGCAATTTGCGAGAATACAGAACCGATTCAGCTATATAAAGTTATGTTTTAAGGAATCAAATATTTAAAAACGAATTTTTTACTTTTTTCTTAATTGGTAATATTCAAATGCGTTAGGAAAATGTACATATTATTGAGATTTTGATCTTTACAAAACAAAAATTTTACTGATGTTGAAAAATTAGTTGAATCATCAACTTTATCAATAAAGAGAAAACTGACAACAAAATATTTTTAAAGAGCGTTAAATAAATATATCTTAATTTCAGTAATTATGGTAAACTTATTTTAAATAATTTGTGCGAAATATCACATTACAGCTTTACAAAAACTCTAATTTATTTCGAAAATAAGTGGCGTACTATATAACATTCTATGTTATGATTTATTTCCCTTAACAGACGCCACCACTGCCTTATACCCATGTACCGATAGGATTCGGTAGCAAATTAAAATAACAATGAACCTTTAACGAAGTATATAAATTAATCATTATGTCTAACTAGAAAACAAAAACACACGTGTATGCACTATTGTAAATTAAGTGATTGGCAGGGCATAATGGTTAACACAGACTTATGATTTGTTTTCTAAATGCTACTGCAATTGTACTTACATTTGCATTCGTTATTAGTTGACTCATCGATTATTATTATTATTATTATTATATAAAGCTTGTAGGAAGCTTCAGGAAATACACTGGTACGAAGAATATTAAATTAGTTATTTATTTAGACACAAGAATGTTGTATCATTCTCATTCTAATTATTGTTATATGATCAATTTGAATAATTAGGCATGAAGAAAGTAGAATTATTATAGAGTTATAAAATGATGATATATTTATCTACAATATCTTTCAGTTGTATTATTTGTGATTACGGACCGTATCTCTTCGAGATAATTTTTAAATGTTATATATTTAAGAATTGAAATACACGCAGAAAATACATGGCAGAAGAAATAAACCAATGCCATCAGTGAGTTATATTTATCATCACGATTATCTTGACTTCGGCAAGTGATTCCTCACTGCATTGAAAAATCATTTTTTCAATAGCATTTTGGGCCAGTTGTAATTTACTTAAGAAATTAAAGCATTCGTTGGATCCTTTTTTTTTTTTTTTTTTTTTTTTTTTTTTTTTTTTTTTTTTTTTTTTTTTGACTTTGGACCAGGTCCTTTAGTCACACACAAATTGGTTGAATGTTTAACGTTTTAAGTATTTTTATGATTCTAATGAATAGATGGTTAGTATTCAAATGGAGATTTTATGAGTTAAAATAAAGTCTACAATCAAATCATATATCAGTTTTTATTGGATCTTTAGTCCGCTTATTTTTAAGTATTATAAATCCATTTAAAATAAAATTGTGTTTATTATAATTCAGATTATATATTGTAATAAAGTATGAGTATGTATTATATTAGAATAGCCTGATGTTTATGAAATTCTCTCTCTCTTCTTATTTGGTTGGGTTCCTTGACAAAAAAAATAATAAACCTTACAAAAAAAATTATAATTTTTGCGCCTAAAAAAAATTCTTTCTTCCCTTCTTCCTTTTTTACTATTCTCTATCCTGTCTACTTTTTCTTCTTAATACTCCTACGACAAATTCACCTTCAAATCCTTCCTCTGATCAGCTTCGCTCATTTACTTCTTAAATCTTTATCCTATGGTCTGCAAAATCCTTTTCTGATACTAGTATAGGTAGCCTGTTTTTCTTTGGCTATTCGCTCTGGCACGCTTTCTGTCTTGTCTTACTTTTTTTGACGCTTTTAGTTTATGTTTTGGTTCTTGGTCTCGCCTATTTCCTATCGGTCTCTTTGTAATCTTTTAATATTGGTAAAATAAAATTTCCTTCACTTGGTGCTGTTTATTTATTTTTATTTAACTTTTTATTTTTATATTTTCATTAACAAAACTTATTCTCAATACATTTTTTTTAATTATCATCTAATGACAATACTTAAAAATTGTTTGACAACCTATTTTCTGTTTACCACTTTTTTTCAACCTTCTGTTTTTTATCTAACCAGATTTTTTTATTTAATGAATTTTAAATACTAAGATTTTTTTCTTTAATTTGTATCACAATTGTTGTAATTTTATAAATGAACTAATAATAAAATCAAAAAAAAATTATCATCTAAGCACAAAACATACTTAACAAATCCTAAACACATTTAAATACCTTAAAGTTCATATCATATCCTTTTTTTTCACTGTCATACTTACATTTGACAATCACTTTCTACCTTTCGATCTACATCAACCACAATACATATAAAACAGAACTAAAACTACCCATATAAAAAAACCATATCAGTATGTATGTATGAGTTATTAACATTTCATAATTATAATTTAATTGTTAAAAAGGTATATTTTTTTAAATATGTGATGATAAAGTATGTAGACAGTTTTAAATTAAAAAAAATTAATTGATATTAATTGGTATTGGAAAGATGTCATAAATCAACAATTGTGGAGTATAAAAAAATCTTATTATTAATATTGTTATTATCATTATTATTACAAGTATTATTATTTGCATAACAATTTAATATGAAAAAGTTATTTTTGGAAATTATGTCGAAAGAAAAGTTTCTTCATTTTTTTTAAAGTTAAGTAAAAGTGATAAGAGATTATTAAAAAAATATATTTAAAATTAATCGAGTAAGAAGTTTGTAGGGAGATGGCAAAAAAATAAAAATAGACAAAAAAAAGTCAGTTAGAAATTTTTTAATGTAAGCATATTTAAATTCGCCCAATATTTATTAGCAAATCTAAAATGGTATTGTATATAAAAACATAGACAACTTTATTACTGACCAAAGTATGAAGGCTTTTATATATATACAGATATAGACAGTTTTTTTAACTGGCCAATAGTAAAACATAGTTATAGTTAATTTATTTCATAAACAAAACAATACTGGTTAACTAGTTTTCTTTCAAATGAGAATCGACATTTGCATGCATGCACAAAGTCCAATAATTATTATCAAAGCGTAAATATACGATCAACTATATTCATGTAAAGCACCCTGTGGTGTTGTACAATAATGTCCCTTTTATTACGCTGTCATTTCACTGCAACGGAAGTGTCGAAAATCATAACAAAACCTACACAATGGCAATATCAAATTAAACTAATAGCTCGTTGAAAATCAACCTCTATTATAACAGGCAATTAACACATTCATGTTTTTATACTATTTTGAATAGGTATCTCATAATTAAAATGTTTTAAAAGTGGATCTAAGAACGTGATTGCTTTATAAAATATTTCCCTTGGTTAAAATTTATTTTCAGTATTAGAAGCATTCAATTTCAACCCTTTTTGGGATCACAAGATTTTAAACCCGAGTATTACTACTAAAATCCCATATATATTTTAGAAACTTTATTCGAGAGTGTCGCAAGTCTAAATGTGATTGATGGATTAGCAAAATTTATTTTTTTTAAAGTATTCCTTTCCAATGTAATCTACTATTCAGAAACTAAGGCTTTGTCAGTTAAATAGATTTTTAATATACATGTGTTGATATGTATTTTGTGGTAACAATAAATTTTATTAAATTATTAATGAATATTTAATTTTTACAGTTTGATTTTTAATTGTTTTTTATGCCCTTATCTCTACTCTATATCTTAAAACAGTTTGGATTCAATTTCCTTTAAAGTTAACTTTTTAATTTTTTTATGTTTTATAGTTTATATTTTACGCTATTTTATTTTACACCATAAATAAACACTTTTAATTGAACAATTTAAATTACTTTAATATAATTGAAATGTTGCAACGTATTTCCCATTTTTACCCAAAAATTTTAAAATATTCCTTTTTTTATAGATTTTCTACGGAAATAATTTACAAATGTTGTATTATGTGTTGCTTATTGTTAATTTATATAGTTTGTACGAGTATAAAAAAAATTAGATTATTTCTCCTTTTCTCAAGAAAAGAAGAATAAACATATACCTAATTCAAAACAAAAACCGTTGTACGTGATCGATGATTTGCAATAAGAAAAAACATCCTTGTCAAACATTATGCTTAGAAACGATATGCCTAAAACCTCTTAGATGAAAGGAATTTTTGCTCTATTTGGTGGTAGCACTGCGTCTTATTATTTCGTCTACGCCGATGACGTGCAACAGTTTTTGTTTTGAATAAACTATAACATAACGTTAAAATCTATGATTATTATTATATCAATATATTTGTGTTTTAATGATATTTTTTATGGATTTGTGAATCGATTATTTTCTATTTTATGTTTATTTGAATATTTTTTTAGAAATGGTAAGTAATTACTTTTCTTATTTAATTTTTTATCTGTTTTATAATTACATTTCTTTCTCTAAACCTTTTATGTGTACACATATTATGATTTTAAATATTCACCTGACTTCTTTATATGAAAAGTTCTTCCTGTAATCTAATCTCGATGTTGTGAATCCTCGATTATTTTTAAAAAAATTGAATTCTGCTTTTATCGTAATGAATATTTCTTAAACGAGAAGAGTGATAGTTCCTTTCTGTATTCTTGTAGATTCCTACTTGTAGAGTTCCATGATTTTTGATGCCTTCTGGAGATGTTTATGATTCTTCTTCAAACGAATATTTGATATTATTCCATAAATAACATCAATACCAAGGTAAATATAGTCTTCTTTTCACTATTAATTTAACTTGAATTCACATAAATATTATTTAAAATAATAACTGTTTTCTTTAAATTTATTTTGGAAAGAATTTTTTAACCTTCTTTCTCGAATTTTCAAAATGGAGTCACTTCTTGTTGATTTTTTTCGCTTGCATTTGTTTTTGCTATAATTTTTCTTTTTTTAGGTCCAAATTATGGTTGCATTGGAAATTTCATCTCATATAATCTGTCAATTTTAGGTTGAATATTAAATTATTTATCTGTCATTAGAAATTTTTGTTATTATAATTTTGATATTACAAAAGAGATAAATATATCCTTTATTTAACTTAATCTTAAGGTAATATTTTTTATTTATTTACTTATTTATTTATTTATTTATTTATTAAACCTATATTTTTATACTTGACATGATTATATAGTTAAGATTTAACTTTTTTTTCTTTCATTTCAGAAATGAATCAATTAACTAGTTTCCTCAAATTCTTGGTCATTTATTTTGGTTCATAGGTGTTTATTTATTATATTTTTAAATTGCTTTTCATATTTAATTTTTTCTTTAATTTACTAAGAATAATAAAAATAAAATCCATAAAAACTGTTTTAAACATATTATATTTAATACAATTAATAGTTTCTATTCTGTGTTGGTTTTACACTTCTTGTCCAGTTCGCTTTGAATATTCACGAAATGGTATATATAAATGGAAGGAAATTGCATGTATAATAATAATAATAATAATAATAATAATAATAATAATAATAATAATAATAATAATAATAATAATAATATTTATTGCAATTAAAAAACTATTAGTTACAAAGAAAGAAGTTATACAATGCAATTTCGTACCAAAGGAAATTACAATAAATATAAAGTTCATAATAGGTCCATTGAAACCTTATCGGTTGTGCATGGACATCTTACGGTATTTGTAAATTTCGCACTTTTTTGTTACATAACTATAAATAATAATAATAGAATTCGTTGAGGTGAATTTAACAAAGGTTATATTGGGTTTAACAAAAATTATTAAATGAATTCAACAACGAGGTGGTGAATACATCAATATTGGGTATTTTCTATTAAAATTCTAGTTTCTTGTCTACCTGCCATTATAATATACTTTTTAAAAATAGATTTAATCATATTAATTGAGTTGATTGTTTGCAAATATGTTCTATAAATTTCTGGTAATTTATTATATATTTTAAATGCTAGGTGAGTATAACATCTGAGGCTAATATTTTTCTGTACAAGTCTAACGTGAGTAAATTCGCTTTTTTTATATCTTGTGGAGTGATTATGACTGATTTTGTTTAAAATATAAAATGATAAGATTCGAAATAATGGAACAACTATTTTAAAGATTTATAATTTAGATATATTTCAAACTTATTGCAGAATACAATTCTCCAGCCTTTTTGTGACGTACAGTTTTTGCTTGATTTAAAGTCATGAAGCTGAATTTATTTAAATCTAAATTCTTGCAGTTATTTCGGTTAGTAGCATTACTTTCTACATGAAAATAAATTATTTAAATTCGTTGATATAAAAAAGTGTTACACACTGTCATTTTTGATTAAAACTCTTTGGTAATAAAATCTAGTAAACTCATACTATGTTATTTTATACTTCAACAATACCCTAAATGCCATAAATGATAACAACTCTCCACTATATTGCTAATGGAGGGTAAAACTGGTTGTGTAACATATGACGATATAAACGTATAGGTATAATTCTGGTCGCATATGGACCACACATGTATCATATTGTACAACACTATCAAATCTCGCGGTCTAATGATATTGTGTGATATTAATGTCGCTTCTAGGCATGTGTAAAGTAAACTACCTAAGACAGTTCGCGTTCAATTTTGCAAGAAACTGTTTGTGTACAATGTGTTCGTAATTTACTAACATGCAAGATCAATTTGATTCTAAAGTGAAATATAGGGTATTGGCAGAGTGTTAACACGATTCATATCTGACCGTTTTACTTTATTTGATGTTTTTGCATATAATAATATCTTTTGTTTATATAAAATGTAAATCACTGTAGAATATGCATAGAATTTAATAATTATAAATTTGTAAATAATTTTCTATCCCAAAAACTGACCCAATATCACTTTTGCGTAATATTAACACATACGAAGTTGTAGCCAAAAAGCAATAGGATGGCTCAGGGGGTAGGGCCAAATGTATTTTATTATATTTAAAATTTGTGGTAGTCATACCAGAACTAATTTCAAATTAAGTGACAAAAATATCCAAAAACTTGGATTCTTTGAGCTAACTTACTTATAATCAATATGTCAAATGACATTTCGGCTATAAAAAAAATTATATTTTAAAAAGTACTTTCCCGGTCCTTTCAAAGGGAAAGCACTGTGAACGAGCAAAAAAAAATCGAGACATCGATAGAAATATCCATTTTGAGGTCCCACAAAGAATGAAAGCATTTCCAGAGTAAGGTCTGTCTGTGTGTCCGTGTGTCCATGTGTCTGTGTGTATCAAACTTTTTCCTGAATTTCCAATAGTTGCGCCATTATATGGCGCGTAAAAATTGTGCATGTAGGTTTTCCGCAGTTTGTTCAAATTTAGAGGATAAACAATGTACTATACTACAAATTCTCTAGTGCAAAGTTGCAGAGCAGTAAATTTCCTTTACCTTTTTTTCAAATTCCCCATAGTTTTTCCGTTAAAGGGCGAAAAATATACACATTTAGGCTTTTTGCATTTTTTTTTATTTTGAAAACAAACAATAAACTTTAGTTCAAAATGTTCTAGTACAAAGTTGTAGAGCATAAAATTCGCTGCAACTTTTGTATCAAACTTTTTCCTGAATTCTCAATAGTTTTCACTTATGATTTTAGAAGATCCTAATTGTAGCAATGCTATATAATGTGCGCATGCGCCCGCTTATATCATCAAATGTTCATTTTTGTGGCATTACTAAAATGAAAAAGCATTTGTAGGGGATTAAACCACTATTTTAATACAAATCAAATTTTACTTTTGACGTCTTACCAGCCACCGCTTTTAAAATTACAAATTATTAACTAATGCTTTTTCATTATAAAAACACTCCATTATAATTTGGATGAGCGCGCCACTGTTAAAATACAACAACTGAAAAATTATATATCAAACAAAGTGATTGATATTTAAAACAGTTTTTTTTTGCCTTGTTGACGCGTTACATAACGCTTAAACGAGCCATCAACTGCACCAAAAAGTTACAATTACTGTCAGCTAATCATTTTGATGCATAATTTTCTTGATCTAAGTGAATTTTTATTATTATCATTTGAAAACGTTTATAGGATAGAAGTTTATATATGCGTTTTCTGTGCTTAATAAAATCATATTTACTGGGTCGCTTTGTACCAGATATGACTTTAGAAAAAAATATTTGACTAAATATAATTATAATTGTTAAAGAATATCGTTACACTAACTAAAACTATATTTTTTAAAACACTCTACGTACGTTTCGCTAACTATGTTAACATCAGCAGTAGTTGTTCAGTTTGATTAGTGGTGACGATATTCTTCAACATTGTTGAAAACCAAAAGTTTCAAACTTTCAATTCAAGATAATCATGATTGATTTATGAATTATGTACGATTATTTAGATAAAAATTTACTACAAGTTAGAATAAAACTTTAATATGTGATTGATTAACAATTCCTAAAACATTTAGTTGATACAAAATAATCATAAATATCCTTAAAGTGGTATTTTATTTCTGTGTTAAATATTAAAATCATTATTTTATCTACAATTTTTCTACTGCTTACTAGATATATTGATTTTAAAATGTTATTAATACGTATTGAAATATTTTTGCCAAGTAATTTTGTATTTTCCACTTTCAATCATTTGTTTTTCTTAAGTATTTAACCCATCAGTATTATGAATAGTAGTGCCGGCCCTGAAGATTAACTGCTTGGCATACTTACACCAGCAAATTTAATGCGGTACGGAAATTTTATCGAATTAAGTGCATGCAGAGAGTACAAAGCGCATTTCAGACGTAAAGTGTTTCCAATTAGTAAATTGAAGGTAAGCGGAAAATATGAAACTTCAGATTGGATTCGAGGATCTAGTTAAATTAACATTAAAGAGAAATAAAATATACCAGAGGGACCAATTCTAACTTTATATTTAAATACGACAGAGTAACTCTTAGAATAGTGTTTTTTGAGCCTGGTTTGTTTTCGCACTTTTTTGCTTGATTTGCTTTAGGATTCCCAACCTGGGGTACGCCTAACACGTAACTCCCGGAGGTATACGGTACTTTGTACTTTGTTTGCGAACCATCTCAAGTGCAACTAAGAATGGAATTCAACCTCCTGATTCTGTAATTGCAAAAACTAACGTTTTACAAGATCAGAGTGCAGTGAAAATTAAGCCTCTTTAGTGATCAAATTAATAGTATTAAAAAAACTCAGAATTGTAATGCGTCTTCTAAAAAACGAAAATATAAAAACAACAGCAAATAAAAAACAAATATTTTACATTTACGTACACATACAATAAATATGAATACACATCCCATCATAGCTTATGATATAATGTTTAACGAGCGAAAAGTAACTAATTACTTTACTTATAAGCGAAAAAAATGTCGAAAACGTCAATTTTTCGTTGAAAGTACCCTTTGAATATTGATTCAATTATTCGTTAAGGTTGTTAAAAAATTAAAAAACATTCCAAAAAAATAAAAACTGGGTTAACTGATTTTAAGTAGATTTTAATATTGCTGGAAGAGTATAATTAGGATACTAGACTTGTAAGTAAAAAATAAATGTATGTATAAATTATTATTAAGTACAGCTATTTTCCATATTTCTTAAAATATTCTATTTCATATTGATATTAACATAAAATGGATAACGATTGTCATAAAAATGCATTATATCGTACCAAAAAAACCTGAATAATTTACGTATGAGTAGGAGTAATCGAAAAAGTCCGATGTTCCGAAATCGTATTATGCAGATAATAAATTTTATGATCAATAAAATGATGTTTTTATTAAGAGCCACCAGTCTTGAGGGGTTAGAATATCTTTGGACACTCGATCACTTCTGAAAATATACCGGACAATACTTTAAGCTCTTTCCTGGCTTTTTTTCTATCAGATATTATATCGGGTACACCCCTTGTTTTCCTAAACTTATTGCTGTGGGCAACGGAAATCCGTAAAAATTTGATTTACTACCTCATATGGTGATTCCCTATTTTACGTATCAGCGTATGTATTATCCAGGATAATGTTATCTTTATCGAATAAGAAACAACTAGGGGGAAACTCTATAAACAACCAAAGCAAATCTATTTGCTTAACATTAATCATACGCACATCGAAATTCATTGAAATAAAATAAAATTTGCCTTTTAGTTAAGCAATTAATTAGATAAATACAACAGATATTCGGCATCCATTGTAAATAATATTTAGCGGTGTGTCATGTCTATTAAGGAAGATAAACATTTAGAGCGCGGTTGAGTAGTCTTTTGTTTTCTTACCCTTACTCTGCCACTAACATCTTCAAGATTTCGTTGACAAATTAAATTTTAATTAACGTTTGATTACGTGGTGCAAAAGAATAACAGAAATAATAATTCTATTTAAAAACCAGTTGAGAATACGCACCATTGTAAAGATGAAATTTTATTATATAAATATTGTTAATACTATTTAAGTTTACACAAGAAAAAAATTCAAAAATTTTAAAACTGCAGATACCTAGAACTTTATTGAATTAATAGGTACAAACTTACCGGAACACACTTTTTTATTTACTTTTTTATATTGAATCAAAATCTGAAATTAAAATTTTAAAAAACTTTGGACAAACAGTTACACACTTTTTAAAATTCGTCAAAAAGAGAAAACTATGACTATAATCAATTTTTTTTCTTAGCTTAAAATTTTCGAAAATAATATCCGAATCAAACCATTTTTGTTCTGTTTTAACAGTAGAGCAACGTTTTTTAGGGATTTTATTCATTATTTAACTTATTTAAATACATAATAAGTCTACATATCTAAAACAATATTAAAAAAAAACTGAAAACGAACATTTAGAAAATTTAAATATGATATAAAGAGTGTATTTTCGAATCACATTCTCCATACCAGGTCTAGATACTTACCTATAAAGAGGGGGTAAGTAATTTATTATTATTATTTATTTTAGTTAGGTAAACATTTGTAACAAGTAATATTAGCAAAGATGAATCCAAAATTATAAAATATCTAAATCTAGATGAGTCATTATCATTTTCGTTTATTTTAGACAAGAGATAATGATCAAATTACCAAAATTTAAATTATTCGAAATTAAATAAATAATTAAATAAACTATATAATATCATATATCAATACTACTTTGATAAGTTCAAAAATTTTCTACAGTCAGTTTTGTTACAACATAAATTAAAATAATATCCCTATAGAATTCGTTAATAAAGAAAGTAGACACATAGAAAATATTAATCAAATTTTAAATAAGGAAATTAACAACCAGGAAAAGCAATTTAAAAATGTCACAATTTCTTACTTTCTCAAATTGCACAAAAATTAAGAAGGGTCAATTTTATTTCAAAGGTATCTATAATACTTTACCCGAGTTGTACGACTTTCGATCCCTCACCTGAACTGCACAAATTTATATTCTTCCAAATTATAGAATTTTATTATTTAATTTTTATAGTTCTTAATTTATTAAATTATTAAATTTAAGTACTACAAGTCAGTTTAATTTAAAAAATATTTTGTTTAAGCTAGATATTTAAACATCATTCATTAGCCCTTTAACTGCGGGTAAAATAAAGAAGAAAAAAATTTTAAAAATATTGTAAAAACTTTGCGTTAATTTAAATAATCCAATAAACACGATTCTATTAATATCCAAAGATTAAAAAAAACCTAAATTTTAAGAAATTTAAAATTTCGAAAATTTCAAAATTATATCAAAAAATTCGAAAATTTCAAAAAATAAAAATAAAAATGTCTGGAAATTAAAAAAATTCGAAAAAATATATTAAAAATTTAGAAAGTTATAAAAATTGCAAAATAAAAATTTCAAAACTTCATAAATTTTAAGAATTTCAAAAATATTTAAAAAAAAAATCAAAAATTAAAAAAAAAACCTAAATTTTAAGAATTTTAAAAATATATCAAAAAATTAAAATGTCTGTAAATTAAAAAATTCGAAAATATATTAAAAATTTCCAAATATATTAAAAATTTCAAAAGTTTTGAAAATTGCAAAATTAAAATTTCAAATTCATAAATTTAAAGAATTTAAAAATATTTTTAAAAAATTCAACAATTTAAAAAAAGAAACTGAATTTTAAGAAATTCAAAAATTTCAGAAGTACATCAAAAATTTCAAAAAATAACAAAAAAAATGTTAAAAAATTAAAAATATCAAATTTATCGAAAATTTCAAAAACATGGAAAATTTGAAAAAAATAAATCGAAAATTTAAAAAAATAAAAATTTCGAAAATATATTAAAAATTTCGAAAGTTATGAAAATTGCAAAAACAAAATTTCAAAACTTCATAAATTTTAAGAATTTCAAAAATATTAAAAAAAAAATCAAAAATTAAAAAAAAAAACCTAAATTTTAAGAATTTTAAAATGTTAAAAATATATCAAAAAATTAAAATGTCTAGAAATTAAAAAATTCGAAAATATATTAAAAATTTCCAAATATATTAAAAATTTCGAAAGTTTTGAAAATTGCAAAATTAAAATTTCAACTTCATAAATTTTAAGAATTTCAAAAATATTTTTAAAAAATTCAACAATTTTAAGAAATTCAAAAATTTCAGAAGTACATCAAAAATTTCAAAAAATAACGAAAAAAAAATTAAAAATATCAAATATATCGAAAATTTCAAAAACATCGAAAATTTGAAAAAAATCGAAAATTTAAAAAAATAAAAATTTCGAAAATTTATAAAATATATCAAAAATTTTCAAATATAATAAAAATTTCAAAAGTTCTGAAAATTGCAAATTAAAAATTTCAAAACTTCATAAATTTTAATAATTTCAAAAATATTTAAAAAAACTAAAAATATTAAAAATATATCGAAAATTTAAAAAACATCAAAAATTTCAAAAAACATTAAAAAAAATAATTTTCAAAAATTGCAGATTTAAAAAAACCCGAAATTTTAAAAAAAAATCAAGAATTTTAAACATTTTAAAATTTCAAAATATGTAATCATATATAAAAATTTATTAAAATATGTTAAAATTTGTAAGATTTATAAAAATTTGTAGAGAAATAACAAAACATACAAAATTATTTATTTATGATGCTCACATCACAGCATAATTTTTACGAATCATTTATATACGATATCCGCAATAAAATGGTTAAATTTATATGATACGCATTTAACAAACATTTTTCTATTCATTCTACCTAACCTATAGTCCTCCATTTTATTTTCAATAATTTTTTTGTTTCTGTAAAACTTCTTTTCGGACAGCTCACTTTTATATATGTATCTTTTTGCATGTTCTTTATAGCATCCAAAAATACATAAATATTCGGATGCGGAACAATAATTTTTTATCTCTTTAATTGTTTAAAATTCCCCAACAAATTAAAAATATGGAAGTAGTGCAATTCGATCTAGGGATTAAATACAAAATATTTACCCAGAGATATTTTAGTGCAATTCAGGTAGGGGATTAGTAGGTTAATGAGTTTTTGGGGCAATTCGGGTGCACCGATGAAATTTAATACTAAAATAACATTTACAATTTGACTAAAAAGAAACCAGGAAATTAAGAACAAAATTTACAAATTTATATAAAAAATTCCCTATGAATGCAACATGTTCTATATGGAGAGAGCTTAAAGCCATTAATAAATACCCCTCTTTTTAAATAATTTTCTCGATCTGATATACAGCGTGTGATTCAAAAATACGACATCTATTCTTTATTTGAATTTCCCAAAAAAATCTATTATTTGAAGATATGACGATTTTTTAATAAAATTTATATAGATGAATATCATGGAAAGGTTGGGCACATAGTTTAACAATTAATTTCTCCTAGTCCGGTTCTGTCTATTTTAGAAAATTCCGTCTCGCATCGTTTGAAAGTAAAGGTGATTTAAGTTTTCGAGTATAAAATTGATAAAACAGTACAAACCCTACATATATGTCACGTATCATATAGTGAAGTGCGTCACTATATTTGCGGAACACCCTGTATGCCGTAGATATTCGGAAGTCAAAAATTCAATTACGCGATAAATATACTTTTAAGTATGAACCCTTCTGATTGAATTTCTCTTATAGGTGTTACATCAAAGAGCGAATGTCCTCAAGTCATGGTCGCTGCTTAAAAGCGCTCTTAAACCAATGGATATATTAATATTAAGTAGGCCGAAGAATAAGACATTGCCGGCTAAGCCCTTCGCGTAAAGGGAGCGAAGGGTCGAACGCGCCTTAGTCTAAAGGGAAGAAAGCCAGCTCCGCGGTAAATGATAACAATTAGAGCCCTTAGCTGGCGGCTGTTCACGGAGCGTATCTTGGATTAAGATGGCTTTGTCATCAAGGTAATGGAAGCTGAGGGCATCTCACGATTGTCTCATTAATGTATTCTCAAATCAAAGATGGAATGGATAATTCGAACGATTGTTTGCCATTTTGCTTTTCGTCTCCGTTATGCGTAGCGTCGCGTCGTCTGATACCAATTTATTTCGGAAAGAGGTTAAAAGCCCTATAGGGCCTTCGGCTGTATCCTAATATCATTAGCTTACCCATTAGCGAAATAATTTGTGTAAACATTTTATTTTTAATTAATTTAAAATTATTAATTTGGTGATTTGTTGATATTGATTTCTCTTATGAAATATTTACAGATTTACAATGTATTATTCTAGTAACGAATTTAATGGTTTTAATGGTTATTTTAGTCGTTTCTTTACCTACATATTTTAAGTAAGAGCCAGAGGAGCTCGAATATTTTATGAACTATATAGAGTTAACTAAATATTTCTTTGTATAAATAAGAGAAAATTAAACAAGAACGTTGATAACTATTTTTTCAGGGTGAATTGCCGTGCTGAAATGTCCAGTCATATTTGATTGATGTTTAAGTAATTATATTAATTGGATTCCTTTTACGATACTAAAGCACCTACTCTTATTGACAAGGCATTTTCGTTTTATTTACAGGAACAATTATAATAACCAGTGAATATTTTATACTATGCAAACCACTTTGCTCATATTAAGTAACCCCTTAGTCGTAAAATAATAAAACAATAAAGCGTTTGTCTTATTAAGTACAACACACGTGGCATTTTACCCCTCTACTCCTAAACGATTGATATGTCGAAATCTTTGATTCGCCACACAGATGGCCTAACATTTTACGCACGTGGCACGACAGTAGAAACTACTTTATCCAAATAAATAATTAAATTTAAATGCTCACTTTATTAAGACTATTTCAAAAGAAGGTTCTGCGCTAAGAGGTTGATTTCATGATCCTAATTATTGAAGAATAATATAAAATAAGGGTGGATAATATCGTGTAACTTTAAATAAATCAGTGATTCCCACACATTGAGTACCCGCTCCTCTCATAGGTTTTTTTATTTTACAGTTTATTTCCATTTAATATGTATATTCGATTTAAGGCTTTACTGCACTTCATTGAGCTTCACATATAAGATTCAAATCGAAGCGTGGACGACAGTTTGTGCCAAATTAATAATAATCTAACTTACCACTTTCTTCAATTTCTTTTCCGATATCATTCCAAATGTTGTCCTTCCTAAATTGGTTACTATAATTTTTGTTACCCATATCATATAGCTCGTCGAATTCACGGATTAATAAAATTAACCTTGCAATTTTTCTGACATCCATAGGCGCCATTGTTAAAATTACTACTTCCGCACCAACGAGTGTCCTGTAAACATTTTATATTAATAAAAATATTAGCTTCGGGGAATCACATATTTGTATAAATAATTTATCTAGTGACAGGAACGCGCCGTCCATATGGGCAAGGTCGTGCGGCACACGACGGCGCCAAGGCCTGAAAGGCGCATTTGTATAAAACCAAAAAATTATCTACCAATACTAACCGTGAAATTTTATTATGTAAAAATTAGGAACGATATTATGAAACCCGTATTTCAAACCATCTTGAAAAATAGAAAAAATAGGCAAAATAGAGAAAAATAGGAAAACGTAAAAAATTGGGAAATTGGGAGAAATAGAAAAAATGCTGAAAATGGGCAAAATAGAGAAAAACAATAAAAAAAGAAACAAGGAAATATAGAAAAAAATTGAAAACTGTAAAAAATAGTAAAAAAATAGAAAAAAATGGGAAATGGGAAAAATAAGAAAAATCAGAGAAAATAAGGGAGAATTGCACAAAACAGGAAAAAACAGGAAACAATGTGAAAATTGGAAAAAATAGGGAACATAAGGAAAAAATAGAAAATAATTTGGAAAAGTAGAAAATATAGGGAAAAATAGTAAAGAATATACAAAAGTAGACAAAAGTAGGAAAAAATGAAGAAAAAACAGAAAATGGTTAAAAAAATTGACAAAAATAGGAAAGCGTAAAAAAAATTGGGAGAAATAGAGAAAATGGGGAAAAATAGGCAAATATAGAAAAAAACAGAAAATTAGTAAAAAGGAGAAAAAAAAATAGGAAGAAATACTATATAATAGGATAAAGTAGTAAAAAATAAAAAATGGGCAAAAATAGAAAAAATATGAAAACGTAAAAAACATTTCGATTTTTGAACCATTGGTGTGCATTTGGAAAAATACCGTGGGGGATTGGGTAGTAATTTTGGCTCAATACATATAAGATAAAGGCGCCTATCAGTATTTTGCACCACAGCGTCGAAGGGTACTTGGCTCGTCCCTGTCTAGTCACGCTACACTTCGTTCCGTAGGTTTAAAGCCTGACAATCCGACGAGTCAAGCTACTTGAAGTTCAGCGACGCGTAGTGTAAGTGAGAACCGCTACATAAGAAACCACGTAAACTAATTCAAGCGACATTTTAACACTTTATGAAGTCAAACGGAGTAAAGCTAGCCGAAGCTTAAGTGAGAACCGGCCTTTAAGGTTAGGTTAGGATTTTAGGATTTAAAATGCAATATTAGTTACAACTAGAGAAATTGCATAGGATGGTTTCGTTCTAAAGACACAATGTTTTATACATCCTTAAAAAAAGTGCCGATTTAAACCCCAATAAATATTTGACATAAATTTTATAACATTAATTGTCAGTAGATAGAACGTCCATTAACTTTATAGATTCAGTAAGTAAAGGCAATGACGTTTAGAATGAAACTTTACAGGTTGATTTCTTATACGATCGTCACAATCTAAACGTCAATGTCATTAGTTACAGAACCGTTAAAGTTAATGAACGTTCTATCTACTGACAGTAAGAGTTTTACGGCATTTTGTTATTAACTCTGTATTCTGTATATTCTTTTTTCACTTCTGTTATTAAATTTGTTGGAAGCAGTGGAGAAATAAAAAAATAAACATTAAAAACTGCGAATATTAAGCAAGGAGTAGTAGAATGGAGAAAGCATGTAATAAAATAATCTAACTATGAGCATATAAGTTAATTTCTTCCTTGTATACAAAATCATATAACCAAGAAACTAAATTAGACTATTTGTATAATCAATCCAATCAAAATTAGCGACTAATCATTGTCAAAACAAATGAAGCTTACTCGCCTGTTTCGAGATACATGTCGAAATGCCGTTAAAGGATATAGGTATTAAATTCCACCTGACAAATGTAATTTTAGGGAAATATCCTAATGGTACAAACAGATTTGTCGACGTCACAATTCCTGGCTAATACGGACCGACAGACTTAACGACAGCTAAAGCCTGATGTATCGAACCGCATCTAAAAACAAATTGACCGAAGCTTGTATACTGATAGTATTCATATCCCTACCGTTCTAGTAGACACAAGTAAGTATTATTCATTACGGATAAACGTAAATGTAGAAGTCATTATACAAAATTTTAAATTACTAAAATAATTGTAATAAAAGTATATGTATGTATTATATCAGAAAAAATATATTTGAGCACTTATTAAATTTTAATCCCTGTATTGCTTTTATTTATATTTTGTATTTGTATTAAAATAGTGATTTAGTAAGCAATTAATTCATTTTCATTTCAGTAATCCTATAAAAACGATCAAAAATTTACAATAATTACAATATTAAGTTTTAAAGGATTCTAATAATTTTTATATTAATATATTTATTATTAAATTAACCCTATGAAATGTGTTAGGTACATATACTAGGGGTGTTAATAATTTATGGATACGGCTAGCCGCGACCTACTCCATTTAATAGCCTAACTTAATTATACCAAAATCTAGCATTTAATAGCGCATTAAGCGTTGCCCGACCTATGCATTATTGCGATGCCTGTGATGTATAGGCGTTTTACATATTAACTAGAACATTGTACTAATTGTTTTACGGTAAAGTAGATGTTGATATCAGAATTTACATCCTCTTGTATTGATTTATAGAAATTTTGAATGTTTCTAATCTCAAATAGAGAGAGGGTCATTAAACAATACGAAAAATTAAAAGTTATGAAACATTTTTTATTTAATTGATAGTCAATCATTGATAGATTAATTTTTGACATCGATTGACATCGACCTTTTAAATTCATTGCCAATATTTTCAAAAAAAATATTAATAAAAATTTGAGTCAATTGTAATTTGTGATCTATGAATTGCTGACGAAAACATTTCTTAGTTTTAGAAATTCTCACTGAACACCATTGTCCTTAAAATCAGTGTGAAGTTCTTGTTTTGCCGAACGTTTTGACCAGATTCACTCTATTTCGTCTTTAATGGATAAATTGTTTATAATATTTTATAATTATGTTTATTGATAACCAAAACAAGTTCATTTGTTCTATATTTTATTATTAAATTTTGTAGTATATGATTTAAAGAGAAAAATATAATTCTAAATCACCCTGTATTATTTCAATTCCTGTTTTCCAATTTATTTTAATGTTACTTAATGTCAAGATAACTTTTATTACCCAGGACACAAAACTGAACTTTCATTACTCTTGAATGGCCTAAAAAGTCCTGGGGGTAAAAAATTAAGGACATCAGGTCCAACGGCTTTACGATTTCGAACGTTTTTAACCGTGGTCCATCACATGTATATGGTCGCCCTATATTACCAGACCTTTAATTGGAGTTTTAATACATGAAATTAAGCCTTTTTCGTTTCCCGTGTTTCTAATTCGCATTTTCTAGTTTTATAGTGATTACTTAGGACCTTCCTTCGGGGAATTTAAATTAAGAGGGTGGGTGTGGTGCTACCTTTTATGTAGATCGCTATCAAAATTAGTTTATATACCATGATTTTATTGTTTATATTTAAATTATATAGATAGGTTAATTTTTCTAATTTCACGTAGAAATAATTTGGTAATTACTTCTTTGATGAAATTCACGATATGTAAAGTAAGTGACCGTTTGTATAAAATTTTGTATATGTTTTATAAGAGTATAAAAATTTAACGCTTCCATTAATTCAAAAATAATCTTTAGTATTAGCAGTTATATGCTAAACTTAGTGAACAAAAGATTAATTTTAATTTATTCAACCGTGTATAAGGCTTCTATTAGCTTGGCTACTGCTACTAAAGGTGACCCGAACGCTCTATATCATATATTACTTATTAACCAGTAGATATTGGCAGAATAATTGCCAACAAAGTGAACACAGATAGGTAAGAATCTTCCTTAAACGTTTAATTTTTCTTTAGATTGTCTGCAAATTTTGACTTATATCACCTAAAGGCAGAAACAGCTATTTTGAGATACAGATGCAATATTAACCTTTTCATTATAAAGATTATTAAATTCTTTAGTACTAATTAAAACATATAGATCTATTAAGTGGTTTTAGGAAAATTTACCGCCATCAATTCACCGCCATCAATTCATCGCTATAAATTCACCGCCTCAGCAGTTCACCGCCTCATCAATTCATCGCCATTAATTCACCGCCTATTCAATTCACCGCCGAAAATTTAAAAAAAATTTTTAAAGTCTTTAAAGAAAGAGACATCAGATTCAAACAAAATTTTGAAAAAATAATTAGTAACTTATATTATTTCCCAAAATATTAAACTCATTGGCTTACACTGAGGGGTTTTTAAGTGGGTTGGAAATTTAATTAAATCGCAAAAATTAACTAATGATCTGATTTCAGAGAGAGTTTCTGTATTATACACATAAAATAATAAACCCAGTGGAATACGTTAAGGGGGGTTTTAGATGGGTTGAAAATTTAATAAAATCGTAACTTGAATACGCCGAAAAATTTGATATTTTCCTACCGAAACAAACTGTATATTATTTTTAAATTCATTAAAAAAAATTGCTAAATTGTGTTTATAGTATTAGTGTATCAAGCATTAAATTTTTCAGCGCTGAATTGTTTAGGCGGTGAATTGATTAAGCGGTGAATTAATGAGGATGAAATGATGGCGGTGAATTAATGGCGGTGAATTTACCGGACACCCTATTAAGTGAATTCAAATTTATAAAATTTAAATTGCGCCAGCTTTAAAACTTTCCGAGAAATTATGGAACAGGGACTAAGCTAGTGTCTGTTTCATTAATTTCCGGGTGACATTTAATGTAAGTAAAGTAAGAAAACTATATTAAAAAAATACAAATTTGACTTCTCACTGCAAACCGACACTATACCTAACTGATTGTATGTATAAAGAAAAATAAATTATGAGTTTCAACAAAAGCTTTTCGGGACGTTATGGAGCAATGGTTAAACTGGATCAAACTTGTTTCAAATTTACTGCGTTACCAACTATATTTCATCGAAACAATCGAAACAAATAATGAAATACCGAAATGAAATCATTTTTTTCACGATACCAACAAGGATCATTTTTTCCTGATACTGAAAGCTATTTTTTACGGATAACTAAAAGGATTTTTTTTCGTATACTTTTCTGGATACAAAAAGCACCTTTTTTAGATTTTTTCTTCAGAATAACGACATAACATTTTTCCAATTATCGACGAAAATATTTTTTTTTCCTGAATTGCCACATTCAAGTAGAAATAAGCTACAGCAGGTGAGATTTTCTCATTTTATGAGCGATCACGTTTACAATCATTTTTTTAATCTGTCTCACCATTAACTCTTAAATTATTAATAATTTCAGAATATTCTTTTTTTAATTTTTAATTAAATAGTTATAAATGACTTTGGTTTTTTATTTACCAACTCAGGCTCATGGAACTTTTATAACTTTTTTTAATCTAACGTCCAATTAATGTAACGAAATTTCCTCTATCTTAATTTATGTCTCTTTTTTTTGTTGGTCTGCAAATCCACACACTAGAGATAGAAGTCTATCGAGCAAAAAAATATAATTCCTTTTCTTTATCTTTATTTAAACATTTTATTTTATTATTATTAAAAGTACAAAGATACACAATGGTGACTGACATCCAACTCTCGTTTTATTTTTTTTTTGTCATATATTTTTCTCGCCATTGATAGATACGTCTCTCTAACGTGGTATTTGTTTTATTAAAATTTGGCGAGTACGACAAAAACATGATTTGCTTCATAATATATAAGAACGAGCTTATAGAAAAAAAAACTTTGAGCTGTACACAATTGAACCACAGTGACAGGTTCTCTAAATATTGAGCTGACCACCTTTAATCTATAATAATTTTAGAGTCTATTTCACAATAATTCGTCTTGAGCGACTAAGAAGGACAATATCTTGTCTTAAATCAGTCACAATGGGACAGGGAAGTATTTAATATTATCTTCGGAGAAGAAGTGAATGTTCGGATATTTCAAGTTGTTTCAGAATTTTAGTTTATTTTAAACATTTCACAACTAAATTTATATAATTCCTTGTATTTGAAATTAACTGTGTGGATAAAAAATGTACATTAGCTCTTGGTTCCATCATTACCATTATTATCTACTTATAATTTTTTAAAAATCTTTGTTTCCCTTCACTTCAGCGTGCAGGGCGATACTTTCACTGTCACCTGTCATTTGACTTTCACTGATTGCCGGTAGCGACTTTCTCCCCTGCTATCTAAGTTTGAGGCCATAAAATTAAAGTTTATTACCTTTTTTGTTCAATGACCACCTTGTGGTCTTTTTCGGTTAGCCTCCATATAGGGCGGTTTTTCCGGAGTGTTGATCCACCACTAGGTGTTGTCCTTAGGTACCGGTAACTACTGCCAGCCATAGGGAGCAACCTAGTTTATTTTTAATCTTTTTAACTAATTCTCAAAAAATGCTTTTTTACAACCCTTAACGGGTGTCACATACGTAATATTTTCTTTTTTCCCTTACAAAAGTACTCAATAATGGTAAGTTTTTATACTTTTGAATTTATATTGTATTCATTCCTAATTATACTTTTTTTATTAAAACACATTTATTTTATATATTATTAAAATTTGATTTATTTATTAATAACTAATTGTGAAGTTATTACAATGTAACAAATTAACAAGATAATAATGAACTGTTTAAAAATATCGGTCGCTTGGATCGCTGAATTTGACACTACTTTGAGTTTCATAATAAAATTTTGATGTTTATAACAGCTTATTATACGAAAGCCATTTGTTAGATTACTCATAAGTTGCGGCAATTAAAAACCTAATTTCCTGGTTTATTAGTTTCTACGAATTGGTTATAACACAGAATACATAAAATATACAAATTTGTTACTTTGTTGGTTTTTAAGACTATATAAGTACTAAAATTCATTGTAAAAAATAATTTATGTGTTTAAGTTTATTTTGTCTGCATATTATAAAAGATTTTTTCCGAAATCCCATTTAACTATTTTAAGTATTTTAAATTTATGTGTATTTGCTGTTTTTTAAATCATGAAACTTCAACTTAATCGTTTGATTGTTTAACTACTTATTGAGGTAGATATATGCAAGCAAAAATTAAAGTTGGTAAAAGCACACAATATATCAAATTAGGGGGTGATTTCTCAACAAGAATATGTGCTTTGTTATTGTAATTCCCCTTTTCCTCGGAGCTAAGCAAGTCAAAGCATTTCCCATTTCTCGCAACCCTAACTTTGTCACTCCGAAATTGAAATATATGAATAGAAATTGAAAAATAACCCGAATATATCGTACCTCAAACGGCACATCGGATTTACATTTAAAAAAAAAATCTGTTATCACTTAGACAATAAATGTATTACATTTTAAAATTATAAATTCGTATTTTACGTCCACTTTAGTCTGTTAAAATTATTGTATTCAAAATTCTATCCGCGAAAAATCTTGATAAATGACGCCCCATTGAACGTTATGGGTCATTTAATGGAAATTAATGAATTCGCATTTTGTTAGATATTAGGATGATTGCTGGTCATTTATAGTATCATTTTCCATGTGAAAGAATAGCGTAAAATATATCCAAACAATTTGACTGACAGCGTAATCTTTCAGTGACAGAAACCGACTTTGTTTATAAATGACCAGTGATCACCACATGCAAATGTATGTAAATTTGCTCTAATGTACAAAGAGGCTGGTCGGCCGGTTGACGATTGGATTGGGGAAAGCACAAAAAAGCTAAAACATCCAATTGTGCGTAAAAACAAAAAAATGAAAATTCATTACAGTGTAATGATAGCAACGTTAAACGAGGAATAGAATTTCAAGAACTAAAAATTAAAAAATTATACTTTGTTCTATTAATTAAATAGTAACCTTTGCCCGATACTTCGTATGTGTTAATATTAATCTAATTTGATATTGCAGGAGTTTTGGAGTACTTACAAATTAATAACATACACAACCGTTTTCTCGAAAAGTTTTGAAAAAAATATATTCATATAGGAGACAGTTTACCTTGAAATTTTTAAAAAATAAAAAAGTGATCCGATATTTAGAAAAATTCAATAAAATTGAGATATATTTTTATTTTTGAGTAAAACATAGTAAAATTAAAAAATCCTTTACCAAAAGGGTACAAAAATGTATTGAAGTAAACTTTGAAAATTATCGTATTTTCAAACGCAAATTTCTTTTAAAATACTCACTTTAAGGTAATTTAATATATGTTATTTATGACGAAAATATTTGAAAATTTAAAAATAATACTAAAATAACGATTTCACCAGTGGCCTAGAAATCTGTCATTCTTCATCTGCCCTTTCCGCACACCTCTGGTAATGGTTAAAAGCTGATGATAAACTGAATCCGTAACCCATTTATTTTTCCACAGATAATTTTTTTATGTATATTTATTAGTTACCATTATCAATAATAATTAATCAATTAAAATATTTTTACATTCACAATAACGCTACAAATTCATTTTCTTTGGTTATAATACATATAAACACTACCGAAAATCAAGTAAATATTTTAACGCAGGAAAATTTTGTAAAAGAATAAGTGTTTTTAATAATTTTAATTATTAAAAGTTTTATTTGGAGTTGGCAATGTATACTTTATCCTATGTAAGTAAATATCTTATTATAATAAACAATTTTGTTAAAAGAATTTTATAAATTTGTCAATTCAGTTTTGCAAATTTTTTCACTTGGAAAAAATACTAAATAAAGACTCTAGAAAACAAAAAAGGTACTGATCAGACATTAATTTTTTTTTTTTCAGTTAAAACGTTTTTTATCCTAGACGTCCAATTATTTAATGTAGAAATAGTTAAATCTGTAAGTTTAAACAGGTTTTTTTTTAATATAGTGAATATTGTTTTTATTTATACAAAAATCAAATAAAAATAGTTTATTTTTAGCTAGAAATTTAAACAATCAATAATTTTAGTATAATATGTAAATCTAAGACCGATTAATTCGACCCTCCTCATCTATAACAGCACAAAGAAAGATTTAAATTTCCACATTCAATTTTCTACTAGTCTTTATTGTCGATTAGCGAAAAGAAATGGATAAAATTTCAAAGACTTCGACTCTTAAAATCAATGTTTATTAGGTTGGCTTGGCTCTTTGATTAAAAGGGGAGAACTTTATTCTCAATCGGAACAAATAAGAAACAAAGTGAAATTTTTAGTTCAATAATGAAATTTATTGACAGATTTGGTCTTTGTATAGAATTATTTCCTGTAAAATTTAACATTCCCAAATTTTTTTCCTCTTTTTAAAACCGTATTTGAAACATATTTTTTTCATTTTTAAAATAAATTTCTGTAAACAAATCTAAAAAATGTGTAAAAAGACAGAACCACTGAAATTTTGTTTACATTTAATTTATAAATTACTATAAATATTAAAAAAATCCTATATCAGTTGAAAGAACATAAAGCGTTGTAAAAGTGGGATTTTTTCAATTTTTTTTTAATTAAAATTATAGGTCTAAGAGCAAAAATAAGACAAAAAGTCTCGAAATAACGCTTTTTAATAAATGCTACGCAAAATATAAAAACGACATTTATACAATTTGACAGAGCATATAAAGTAATGCAAAAGTAATTTTTTTTATATTAAAAACAATATTGTGGAGAAAAACCCCAAAGAGAAACATCATTATCCCAACTATTTAAGAGGTGTTTATGAAAAGTATGATGTGTGCAAAAGACATGCTTATAAAAAGTTTATAATCTCGGAAAAATGATATACTCCCAAATTAACAGTTAACTAGGACCTATAACGACTATATTTTTCTTAAATTTTAATTAAATGCAGTTGAGAACACATAGCATTGCAGACAAACTCGTTTTTGTATTTTAGATTTATATCAAAAATAATAAAAACTAATAAATTTTGAAAAATTTTTAAAGTATCGAGGCCAACCCAGGAAAAATATTTCCAGGTACATGCTGTTTATAACTGCATATCAAAATATATAAAAGGAAAAATCGATCGTTCTTCAATATTAGCGCAATCATTATGGCGATTTGGATTGTTTTCCTTTGTTGCATTACATAAAGAGACGTAACATTTTATTATATTGCAAGCATAAACTGGATTTACTCTTAAATATTTTAAGCGTGGAATTTTTTCTTTAAAAATACCTGTTGCATTTTCAATTATTCTTCTGGTTCTTTTGTGAGCTGTAGCAAATCTATTTTGGGATGGATTATCTGGATTTTGGACTGTAGGTAAAATAAGCCATGGTTTATCTATTTTGGGATGGCTTATCTGGATTTTGGAATAAGCCATGGTTTTAAAGGGTAAATCGAATCCCCCAATAAGACATCATCAGGAATCGGACGCCAACCTTCTTCCATATTTTGATATAAACTGCTATTCCTTAAAATCCTTGCATTATTGACACTGCCAGACCAATTAGCGGAGCAAAAGTAAAAATAATAATCAGGGCCACACACTAACATTGCATTCAAGGAATTCTTTCCATGTCGATCTACATATGCTACTTCATCCTTACCATGTCCATCAATATTAATTAAAGTTCCGCCTAAAGCTCCGCAGAAACAACACTACATGCATATCTCAAATTGAGTGATATTGAACAGTACCCAGCCAGGTGGAAAAAATTTTGAGTACCACAAAATCAATGAAAATGTACTAAATTTTGCCTCAGTGTACCACTTTTCCATATTTTGTCATGAAGTCACAGGGAGGCTTTTTCGATGTAGAACGGTAGCTGAAAAATATTACGCGCGGCCTTTGTAGCTACTTTATTCTTAACTTAGAGACGCAGCATTACCTATTTTTGGTTATCAAGAATTGTATTTTATTTTATTATTTTCTTTGAATATGGAATATGTTACTTTCGACATGACTGGTGACTGCGATTATCAGCCCTTGGCTAACTCATAAGTCGCGGAACAACCACGAACCCTTGGAGCATACCATCTAGTCGCAACCCCCCCCCCCCCAAGAAAACAATTCCTTTCCTTATGAAAGAAAAAACAAATAATTTCGTTATCTATTTGCTACGGGCCGAAGAAGCTGCCCAAGGTGCGTCGAATAGAAACAAACGTCGAATAACTTAAGAGACACAGAGAATTTTCAGTTCATTCAGTTTCAAGATTAACCACCAGAGGCACGCGTGACGCATGATTTACTTCGTGGACTCTATATGTTTGTTCCCGAAGCGAGTTCCTAACTTGATATGAACAAACTGAGTTGAGCAGTATAAAATAACTCGTCCATTATTTTGTACTGCGCAGACTCCTGATCCATTATTTTATAACTGCGCACTCAGTATGTTCATATAACAAGTTATATACGCCGTAGAGAATCTGTTGCGAGTTGCGTAAACACTCCCGACGGTAATAACTCAATATTTGTTTTAAGAATCCATTATTATAAAATTAAACAACGTGACGTGGGTTATACGAGTTACAATATTGGTCCTTCGACCCGGATATGAACCAGCGACCTATATTAAAAGTATAGCATCTACCCCGCCACTGGCACTTGGTCTAGGGTGCTCACATGATTTTATAACAAAAAATACTTCTTAAAACATAAGTTGAGTTATTACCGTCAGGAGTGTTTACGCAACTCGCAACGGAATCTAACCAGAGAGTGACGTTTCTACTACAAATTTTTGGAAGCATGCTTCTCTTTCTTTTCGTAGTAACCTGCGAAGGATATTTTGATTTCTTGTTTGAAAAAATCGACAAAAAAGTTGATATATTTCGTTGTACTCAGAAAACAATTTACGTACCACATTTATCAAAGGAGTACCACTACTTTTTGACGATCAAGAGTACCACATGATGTGGTACTATAATATTACTCTGGCAACACTGTACCCAGCCAGTATAAAGCAACTTGCAATTGTTGTTTTGGAGATAAAGCTTTATTTCTATTAGTTGGATGTTCCAAAATTGGTTCAATATCAAGGAGAATTGCATTAATATTCATTCTAAACCGTTCGTTAAATTCGTATGTTAATGTAAAAGTAAAATTAAAAGTAAAAGTCTAAACCTAATTATTTCTTCTTCCGAATCACTTGATGAAGATGAAATCATATTTTTTTCAACAAACCCAGCAATAAACCGATGCAATTAGGATAGTAAATACTTATACAACTATCAATAGATGAGTAAAATATACATTAAAATAAATTGCAGTCAAAAAATTGCAGTAGTTTGATGAAACAATGTTAATTTTATTATAGAAAAAAACTTTAGTAAAATCTAAAATACTGTAGTAAAATATTTTTACTACAATTGTTTTATGAAACTAATAAAATTGATACTAGCAAATTTTATTATTAATTTAGTAGTAAATACTACAGTATTTTTTTATGAATATCCGTTTGCACCAATATCTAACCCCAAAACAATGGATTATATTTCCTTTAAAGTAAAATAATTAATGCAAAAATGTATCTAATCCCTATTAAAATATAGCAAAGTATATTATAAAAATTAGGAAGGAGATTGCATACAAAAAAACAATAATTATCGATAAAAACTTTTGCTTACTTATCCATACGTGTCTAATATCACATGCAGGAAAACATCGTTAAACTTCTTAGACGTCTTCCGCAAACAATTCGACATTTTACTTAATTTCTATGGATAACTTTCCAATGTAAATCATTATATATTTAATTACACTTTATAGAAGAAGCCGACATAAATATTAGCATCAACAATTTCAAATTTATAATTCACAAAATGGCGACCGACTTATTTAGTGTTTGACGTATGGTTGTTAAGGGAGTTATTCATTTGTTTCTATTAATCAGTACCGGTCTCAGGACACTAATAAATAATTACACAGAAGATTTTAATACAAATAAATAATGAATACAAATTATAGCAGATTTTATCAGAATAATCAATGAAATTTAAATTTATTAATTATTTCCTCTCTGAAATAGAGATAGGAGTCATTTGGTGGGACTACCTGTTCATTGAGAGTGCTGGTCAATATGCTATTATTTTTTATATCCCACAAAAGGACATCTATCCCATCATTAACCACCAGTAATGGACAAAGTCGTAGTTAACTCGGCAATTAAACTTTCAAATTGTTATGTCCACCAAGATAACGATTCCATTTTAGTCGGGCATTTCAGTTTATGATTATAGTACAATTTATACGAATTACCAGGTTCGTGCATCCTTTAATTTATTGATAGTACGCGTGGATTGTCTATTTAATACTGGACAAAATAATAAATTAATGTTCAATATAAGTAAAAATTAAGTATTAAATAGATACTAATATTTTTCAAATCGGTAACTATGATAAATACCTTTTTATTAAAAAGAACATAAAAATTAATAAACATATATTTGAGATATTCTTATTAACATTAATTTGTAAATTTTAAAATTGACAAATTACATCAAGTTCAGAAGGTTATCCATCTCTCAAATATGGTCAACTATTGAAACACCAAGTCCAGTACCACAAATTTTATATAAGATTAAAACATTATTATGGTTGGCAGAATTGGCAACTTGTTTCGGCTTCCGCCATCATCAGACCTTCAATACAGCTCGTATAAAAGGAAAAAAAATATTACAAGAATTAAAGCTTACCATATGCATTTTTATAAAAATATATATCGTAATGTGACTAATAAAAAATACACTAATTTTTAGGTACACTGATAAAAATCCCGTAGCGAATTCAAATATCTATTTTAAGTGGTGAAAGTTAATATTTTTTAATATTTTCTGACAAAATTACCGGTATGAGGAAGGGCATTTTTCATAATTTTTTATGGAATACTATTTCTTCATTTATCGAAACATTTTAAAGGATCTATCAAAGCATTCGATCAGATCAATTCTCAAGATATTGCAGGTGGGCTTAAATTCAAAAAAGTGAGCATGGTGCCTTTACTATGGGATCTATGGCAAAATTATGACTTAAAGTTTTAATTCATTTGAGTGCTTTAGCTGACTAAAATTATTTGTTGAAATTTTCTGATGAAATTTCCTTAATGAAGGAGGTCATTTTTCAAAAATTTTTATGAATTAAAATTTTCTTCATTTATCGAAAATTTTCAAATGGGCAAATACTTCGATCAGATCAAATCTCGAGATATTGTGGATGGGTGTAAATTCATAAAAGTGGGCGTGGATGGGATCTACGGCGAAATGATTAGTTAAATTTATACTTTTTTGTAGTTAATTGATGAAATCGTTTTACGTTAACCCCACGGGGTAATAATTTTATTGAAATTTTCTGACGCTATTTCCGAAATGAAGGAGGCCATTTCTCACTACTTTGTAACGGAATTAAATTTTCTTCATTTAGCGATATCCTTCAAATGAACTATCAATCACTTATTAGTAGTTTTCGAGATATTGCAGGTGGGAATACATTTACAAAAGTGGGCGTGGCGCCTTTACTACGGGATCTGTGGGACAATGATTACTTAATCTTAAACTTCTTTTCTAGCTAAGATTTGAAATACTAATGAGAAACCCTGTTTGAAAAATTATGAATATGAGTGAAAGTATTGTGAAAACTGCTATAGTAACCAACTTAAGCCATGGTAGGAGCTTAGAAACTTAATCACTTTATGACATTACGATATAGATTTTTCTAATACATATGAACGGTACCGAGCACATTCGCGCCCCCGCCCCACAACTCGGGGTACAGAAGTGTGCGATATCTCATTTTTCTTAGGAGCCCAAGTGGAGTCTATGGGCCATATTTTAAGAAATTCTTGAGATCGCGTAGACAAAAAAACCGAACAAAACTGTATTAATATTCTTTAACCTTTATTTCCCGTAATATTTTTTTTTTATTTCTAAACGAGGTGTATTTTATACCTGATGATGGCGAAAGCCGAAACTAGTTTCAATTCTGCCAAGCTTCAATAATGTTTTAATCATAACAATTCAATTTACAATTTGTGATATACTGGACTTATTGCTTCTTTAACTCACATTGTTATAGAATTTATTCTATAGCAGGAATAAAAATCCATTTACCTGGTTGTTAAAACTGAGAATTAAGTTCATAATTCATATTTATTTAATTATTATACATATGTTTAATAACCACGCTAGTTGAGAAAATCGTTTTCAAATAAAAATAATTCAAAAGACCTTATATCGCCATCTGCCAAAGAACGGACTAACTAATCTTTTATTGAATTTAATCCTGGCGCAAACAAAAGAATAGAGAACATGAATTTTTAGCACTTTTTTCAATTAGACTAATTTTTTTTAATAAAAATTTATCAGATTTGAACACATTTACGGTTGTGTTTCTAGGTACCCAGCGTTCTCAAATCAGGTGAATAAAATAATGTTGAGATATTTAGGGAACTTGTTTATTGTTTGTGCTTGTTTATTTAAATTATACAATGCCGAAATATTGGATTCCAAAAGATACCTTGATCAAAAGTTTAAATATCTCCAAGAAAGTGTTACTGACTTATCGCACCTACTGCATAAAAGAGGTAAAGTAAAAGCTGTTTAAAGAAGAGGTGTTCCATAATAACTTGTTTTTGTAGATTTGAATACTGTTATGGTAAAAAATCTTGAAGAAACCACGCTTCCTGAATTAACTGACGTTATTAAAATGCTTTCATTATCAAAAAACACAAATAGTTATACTAAAAGTGGTATTTATGAAATATTGAAAAAAATATATCAAATTAAAAATATTACATTTGCAAAGGTACCTACTTAATTATTTTGTTTCATATTATTATTTTTGATTTTCCTTTTATAGAACATAAAATTTAATAATGATCATTTAATAATAATAAAGCCAGGACTAACTGAAGACTCCTATATTTACCAATATACAAATGGTACTTATAATTGGGTACAAACTATATGGACACCTGATGCTATAGATAGTCATTTTTTTATTAATAATAATAATCTCTACTTAGTAATGGCCAACAACAAAGGAGATGGCTTGGCAGTAACATCGTGAGAACATTTCACTTGTCTTATAAAACGTGAAACTGAATGTTTTTTATTATTTTTCAGGATATATAAGTGGCTAGGGTTTCATTTTGATGAAATTCAAACAGTTTTTACGACTGGTGCAATAAAAGTTGGATCTTTTACTACTCGCAATGCAGAAATTATTATAATTTTACAAGATATACCTAACGTAGTAGTAAGTATAACGTTATTAATATTTAATTATATGAAGATAACTATCTTATATTATTTTCAGTTACCGTCTGCAGTGTTTGAATTTAGTGAAGATAAAATAGAAAAGATACAAAGGTTAAACACTTTTCATGGTATAAATTTAAATACGTACTCGTACAAAAATAAAAACTACGTTATAATTTTTACTCGATCTAAAAACAATGTGATTTATGGATGGAATGGTAAATTTTATTTATTTTTTTTTCTGAATAAAATTCAAATAAGATCTGTTGGTGGCACTATACCTTAATTTACTTTTTGTAGGTTTTCAGGTTATGGAATTAAATAAATTTGAAACACAATCTGTGGTTTATAACTCTAAAATTTTTAAAGTGAATGAAAATTCGTTTCTTGAAATTGCTTTCACGGTAAGTTTTTTTTGTACTAAAATGTTTATCATAGCAACTTATAATATTTTAGAACAAATTGATGGTATATTATCTAACTTATGAAAATATTAAATTGGAAAGCGAAATAAAGTATAAGTCTAATTTAACAACAGTATATTTTCAATTAGTAACAAATGGGACTAGCTATGTTATTGGAGTTAATGAAAAAAATACAATCAAAATGATCACTGTATCATTGATATTTAATTTAGTAAACACAGGTTGAACAAAAATTAAATTCCGTTATATTTAATACTAATAATTTTTCGTAATTGTAGAATCAAATTTGTTAAAGAGAGACATATTGAGTGAATATTTTAATGATTTGGAGATAAAAATACGTACTGTTAATAAAAAAATAAATGAAACAAAAAATAAATTAATTGAAGAATCTAAAATGGATGCAGAAGTTATATTAGCAGAAAGTTTAGTCCAAGAATCTGCAATAGAAAATCGAATCCAGGAATTTAAAAATCGCTTTAATAGAATAAATTCAATTATGAACAAGTATATTATACCTAATAATAATAACAACCTTGTAAGTTTTACCCGGATTTTTTTACAAATATTATTAAAAATAGAAACCTTTTAGATTATTAATGGTGAAGTAACTTTCAAAAAGGAAGTGAACACTGGGAAATTAACTGGAAATCACATTGATTTCAAACTTATAAATGATCGAAAATGGACTCCAGAACAATGGCTCAGATATCAAAAACCACAGACTATATCTGGACCTTCTAAGATTAAAACAGTAATTGCCAATTCTGTAAAGACATCTTCAACTGATCCAATTTTCAAAGGTAATTTTTTTATTTATTTAAAGCGATCTATTACATTAATATTGTTTTAGACGTACTATTAAATAATAAAAATCAAATTATTAATGGATCTGTTTCAATATATTCCCTGAATGTTTCTAAACTATATGCAAAAAATATCAACGGTATTTCAATGGATGAGGTTTATTTTAAAAGCCAACCCGAACAAATCAAAGGAATTAAAACATTTAAATTTCTAGATGTTAATAATGCTAGAATGGCTGCCATAAATGAGGTAAACATGTTTTTTTTCTTCTTATTGATATTAATTTATAATTTATTTAGAATATGCCTGAGGTGATAATATCATCTGTATTATCTGCTTTACCAAATCTGGATTTGGAATCTAACATTACTGTAGAAAACTTAGAAGTAGATAGAATTAATGGAATTCCTTGGAACGAATTTAAAAATTCCGTTTTTAGAATTAATTTCACTAAAGAAATAACAGGTCTGTTATCCTGTAACCATTGCACAGGTTTTTATAGGATTATTTTATATGTCTTTTTAGGTCCTATAACGTTTTCAAAAATGAATGTCAAGCATTTGAATATTAAAAAAATCAAAGATATTAGTGTAGAAGACATTTTAACTACATCATCAGACCAAATTATTGAATCAAATATGAAGTTTAAACGTATTTTCACAAATAAGCTCCAAGCAGACAACATAAATGGGATTAAAATTCCCCAAGATGTAGTTTTTGTTGATCAAAATACCACTATACAAGGTAATTTTACAATAGCCATAAATTTATTGACTAACAAATTTATATTACAAAAAAAAACATAGATTAATATAGTGGTAAAATATTTTTTTTTAGTCACTTTTATTATTAAAATTATTTTTTTCTCATAAATTGTACTCGACGAAAAAAAAACAGTAAGACACTAAAAAAATTTACCAAGTGAAACAAAACGATTTTAAAACTAGCATCTAGTATTAGATTTATAAATAAACCTTGTAAACTTTATAAAATTAAAATTTCGATTTCTCGTATACGAGGTTTTGATATGAAAGCGATGTCATGTTGTTTTCTAATTTATACGCATCATAATTTTTTTCGTAAGTGGGAATTGGTTATTTAATTTACCTATATTTTAGGTCCTGTCAAATTTGACAAAATAAAAGTCACTAAAGATTTAACTCTTTCTGCTAAACTCGATCAAAAAATGTTTTTAAAAGATAAAGACCATATCGTGGGCACAAAAGAATCAGATTTATCACAAATATATTCAGGAAAAGTTACCATTAAAGGAAACCTACACTTATCAAACTTGAAGCTATTACCAAATTCCAAATTATTTATTTCTAAAACTGAAGTCAATCCAAATTTCACAGATATTTATTGGACAAAAAATACGCAGCAGGTATAATCTCACATTTTAATTCCCTGAAAAAGAAACATCTTAGTATTCATTTTTTAGAAAATCCCTGTTGATGTAATTTTTTTGCAAAGCATTAAGGCACCGCATGTATTAACTAAAGTTTTAAATAACGTTAAATTTGATCAATATCTCTTGGATGATAACGCAGATAAGTTGGAAACCGACTTTGAGTTTGAAAATGTTACCGTTATGGGAAATCTTATACTCAGAGAAAATCAGCAACACAAACCGGACTTAAATCAAGTACTGAAAGAAGGTGTTCGCACCACAGGAAAGTAAGTTTTTTTCTTAACCAGACATTTTTCTTGTTACATATATTTTAATTTTAGCTACATTATTCATGGTAAAAAAACATATTTAAATACCCTGAAAGCGGAAAATCTACAAACAACTCGGTTAGAAGGAATTTATATAGCCAATGCTGTGAACAAAATCTGGCCTAAAAATTTTACTGGTACTAAAACTATTAAACATTTAATAGTTAAAAATAATTTAGCTACTAATGTTAACAAAGTTAAAACTATAAACGGCGTGTCTCTAGAAAAATTTATACAAAAAGTTGTTTTTATTGATAAACCTGTAAATATCACCAACTTGGATTTTGAAAACATCAAAGGTAAATCATTAAAGAAATCAAATAGATTTGGGTGTTAATTTGTCTTTTTTTAGTTCTTAACTTACATATAAAAGACCTAAATGGTGAAAATAAGGAAAATTATTTGCTTTTTAAAGAAAACTTAAAAAACACAACTTTAATAAAAAATTTAATACTAAAAGGAAATGTCGATATAGAACACATAAGAAATATGGCATTTCTAAATAACATATCATATTCAGATCTCCTTAAAAATGTAAGTATAACCAATTTTTTCAATATTTTTAATACATTTTTTTTATTAAAGACCCCTAGACTTGGAAAATATGGAATTCTAGAAGATATTGTATTTACTGGAAAACTCACAGTGAAAGATTTCATAGTTGATAACGTTAACAACATCAGCTTAAGATCTCTTACAAAGAATGCCCTGAATCTAAATTTTGCTCAAGTTATTACAGCCCCCTATACTATCTTTAATTTAAAAGCAGGTAAAATTTCCATTTTAAATCATTCCAACTTTATATGTATTATTAATTATTATGCAGAGTAATACTAACTACCCAGATTATTATAAAAAAAATTTTCACCTAATTGGAATTATTATTTTATTGCAGATAATATTTTTACCAAAAAAATAAACAATGTTTCCGTCGAAAACATGATAGATACGAGTAGCATTTTACAACAAAAACTATTTTCTCAAAATGCAACAATATCGCTATTATCCAATACTAGAATAAAAAAATTTAAAGCAACTAAAATAATTCCTTGTGGTTTGGATACTATAAATAGAGAATTTGCCGATCCACCTTCACAAAAATGGTCAGAAATTATAATAAAAGGCAATGTTACCTTGCTAGATGAGGATTGCCTTCTATTTAGGTTATTCGAAAAATCTGTTAAACTGAAGTCTAAAAATATTATTCATTCTAACGTAAGTTTAATTTCATGAAAAAAAAATATATTACTTTTGTTATTTTAGGTTAAAATGTTATCACATGTGACCGTTAAAAATTTGCGTACTAATAATCTTATCAATAATATAGATATTCCTCATTTATTAGAAGATTCAGTTCTTGTAAGATCAAATAAAGAGCAGGTACAAATAAATATTCTTTTCTCAATTCCTCTTGATTTTAAAATATAACTTTTTAGAAAATCACTGGAAAAAAATGGTTTGTGAATTTAGATACAAACAAAGCTCACGTAATGGGAAATACTAATACACAGTTTATAAACAGAGAAAATGTTACAGCTCTTAACAGCGACATCGTTGATAAAGATGGGGACAAAGTTATTAGAGGCAAGAAAACGTTCTATAGAGGTCTGCAAACAGATAGATTTAATGTAAGCTTTATTTTCATTACATAAACTATTATTAAATCGTTTTATTGCTTTTACAGAGTGAATTTGTTTCTGGAGTAAAACCTGACAATCTAGTAAATCTATATAAGCCCAAAATTATATCTGAAGCTATAATTGATACTTTTGAAGTAAAAGGAGACTTAAATATAAAATTCTATAATGAAACAAGTTTTACAAATTTTATAGATAAGAGGTTAATTATAGATGGAAATACAACTCAAGTTACTACCGGTGTCTATTATTTTGATTATTTAGAAGCGCAAAGTAAGTTACTAAAAATAAAAAATAATCGTTTGGTTTAATAATTTTCTGATTTATAGATTTTACAACGCCTAAAATTAATGATATAAAGATTGAAGATATTGTCTTTGATGTTGGTACTCAAGATATTTCCGGAATTAAACATTTTAAACAACACGTAGATATACTCGGAAATATTAATGTAGATTACATAAATGGTCAAAACATTACTAGAGAATTTATAACATCAATGCCTCTAAAAGGACTTGTTGAAATAAATGGAAGTATTGTAAGTGAAAGTGTTTTTATTGTTGTGTTTTTTAATACTTTTAATTTTTAGACTATCCTAAAACCTATAAATATAAATGGTTCAATAACCACAGAATCAATAAATAACTTTCCTATAGCTTTAATTAAAGAAATAGTGTCTTCTAACAACACTGAAATTGAAACTGAAGAAATTTATTATTTAAAAAAACAAATAATAAAGAGAATTGACAAAAATCTACCCATTGCGCAGAGTAAACAATTTATTAATTTAATAGGAACTAAATATTTTAATATTTGTTATTTTTTTCAGACTTACCAACAAACTTTATGTATCTAGAGTTATCAAACTCATTACAAATAAAAGTTCCTAATACTATAAGTGCCTCAACAATAACTTCCAACAGTCACGTTTTGATCCACGTAAATGGACAAGATTCAGGTGCATTTTGTGGCTTACCTAATGATTGTTCTTGCCCCGTTCAATACTCTATTGAAGTATCTCCTCAAAATTCTTTAACCGAATTACCGAATAAGGGATTTCAAAGAATTTTTACCTACGATGATGATTCTGTGATTGTCAATTTTATGACCAATAGTGTTAGCACGACCACTGCTTGCAGGTAAGACAAAAATATAGATGTATATAATAAAATAATTGCTTATCGTGTAACACTTTGTAGGACTAATCATTCAAAAGTTTTTAACGAAAAATCTATGATTACTTGGAATACGAAAACTCAGAATAATACAGTAGGTCTGTTCTATCATTATGACGAATTCTTGAGTGGTTACATAAGCAAAGTTGATTTCTTTAACTCTGATGGAAAAACATATGCAGTAATAGGTCGGTACTACGATTCTGTTCTAGATACTTACGATTTGGATTGTACAGTACTAAGATTTGACAATAATAAGGTAAAATAATAATTTATATTCTTTTTATTATTGAAACATTCGAATAAAAAATTTTAGACAAGTGCGATGAAGATTCAAGTTATACCTACCAAGGGTGTACAAGAAGTTTACTTATTACCAACAGCTCAAGGTGTGGTACTTGTACTTGGAAATAAAATACCGTCTGATTTAAATCACGAACAAGAACAAACCCAAATATTTAGATTCAGTCCAGCAAAAGAAAAAGTAAGAAAAACAATGTAAATTGAAAGAAGAAAAATAAAATTGTATATATTTTTTAGTTTGTTCAATTACGAACGGTACCATTATTTGGATGCTCTACTGCTGCCGGTGTGGTGTATGGTACAGATAGTTTAATAGCTCTAGGACATAGAGAAGCACCTGTACAGGTACTCAAATACTACCCTGAATTCGATAACTATTATTACTTTCAGACGTTTGACTTGGATAAACCTGTTATTGCAGTTTCGTCGTTTTACACAGATGGTAAATAAATAACAAATTTTAAATATGATTAATAATGTTTCCTATGATAGAGAAAAAATTAACGTTTTCTTTATATTTATTTTAGGTTTTGGTATTAGTGATGCTTATTTATGTTTAATTACATCGCAAGATGACTATTACGTTTACACTTACCGTTTCTTAGAAGGATTTATATTAAAATCAAAGGGAAAATTGAAAGGATTAAGAAATTTTGTACCATTTGAGCTGAATACGCAAAAATACTTGTTTGCCCCTTCTTCCAAATATAGTTCCTTATTGACTGTTGTAAAAAATGGATCTACATAATATTTATTGTATATATTTTAAAATATTTTCAGTTTTGTTACGATTTTTATTTCCTAAGCCGCCCCTGTTCAATACTCAAGTGTAATATTGGTTGCATATGTACATTAACATTAAGTCGTATTCTATTTGATGTTATATTTTATATTTTTTAATTTTTTAAGGAAAACCGTGTAATGTTAGTTGTATTAAAATATGCCGCTTTTTTAAATCTAATCCGCTAAATATGTTTCAATATCCGTTCAATATTAAGAGTTACAGTGGATATCATTTTAAAGTTGGTAGCAACGAAGTTGAGTATTTTGATTCTGTATTAATCTGTATTGGCAACAATGAATTGTAGAACTACACAATACTAATGGCGTCATCCAGTAATCGTCATGTGAAGAATATTTGTTTTTTTGGTTAAGTTTTTTTTTTGTTGTGAATATTTATTATATTTTATGTTAACATTATGGCAAATCGTAAACGGGGAACATTCTCATTACCTGAAGAATTAAAAACTGATGAAAAACTATCTACAAAAAAGGTATGTTATACTTGTCTAGACTTGATAATTGGGTAGCCATTCTTTATGTACCTTACATAAAGAAATTTTATTACAATAGAATAACGGTACCTTGTCATTGCCTTAATATATCTTTTCAGGAATTAGCACAACGAAAGAATCCGCGTCGTCTATGTCCTCCCGTCCCCAATAAAATATTAAGAAAAAGTATATTAGCCTCAAATGGAGCATTTGATAAGCCAAAACCAATATATTTTAATAATACAGGTGAGCTCCCAAATTTAATTTAAATACAAAATTTACTTGGTTAATATTTATTGTAGTGGAACTAAACTCGAGTTATAATCCAGATTTAAATACAACATACTTTGAACAACTATACCCGAAGCATTCATTAATAGGCGAAGGAAGTTTTGGAAAAGTGTATAAAGCTTGTGGTGCTTATGATAATAGACATTATGCCATTAAAAGACTAAAACCAATGATCAGCTTTCATGACAGATATGCTGAAATTCGAAATAATGAAAAAATCGGTGTTCATCCTAATTGTGTTCAATTTTATATGGCTTGGGAGGAGGGGTGTGAGGTTTTTATGTTATTAGAAGCTTGTCAGATGAGTTTATCAGATTATGCAACCAAAAATAGTGATATACCTGAAGATTTACTTTGGGATGTTTTGTATGATATGTGCCAAGCTTTGAAATATTTACATAGCAAACATTTCTTACATTTGGATGTTAAACCTGGTAATATTATGATAAAAAATGGTCATTATAAGTTAGCTGATTTTGGTATACTTGTGGATCTCAATTTGGTAAGTACATGTCAAAAAATCTAAAGGTTACTTGCTTGGTAGGTCCAGGGAGGTCTAGCGTACTCAGTCAGTGATTGGCCGTTTTCAAATTTCGACATAGTTTGACCAATGACAAATCAGTACCTGACTCAGAGTATGTTGTAATCATTACCCCTGTTCTACCAAACAAATACTACATGATGCCGTATCTAGCGCAGCATATATGATCTAAGATTAAAACAAACATAAGTGACTTTTTGTACACATTTATAACCTTTATATTTGCATTTTTCATTATTATTATTATTTTAGTCACCTTTGAATTGTAAATCTACATTATCAGATGGCGATTCAAAATATTTAGCTGTAGAAGTTCTAGATGGTATCTATACACCGTACTGTGATATTTTTGGACTTGGTTTAAGCCTAATGGAACTTGCTGCTGATTTAGTACTACCTAGTCATGGACCTCTGTGGCAACAACTTCGCCATGAAATTCTACCTCAAGCCTTTTATGACAGTAAGTTTTTTTGTTATTAAATGCATAAGTTTTTCGTTTTTAAGAAGGAATATCACTTAAATGTATTTAATTTTTAGGAGTATCCCTTGGATTTAAGATCATCATTGAAAGAATGCTTAAGCCCGAATATGAAAAAAGGCCGCTACCTGAAAAAATATTAAAATTTAATACATTAAGATCTATTGCAAAAAGAGATAAGAAAAAACCTAGAATCAATTATGCAGTATGTGTTACACTTTTTATTTATAACTTCAGTTCTGTAAAAAAATAATTAATGAGAACTTAATTTTTAGGCTTTTTATTTAACTCAAGACAAAGATGGAATTGATATTGACAATAACAATAGTATCGATTCACCTAGGTGTCCTTTTAGTGAAGACAATTATGATATTAGGTAAATAAAATACATTTTAAAATCATGTATATTTTTATAGACTATATGATGATATTAGACGACGGTCTTCTGAATACTGATATGAAGAACCATTTTACGTCTTGCTGATGGTTAATAAGAATATACTTTTTATTGCATTTTATTGAAAACTGTCACAGAAAATATGTCTATATAGAAATAAACAAGTTTTGTTATGGAAGTTGATAACCAAACTTAATTAATTTTAGGTTATCACCTGATGGACGGCCCCGGGTGAACTTGAGTCCAAAAACCCTCTTTCAAGGTGATATGAAAAGGAGAAATCTTTTAACAGCTGAAGAGTATTTTGCATCACCAAAAGGAACTAGTCGTAACACTTCTGTAGATATAGACAGTAGCACTTTAGCAGTAACTTTGCATGATTCGCTTAACTCAGATTTTCACCCCATGGATACAGATGAAGTAAAGTTAGATGATACTGTTGATATGATTTATACAATGTCCGATGATGAGGAACATATAGCATCATCCACACCTGTCATTAAAAGCAAATTAAACATAAAAGTAAAAGTACTGACTTTTGATTAGAACTATTTTTTTTTTAATTTTTTTTTTCTTCAGTCTTCATTTCTGATCTCTCCCCAAGTGATATTTAATTTCAAATATCATTTAATTTACATTATAAGTAAGACTGTTTTTATATTTGTTATTTTTTTTGCTCTAATTTATTTTTTCTTGAGGTCTAATTTTGTTAAAAGATTGATTAATTATTAAGGATTTTATTGACTTTTCTGATGATTGGGATTTATGGCTTTTTTTACTTTCTACTTTATGTTAGGCTTATGAGCAGCATTGAAAGTTATTTTCTTTGATTGATTGCACAAATGATTCGTTTGTTGAAATTTTCAAATTACATGTTTGATTTGATAACTACTAACATTTAATTTTAATCAGCAAAAATTAAAATACCGTAAGTAATCTGAAATCGTTTCTGAATCTTTAACAATTCTGTTTCTTCTAGTATTATGTTTATTGACCAACTCTCTTGTTCCTTGTTACGTTAAGGTTGTAAGTTATTGAAGACTTTGTTATGAGGAGGTGTGAACAGTCAAAACTCGAATAATTTGTTTTTGATATTTGTTATACCCGTGTTAGAAAATAATAGACAGTAATTTACACTTAAAAATCAGAAACGGTGCCTTAAAACGCTGCACCGCAAAGTATTATAACAAAGTCACTGTCTATTATTTACGAACTGTACTATTGATCAGTTTTATCATAGTATATATAAATATATATATATATTAGAAAATGAAATTCCAGAAGAAATTTTGGAAGCGGCAAAGAAAGCGACTTACGGTATAAAATAAATAATTAGGTTTACATCAAAGCGTCGGTTGCGAAAATTACTATTTTGCAGGTCTCTCCAAACTTGCTGGACTCGAATACGGCTCGTACTGGAATCTGCTTTGCTCGACCTGCAAAACACTATTTTCCGGACTTGTAACGTAAATAACTAGTACCTGACACGCTGAGAAAGTGAATTACCACTTTCCGAGCTTGACATACAAATAACTATGATCTATAATCTGTAAAAAAATTGAGCTATATATATATTTATTTATTCTATTATTTTTTTATTATGAGCCACATGAGTCAATTTTTGTTTAGGAATTCCCATTGTATTACCTTCGAATGGCAAAGTATTATTATATTCTGAAAATGATTAATACATAACTGTATGTTATACAGATTAAAGTATGATTGAGGTATTTTAAGAGGTAATATTATTAAAAATATAGTCTAGTGATGGTAACCTGCTATATTCGCATCACTACAGTGCTTCTGTGTCAACAGATTGAATACTTCTGTTCTAAAATGTAATTTATATGATTCCTCGTAAAGTATTCGTCTGTAGATTTGCTTTTGAACGTTTATTGTGGAAAAATGATTAATAAAATGATTTTTTATTTATATTAAATTTACAAAATATTTTAGTTATTCTCAATTATTTTTTTTAATTATAGCAATTCTAATCTGAAATCAAATTGAAAATTTTAATAAATTATTTTTTAATTATATATTTACAAAAAGAATGTGCAGCGTCCCGATTATATTTGTTGATATTATGTTTGAAAGTTAAAATAAGTATAATTATGTTTGTTCATAATTTAACAGATTGAAAAATCGTAAGAATCCAAAAACCATAAAATTTTCTCTGTTACCATGGGGGTCGGGATTTTCATGTGTGAAATCTGCAATACCAGGTGCTTATTGTTCCTTTTGTTAAAATTGTGATGCGTACTCGAATTAACTATTACGAAGTAATGTTTTGAGTATTTTTGAATTCGTGGCTTAGCCTTACTTAATATTAATTAAAACCGCAATATATCATGTTTTTTTTAATTAAAATAACCACCATAACTTTAGTGCGTAGTTTTTTTTTATATTGTTTAACACTAAAACAGTCAGTATTTTTAACATTGCCGCACTTCTGAAAATTATTAAATGTAACAGTATTGATACTTCTAATTCTTCTAGTTTTTATTAATATTGGTGGTTCATGTGATTATAGCCTTAGTCAGATAGTGTTTATTATTCCTATTTATAAAATTTTATTTTGAAGGTTAATAAATTTTTTCATTTAATAGTTTTTTTTTCCCCATTTTTAGACATCTGAACAAACGTCGAAGTCATATACAGACTTTGTCCGTCCGTTTCGGTGGGGCAAGCTTTAGTGGACGTTAAGAGCTAGAGCTAAGCGGTGGACAACGGCATTAGATTCAGCATTGTCTGAAACTTCTGCAATGGAAAAAAAAATTTGACCTTCGGGGGTCACGTGAGAAATATAAAACTGTGAAGTTGTATCTCTTATGCAAAGATTAAGATCAGTCAGAATATAATGAAACACCCTGTATATTAGTAAGAGTAGAAGGCGAACAATTACTTTACTAGAGATTTTCAGCCCATCTTTTTTGTGGAATTCAGTGGACGTCATATTATGAAATAAGGGTCCCGATCCGGTTCGGGTTCTACATAATTTGAAAAATTTCGGTTCCTGTCCGGTTCAGGTTCTGTAAAAATTATTTCGATCCGGTCCAGTGTTTTCGGATTTTCCGACAAAACAATTTTTTTGTACAAAATTTCAGATAGTCTTTGTTCCTGTTACTACATCAAGATATTTGAAATCTGACTTCAGATTCATTTTTGGGACGAAAAAGTATGCCAATAAATTGTTTTTTTTTTTCAATGTTGAACGAACCGTTACGTATAAAATGGGGGCATTGAAAAATCATCTTTTAAACGGTAATAGATATTGAAATGGGCACCTATTGATTTTTTAAGTAAAAAAAACAGTCGGATTCCAAAACAGGAGTTTGTGCAGTACATGCTGGAACAGCAGATATTTTATACTAAATTCATCGAAACGAGGAACTTAGAAAGGACTGGTATTTTTTTTAAGGGTTTGGGGGTTCGGTACCTAAAATAATTTTGAACGAAAATATGGATTCGGTTAAGGTTTGGGTCCAGAAAAAAATATTTGTTCCAGTCCGGTTTTCGTTTTGGTCCGGTCCGGGTCCCTAGTGTAAGTAACCGTCAAATATACTAAAATAACTATTTTATGCTTTAACGTTGCATATTGATTGAAATTTACCTCCATGCTTCGTTAATAAAATTTTTTATATATTATTACTCAAAAACAAAATGTTGGTTTAGTCACTTCTGCCGTAATCGATACTGTATCCACAACCTATTGTAGTCCTGTCAGCTGTCAAATTTTTAAGCATTTAAATTTAAATAAACTTTTACAATTTATTTGTTATGATCTTATTAAATAATTATTATAATACTGGACCATTAAATAATGGTCACAAAGTAGGAGAAAATTACTGTAGTAATGAGTGAAAAAGGTAATTTTTGTAATAGCAATTTAAATTTCCCGCAAAATGATAGGTCAAATGACTAGTCTGCATCATTTTTTACCTATTGAGTGTGGCAGGTGTAAGGTCATGAACCTTATTCTATGTACTCGTTTTGTTCTTATTTGATTTTCAATGAAAGGTCGCACTGTAGTTTATTTAACGTAAAGAAAACTTATAAATTAATATTTTCATTGTAACATGCGATCTTCGTAACAAAAATACTCCGATGTTCTTGAAAAGTTAACAATATTATGGATATGGAGCAAACCATCAAAACAGAAATGTTGGGTGATAAAAATAGAAATAATTCTAATAACATGTGCCTAACTGTGGAATTATGTGTCGTTTGTGGTGACAGAGCCTCTGGTAGGCATTATGGGGCGATCTCATGTGAGGGATGCAAAGGCTTTTTCAAAAGGTCAATTCGTAAACAACTTGGATACCAATGTCGAGGTAGTCAAAACTGCGAGGTTACCAAACACCACAGAAATAGATGTCAATATTGCAGGCTGCAGAAATGTCTAGCTTGTGGAATGAGAAGTGATTGTAAGTTACTTAAATTTATTATTGATAAGGCTATATTTAAATCAGATTTTTCAGCTGTTCAACATGAACGAAAACCAATTATTGATAAAAAAGAGTTTTCCAACAATTCAGAAGTTAAATTCAACCAATATGCAGTCAATACTGTTAATAAAATATTTATACGTAAAGATTTAAACTCTGAATATGGACTTCTTCCTCCTTTCTGTCCTAGTGATTTAGGGCTACAGTTTCTCAATAAACGTATTGGTAAGTTACAAATTTAATAACTACGATCTGATTCAAAAAATTTTTGTCATTAATTTCGAACGTAAATAACAAAAATCATAACCAAAAAATTTTTAAAAAAATATAACCAAATAAAGAAAACTTAAAAAAGGAATGTTTTCATGAAAACATTTAGCCACAATTTTTTATAAATTTTGTTTTTGGATTATCCTAACTTTTAAACCATTAGTAATACATTGATATTTGACAGTTAACTTTATTTATCAATAATAAAACATTATAAATAAGAAAACTTCAAATTAAGTCATTTTCCAGAAATTAAATGTTAATAATTATGAAAGCGGGAGAGACATTACTGAGCCTGGCAAATGTTGAACATTTATATTTAGAGGGAATATGTCTTGTTATACTTTTGTCGACTTGTCTATCATATATTTCTTAATAATTTATTAATGATGGTAGGTATCGTGATTTCACAATCACGGTGTAAACCATTACTGTGATTTTTTTATATCAGTGATTTTAAAACGTGACATCAACAAAACTTGAAGTAAGGAAAGTTGGTATTATAATATCTATCCTAATAATTTTTTTTTTCAATCAGTTATTTTTTTCTCTTATTTATAATGGTAAACATTTTAACTAAAATATATTAATATTTTGCTGAATAACGGAGGGGGCAAATGATGCTCCCTACTACTTATAAATAGCATTTAAATTAAAAATTTAAAAGAATTTGTACTATTAACTTTAAGACTAGTTAATAGATATTGTCTAAACTTCGGAATAATTTTACTTAGAAGCCACATAATTATAGAAAAATATTTTATCTTATTTTTTTTAATTGCTATGGAAAAATGATTATTTTTCGATATATTTGTACTTATATCTTCACGATATTTTCAAACACTTGAGAAATTATTTACGCTCCTTTTGCAAAAAAAACAAACTATTTTTCAAAAGAGTAAAAATTATAGTCAAAATATCCTCGAACTACATCGTCAAGTATCTTGAAAAAGAATCATTTTTCCAAATTAAACTAAAACAAATAAGGAATCAATATAAATTTTTCGCTTGTATCTTAGAATTTTTATCATTATTCATAATTCAACCTACCTATATAGATAACCATTTTACATAAATAAACTCCAATCTTTATAACCAAAAGTACACTTCTCTTAATATTTTTCTAAAGCTGTGATTTTGAGTCCTGATTTCGGTCGTCGTGTATTTGAACCGTGAACTAAGTAAGAATAATATGAAATAGCAAGTCAAAACGGAAAGTCGTGATCACATCACAGATTTGTACCGACTTTAGTAACAGTCGTTACCTGTTACTTACAAGTATCAGTGAAAAATCAACCATCATTATTATTAGAGAAAACTAAAATGTTTATTCAGGAATGGAATGTAATAGCAAAATAGTTTCGTCAAATGCCAAAAAGAGATTAAGATTTCTTGTGCTATTTAACTACTTCAAGAATCCACTACATTTCAAAGAATAAATTTGAGAAAATTTATTATTTTTCAGCAAAAAATGTCATGTAATAGTTTAAAACAAAAATATTTTGTAGTTTGTGAGAAATTAATGATAAAATTTGAATAACCTAAAATAATGTCTAAAAATTGGTACATTTTGGATTTAATTAACAATAATATAAACAACATTCGGAATTAGAAATATTTTAGAATAGATTATTGATTAAGAAATCTGCATTTGAATTAAATGTTCTCAAATTTCTAATTTTGCAAATTTTTTATTTCAGTTAATAATACCACAGCACCAGAGACTTTTCACCTATCCCCAAGTCAAGCAAGTGTTGAAGATGATGTTTCTATGGACAGTAACAATACTGGTACTGAACTTAGTGATGCATTGTCCAGTGCTAGAGACAAACAACTTATCTCGAAAGCCTTAGATACTATGGCAAGGGTACAGTGCCTAAATGGAACAGATTTAAATACTTTGACAAATGATGAAAAATATATAGACTATGATGGACCTATTCTACAAGATCAGAATATGGCTTTTAATTTGTTAATTCCAGGACCAGTGCCCCCTTACCTTAATATCCATTATATCTGTGAAAGTGGATCCAGACTCCTTTTTTTATCTGTTCATTGGGCTAAGAATATACCAGCTTTTCAATACTTAAGGTAATTTTTGTTTTATATTTAAAACTTCTCATATTATATATCCTATTTATTTTTTAGTTCAGATACTCAGATTGCACTTCTAAAAAACTGTTGGTCTGAGCTGTTCACACTTGGCTTAGCTCAATGTTCACATTCGCTATCTCTGTCAACTATACTCTCAGCGTTAATCAGCCATTTACATGCATCTATAGCTCAGGATAAAATGTCTGCAACAAAAGTCAAACAAGTCACAGATCACATAGTAAAACTTCAGGATTTTGTTACTAGTATGAACAGATTACATGTAAATGAACATGAGTATGCATATTTAAAGGCTATAACCCTATTTTCTGCAGACCAACCTGATATTTTGTTGAGAAAGCCAATTGAAAAGTTACAGGAAAAGTCTTTTCAAGGGTTAAGATCTTATTTAGGAAATAATGTTCCTGATGATCATGATCGGTTTCCAAGGTAAATTATTTTTTAATTGCAAATTGTCTTTTTTATAAGTTAATCTAAGTTTGTTAATACTTGATTAATATTTATAAACGTCTGTTTATAATAAATTTACTTCTTTTTTCATAAGCTGAAGAATATGTACAACATTACCCTGTAATCTGACTATTTGAAGAGCTTGATTGATATTTATGTCAAACTTTAGTTATTTATATAAATTATGCAAATTTGATTTCACTTTTTCATTCAATTTATTTTTTAGATTATTGCTGTGTTTGCCACCTCTCAGGGCCATTGAGTCTGGCATCCTAGAAGAACTATTTTTTGCTGGTTTGATAGGTCAAGTACAAATCGATAGTGTGATTCCCTACATATTGAGAATGGGAAATACCTCTAATAATAATAGACATGTAAAGACAGAACATTTAGATGAATTTTTGTGTAAATAAATTATGTATTTAGGTGTTCTGTTTTTAGTGTCTACGTATTTTTCATGATTGTTTTATAGTAGATATTTCTAATGTGTGTTTCTATATACATATATTTAAGGGGTTGCAATTTTTATTTTCACTTTTAAAGGTATATTTGTGCAATTTTTTTGAATAATTTATTATTTACAATATACTGAAATTATTAAATTTCACTTGTTAATGACAATATTTATCTAGTTTCTTAATTTTTTCGTAACAATTTAAAGGTAAACAAATATTTTTCTACAAATTTTGCCAAAGATGGAATTTCCAGTTTTTTTTTTATAAAACTGGTAATACTATGTCTTCTGAAATATGTCAAATTTTGAAAAAACTAACTTTTAGTCTAGTCTAGAAGAAACTAATGGAGCTATTGCCAAAAATATATTATTGGCTTTTTATTTTTACATTGGGTTGTTTCAATTTTCTAGTAGTTAGTTACTATGTTTGAAGTATTATTTAGCATGTAGTATCTTAAATACTTAACTAAAATTATATATGCGTGAATTAAGAATTTTTATTAAAGCCTATAATATTAATAAAGTACTTAGTTAAATCTTAAATTTTGTACGATATATTGTTATATAATCAGTGCATATATATGCAAATATTTTAAACACTGATATAAAACTTAACGTTTTACTACGGAGCTCTCGACATTAAAGCAGTATTATCAGTTATATTATAATTTTTCTGTGTTATTTCCGGATATTAAATTATCAGCCATGAAAAGTAGAGACATTTTTTGACCAGGGTCGATAGCTCATCGAGATTTAGGTTCTCCCATAAATCAAAATCCTTTTAGTTTTCATTAATTAGAAATTGATTTTAATTCTTTATTACTTCCACGATTCGCTGTTTAGTACTTATTAATAGTTAAAGTGGCGCTGGGAAATAGTAACAAAGTCTACACCGAAGAACACAAATTCCTTCTCACCGTACAAGTTCAAAGAGTTTGGAGAGCTATTTACTCGTAGGAGGTTTATAAAAAATATATATAATCAGTTTCTGTCAACTTTTCTAAATTTTAAAAGGAGTCGCGTCACTTTACTATATTTTTTTGTCTTATGGAAACGTTTTAATCCTCATTTAGTGAGAAGTTATTGTCTAGGGCCATTTTATGTAAACGAGAATTCTTTAAAATTATTGAATTAAGTCCGGATAAAGTAATAAAGCGCAATTTTACTTATAAAAATAAAAGGGTTAAAGATTTTCACCTCTCACTAAATATCTTAGTTTTAGTACCATATGTAATTGTGTTTTGTATTTATTTATTTAGTGCAATGCACATTTTCACTATGTGATATATGCAAAAGGTGATGTGCCTTTAAATTCGATGTATTTTAGACAATATCCTGTATATATTACTCTGGAAAAAAGTATTTTTTTTAACTACATTACATATTTTCTACCGACAACGTTGTGTTTAATTAGCCTTCCTACCCAGTGATATACTTATTTATGCAACAAGTGTGTACTTTTTTAACGAGTGTGATTTTTCTAGCACAAGCCAAATGCTAGTACGACAATCACATGAGTGAAAAAGACACTTTACACACTAGTTGCATACAATATTTTTTCTACTACTAAAAATATGTAGCTATTAAATAAAAAATAAGCAATCTACTTTACGCACTGGTATTTCATTTATGCACTAGTGCGCAAAGTTGAACTTTATGGCAAAGTATGTGTAAAGTTAGTAGTTTACACACGGTAGTAGAAAAAATATATTATCTCATTCCTCAGTAGAAGGAGATAATACACCGGTGCCCCATATCCGTTTATTTTCTCATGCTGGTATCGGCACACTTATTTGACGCTTTGATAGTTCTCAACTTGTTTCAGTGGAATGGAATATTGTCGGTTTGATTTTGTTTTATTCTGTAGTTCGAGTTGGAAATGTATTATAAGTTTTAACCACAGAGCATTTGAGTTTATTTTCCTCAGTTCGATTTGCGTTATATATACAGCTGTGACTGTACAGTGTACTTTTGTGACTATTTGATTCGGTAGCTCATATTATGATAACAGCATTAGGTTTGCAATCAAGATATAGGTTCTACCATAAATCAAAATCCTTGTTCTTATTTTTCATTAATTAAAAATTAATTTGTATGGGACGACTACCTCTACTCCATTCGCTACTGATATAGTACTAATTAATAGTGTCGCTGATGGGGGTTTATAAAAATATATAAAATATTCAGTTTCTATGAACTTTTCTAAATCTCAGTATGAATTATATACGTTGCGAATTTGAATTTTTAAAGGATGAGTAGCAACTATATTTTCTTTGTCTTATCGGAAATTTTTATTTCTCCTTTAATGAGAAGTTATTGTCCATGGTCTTTTTACTAAAAGGATAATTTATATACTAAAATTAAGTCCGAATAATAATTTAAAAGTAATAAAGCAAAATTTTAGCTGCAAAAATACGACAGTAAAAGAATTGTTTTGTATTGCAATTCCTACATATTTTCACTATGTGATATATAATAAATATATGAAAAATGTGAGGTATATCTAATTCAATGTATTTTGGACAATATCCTGTATATATATTTTCTACCGACACGTTGTGTTTAATTAGTCTCCCCACTACTGATAAAAATATCTTATCGCATCGTTCCTTAGTTCGAGTTGCGCCGCAAACCATGCACAGCTGTGACTGTCTACTTCAATAAAGATAGTTTCTAATTCCAAAAGTTTTATTTACTACGATTAAAACTAAAGTTTTATAAAAATGCGGTACACTTTGGCGTATATTGGTAGTACCTTATCTACCATTACTATTAGTATTTTTGGTAAGTTTATTTAAAAATAAAGGTGTATAGTTAAATAGGTGTGTATGATACATCATGTGACCTAACCACCCGTTTTGTTTCTCTTCAGTTCTCTACTATTTGCTTACTGGAAAGGGAGAACAAATCAGTTTGGCATGGTAAGTTTAAAACAAAATAGATTATGTTTTATTTGCTTGGGTAGTTTTTTCTCAAAGACCAAATTCAGAAATGAATTTTAGAAATTTTCGTTGCCAAAATAACTTATTTGTATTTGTTTTATTAAATTCAATTTAATATTAAGACAATTTATTAGAAGATATATCACTTTTTTTATAACAATTATGAATAAGATCCATTATAATTTCTATATAGATACAGGCCAGTACCTACACATAAAACGAAATTTTTTATTATTAGGGCTCCGACTAATCAGTTAGTAAAATATTTTGTATTATTATCTATAAAATAGGGCACCTTAAGAATCATTAAATACCACATGACTACACTTAGGTTAGACAAGTGAATTAATTATTGGACTGAAATTTTTTTTCAACAATAAAATTTCACTTATTTAAGATATACATTTAATTTTCTATTTTTTATTAGGTTTTTGTTAAATGTTACGCCTTATCTTTGGGCTGCTCTTGGAATAGGATTATCCGTATCCCTGTCAGTAGTAGGAGCTGCTGTGTAAGTTAATTCGAACATATCCCGAACTTTATTTCTATTTTCATATTATTTTAGAGGCATTCATACTACAGGTGTCAGTATAGTAGGAGCTGGTGTAAAAGCCCCTAGAATCAAAACTAAAAATTTAATTTCCATCATTTTCTGTGAAGCCGTAGCTATTTATGGTTTGATTATGGCTATAGTCTTGAGTGGAAATTTGAAGGTACTAATTGTCTTAGCTCATTTATAAGAGGTATATATCCCTATTTTTTTAAGGAACTGAAACCTGAACTAATGGGCAACCCTAAATATTTAGCAACAAATCAGTACGGTGCACACATTATTTTTGGATCAGGATTAACTGTTGGATTTGTAAATCTTGTATGTGGATTTTGTGTTGGTATAGTAGGATCCGGAGCCGCAATTTCTGATGCTGCAAATCCTTCATTGTTTGTAAAAATTCTTATTATTGAGATTTTTGGCAGTGCTATAGGTCTTTTTGGCCTGATTGTAGGAGTTTATTTGGTAAGAAACATTTATGTCACTTGACACTTGGTGTCATTTTTCATTCACATTCAATTGTTACTTATTTAAAATAATCAGACAGTTGTCAAAATGTTTGTCAACTTCGCTAAAAAATAATTCGATTCTACTGGCTGAAAAATTTGTATCATAACAAAAATCTGTATCATAATGAAACTGAAACAGATTTTAATCTTTTAATTTGGTATTAAGCTATAAAATAGGAGTATAAAAATATACAAAACTGACTTATTATTTTATATTTATTTTAGACCTCCAGAGGATCCATGGGATAGCTGTTCATTATCAGAGAAGTCTTTATATAGTGTTTTGTAAATATTATAATTTATCATCAAAGTGTAAGTAGGGTAGTTGTACGTTTCGTAAAAAGGCAGTTTAGCCTTGAAAAAGTATTTGTCATAATTTTCTCTTTTGAAGAGTTACTTTCATTGAAAGAAATAAATTTGTAATAAATTTGACAGTTCATGTTTGTTTTTACCACCGAAGTTTTCATTCGTGTTAACTTTCCTGTATAACTATCCCATTTTGACACATGTAACCAAAAAGGAAAAAAAATGTAGGAACAAATTAAAAAATACAACGTTATACAAAATTAAAATTGACAGTTTTATAACAAATGAACGTACATGGTTAACCTGTGAGTTTGATTTATCTTTTTTATTCTGCTGGGACTAAATAACTATCATTTTTATATGTAAATTACATTAGAACAAAAATTTCTTCGCGGTTGGATAACTATTATAAAGTAACAATTCAACGCCTGATTTTCGAAAAAAAATATAATTAAATATAAAGAACATGATTAAACTGAGATATGTCTTGGGATCCACTTTTATAACATTACTGACTTCAGCAGTAACAATTTTAAGTGAGTATTTCGGAATTTTTGGTAAAAAATTGACCAGAATGTACTAATTCTTATTTTTAGCTTTATATCATGTATTTACTGGAAGAGGTGAAAAAGTCAGCATTGGTTGGTAATTTACGACAATTCTTTAACATTTCAATAGTTTTTCTAACCCAATTTTTTAGGTTTCTTGAAAATACAAGTCCTCATATGTGGGCTCTTTTAGGAATTTCTCTATCAGTAGCCCTCTCAGTTGTAGGTGCTGCAGCGTAAGTGTAAAAAAACTTTAAAACATTAACTACATTGATTTATTTCAGTGGCATACACACAACAGGTACAAGCATCATCGGTGGAGGTGTAAAAGCACCTCGAATAAAGACTAAGAATTTAATTTCTGTTATTTTCTGTGAAGCTGTAGCTATTTATGGGCTTATTACTGCCATTGTACTATCTGGGTATCTAGAGGTTAGTTTATTTTTTAGATTAATATTAATTCTTTATTCTAAAACTTGGTTATACCGAAACAATAAAATATCTGTTTTTACATCAGACCCTAAAGTTACTTTTATTTACTATTTTTTTAAAAGTCTGTGATATTTTCTTTAAATATGTTTACTAACCCTGATTGTGTTATATTCTTTAAATATTTTTTCGGTATTAAATTTTAAGTAGCAGGACAAATATACACAATTCTATGATCACCTTGTCTTGTTCTCTCATCCAATTAATAACCTTTGTGGAATGACTGGAATGTGGTTAAGTCAAAATAATACACGTCCTTGATTAATTTTCCGTTTCATTTATTAACTTTTGCTAGCGAAGCAGAAAATTAATAATAATGTAATCCCGTCTGTCTGTGTGTATCTGTCGACTCGATATCGTCCGTTCTAGACATCCGATTGATTTCATATTTGGTACACAGACAGCTCAGGTCAAGACAATCCATAGGGTTGATTTTTAGCCGCAGGAGTCACCCACGACTAGATATATAGGGGTTATAAGATCACAAGAATTTTAAATGGCAAAAGTTTATAGTTGATTTTCACACTACTTCAACTCCTGATCATTTCTATCGAAAGTTTTTTCTCAGATTTTACATCATCTAATTTTGATAGAGATTCATCGTTTATTCCCCATCTTGAAGAAATCATAAAAAGAGCTTTTTGTCTGCTGGACATTGTCAAAAAAAATACATTTACGATACAGCAGCTCTAATAAGTCTACAATTCCCTAGTAAGAAGCTTATTAAAATACTGTTCTGTAATTGGGATCCTAATTACAATTGTTACATTGATAAATTGGAGGAAGAACAAAATAACTTCTCGAAGTACTTACATCGGTTTTCCTGGTAAAATATAGATTACTAAATTAGAATTATGTTAAGCGGATTTAAGAGTGGAAGGTAGATGTCGCGATGCATTGTTTGTTTTTCTATATAAATTGTTAAATGATCATGGCATTTTTTCTTGATATGGCAACATTATAAAATTATAAAATATGGCCGGTTTTAATTGGAACACATTAAAAGCCTCACTAGCCTCGATATTCAAATTTTAATTTAGAGGCTCGTACTCCGGGTGACTTGTAAAAATTATTTTTTTAGTATTTTCCAGTTAATGTTAATTAATCCTACCCTGTAGTAAATTTGTTTTCTTGGCAGTAGAAGTAGAGCGACACAAAACATAATTATTGATTTTGAACGAGATCTCGCCTAATATAGCAACTAAAAATATGCGGTTTTTCATATTTAAAATATTTTTTAGAAGAGCGCGTCTGTTTTACTTTTTTCAAAGTTATCTAGAGAAAACATTTGATAGTCGTATCACTTTTATAAAAAGTGCCACATTGGCGCTATTAAATGAATCGTGTGATTCTGAAACAACACATATCCAAAACCATAAACTTTTCAGGAATTGAAATAAACTAAATATTCAATTTTTCCTTAAAAAAAATCGTTGTTTGACAACACTGTGTTAATTGATACGATGTGATATATTATTTACAGTACATACTTTGCATTCATAAAACATACTATTTTAGAAAACATATTTTTAAATAATTTTCATATTTACGAAACTTATTTTTGCTGTAAATAATTTTGGAATGTTCAAAAAATATTTAAAATAGAATGAGAAAAAAATGAATATAAAAGTACAAAATTCAACATTCAATATTCTAGCTTTTGTTTTTTACGTATTTTTACTTTAAAATAAATATTTTACTGTATCTGTAAATTATTGTAAAATTGTTTATATTTAAATCAAATTTGTAACATTTTCACCTATATTACACAGAGGTATAGAAGAATTTTTTTCGGACGTGCTTTATTATTATCCCGAGATTCGAAGCATTTTGGGATAATTACTTGCGAGGGTGAGAATAATGTTTTCTACCGTGGTTTATATACTATGACTCGGAACGCAGCATACATAATGATATCTTCTAATACTAGTAGAGGAAGAACAGTATTATTATGTACTTCTTTGTTTTCTGTCATTGATTTTCAAATATTTTTAGGACTTTCATTGGGATAAAGTATGGTCCAATCCAATATTAAAGGGAAGAAATTGGGCTGGAGGATATCTTATGTTTGGATCAGGATTGACAGTTGGATTTGTTAATCTCTTTTGTGGCATATGTGTCGGAATTGTAGGATCTGGTGCTGCTTTAGCTGATGCTGCCAACCCTGCTCTTTTTGTAAAAATTTTAGTGATTGAAATATTTGGTAGTGCTATTGGTTTATTTGGGCTTATTGTTGGAATATATACGGTTAGTATATTTACCTATCATTGGTAATGACCTAATTCAGAGATATTTACATTTTGTATAAAGCAATATAAGAGTTACATAAAGGTTTAAATTAAATTTAGTGATAGTTAAAAATATTGTACATAGTGGATATTTGAAATTGCTGTTGTTAATCTTTTCTTTGTATTGATTATTATTTTTGTTTTAGGTATCAAAAGTGCAAATGGGAGAGAAAGTTCACTGAAAATCCGAGTTATAAAAATCTTCGGTCTAGTGCTGCCTATATAATTTTACAATGTAACAGAAATGGAATAGTTTAGAGAAATTTCTAATCCTTATCAAGTTATTAATATTTTTTTAATCTATTAAATACATTTTCGTACGTAGGTAGGACATAATAGGGAAAACTCGATTGTTATTTTTTGTTTCTGTTGTGTTACCTATAAAATTTTCTGTAAAAGGTATTGTCATTGCTTGAATCATGTATATTACAATATATTTTATGTAAATTATTATTCTTTTATATTAACCTCTTCCAATTTTTACATAACGGGGTATTTAGATAAATTACAGGAAACTATAATCTGCTATTCAAATTTTAGTACAACTAATTTTATATTGAAGAGGATATATTTTATTAGAAATACACAGATGACTTCAAATAGTAAGAAAATACGATATTTATAATGCCTTTATACAATGCGTGTTCTAAAAAGTAATGTACAAATGAAAAAAAATGCATTTCCGACAAAAAAGTTATTGATAAAAGTCCTGCATCACTTAGAACCCGTTAATCAAAAATCAAATTTGTCAAATATTTGGTGGTTTATATTAGGAAAAATCTAAAGAGGTAAAAGTACTTTCAAATTTGCCCAATTTAGACATTTTTCAGAAGCTAAATCGTGATTGTGAAGAATGTCGAACGTATATGGAAACTATGGGTATTTGACGTATTAAGTGTGTATTCAATAAATTTTTATTTTTCGTTAAATTGGGAACAAAATAAAAATATGGATTTTTTTAGATAAAAATTACTTTTACTTTCGTTTTAATAAAAAAATGGATGAATGTTTTTGCTTACACCAAATTAATATTTATATTAGTTCTTTAGCAATAAACAGTTCGAATATCCTGTTGCCCATTTATGAGACACGCCTATGTATATTTCCATGTGAAAAGAGAACTGTCAATTCTGTCAAATGCTATTCGTGTATTTATATTGACCAATAAGAGATCGTCGGGCACCGTATTCCCTTTTCATTACCAAACAAACTAGTATAATGCTACGTCTAGCCCTATAATTAGGTTTATCTAAATGATAAGATGAAAAATTGCCATGTAATAAACTAAAAATATTGAACAAAAGCGTTGTCTGTATAAATTCAGACGACAAAAGTCATCTAACACGTTGACATGATAAACGCTCGTTTAGCGCCATTCATCTGAACTAGCCCTTAAGTTTCAAAATTGGGGAAATTTGACAATAAATCTGCAGAAGGTTGGTATTGGTAATTCACTTGTCATTGTTGTCAAATCACATCAAACCAATTTACCTATCTCAAAATGTCAGATCGAATAAAGAATCCGTAATAATGTGAATTAAATCATTTTCTAGATCATGGCAACCCAAAAGCCAGGGGAATGGGCTAACACTCTCATTGTTCGGTTTGAGGAACAGGTTAGTACAGTGAATATCTTTTCTGATCATGATTTATCTGCGGCTATTGTACTACCCACCTTCTAACAACCTAATCAATATTTACTTGACACTCGGATCATTAATTTAGGACATATTTTAACTTAGCTTTATTTTTTATTTTAGTTGCCTTGTCGAATTGGTCCCCAAACAACCCATTCAAGTATCAATGAGGAACAAAATAAAGCCTGTATAATTCAAATTTCCAGGTATCGTTTTGCGCTAGTACTGGATGGATTTGTTAAAGTTCTCAAACGGATTCATGAACTGGTACGCTCTATATTTGATCTTTTAAAAAGCGTTTTGCATTGTTTGTGTCTCTATAGGCTGCATTTATTTTCCATTTCATGTGGAACTAAGATTTTCCATGATAAAATACAAAAATAATATTTGAAGCACTTTATAATAACATACAAACCTGGTATAAAATATTTGAAGATCATTTATGATGACAATTTTCAATGCAATAACAAAATACCCTTTATTTAAAATGATAAAAGTCTTAGAAGCTTGAGCTTTATGAGTGGCTACTTTGCTTGTCTGTGAGTTATATTATGTTCTAGTTGAAGACTATTTTCCTGTGTTAAATTGAAGTTTTGTGTACTATCTTTGAAAATAAGTAAAATCAGAGACCACTTTTAATTGATAAATGATTGAGTAGATATTTCTGTTAATTTTAAATCCACATTTTTATTGTTATTGAAAAAACTTTATAATTTAAATATAATTTGTAGGAAGTATAGACTATTAATTTGAGGCATTAATAGTATGAATATGAAAGTTGGTTACTAAAACTGTCATAATCTATCAAATCATAATTATCGCATTTATTCTAATTCTAAAAACTTTTTGAAGTAATAAAATAAATAAATTGTAATGAAAAATTTGAAGTGTAATTATACATTTATAAATTTGACATTAAATTAAATATTAAACTGATTCTAGTTCTATAAACTCTAACTAGAGCAGCAAAAAACCAGTATTGTAATAGCTAATTAAAATATATATCTGACAGCAGAGTGTATATGGCAAAAAAAAAGAATGAATGTTAAGTTACTTTTTAGTACATTTAATTGTAAAAATGCTGCGTTCCTATAGAATTTATTTTGGGATAAACAAAAGGGGATTTGATTACCCAATCTTTGAATAAATGCTTTCAAATAGAATATGGTAAAATATGACCTTTTTCTATAGGACAATTTGTAACAAAAAAGTTTCTTTCAAAAATTAATTTTTGGTTTTGAAATTGCACATATTTAATATTTTTTTAGTACCAAACTGGCACTTGTAGTGCATCTCGGCAACATGGTCCAGAATTAGAAAAAAATTATTACGATAGTTTAATAATCGTACTAGAAACACTAGAAAAATGTTTCAGTATCCAGCCCAAAGACTCAATAACTTTAACAATGGAAGAAAACAACAATCTGAAATGTTTACTAAAAGAGATATGCTCTTTCTTAGTAGCGAGAGGTATGTTAATTGTAATAAAATTATTTTTAAACTTTGTACTATAGTCCAGTTTGAAAATAATAGACAGTGACTTAGTCCCATAATACTCGCCTTTATGTTATGAGGTATTGCCATGCAATGTCATAGGACACCATCTGTGTAGGTATAAATCACTGTTTATTATTTTACAACAATGGTATAGACACTATATACCAAATCACTCCAAATCAAAATTCTTTAAATTAATTTTAAAATAACTTTTATATAATTTTTTCTTTTCATTTAGTTTTTTTTTGTAATATGTGTGGGTGTGTAGCTATATTAAAATTTTTCATAAAAAATAAATAAAATATACATGTAGTGTATCTCAGCATTGGTATTTTTATTTAATATTTCTGCATACATAACAAAAATTTTTCGTATTGGATTCAGTATATATGCAAATCATATTTACATATACTTAATATTGTTCCAAAATAAATCTTTATTACAGATATGCCCAGTGATAATCCAAATGTAATTGCAATAAAAATGTTAGCAAGCAAAGTTCTTTTTGCTTTGAGTGTTAACTTTTTTAATGCTGTTTTCAACCGCATATCTTCAAAGTTACAAGAACTAGCATCATGTCCAGATGAAAACCCAGATTTCAGTGATATAGAATTAATTCAACACATAACTGTCGATGTGTCCAGATTAACAAGGTTGTTCTTAGAAGCCATATCAAAGTTCAGACTGCTTAAGAAGACTGCCCATCTAGTTTTGGTAACCTCATTGGAAAAGGCAATATGGAATTGGATGGATGGATTTCCTTATGAATTTGCTGAGTTGCAAAAAAATCCGAATGAGGAAATGAGCAAATATGCTGAACAGTTATTTGATATCTTAGATGCATTTGGTGACAACAAGAAAGGAAGGTCTGCAGTTTGGTCATTGCAAATTATGTTGTTGATATTGGCTCCAGTATGTTAAACTTATTAATAAAATATTCTAAACTTTTTTTACATTTAAATATAGGTAACCAACTTTGGAGTTACATTTTTCATAACTCAATTTATGTTTTGAGTAATTTTGGAGAAATAAAACATTTTTAAATCCATTTCAGAAAGTTTTGGAAGAAATAGTAAATGCTGATAGTGGTGCACCTTGCTCGCCACGGCATAGTAAAAAGAAAGTTTTTATAGACAACATCAAACGTTGTCTTGGTCCTCACAGTAGTAGTAAACAGTTAACCGAAGCAGCTATTGTAGCAAGTGTTAAACTTTGCAAAGCTTCAACCTATATCAATATTCATGATTCACAACATGTAGCATTTGTCTTAGTGCAGAGTATATTAAATGATCTTAAGGTAAATAAAATATCTTAAATAAGTTATTTATATTAATACTTAAAATAATTTTACAGAATCTTTTATTTAATTCGCAAAAACCATTTTCCCGGGGGCAAAATTTTTTATATCAAGACATGGAGTTAATGATTGATTGTTTTGTGTCAATATTCCGTATAAAGCCACATAATAATGAAGCATTAAAGATCTGTTTAAATCTTAACTCCCCTCCAAACTTTCATTTCGTGTTAGTGAGATCACTGTACAAAATTGTTACCCAACCAAGACTGCACTGGTGGCCTCAGATAGATTTAGTTTACAATAAAGCTTCTGAGTTACGAGCTATGTTTACAGATACATTGAATAAAGTTTCACAGGGTTACATAGCTCATACACCATTACGAATGATACAAATAACGTTAAAGGGCAAAGATAATCAGAATAAATCCAAAGACCGTGCTGAGGAGGTACATCTTTTACTTTACATGGTAAGATTAGTACATGCAGATCCAATGTTAATGCTAAACAATCAGGGAAAAGCTGGACATGAAATACAAAGCTCAACTTTGGAACTTATAAACGGATTAGTTTCTTTGGTACATCAGCCTACAATGCCTGAAGTAGCACAAGAAGCCATGGAGGCTTTATTAGTTCTTCATCACCCAGAAAAAATTGAAGTTTGGAATCCTGAAGCACCTATTAATACTTTTTGGGATGTTAGTTCACAAGTTATGTTTTCTATTTCACAAAAGTTAATTCAACACCAGATTATGAATTACACCGATATTTTAAAGTGGCTTAGGGAAATACTAATTTGTAGAAATGCATTTTTGGCTAAGCACAAGGATTATGCAAATTTGGGTAGCTCCATTGCAATTTGTAAGCAAGCTCACATCAAACTAGAAGTAAGTGAATCTGGTAGTTATTATTCTATGTATGTACAATTTATTTTTATTTTAATGTATTTTACTTCTCTAATTGTGTAAACATGTTTTTATTTTTAGGTTGTATTTTTTATGTATTTATGGAGTGTTGATATGGATGCAGTATTAGTGTCGATGAGTTGTTTTGCACTTCTTTGTCAAGAAGCTGAAATAAGATGTGGATCAGATGAAGTAACAGTTACATATTTGGTCCCTAACTATCATATTTATCAAGAATTAGCAGTAGCTTCGCAAGTTCTAACAACAGGTTTGTTACATTTTTAAACTGCAATTTGAGAAGTTATTACAGTATTTTATCAGATTTTTTTAATTCTTATTGAAGAAAATATTTTTCGCAATACAATTTTTATTTCATAGGATATTATAGCATCAGTTGATGACTTTAACCCTTTAACTGCGGCTGTCGTATATAAATGATTCGTAAAAACTATGCTGTAATGTGGGCATCATAAATAAACATTTTGTATATTTTGTTATTTCCCTGCAAATTATTATAGTTCTTTACATGTTTTACAAATTTTCTACAAATTTTGCAATTTTCGAAACTTGATATTTTTGAAATGTTTAAAATTCTTGAAATTTTTGAAATATTTTTAATTAGATGAATAATTTTTTATGTGTTTTGAAATTTTCGATATATTTTAGATATATTTCAATATTTTGACATTTTTACTTTTTGAAATTTTCGAAAAAAATTGCAAAATTTCAAAAATTTCTGTATATTTTTGAAATTTCCGAATAATTTTTTAATAGCATTTGAAACTTTTGGCATTTTTAAAATGTTTAAAATTCTTGAAATATTTAGATGAATAATTTTATATTTTTCGAAATTTTTGATATATTTTTGAAATTTTCGATATACTTTTAAAATGTTTTCGAATTTTTTGAATTTCTTAGAACTTAGTTATGTTTCTATTTTTTTAAAAATCATAGCCATCAAGTTTATTGATAACTTATCTTTAAAATAATATTTTATAAAAACATTTTTCCCAAATAATAATTATTGGACTGCAGATTACAGTTTATATTTTACTTTATTATTATTGTTGAGTATGTGAAATTATTTTTCTTTTAATTTATGCAGCTTCTGGAGAAACTAGGCTTTGTTTCCCAGATCATTTAAGTGGTAAGTCATTCATATTCTTTAACTATCCTAATGCTGAAGAGAAATTACATTGTATTTTTTATTAAGGTCGAGCAGCTCTTCAGAAGAGAATCATGGCTTTACTGAGAAAGATAGAACACTGCGTTAACGGCGTCCAACCAGCCTGGGAAGAAACTTTTATGAATTGGAATGGCGTCTGCAAGAATTTGTCTACATATCCTAAACAACAAAGGGCTGAAGATGGGCAAATGCTGGAACCATTTCATAGATCAATGGGCAAAAGGAGAGCTTCACATCAAAACTCAGAACATGATCTAGAGGTATATAAAAAAATCTATTGCAGTAGGGTCCGATCTTATTTAATCAAAAATATTACTCATTTAAATCAATTGCGACCTATATCTATATTACCCGCTTTACCAAAAGTAGTTAAAAAATCATCAAGGTTCAGATCCTAGTACGTAAAACCAATTTAATATTTTGTCAACTAGTCATAAAATATACAGCTGCATACAGCTTTATTAGTCGTAACATATGTTACTTTTTTTTTAAATTACCTCCTCGATATGAGGCAATATGTCGAGATAACAAAACTATTTACTGTGGTGTGACCAGGATTCAATTTCTGGTCCGTTTTTATTTTTTGTTTACACATGCAACATTGCCGCTATTTTAAAATATTGTAAATCATATATGAATCCTGATAATATTTAGATTAAATTTGCATTTCGTAGTACTGATGTCGAACTAGCTAATAATCTAATAAATGAAGATCTAGCTGTCGGATCAAAAAAAAATTGTTTTGCTATTCTTTAGTTCTTTGCCATTTTATTTTTTGTGCCAGTGTTTATGATCCGTTTCTGGATAAAGCCGATAAAACCCAAATAGAGAAAATTTTATATTCAAGCGTAAGGTTTATTTATGGTATTAGGACGTACGATCGAATTTCACATAAATTAAGTGACGCTTAGTGACTAAAAAAAATTCACTTGACAGCTACATTTCATAAAATTGTTATTTACAAATCAACTTACATTCGAGGTCCGGCACTTAGAATCAGTCTTACTGTATGTCGGTTCTATTTTACAGCTTTTGTACTCACATTATAGGATTAAATGATCATGTCCTTTTTTGTCTTTTGTACATATAAAGAGTTGTAAATAAATAATAATTATCGTTATATCTCTTATGACTTTAAAAAACTAATTTATCAGATTGTTACAAATGACTTACCCTTAGTATACCGACATAAAATGTATTAAATATTTTAATGGTATGTTGTTTTTAATTTTAGTATTACGTTTTTTTGAAGGATCAAATAAACGAATGGGCAAATATGACAGGGTTTTTATGTGCCCTGGGTGGGGTTTGTTTACAGAGGAAATCTCCTTCTAGACCTCCTTTGTCAACTAGCTCACATTCTAGCTTGTCCTCAATGACAATAAGTTCTGTGGGAAGTGCTCTCGGCGCAGATCCGATTACATGTAGCAGTAAAAATAAAAATACCCTTCAAAGTACACTTCCTCAAACACCACTAGACTCAAGGCAATATTGCCCAGTCACTTCGTAAGTAAAATTAAAAATTATAAATAAAATCAATTTTTACTTATTTTAATAAAAATGCATTCTTTATAAAAAATCTAAATTAATATATTTTATTTTAGCTTTGTGGACCTCTTATTACGCTTATTAGTCTGTGCCAACGAGAAGTTTGGCGCACAAATCCAAAAACACGTAAAGGAACTTATTGGTCACGAAATGTCATCAGCTCTATATCCCATCTTATTTGAACAAATAAAAGCTATAGTAGACAAATTTTTTGATGTGTCAGGTCAAGTTGTAGTCACAGAATTGAATACCCAGTTTGTAGAACATATAATTTTCATTATGAAAAACATCTTAGATTGCACTAAGAATGATCAACCCTCAGAACACCTGGGTGTGACTAGTATAGAAGGTATGATGTTATCTATAGTAAGATATGTCCGACATCTTGACATGACAGTTCATGCAATACACATGAAGACCAAATTATGTCAGCTTGTTGAAACAATGATGCTTAGAAGAGATGATTTAGCATTTCGTCAAGAAATGAAATTTAGAAACAAACTAGTCGAGTATTTATCTGATTGGATAATGGGTAATTCTCACCAGATTGCACCGCCTGGCTCTGGTGATGTCACAGCTATTACAAGAGAACTAGATCAGGCATGTATGGAGGCTGTTGCAGCTTTACTTCGAGGCCTTCCTTTGCAACCAGAAGAATCAGATAGAGGAGATCTAATGGAAGCTAAAAGTCAGTTATTTCTAAAATATTTTACACTATTTATCAACCTATTAGGAGATTGTTCTGAGTCGCAGGAAGAAAAAGAACTTGGAAAACCGAAGGTTTTTACTTCAAAACATAACAATTTGAGAAGTGCTACTATCCAAGCAATGTCAAATTTACTCTCTGCTAATATCGACAGTGGTTTAATGCATTCAATATGTAAGATTGTTAATATCAATTTCAAGTGGTTTACCTCAGGGAAATTTTAAGTCAAAAGTTTTTATTTTTTTCTGATTTTTTCTAAATTTCTCTGATTGCTATTTATTGTAATTTCGTATATTTTCTACTAAAAAACATAATTCCTACCATTCACATAATTTCTGGTTTTTGTTTTTATTCCTGTAGTATGCCACTTGATTGTGAGTTTTGTTAATAATGAAACACTTTTTTGTAGATTTAGGATACAATAAAGATTTGCAGACAAGAGCAGCCTTTATGGAAGTACTAACGAAGATTCTTCAACAAGGAACCGAGTTTGATACATTAGCGGAAACTGTACTTGCCGATAGATTTGAACAATTGGTTCAACTTGTTACAATGATCAGTGATAAAGGGGAGCTACCGATAGCGGTCGCTCTCGCTAATGTTGTAACTACCTCACAAATGGATGAACTTGCTAGAGTTTTTGTGACGCTTTTTGATGCTAAGCATCTACTGTCACCTTTGCTTTGGAATATGTTTTACAGGGAAGTAGAAGTATCTGATTGTATGCAAACACTTTTTCGAGGTAATAGTTTAGGGAGCAAAATCATGGCGTTTTGCTTTAAAATATATGGAGCTAGCTACCTGCAAACACTTTTAGAGCCTTTAATAAGACCGTTACTGGATGACCCTTGTTCTAGTTTCGAGGTAGATCCAGCTAGATTAGAACCGAATGAGGACATAGAAGAGAATAGACAAAATTTAAAAGCATCAACTCAGAGAGTATTTGATGCTATTGTGAATTCAGCGGACAAATTCCCTCCTCAGTTGCTGTCAATGTGTCATTGCTTGTATCAAGTTTTGAGCAAAAGATTCCCGTTGGTTCCTCAGAATAATATAGGAGCTGTGGGAACAGTGATATTCTTACGCTTTATTAATCCTGCCATAGTTTCCCCACAAGAAATGGGAATTGTGTGTAAACAAGTGCCCAACTCCATAAAGAGGGGGCTGATGTTGATGTCTAAAATATTACAAAATATTGCGAATCATGTGGAGTTTAGTAAAGAGCAACATATGCTTCCATTCAACGATTTTTTACGAGCCCATTTTGAAATAGGACGCAGATTTTTTATCCAGATTGCATCAGATTGTGAAACTGTTGACCAAACTTCACATTCCATGTCTTTCATATCTGACGCTAACGTTTTAGCCTTACATAGACTGCTATGGAATCATCAGGAGAAAATTGGAGACTATTTATCGAGTAGCCGTGACCATAAAGCAGTAGGGCGCCGCCCCTTCGACAAAATGGCCACTTTGTTAGCATACCTGGGACCTCCAGAACACAAACCTGTCGACTCCCAGTAAGCGTTAAAGCAATTCAGACATTTAGAAATGTAACTCTTAATTTTTTCTATAGCATGCTGTTTTCTTCATATGCAAGATGGAGTTCGCTAGATATGTCTTCAAACAACTTTGAAGAAATAATGGTTAAACATAATATGCACGAAAAGGAAGAATTCAAATCCATAAAAACCCTGAACATATTCTACCAATCAGGTACCAGTAAAAACGGACATCCAGTATTCTACTACATTGCTAGACGATTCAAGTAATATCAATTTTATACAATTATTTGGCTACGCTCTAATGCTAACAGTTTTGATTTGTTTAGGTTTGGCGAAACCAACGGGGATTTACTTATTTACCACGTCATTCTCACCTTGAAACCATTTTGTCACGCTCCATTTGAAATTGTCGTAGATTTCACCCACACCTGCACAGATAACAGATTTAGAACCGAATTTCTTCAAAAATGGTTCTATGTCCTACCTAAAGTTGCTTACCTCAACTGTTACGTTGCATACATCTACAACTGCAATAATTGGGTTCGAGAATACACCAAATTCCACGACAGAATACTAGCACCTCTTAAGGTACACATATCATAAAAAAATTACCCACAAAAAAATCAACGCAGAAAAACACCATAAAATGAATTCTAACAAATTTTAAATATTGCAGCAAATCACTACAAAATTGATTTTCAAGTAACATACGCAACAATTCAAAATATAAATATACAAAATACAATAGGAATTAATACCATTTACAATAACTGGTCTTAATTCCTAATGATAAGTACAGTGCTAGTAGTTAAAGGCCGTTTGTTTTACCAAAAAAATTCTGTGACAATTTTCTTTTTTATGGATTTTTCAATGTAACCTTCAGCCACCGTATTGGAATTTTCATCCTCCATCCTCATAATAATATTTGATAGACAATGCTTAATATAGTTTTTAATAATATCCACAAAGTTTAAACATCTATGTTGCATCAAAAACAGAGAGAGAAAGTTTTTGAAACTATATACTTCGACCATTACCATACATGTTTCATCCTTATAGGAATCATCAGCGGTACTTCGTCGGAATGCATAGTTTCAAAAGCCGACTCTGTATACCACAAGTATTTATATGTCCTATAAAAATGATAGATAGACCTACGATAGATGTGACTATCTATCATTTTTATATCTATGTTGCGATTTGTATCCGAAAATCGTACATTTTTTATTTTGAATATTAACTGGGATACTATTTTCTTTTGTCTTACCTTTACCATTAAAAAAAATCTCATTAGCATTTAAACATTTCTTTGTGGTCCGGGACCGTTAAATTTTATTCGACAAGATGGAGTCGAGAAGAGCATAACTTCTTCAAAGTTTTTTCTTTATTAATGGGTTTACATTACGGGAAACACATCCTAAACAGTATGAAAATTTAAATTAAGTACAAGTTAAAAGTTCAACAAAAAAAAATAAAATACTTTAAAAATATAAATAGTATTAACATTAATACATAGCATAAAAAACATAGAAAAGATGCAGCACAAACTCAATCACAGTCGAATTTCAAGGTTCTTTTAAGCGCTGGTAAGCTTATATTAAATAGGTCGCATTCGGAGTAAAACTTATAATTTAAGCAAATAATATAAAACACGTGTAATCTGAATGTTTACTCGAGTTTGCATTCAATCTTTTAAATTCGTTTTTAACAAACAGCTAAAGGAAACTTGAAAATATTGACAAAACAATAGGAAGTATGAGTACCTGAGAAATATTGAGATATACCCATTTTACTATTTAAATAATAATTGGCTTTTAAAGTTTGTTAATTAAAAATTTGAAAATAGTAGCAACATTTTCTTTATTTGGTGTTTTTCTATTTTCTTTACAGACTAATTCAAATTGTTATTTTTAAGGGGTGTCGTAAGCTGATATTTGTGGAATCCATGAATAAGCTATGTGATTATATAGACCTTGAACAACAAAAACTGCCAGGAGCTACTTTAAGCTTAGATGAAGATCTAAAAGTATTTCATAATGCTCTAAAGCTATCTCACAAGGACACCAAAGTAGCTATTAAAGTTGGTCCTACTGCCATCCAAATAACATCTGCAGAAAAAACGAAAGTTCTTTCACATTCTGTGTTGCTCAACGACGTCTATTACGCTTCAGAAATCGAAGAAGTGTGCCTCGTGGATGATAATCAGTTCACATTGACTATAGCCAATGATAGTAGTACGCTTAGTTTTATTCATAACGACTGTGATAGTATAGTGCAAGCTATTATTCATATAAGAAATCGATGGGAGCTTAGTCAACCTGTACGTATATTTTTCACAGCAAAAAAGTTCAGAATTCCATTGTTGTTACTTTATATTTATGTCGTCGCCATTTTTAATAAATTTCGATTTACTGCTTTTCTGTGAATAAATCTTTCATTGGTCTTTCAATGTGTTAAATTCGGTACCGCTTCACAGTTTTCTCTTGATTTTAATTTTTTTCTCCAATCTCTTAGAGTTACTGAGATGTTATTAAACCTATTTTTGTTACAATATAAACAAAAAAGCAGTAATCTTAAATTTACAATTATATATTATAATAAAATGTATATCAATTGTAAAAACAATGAAAGTTCGAACATTGAAGCCAGTAAAATTATAATATTTTATTTGATTCTATCTCTGATTTTGGGTTTTTATGCAGGATTCCGTAACAGTCCACCAAAAAATTCGACCAAAAGATGTTCCCGGAACACTGCTAAACATGGCATTACTAAATTTGGGTTCGTCAGATCCAAATTTAAGAACGGCTGCTTACAATCAATTGTGCGCTTTAACTGCTACTTTCGATCTGAAAATTGAAGGGCAGTTGTTAGAAACTCAGGGGTTATGCATTCCATCCAATAACACAATATTTATCAAATCTGTATCAGAAAAATTAGCAACGAACGAGCCCCATTTAACTTTAGAATTTTTAGAAGAATGTATACAAGGTTTTAGGGTATCCAGTATAGAATTAAAACATTTATGTTTAGAATACATGACACCGTGGCTGCCTAACCTCGTTAGGTAAGTACAAAAATAATTTTTTATTAACACCATCATTTAACCTTGGATATAGAACTTATTCATTTAAAGAATTTCTTTCTTTTTTAGCTAAAATATCTTTAGCCGAATAATATACTTTGTTATTAAAGTGCTGACAGTCTATTACGAAAAGTGTAGACAGTAGCATAGCGCGTTGGAGACTAATCTTTCAAAATATGAGTTTAATTGCTTAGTCAAATATTCATTCATAGAAAATATTACTAATATTAATAAAAAAACGGTAGTTTCATTAAATGTAATAAATTATTTAACTAAATTATACTTAACTAACAATCGTATTATATTTCTATATCATACGGCTTTGAGCCTTTTTACACATTATCAAATAATAATATTGAATACAAAAATTTAAATATTACGAGGGAAGATTTGACTTCCTAAAGTCCAATGATATTTATATATTCCAATTTTTTAAAAATCAAAAAATTATCCAATGGTTGCATTGTTTTAATCATTTACAAAAAAATAATCAACAAATATTTAGGTTTAAATCTCAAATGATTTTTTAGATTTTGTAAGACATCAGAAGAGAACAAAAGACAGAAACAAGTTGCGGGAATCATCGAAAAACTGATACTATTAACAATTGAGGAAGTGCAGATGTATCCTTCGATCCAAGCTAAAATTTGGGGTTCAATTGGGCAAGTGCCGGAACTGATTGATATGGTGCTAGACAATTTCATTCACAGATCCGTGAATTCAGGCTTAGGATCACCCATGGTTGAAATAATGGCAGACACTGCTGTAGCGCTTGCCTCAGCGAATGTTCCATTGGTGGCCAAAAAGATTATTGGCAGGCTGTGCAGGGTAATAAAAAAAGTACGCATACTTTTAGAGGATGTTTAATATAAGCATTAATATTTGGTGGTAACATTTTAGTTTACTGATCAATTGTATTCGTCGATCAATTGTATTTTTTTTATTTTAAGGGATTTGATTTGTACCCACATTAATTCGTTTCTTCAATTTTGTGTATCTGAAATCCGTAATCTTAAATAGTTAAAAACAAATTATTGATGTAAATAAATTGCATACTTACAATTAAAAATAGATATAAAGATAATGAAAGATATTAAAAATAAATAGTAAATGCAAGTTAAAATTCATAATATAAATGATAATTATTTTTTAAATAATCAGCAGTTTTTTGTTTCCTATTTTACATTCCTTAATTCATATTTGGCAACAATGTTTTGATTACTGTAGGATAATAAATACTCTAATGCATATTTGCCTCGGAGAGAAATTGATCTATGAAAAAAACTAAGCTCAAGTACTTTAGAGTAGCAGAACAAAGTTATTGTATTTTTCTAAAACATTTTAATTTCGTCTAAACAAAAGTTTTTAAAGGTGTTCCACTCGAAGATGAACAGCTTCGCCAACAAGGGAGGAAAAAATATAGGGAGCGTCAGTTTTCATTTCCAGTGGCATAGTCGAGGTTTAATTTCGCCGAGGGAGGGTTTTCAAAATAAATTTTTTTAATAAAAAAAAATGATTTCTCAATTTTCGTTATAATGGGGTTTTATATTATTTTCCGATTTTTAAAATTAGATTTGGTAAAAATATGTGTTTTTTGTTGATTTTTTAAAATTACGAAAAATTCAATTTAAGTCTCGGGAGGGGGATACATCCCGATATCCCCTCTGGCTAGGCCCCTACTCTGAAAGAAACGGGAGTTTTTTGTGAACTAACTACGAAATGTTATTTTTAGTTTCTTGTGACCCAAGTTATGTAATTAAATTTAACATTGTGTTTTTAAAAAACTGTCGTTTCGCTCTTCCAGATGTTTAGCTTAACTTTCTTATCTTATTGTCTATTAAAATAAAAAACATATTCATATAGGCTGTTATTTTTCACAATCATTTCCTATTCCCGACAATAAAGAACTCTTCAATCGATATTTTACAAATTGGGAAATTAGATGGTTCTAAATTTAATTCATTATTTAATTTTTTTTTTCAGATTCGAACGATAAGTAATTAATAAAATTTTTATACTGGAAAAAGTTTTCAAAAAGAATTGCCAAGATTTTTGACAAAAAAGTGCAATCTAGCTATGGCTCATTTTTAAATCGCCAATCTATTGGTGGTGCATTAATAAATTATTTTCATTTTGATCAGTAAACTATAGTAAAATATTTGTGTTCAAGTTTGCAGCTTTGAAACCACCAGAACGAAATGTTTCAAACTCTGAGGAGAGTTTTAAAATGTATTATGAAAATTTCTAGTAATACTAGCTTTATAACTAATCTATTTCTCACTGTTAATCATTTTACCTTTGCTCTTCTTCCTATATTCTAATTAATTTTTTTGTATGTAATCATTAATTTTCCAAAATAAATTGATTAGAAATATTCATAATACATACTTTATTGTTGTGCAAAATAATTTTTTTCATGGACTTCTTAATGCTTATGTTAACTTATCTCTGTTCTCCAAAAACACACAGTTTAATAAACATTACAAACATAATTTTAAATTGCACCTTGCTTTTTATATTAGATATTTTTTATGTTAACTACTTAAGGATGCTTCTGTTTATATGTTTATTAGTACTACACAAATAAGTGAACTAAAATAATTCATTTACTTTTATATTGCTGACTTTTGTTCCAAAATAATTTTACAATAGATAGTATGTTTTTTTTACAAGGCAGATTATTGAAAAATTAATTCTAAGATGTTATCAATTTTTACATTTTGGAATCATTTTTAATTAATATATATTTATAGATACTCAGTTACCCAGGATGTTGCAAATTTCAATGTTCTACTATATCGATCTCTGAAGTGGTAATTGATAATAATAATGAATTAAATTTTTTCAAATATAGAAACTAGAGTAAAATAATTTTTGTTTGGATTTTTGTTAATCGATCTTGTAAATATGTCTTACAGTTTTTCAAATACCTGAATAAACCGGAATTTGTAGCACCTTATAATTACTATCAACGTGAATTGTAATGGAGGATGACGTAACAAAATATTAAAAAAATATTTAACTTTTATTTTTTAAATTGCATAATTTTAGAAATACTTAAAATTATTAAGAAAAATGAATATAAGTTGCATGTAATTTTAAATATATTGCAACCATATTTATTTAGTATTCAGCATTTAATTGTTTTTGTAAATATTAATTCAGTACATAAATTAACATACCTTACAACACTCATTTCTTATTAAATAATATGTGTAAATTCGTTTCTAAACAAATTTATTCCAGGTGGTGGATAAAACGTGCCAGTCTCCGACACCGCTATTGGAACAACACATGATGTGGGACGACATAGCTATTTTAGCGAGATATCTCCTAATGTTGTCATTTAACAATAGTTTAGATGTAGTCCGACACCTCCCTTACTTATTTCATACCGTTACATTCCTAGTATGCTCTGGATCTTTGAGCATGCGTGCCTCGACACATGGCTTAGTCATTAACATTATTCATTCACTTTGCACATGTACTAAGCCCTCTTTTTCTGAAGAAACTCAAAGGCTACTTAGGTTGTCATTGGATGAATTCTCTCTTCCAAAGTTTTACCTGCTATTCGGTATAAGCAAAGTTAAATCTGCAGCTGTTACAGCTTTCAGGTCTAGTTATAGGCATCCAAATGAAAAATGGTTTGGCAACGAACGGAGTTTCTCTGGTACAGGCAATCAGGACCGCGAAAGGTTATCTCTGACTTCTCTAGAGGTTATTACTGACGCACTTCTTGAAATCATGGAGGCTTGTATGAGAGACATTCCCGATTGTGATTGGTTAAAAAGCTGGACTTCTTTAGCTAAATCATTTGCATTTTGTTTTAATCCAGCCTTACAGCCGAGGGCTCTAATAGTCTTTGGTTGCATCAGTAAAATCATCACCGATTCTGATATGAAACAATTATTGAAAATCTTGTTGACAGCTTTAGAAAGCTTTAATGACATGGTCTTAATCGAAGCTATAGTAATGTGTTTAACACGTCTTCAGCCATTACTAAGACCAGAATCTCCAATTCATAAAGCTTTATTCTGGGTAGCTATTTCAGTTTTACAATTAGATGAAAGCTCCTTATACGCTTCTGGATTGGCACTACTAGAACAAAATCTGCATACGTTGGACTCGCAAGGAATATTTGAAAATGAGGTATTTAAGTATACAATTTGTATTTGACACTATTATTAATAATTGTTTTTAGAACCTCGAGACTGTGATGTTAAGAACCCGTGAACCACTGGAGTGGCATTTTAAACAACTGGATCACGCCGTTGGGTTAAGTTTTAAAGCTAATTTCCATTTTGCTCTAGTAGGCCATTTGCTCAAGGGATATCGACATCCCACGCCAACCACGGTTTCAAGAACTATTAGAATATTAACCAATCTCTTAACAATCGTAGCCAAGCCCCAAAAAAGGGACAAATTTGAAGTCACAATTGATAGTGTTGCATATCTTACTGGTATGTTGGTGTTTAATAAAATTTTAATAGTTTATCCTTCGCACGTGTTTAACTATATGTTTATAATATTTTAGCTCTGGTTGGTGTTTCTGAAGAAGTAAAAAGCAGGTGTCATATAAAACATGCTCTGCCACGCGGACTGCCTGATTCAGTATCGCAGGAGAACTTTGGTACTGAAAATGCTCAAGCTGCTGGTAGCGGTACTCAACAGCATTCTACCATGGCGAGTGCTGCACAAAGTAACCTAAATAGAAGGCAAAAATCATGGGATTTGCTAGACCAATCAGCTCTATCTCAAGCTAGACTGAAACAACCAGCTACTACCCAAGTACAGCACCAGGTACGTTTGCCTCATTTGCTGATTTTGAGTAGTTAGACTTTGGTACTAAATTATAACTTAAACTAACTGTTACAGTATTTGTAATTTTTTGATTTGTTGTCATTTTTCTTGTAGTTTTAGATTTTTATATTGAAAACACGTCATTTTCGTCATTTGTTTTTTTTATGTGTTGATTGGTTGTTGGAATATAATTAAAAATAAGTAATTTCGTTAAATGTCGCTGTTAGGTTTCATCATCATATGCCAGTAATATATTCTAATTGCAATCAGTTCCGTGTGCAGGTAAATTGTAACTTAAAACATTCTGCAAAAAATATGCATTAAAAAATATTCTGAAATAATTATTTTTCTATTATATAATATTATTTTAAACCACAGTAAAAACTTAAAAAAAAAAACTAAATTTAAAAATACGTTCTTTTGACCTCAAAATTATAATATAAAGCCGGGTCAACATCACTATTTTAAATAGAGTCTTTAAAAAATTTTAATAATCCTGAAAAATCTTTCAAAAATGTGTACCTTAAAGAAAAAATGGTGAACTAACGTATAGTTCTTTTTTTTGTGAAAATTAATTCATTTGGAATATATTGCTAGCATCAATGTGTTTTCAAATAATTTCCGTTTTAATTAGATTTTGACATGAATATCAGAATGAAAAATAGTAATATTTAATACCATACCTAACACAGGTAGAAAAGTCAAATTCGACAGCTAAAAAGGGCTGGCGAAGTTTAGATTTATCGCAGAGCCCGTGCATTCAGCCCAACGGTGGCTTAACACGGCCTCTATATAGAACACAGAGATCTCGTTCGGTGCCTGTTCAACAGAACCCCCCACCAAATGTGTCAAATAGCGCCGAAAATCAAAGTCCGGCAAAAGTAAGAACTTCGACAACTCCATACATGCTGAATTGATATTCTTCACATACCACAGTGATCAAAGAGTTAATTTGAACCCGCAAAAGTATACCTATAGATTCCTTAATTTGAAACTTCTATTAAGTATAACAAATGTAAAATATATTAATTATATACCGAAAAATCTTCTGTCAATATGAATATTTAAAATTTTGTAAAATATTAATAAAAAATTTAAAATGTCTTGCTGGTTCATATTGTTTTTTTAATCACTGCGTATCGAGATAGAAGGCTGGAATGTTTATGACTATTCAAAACTTACTAAGCTCTATTCTTTCTTTTTAAACTTCTGTTTAGTTGTCTTTGTGATCGTCCGTACTTACTTCTAAATCTTTCATTTCTATGGAATGTATTTTTATAGTAACAAATATACAGAAAGTACTACATTTATAATGTACTGACTAGAAAGTTAAAAAGTATACAAATTTTTATATATATATATATTTATAATAGGCACTTTCTGCAAATTTGTAAACTAAAAATGACTTCTGCTTTAATTTTGTAATGATAATCTGAATTAGTGGTTAGCAATAATAATAAATCTAATTTTAAATATATCTACACTAAAAGATTTTTTTTAATTAGTGGAGCACTTGTTACATAAAATACACGTTGTATGACATTTTCGGTGCGGTATTAAACCATATCTAGCTGCAATGTATTGATATTTTCTATTTGCACAAGTACCAAGTAACTAAGTACTTGTGCAAGCATCATGCTTACTAATTTTTGCTGCTTGTTTTGCCTGTTTTGCCTTCTTGGGGGCGCGATCAATTCAGACTGCACGAGCTCTCTTCAAAACTCAACGTTCTTTTTCCATGCCTACGACAAAAGAACAAAAACCTCTTGAAGAAGAGGACAGTAAGGTAATAACAAGTTTTTTCTTGACATTTATCTTAAGAAGAAGAAGAATTAATTAATTTTAAATCATATTTATCTTGTGAATTTTTTTTAATAAAAAAAAAATATATATAGTCTTTAAAACATACAAGTTGAGGATAATGCGTTAAGGTAACCAGTAGTCATTAATAAAAATAACAATGGTTAATGGCTATTGTTAGAGTGAGTTTGGCACATCAATTATTTTAACCATTGCCGTACAGATTTCTGTAGTAATTATTAGGTGTCTTTAAAAATCACCCTAATTTTACCAAATTTTTGTAGTACCTACAAGAAGGAAACAAAGTATGGAATTTTAGTGTTTATTAGATATAAACAATATGTAGTACTATAACGATGGAAAGATTTATGGAAAAATAATTATCGAGAAAGATTGCAAGAATCACACTTCTTATTTTTTAATACTACGATTATTGTTTATTCCTGACATGAATTGGGAATTTGAAACCTTTGGTTTTCAACAATGTTGAAGAATATCGTCACCAATAACCAAAACTACACTTTTTAAACACTACGTACGTTTCGTTAACTATGTTAGCATAATCAGGAGTTGATGATAAACTGTTAATCATCAACTCCTGATGATGCTAACATAGTTAGCGAAACATACGTAGTGTTTAAAAAGTGTAGTTTTAGTTAATGGTGACGATATTCTTCAATACTCCTGAAAGTATTTTATTTTTAAAAAAAATTGCTTTTATTATATATAGCCGAAACTCTTTAACCTCAACTTTTTGACTGGAATTTTCATGAGGTATACAAATTAATCTGTAGTCATGAGGTGTATAAAATGAACCTGAAACTAAACTGATAATTATAATACTTACTCTCAAGTGTGGTTCTCAGTTATTTAAAGGTATGACTCATAAAATTTCTTCTTCTATATATTATAAAACTTTGAATTTTTGCATGTTGCTTCAAGTTTTGCATCATTGAGAACCTCACCTTAACATTCAGAAGTAAAATGAATGTGGCTGTTTATAAAATCCAAACAACATATATTGAAATTAAAATTTTTGTTGCATGTTAATATTCACAATTCATTTATCTTCTGATTAATTAAAAAAAAATCGACTCAGAAAAGAAATACATTGTTTAATTTTCATTTCCTCAATTATTTAGAAAACTTGTATGTTTATAAATCAAAACGTTTTATAAACAGTATTAATTTCTATTTTCTTGAAAGTATTGAGTTATTATCCGGTAGTATTTTTTGGGTCGTAAATCATAGTTTTTTACTTGCAACTAATTATCAGCTGTTTATTTTAGAGCCGAAGTACAAGAGTATCAGTCAGTAATGAAAACAACGTCCTCCTTGATCCAGAAGTATTAAATGACTATGCAGTACAAGCTTTGGTACTAACTACCTTAGCTACCTTAGTCAAATATAGTACTGACGAAGCAGAAACCAGGACTTTGTATCAATACCTGGCTGAGGGTGCAGTGGTATTTCCCAAAGTTTTTCCAGTGATGTAAGTGTTTATCTAAAGGGTTATCCGAAAGCAAAAGAAGCTTTCTTTCATTTGATGAGGGGTAACAGAAATATTTTATTTTTAAGATACAATTTACTTGATATGAAAATCAATAACGTACTGACTTCTTGCCATGACCAGCAAATATTATGCGCCGTGAGAAGCATCATTCAAAATATGATTGCTTGTGACGATACAGGACAGCAACAATTACACTATTTGCAAAGCTGTGGCTTCGGTGGTTTGTGGAGATTTGCAGGGCCATTTAATAAGGTACTAATTTAAACTAATTACATATAATAGTGTTGTAACTGAAATAAATTATTGTGTGTTAAAAGGTGTCTTTTCTTTTAGTATAACAATATGGCGGAGAGTAGTGAACTGTTTGTCAACTGTCTAGAAGCGATGGTAGTAACGTGCCTTCCGATAGACGATTTGGAGGCTGAAAACGGAGAAATGACTCAATATCCTTCAATGTTAAGTGTAAGTTCAACAATGAATCTTTCATCTAGTCTATCGAGCCTAACGCTAGGCTCACCAACTGAGAAGGAAATGACTCGTGATGTTGAAGGAGGAAGTACTACATCGTTAGGTCGAAGTAAACAGCGTAGTACTAAAAGCAAAACCCACACCCATTCGGAAAACTCATCTATACATGAATAAGAAAAAAATGGTTAGAAGGAATTTCGTCATCTATCTTTGTCTTACATACCATCAGGCCAAACATGTGACTTAAAAATTTGGGCAATGATCCAAACCTTGACCACTTCATGTGGTCATAAAGTGGACCTTTTTGTGATAGACTTAACCCAAAACTCGCTTAGCTGATTACGATAAAAATGGATTTTTAAACATTCCTCTACTGGTCTGGCAAAAAATTAAAATATATAGTCCAATTAATTTGAAAATAGAAATAAAAGGCAAATATTTTTTTTAACGTTGGCCTATTTTTACGACCATCGTTAAGCATCGACGCTATCCATGGACTCGGTACCGCCAGCTTTACATTTCTCCTGAAATATGTCATATCCTCACTATACCTCGAACTCATTGATATAGTTCATATGAGCTATGATTTTATTTATCGTATGGCACTACCAAGACCGTAGCTAGAAAAATATTTTGGAGGGGGGATTTGTGGGTTCAAAATCTCATATTGACAAGGTCGTATAATCAAATATCGTGGTTATTCGCATCCAAATAACAATTTCGGGTGGGGGATCAAACCCTAAAGATCTCCCCCGGCTACGGCCTTGGGCACTACACATCACTTCATAAGTAAATTTACAAAATATATAGTGTATAAAATTTGAAACATTAAACGTCACTTAAAAATATTAGTGTATACAATAGGCACAGTAATACAAAGAGAAAGAAAGGAATACAAAACATAAACATAAGCACAGTGAACAAAAATTTGATTATTTACTTATAATTAAAGCACACGTTTTTTTAGATATAGCACTTGTGTGGCCTTTTTAACATATATTTTGCTGTTAATATAAAAATTAATTGTGATTAAACTTACTTTTAGGTACATTAATTGTTAGGTTAAACAATCTTCCCGAATCAAATTTGTGGGATTATGATTTTCCCATATATCTAAAAAGTTCTTTAAGAACTATTGAATAACGAATGAGATGGAGGAATTCGTTTAAAACCAAATTTGTTTTTACACAACTCCTCCTTTTTCTTGATATTCTTCCAAGAAAAATATCCTCTTACTTTTAAAAATAATGTAGAAACTATTTTTTACCAAAAATTAAAAATGGTTCTGGATAAGATCTGTTCTTAGCGCTATAAAATATAGGTTTATCAAATATCGGGTATGTTTCCCAGTGTATCTTATCAATGCCTCGTTGCTTGGTTTTCTACTATGACTTATTATTGGTAAGTCGCCATTGGTATTCTTATATCTAAGCCATTGTATATATATTTCTAATGTAGTAATTAAATTTCGTGTATTTAGTATACTGAATAGTTATAATTTATCTCTATTTAGCTGTCAAGATTGACGTTGTGATATGTTCTTTTAAGTGTTAATATCTTGCAGCACTTTTTATATATTTTCTATAAAAGAGTGCAACATTTATTTTTAAAATAATTGCTAACACATTAAATTGATTTAACACTTGTTGATTAAACTTTAAATTTTTGCTAGATCGTAAGTGGTAAATAATGGTAACTTTTTAGCCTGGTTCAAGTAATTTGAACTAAAGAAAGGTTCATTGCATTTTTTAATATATATTAAACATCAGTGTTTTAATTTTTGGGTATAGTCTGTTGTAAACGGGTTTACTGACTAATACGCTTATTCAGCTTTTTAGCTGGACTTTAGACCTAGACTAGAAACGCCAGAAAAGATTTAATCAAAATACATGCCCTCATGAGGATTTTTAAAAAATCTACATCTACAGCTTAACGACATCAAGATGTCTTCAATACAAATCACTTGAAGATAGAAATCAGAACAAAATGATTTGTTAATTTAGAACAAAATAGTCATTTTGCTAAAAATTGTATATGATTAATTATGTCAAGATTAACAAATGACATCAGAGCTAACAATTGTAGGTTATTTAGGAAAGTACAGGTACTATTTTGATTAGGCCCTCTGTACAATTTCATGTCTAGGTTATTTTTATCTTTGCCTCAATTGTATATGGAGGGTATGGATTTCTTGAATATAAGAATAAGCTCATGACAATACTTTCTCTTTAACTGATGACCAGTAATATTTAAAAACTGGATCTAATACATGACTGATATTTATTAATTATTATTTACTGTTAATATAAAGGAGAGACCATACTTGTTTCGTCAAATCAGGTAAATTTGAAAGATTTTTTAGAAAAGTTTTTGTGGGTTTGAATTAAGAAAAATAGGATTTTTTGTGGTCAGGATTTCTGAGTTTGTATAAAATGAAGTTGCTCTCTCCTGTTTTAGAAATATTTGTTTTTATTAGGTAAGACAATAAAATATTTGTAAAAATTTGATAACATAACCTGTATGTTTGTTTTTTGAAGTTATTTTAGAATTGGTGGGAAAAAAATTCCAATGCCTGATAGTATGTATACAAAGAGGGGAGTATATGAGAAATTTAATTATATTCAAATGGATAACTATATTGGGTACCTACAAATTGGGAATATAGGCTTAACGAATTTAATAAGCCTTTCTGTAGGGTATGTATAGACTAGGAACTCAATCAGACGTCTATTTGGATTATTTTAATCACAAATGCCCCCTAAGATGCTTGTGTTCATTTTTTATTAAAAAAAATAAGTTTTGTAAAGTTTAATCTTATTAAGACTGCTACTTTTATTCAGTGTTAAGGTTAAAAAAGGGACATAATGAGGCAAAGATGACATAAATGTTTCTTCTAACTATTTGTTATTATATTCTAAATAAACTTAAGGATATGTGAAACCAAATGTACAAAATATTACTATATTGTCATTGTATGCATTAGTTTCATGCACGAAATTAATTTAATTTTTATATACAATATACATCTCAGTATTTTTAAGACTTTTTTTCATTGAGAATTGATGGTTAAGTATTTTTTGTTTTTAATTTAACAACCAAATAATATCCAGTTCATATTTATATATATATAACTTCGAGCTAAATGATATTTTTAATTTATATGAAAAACAATCGTACGAATCTCTGCCTAAATAATAGAGCGCTTGGTCTGTGAAAGTTTCTTTGTTATTTATTACTATTATTTTACCATTCTTGGTAGGTAATTCTTTTAAAATGTACATAATTATTTAGTGTATGATATTGATACTGAATCTTTTTTTTTGTAAGAATAGTTCCTGATAATAAAAGGCCACAGATTATAAGAATAATTGTAAAATGGTCTTTGGAATATTGTTTAATATATATCCCAATTTGGGAAAAAATACTGATTTTTACTCCATTCTCAAGGCACCTAGTTTAAAAAATCGGATTATTTACTTAGAAAATGCTTTCCTATTTTTATATATGTATAATATTATTTACCAACTCAAAAATATATTGTGAATATAAAATAACTTAAAACTAGGTGCTTAAATGTATTTTTTATCCGGTTCTGTATATAATAGTACCAAATAATTATCGGCTATTCTTTCCTTCCCTTGGGATAAAAAAAAATTTGCGATTTTAAAATTATGCTGATAATCTGTGTTTGACACAAACGAGCAAATTAAGAAATCTATAATTTGGATATAAAACTAAAAAATGTTGTATAAAATAAAAAAAAATTATTTTCGTTAATTTTTGTTCGCATTTCACATTTCAGTGAAATCATTTTTTGAGTTCCTAATAATTGCATTTGAGTGGTTCAGAAAAACGATAGGTACTGAGGTATCTTTATCATGGTTAAAAACATTTTCACATATCCCATTTTTTCCTAATATTATTCTCTTAAATGTACAAATTAGTAGTTACTAGTTCTAATTGTGATCACGGTAAATATTGTGGAAAATAAATTAAATATCATCAAATTTTAATGCAAATTACACAGACAGAAACCATTGTTTTTAATAAATAGAATATTATGGTGTGTATCCTTTTAAAAGGTTTTGCAAAGTTGTTCGTTTCATTTAAAATACCAATTTCAGTTTGGAAATGAAAATTATTATTAAATTGTTTAATAAAAATATAAATATTTTGCAGTACAAAAAAATTAAACATTGTTTACAACACATTTCTTTTATTTATATAAAGAATATATCATATATGGAGAAACTTAAAATCGAATTCTACATAAAATTTTTGTTTTTAATATATTGTTACAGGACTTTCAAATTACATCTTAAATAGTACAACGAAATTTTGACTTTAATTCAGTATATTTCAATAGTAAACGCCTTAAAAAATTCTTGGCAACAAAAGAAAACCCATTGTATTTTTGTACTGTAATTTCAGAAAAAAAATGTTTGTTAAGCGTGGAATAGAATAACATTATTTTAAATAAAGAAACAAAAAATAAAAAAAATGCTTTAGTTTAATATTTATTTTATAAACAGGGTGCGGTAGCACATACGGCTCGGAATTTAGTGAATAAACCATAACAATTTAAAAAAAATGCATATATGTATGCCAATAAGAGCTACATTTTAAAAATATTTATAAATTTAAAAAATTGGCATATCAAAGTTATATATTTTTAAATGAAACACCCCATATATTTTTAAATATTTAGATTCGTCCTGAGAAGCTGATTTTAAAAACCTATTACACCTATATTATAAAATGAATTTTTACAACTTTAAATGATTGTTCTGACCAAACGACATACCATCGGATAAAACAGCTTACATGTCCCTATCTTAACTTTTTGATTTCTACTTAGTGGCATAAGAACAAAATGTTAACTGGGTGATCCAAATTTGTGTACTTTTGACAACTCTGTATACATTCTGTTCTTGTGTCATCAAGAAGAACTCAAAAAGTTATAAAAATGCGATTTTCAATTGTCTATAACTTAACTAGTCATTTTATAATATAGATCTAATAGATTTTTGAAATCAGCTTTTCAGGACGAATCTAAATATGTAAAAAAATTTAGGGTGTTCCAATTAAAAATATATAACGTTGATATGTCAAATTTTTTATATTCATATATATTTTTAAAATGTAGCTCTTATTGGCATACTTATATGCATATCAAAAGATTTTTTTAAATTGTTATGGTTTAGGCACTAAATTCCGTGCCGTATGTGCTGCTCCTTCCTGTATATTAACTATTTTAATTTTTATTATGAAATTCCTGTTTGGATTTCTCTTAACCGATTTCTTTTCTAAAATTGTAAAAAAATAATCAATTTTGTAGTAATTTCTTTTGAGTACATTACAAAATACAAAATAGAAATCGTTGTAAATTGTTACATTTTTTAACAAGTTGCAGTGTTTGCTTATGATAAATACAAAATTATATTGAATTTAATAAACTTCATTTTATAATTCAAATTAATTAGGTAAAAAATTTATTTCATGTTTATTTTTTACATTTACTTTTGATTGTATTTAGGGTGACTACAAATTTAGATTCCTATATATTTTAATTAGTTATATATAAATCCGAATAAAATATAAGTTCTGAGGTAAGTTACACAAAAATACAGTATAAAAAATTAAAAATTTTATAAAATGTTTCGTGCAATTTCGAATTTTAACTTAAAAAGTAGAAATCTTTGTTTTCCTTAAAAAATAAATTTGATTATGCAATATTTTCAATTAAAAAATATTTTCATTGTTATTCCCATTTATGAAAAATGAATCTCTCATTTTAGCTTCTTAAAAAAATATAGCGCTTAAAAATTAATATTTTTCATTTGTTATTAGAGCAGCTTTTTAAATTGTAGTGTATTAAAGAATGATTTTATACAGAACTTTCGTTCCTATTTCTTTAAATAAAATGAAATAAAAAACTAACAATTGGTCAAATTTAAACTCGAAATGAAAGACACCAAACACCAGCCTTTTTTTATTATTAAATTCTATTTGTTCCTTACTTTTCTAAAGTCTTAATAAATAAATCGATGTTTTAACTATTATTAACATATTACAAATATCTCAAGCCTAACAGGTTGATTTAAAATTGCACCGACTAACGTTTTACAGCTCAACAAATGAGATATAAAGAATGTGACTGGTCCGATGTTAGATTTTTAGATACAGAGCGTTTAAAAATAAAAACGTTATGAGCTAGTTTTTTTTTATAAATTCAAAACGGGAACAAAAAAATAATTTCTCGACAGTGACGGAACAAAGAGGAGAAAAGATATGTTGCGTGCACTGAATAAAATATATAACGCCCAAAATTTGAAATAAAAATATTGAACCTGTTAACTTTTTAAAAAATATTTTTATTTATCTTGTGAATTGTTAATATTAATTTAATATTGTTAATTTCTATTTATATAGTCGACATCAAGTATAAATAATTCTTAACGTTTTATTATTCAGTTGTTACTTGTATACTAATAATAATTCGTTTAAATCGATAATGATGTGAAATTTTTCAGTAATGTAAACTAAGAGACTTCTTTTTTGTTCCCTATAGGATATAAAAGATGTGTTCTTTGAGTCTATAATATAATTCAATTAATAATATTCCATCCTATACGAAGAATTACTGTATGTAATGATTAAAAACGTGGGCAATCTTCCTTAATTTCGGCACGTGCCTTCTACAACTTAGATGTATGAATTTGACTCGTAAACTGTATAACATCACAGACAGCAATAATATATACCTATATAGTAAAGTAACATCTTGGATTTCCCCAGGTATTTTACACCTGTGTACGTCGACAATAAATATTATAAATTGTAATATTTATAGTTTTTGACTTAATTTCAATTCACTTTATATTTACAAAAATCTTATTGAATTAAAGTAGTTGCGCCAGCTAAACTTTAAATGTATTCAAAATTTAATTTCTAAAAATAAATAAAGTTTATCTAGTAATAAACACAAAAAAAAAAAAATCAAAATATAAAGTTTTAAAATTGTTATGGAATAGGGTTTGGATTTATTTGGTATAAAAGCCAAAGAGAAATATATTACTGGTTCTGAGTAGTTGCCTCAAGTAGTCCTAAAATATACAAATCTGTTTCTACCCAGTTAACAAATTTCGATTATATAGGATATTTAAATTGGTCTGTTTCAATGAATTTCGTTTTTTTAAATATTGGAAAGCGAATCGAAAAGTGTCAACAAAATCAAAACAGAATTTCCAGAGCATAGGAATTCTGTGATATTATAAAAATAACTGTTAGCATATATTATTTAAAACAATTAAAAAGCAAAACGTTTTCTGAGAATCATATTTATATATCTAAATACTAATGTTTATTCATTCATAAGATTTTTATTACAAAATTTGGAACTAGTCGTACCCTTAAACGCACAAAATTGTTTAAGTTAATATAAGGAATTAAATTGTAGTAATATAAACATCAAAATATTCAAAATGAATTATATATATATATATATATGTCTTAATCCTGTATTGTAAAAGTGCAATTTAAAATATGTAACTGTCCAAAATAATCAACACCAGGTATATTTATAATTGTGAATTATTATTAGAATATGCTTCCTTCTGAACGATAATTCTGTATAAGATAGATCTGCTTTTCCCTACGATCAAATTATATTTGTTTAAATTCTGCTGTATATTTTTTACTTTATTTAGCGTGATCACAATCATGTTGAATATCTCTCTTTGTTACAGTAATGTTTTTAAATCTCTTGTCGTTTAATAAAAATATTTGTTTCGGCTCAAAGATCGACATATGTGTCATGGAAAAAGCAACAAAATTCTTTTTTTATAGAAGGTTGGCGTATCTGATGCCGCCACATAAACTATTATTTTTTTTATTTTATTTTAGTTTGAAATTTTATGATTACTTCTAAGTATATAGGTTAGATTTATAAATAAACTTAACTAAAATGTTAGATTTTTTATCAGAATTGGCTAGAAGCTTTGATGTATGCCGAGTAACCCAAGGAATAGAACCAGCTTATATATCTTCCTTGTTTATAAACCATCCATGTCAGAAAATTGGAATTTTATGTATTTTATATACACATACCATAGCAAAGAAGATATAAGGTTGGCCCTATCCCCGGGACCATCCGATATGAACAAAATCACCATGGTTCAATATTGTTCTGTTGGTTTAGTGCTCTTTTATAAAATACATATTTGTATTGAACTGAAAACGGATCACCAATTTAGGTTTTTTATAATGATAGTTTATTGAATATATTTTGCATCAAATTTGTTTGGCAATACTTTATTTATAACAAAATAATAACAACTTTGTCTCGGATTGGTGTTCAATGCAATTTTTGGAACTGCATATGCAGTTCCCAATCCATTTCAATAGAATTTAGTATTGAATCAAGAATTCTACGAATTATAAAAAATATGTTTTTATTAACTTAAATAGACAAAAGCTTATTTTACGTTTAATTTAAATTAAATGCTGTTGCCACAAAACTATTTCATACCGTTTTTCTTTAGTGAAGTATCATAGATTATTGATTTTCCTCCTGAAATATTTAATAGTTTTCGATTCCGTTCAAACTATAAATATTAACACGCTATCTGCGTTGCAGGGTATAATATGTTCCGTACTGATTTTTCCGTTTATTATAAATATTGTGTGTATAAACCACTTAAATTTTGTTTTTTTTTTATATTTAAAATCTATCTAGATCTTATAGAACGCAAAAATTTTAGATTTACAATTAAAGAAAAATTAATAAACATTAAAATTTCTATGCTAATTCTTTTGCAAGGGATTCCCCAAAAAAATAAAGACTGTATAAATTGTAGAACAACTAATATTTTATGTTTTATTATTAAAACAAAATGAAATATTTCAAATTATATATTAAAAGATAATTTTGTACTTTGGCATTATTTTTAATCCTATGAAAATTTACGCCACAAGAAAATAAATGTCATTTGTATGCTTAATTTATTTTATTCATTTCGTCTGGTTATACCTTAACTAGGTGTTGTTACATTGAATAAGTGAAATTGCCAATTATTTAATCGTTAGATATTAATATGTTAGAAAAGAATATAAAAAGAAAATTCTACATTTCTTGGTTCACAGTTTTTTTTATTTAAATTCGCTTCAGAAATGACACATATGACTTCGAATAGCTATTCTTGTTAAATGTTTTTCTATTACAATTCATTTATCATTCTATTGAACTCAGTTTTATTTATTCATATGTAAAATTCTATTTGTGATAGATTTATTCATTGTAAGAAAAAAATATGTATGTTTCTTAAAAATATGACGTTTGTATCTAAGATATTATATATATACATATAAATACAAGAATGCATATTTTAATATCTTATTTCCTGATTTGGTTGCCATTCCTTTTAAAAGTGTGTATTCATGTAATTTTAAATTGCTTTTAAGCAAACATTTGAATTTATATGATAACGCAATTTTGCTCCTATTTATTTTTAGTATATTTAGGGGTAAATCTGGGGTGTCTTATGGATAATATTTAAATACTCTTGTATATTTTTTAAAACTTTATTATAAAATTCTAGTGAAGATTGATTATATTTAAGTAAACAATAATATAATGAACATAAAAACTTCAGTCTTTAAAACAGATTTATGTAAGTACGATTTTGGAAAATGATTTATTCATTCATAGTAATCCATTCGCTTTGAAGAGCCATAGAGGCAGTTAATCTTAACGCAGGATCAGGCTCAATAAGACTTTCCAAAAAACCAGCAAACGGAATGGCATCAACCCTTTTCCACTTATATTTTTCAACTAGGACATCTTCAATTTTCCATATTCTCAACAATTTCCTATCTACACCCAACAATTCACCTTAAACAAAATATCCCAAAAAGGTAATATTAGAGCAATTGCATAAACAGAAAATTATATCAAAAGCAAATCCAAAAAATTTCTTTTCTTACCATTTGTAAAATATTGACGTGAATTTGTACCATTTTCCGTAATATAATATGGTATACCACCAAGAGTTTCCCAAATTAGACAAAGATGGTCCAAGTTAGCAGACGGTTCTCTATCACCTTTAGGACTGAAAAGCATTTCTCCAGTCACCATTTCGAATCCCATGCAACCTACTGACCACATATCAGCCGGAAAACTATAGCCAGCTCCTAAAATTACTTCTAAGGCCCTGTATTGGCGAGTTTGAATTTCAGATGAAAAATGATGCTCCTAAAACAAATATATATTGTAATGAAATATTTTGTATGAGTTTTAAAAAAGTTAATTGTTGATATGTAAGTAAATAAATGGAAAGGAACTTATTATAGATAAATTGGCAATACATTTAAGAAATAGTGAAATAATCGAAGTCAGATACTTAAACAGGGAATAAAGTGTTAATAAGAATAAACTAAGGGTTGCGATATCAATAAAATCTTGTAAAGGTTAAAAATTTAAAAAAAAAAAAATTGTAGGTAAAAAAATAGCAGATCAGTAGCAACAAAAAAAAATGTTTTTGAGAAGGTAAAATTGTTAGATTAAAAGGAGAATGTTTATATGGAAAGGTATTTGTATGATTGATGAACTAAAATAAAATTGTACACCACCAATTAATTAAATTTACTTAAAAAAAAAAGACATATCAAGATGAGGAATTGAATAAAGAAGCAAAATTGGACTTTAGAGTTTGAGATTTAGAGTTGTGTGGGAAAGAAGGTTAAAATCAGAAATTCAAATACACATAGGCGGGCATCAAAGACAGTTAAGCAGCAGAAAGAGAACAGTATAAAGCATAAAAAATATAGCTACCGGAAAATCATAAAAGTGATTTAATATTTGTAGAAACAATTTGTTATTTTCAACTTTCATAAAACCCGACCCAATTTGAGAAAATAACTTGCGTAAGTAACATTACAACATAGATTAAAAACCAATTCACAATGTAAAAAACGTTTTATTATGTATTATAACTCGTGTTTAAAATTAATTACCTCCCAGCAGGCATTTCCTAAATCAGCAATTTTTATTTCGATGTTAGGGCTAACCCACATGGGAGCATTTAAACGGGGTTCTCCGTGTCTTCTTCTAAAATCTGGTAATTCCCCCAAAAATTTATCATAAGGATAAGATTGTCCTCTCTGTTCTTCAAATTTAGATAGAATATTCTCGTCTGAGTCTCGCAAGCCTCTATCTTTATCTATCCAACAGTCAGATGCAACTGAAAATAATAAAATTAATTTAAAAATTGTCGGTAAGTATTATATCTCCTTACCATAGGAACGTGGCATATCAATTCCAAGTTCTGTAAATTTTTCAGTTTTACCTATTATAGTTTTTATGTAGTTCTCATCAACTCGTATTAATATATTTTCTGGCTTAATGTCTGTGTGAATAATGCGACACCTTTCATGAAGATAAGTCAAACCTTTTAATACCTAAAAAATCGAAAAAAGAAACATAAACACCATCCTATTCTCATATAGCAGTTACCTTTGAAAAAAATAATTATTAGAATAAAATACCACTATTCAAATTTTAAAATTAATCGCAAATAAATCTTTGATTGAAGATCAATCCAAGAAAAACTGGGTACAATAAAAAATGAGAAGATAAATTAAACACGTCTTTTATTTAAATTTAGAATAGTCTGTTTTATTAGTAATTATTAATTTGATCATATAGATGGGATGAATAATTTATTAAATTCATAAATTGTTAATAAATATTTTCACGATTGCATTGTTTTAATTTTTTATGTTTCTTATATTTTCTATTTTTACAAATAAAAAAATTAATAATTATGTATTAATTTTTTTCAAACAGTAGTTTCCAAACAAAAATTACCTATTACTTAGTTATCATTTTGGCCTGTACCTGAGTAATGATTTTTTTGACTCCACATAAATGTATGCCTCTAAAATCAGACTGTATGAGTAAGTGTAACAGTGAGGGCCCCATAATCTCCATGGAAATGGCAGTGTGTACTCCATTAACACTAAGCAATTTAAAAGTATCCACCATTTGGACAATATGTTTATAGCCAATATGACTGGGGTCAACTAACTTCGTATCTCGTAATAGCTTGATTTCGTCTTGAGCTACTACTGTAAACATTTGTGCGCTTTTACAGATTTTCAAAGCCACATAGGTAGGTCCTCTGAAAGCAATAAAGGTAGTATCTTGATTTTGGTTTAAGTATTTAAGTATTACTCGTTCGATAAATTATGGCACAACCAGACTGTAGAAAAATGACCCCATCCTAATTTCCTACAAACTTTATACTGTCCCTTAAGGATATCTCCAATGCAGATTGGCATATATCCACCTGTGTTATAATCTTTCTCATCTTCTTGGCTTTCTCGGTTTTCAATATATCGAATTTTTTGTATATCATCTAAATCTAAAAGACTTACGTCTTTAGAAGGCGAGCTAAAAGTATAAGAGAAATTTATATCGTCAGCTATTTTCTAAATATAGTATTGAAGAAGATTGAAATAATTTAAATAGAATGATGAACGATAATATATTATCTTGCCATCCACTTTAAAAGTATAAAAAAATTTATAATTTATTGCAAAATTTTTATAACCATATAATTTCTCATAATAAAGTATTTTTTTGATATTATTTGCTGTATATAAATGATTCATTAATTTAATAACATATGCTATAAAGTTCTCTATCGAAATATCACAAATGAAAAAAATGTTATTTGTTACTTTGTAAACGTTTACTCTGCGTAGTTTATTATTGATTTTGTAGATAAATATCGCCCAACATACATTTGCTTCAAAATATACAAGAAATAATATATTTAGTGATAAACTTTTTTTAAATATAAATAAATTAACTATATATACACTATAGATATATTCTATTTCAATATACGAAACATCAGGTCATAAAACAAACATATACTTATCTATTAAAACTACTCATAAAAAAATGTATTTACACCGAAGAAATTTTTCTTTTTTTTATTATCTTAAATCGAAAATATAGTACATGAAATTTTAATTCAATTCCTAACATTTTTTATTTTAACATCTACCTGATTTTTGTTATAAACATACTCTTAAAAAAACGTGTTAGTTTTGTGGTTTACATATTAGGGTAATCTAATAGACGCAGCTCAAAATATAATTTTTTAAATAAATTAAAAAACCTTCATGATATACTTGTAAAACTTACAGAAGGATATTCCATAGTGATTGGGACTTTCCCGAAGGCTTCCATAAAACCTGTCTAGGTGGCGTATTTTCTTTAACTTGTTGAAGTTCTATATCTTTCTGCAAATTTTTTCTCCGCTTTGTTTTATTGTTGTAGTTCAATATTAAACACCACGTAATGATTAAAGGTGTGATCACGTAAATAAAAGTAATGAATTTCAACACGTCTGTACTAATATCGAAATTTGAGAAGTAAAAATACAATTCATTATCTGTCACTGTAGATTCGTTTGGAAAACATACTTGTAGTACAGAATTTGAATCGATGTCTGACATGATAATAGAGCGGGAAAATTTAATACTGAACTTCACTGGTTAATTTAATTTTTTTTTAGAAACGTACTAAAAACAATTTTATTTTTAGGAAATATATTTGGCAAAGAGAATTTTATCCATTAGAAGAGTTTTATGAATATAACACATATTGGTTTTCACAACAATAATAGACTTGCCAGATATAGCAGGGCCTTGCCACATATAACCCCCTCACAAAATGCATTTAATTCAAATTTTTCGTTATTCTTACACTTGACATCGATTTTACTTTACTAGCATCGTTGCACAACTCGTCAAAGTATAAGTCTAGTTTAAAAATAGCCAGGCTCGATAGTTTTAACGTGGAGCGCGAAAATTTTATTTAAATGAAAGGTATTTTCGTGTGACATAATCCGCGTAAATTCAAAAAATCATTCAAATACCTTTTGCTGATTTAATTGCCAGGTCCACATGCTATTTTTTATGGGCGTTGTGCCTAATTTATGCTGCACATATTATTTTTATCACGGAGAAAAATTATATTAAGCCCAATTTTCGAGCAATACTTTTAATATTATCGTGCTTATACACGTTTTAAATCTTACATAATATTATTTTTTCTTATTTTTAGTTGTATGCGTTTCAAATCCGAAATATGTTAAATATAGTAAGACTCGACAAGTGGTTTGGAATTTTGAATATTGAAGCGATTTATTATTAAAATAGCTAAACTTTACCGCGTAAATCGGCAACTTAGATCGCTTAAATTTTAAAAACTAATAATTTTTTAAAATAACGAAACAAAATGTTAGAATGTTTTACAATGAAAAGAATAAAAAAATCAAATATCTGGATTCAAAATAATAATTGTTTAATAAATAAAATATCCAAAATTCCATACTATTAAGGAAACTCCACAAAAATTAAGTCGACATTTTCAGTTTAAACTAAACAAATAAGTTAAAAAAAAATTCTTTATTGCTATTGCAATAATTATTAGTATAAATAAAACTCTTAAAAGCATTTATACAACAAAATTTCCTAGGTAAAAGTATTTAAAACCAAAGTATTATGTTAAAATCCATATTGTTTTGATCATTTTCAGACTAATTATATATTTTAGCCATCATTTTATATTAATAATTTTTGGTAAATATTATTATAGGGTACTTACAGAGAAGGAAATTCTCGAAAAGAATAGTTATTTCGAGATCCTGGTGGTGACAAAGACAATGAAAGGAAATCAGTACGTTCTTTATAATTAATTCCGTACTTGAAGCGTCCTTTAAGTTCTAAATCAGTCTCGATGTTGGAGGAAGCTGAATTTCCTATCGGAGACTTAAGATTAAACATCCAAGGCTTCTCTTCGTTCTCCTCTTGATACCTTGGACGGAACGTCTCCAGCGATGACCTATATCTCTCATTTTCCAAATAACTTTTTTGCAGCGATGATCTTCGACAATAGCTGTCGAAAGAGACTGACTGTTGGTCCAAGAAGGAAGATTTTGGCTTAAAAGTGTGAATGGTGTCGAAAGAAGAATGGATCTCTTGCCTCGAGAGTTCAGAGGGTACCTCTCTGTTTGATTTGTTAAGATTGAGATTGAGGCCAGGCCTGGTGTGTTGAAGATTCGATACCTCCGGAGCCAGAATGGTGACAAGTTGGACCACAAGTTTACAGGAAAGCGTAAGCGTACACTACGTTGACGTACAACTACAGCCGTAGAGGAATTAATCATGGTATTTGCGAGTAATAAACTGATATGTATCGGTGCGCGACATTAAGAATTGCTGCGCCCGGACTTTATCAGGCTAGTATGGGTTTTCCGCTTTTCCGGCGTGGCGCATGTGCGAACGTGGAATTTGTCAATATTGTCCTGGACTCCAATTAACTTTACTGACATTTAGTATACATGAAACGAGGGTTGGGAATTTCCATAGATTTCAGTTATTAGTTCCAGAAACGCAGTTACATAGTAAAGAAGACAATCTAAACCAAAGAAGAGAACTTAGATGCGTAAAGTGCGAATTAAATTCTCAGTTGAATTATGCATACGACTAAAATCGACTTTATTTAAAAAATCATATTCTTAATAACTCTGTATCTATAGTATTTCAGTAGTGAGAAAACTTAAGACTATATAGTTCTCAAACATGCCAGGAAAAACACACCTCTTTAATTCTTTTTTAGTTTTTTTTTTAGAAAGAAGCGCTTGTAATAATAATAATAATACTTGCCCTACATAAAGCGACTAAAGATTAACTGTAAATACAATCCGCGGTTTAGAAAACCGAGAAATAAAAAAATATTCTCTATTTTATATAAAAAAAATTTAGTAGGGCATAATAGCTTTTATTTTAGTTATTTTGAAATATAAGGAGTGCAGCTCTGATTGATAATCAAGAGAGAGAAACCGCAGAAATAGGCTTAACTTAGTAATGCTTCATTGGAAATTCATTTCGACCTGATTATGTATGGCTTTATTATTATCCACCCACTACCATATTTGAAGATGCACAATCGTTTTCACACCCCATTAACGGTTGTTTGGTGGGTTATTTTCTTGTAAGCCCGTAAGTATCCTACATATCACACGTAAACCAAAGAAAAATTTGATTTTTAAATCTAATATTTTATTATACGCTCATCTGAGCATTGTTTTTACTGTTTGTTGTTTTTTTTATTTATCTTTCTTTTGACGTATAAAATCTAACAAAAATAGTTTTCTTCATAATTACTTGGAACAAGAAGAGCAAATAAGTGACTAGCCCATACATAACTCACTCAACGTTAGCTCATAAAGTAAATGATTTTTTACTGAGTTAAACAGAAAATTTTCAGGCTTTTCTAACAAAGTTGTTTATTTATCTAATTCTTTTTTGTTGCCGATGTAAATTTTGCTATATGCATGGTATATCGCAGATTCGGAAGAAAAACGTCATTATTATTTTTGACTTGTGACATTTTTCTTCCGAATCAGCGATTTAATTGTTTAATATATTTGTTCATTTTAAAACTAATGAAAATGAAAATTACTTTGAGGCGCCAATATGATATGTTATCTTGCCTAAAATGGTTTTTGGACGAGCGCTCCGTTAATATTACAGATAGGAAGCTGCGGTTATTTTCACCAATCGATTCTGTATTTGGTTCTAAAGAGCACTTCTATGTGATACGACTATCAACTTTTTTCTCTAGATAAATTTGAAAGAAGTAGCACCGACGCGCACTTCTAATAAATATTAAGAAAAAAACCGCATATTTTTAGTTGCCGTATTAGGCGGAAAATACTAAAAAAAGAATTTTATACCCAATTTATTAGAATACAAGCATATTTTCCTTGGGTAATTCTCTAACCGGCAACCACGAAAGTGTGCGGGCCTCCTAAGTATTGCAGTAACTATTGCGAGCGTTAATTCTAAAGACAAATCAATTTTTTAATCGAATAAATTCAAAATTTCATGGAATTTCTTATATGTCATTACACTCTTATCATTTCCTTTTTGCAACTATTGTTCTCGTAAAACTTTTAAACCACATCTCTTAAGAGGCCCGCACACCACGTGACTTTCGTGGTTGTCGGTAGAGAATTACACAAGAAAATGTGCTCATATTCTAATAAATTATTTTTTTAATCCTACCCTCTACTCCACTTTTTTCTCTGCAGAATTTAACAAGGTATAGAACGCCACAAAATATAATTATTCGTATTTGGACGAGATCTCGCCTAATATAACAACTAAAAATAAGCGGTTTTTAATGATATGTAAATTTTTTATTAGAAGAGGGCGTCTGTGCTACTTTTTTCAAATTTATCTAGAGAAAAAAGTTGATAGTCGTATCACTTTTACTGAAAATGATTTAAAAAAGTGAATTAAATACAGAATCTATTGGTGAAACTCGCAGCTTCCTATCTGTTATATTAACGGAGCGCTCGTCGAAAAACCATTTCAGGCAAAGATAACATATGATATTGGCGCCTATTAATGCGGTGCTCCACCAAACTGGGCTAGCCTGGCGGCATGTGCGACCGGGTTTTGCCGGAGTAAAAATTAAAGTAAATCATTCCTTTGCGGCCGCTGACATAATTTTGTCACGTCAGAAAAGATCAAAGGAATTTCTGCGGGCTAGGTGTTGAAGGATCAGCGCGAGCACGAGTGTGCAATCAGTTTTGAATATTTTACTGAATGGGTGAATGGTACGTTATTTTTGTTTTGTTTTATATACACACAATTAATGATTATTATTTAACTCCACAGTTATATATGTATTCAATTTAATTGCATTTGTTATATCACAAGAAAAATGGGTGTAAAAAATGGTGATTAGTGGATTAGACAACTTTCAAACATTTGGGCGCGGTTTTAAACAGGTACGTTTCTTTGGAAATTTATTTTGAAAAAACTACTTCGAAAAAAATTTGTTTTTAAAAATTCAGCCACTTTTCTTATTGTTCTGGAGGTTGTGGTATTTTTTCAGAAATTAGAGATTTCGCCTAAACTTTTAGAAATTCTGTACACATTGGCAACCCGGATAATATGTTTGAGCAAATGCGCAGACGACGGATTTTCCCTCTATAGTTATCGCTTGCTCTAAAATTTATACTAAATTCTTCCAGAGATTATGGTAGGGTAGATGTAGCATTAGAGACAGAAGTTGTATCCAACATAAACCCTAAATTTTTACATTAGGACTCATAACTAAATCTCTGAAAGCGGTGTTGACAGATTTAATTTATATATTATATTCGCATTTTTTCATTTTTTTTAAGTACTTATCAACGAACTGTTATAAAAATGCATTGTCACTGAAATTTTTATAATTAAGAAAAAAAATAATGAACAAATTAAAAGATTGTTTTTGTATTTCAATTTCGAAATATTACTACGGCCCTGTACCAACGACGCTCATGCATTTTTCTGAGTCCTATTCAAAACAGTAATGCCAACTATCACCTTGGATATAAATAAAAGTGGCCTCTTTCCCCGTAAGTCAATGAGTTAATGACAGATAAATATTTTGACAAACTGTGACTCAGTTTTTTAGCTTCAATTTTTGTACCAAAATAATTAAGTCATATGGTGTGGTTAGTCCAAATTTTTTTTATTTTCTTAGGAATATGGTAGCATTTTGTCCGTTTTGTCACAACTTGTTATTTGTTGAAGAAAATGTGCAAGGAAAATTACAGTTCACGTGTAATGTCTGTCCAGTTTTTTTTCCTGTAAAGAAATTAATTTCGATAAGAAATTTTTACAAGCTTAAGGTAATAACAAACCATTTAAAATGTCCATTTGAATATTGACCATCTATTTTGTAGGAAATAGATGATGTATTAGGGGGCGAAGAGGCTTGGAAAAACGTAGATTCTACTGAAGAGAGGTGTCCTGTCTGTTCCCACGAGCGAGCATATTTTTTGCAATTGCAGACAAGATCTGCTGACGAACCTATGACTACGTTTTATCGTTGTTGTAACCCAGAGTGTAACCATAACTGGCGTGATTGATCAGATGTTTCGAAAAAAGACTTTATACTTAATATTCAAAGGTAGTTTAAGAAACGTATCAAAAGAGGTTTTTTCTTCTATGGCTGCTTTGATTTCTATTCTAAGTCCATGTGCAGAATCAATAGGTATTAAATATTTGAAATCGGGGTCTGTTATAGCTGTACCTACAGACACTGTTTATGGTTTAGCCTGTGATGCTACTAATAAAGCAGCTATAAACAGTTTGTACACTATTAAATGTAGAAATGAGAATAAACCATTGGCTATTTGTTTAAGTGAAGTGAGTGATGTAAAATCTTGGGCTCATATTGAACATCTTCCACCAAAACTTTTAAATTCATTGCTTCCAGGACCTATAACTTTAATCCTTCAAAGTGCTAATTGTACATTAGACAGTTCTCTAAGTTTAAAAGGAAAGGTTGGCATTAGAATTCCAGACTATAACTTTATAAGAAATTTATCATCAGGGTTAGGCAAACCTTTAGCTTTAACTAGTGCTAATTTAAGTAACGAACCCAGTGCTGTGGAAGTTATAGGATTTAGTAATATTTGGGCTAAATTACCTGTTATATTTGATGGTGGTAAATTAAAAGCTAATATTAGTGCGTCTACTGTTGTAGATTTGTCAGAATCTGGTACATTTCACATAGTACGAGAAGGAGTTGCCTGTCAAGAGATAATTAATACTTTAATTAAATTTAATTTAAAAAATAAATATTCGCTTAAGAATCGAATGACAAACTAAAAATGAACAAGATTTTAAAAAGCGTCCGCTCTGTTACTAATAATAAAGATGAAATACTTAAAAAATCCATAATTAATCAATTGTCAGATAGTTGCAAAGAAATACATTATACTAGTGTTGAAGAAAATAAATCTCCAAAAAATAGTGAGTACTCCACAACTGAAGCAGCTAATACTTTATGTTCTACCATTGAAGCTCTCTTTCTACATGGATTGAGAGATACTCTAACTCATAGGTTCAAAAAGGCTTTAGCAGATGTTGATGAACAGCCAGAGCCAAGCTTTTGGTCCCCTTTGTTAGTTATTTCTCATCGCCAAATTATAGACCAAGTAAGTTTTTTTGATATTTTTTATTATTTAATTAAACAAAATATACTTGGGTGTTTGCCATAAATAATTTGCCATTATTGATATTCAGTTATTGTGGTAGTCAAACAGAAGTTTTGAATTAAATATAAATAACATCGATATCTGTAATATCTTGTTTTTTTAAGATGTTTTATTTTAAAACAACCATGCGTACCTAAAAAGGGAGCCAAAGAAAAAATAGGAAAATAAATATATTTCCCTATTTTTTTTCCGATTTTCTCCCATTTTTTCCTAGTTTTCCTATTTTTTTACATTTTCCCATTTTCCATATTTTTCTTTATTTATTTATTTATTTATTTATTTATTTATTGTAAGAAACAAACAGGCTTATAGCCTTTACAAGTTCCTGTTTAAAGAAAAAAAAAATTTTACAACTTGAATAAAATTTCAAAAAAGAAAGAAGATGATACTATACTCTACCTTGCGGAACTGAGAGGGATACCGGATTAAGTCACTGATTTATATATATTCTATTTTTCCATATTTTCACTATATTTTCCCATTTCTATTTTTCCCGTTTTTTCCTCTTTTTCCTATTTTCACCATTTTTCTTTTTTTCCAATTTTCTCTTATTTTGTTCGTGTTTTTTTTAATACTTCCTGTTTTGATCTATTTTTTCATATTTTTCATATTTTCTCCTATTTTTAAATATTTTTTTTCCCATTTTCTTGGTATTCTCTCCTTTTTTATATTTTTCCCCATTTTCCGCACTTTTCCCTATTTTTCCTAATTTTTCCATATTTTTTTCCTGTTTTCCCCATTTCCTCATTTTTCCATAATTTTCTTTGTTTTTCCTATTTCTCCCTATTTTTCCTCTTTTCGCCTATTTTTTCTATTTTTTTTGCCATTTTTCTATATTTTCTTCCTATTCTCTCCCATTTTTTAATAGTTTTCTCCATTTTCCGCATTTTTCCCTGTTTTTCGCCTTTTTCCCTCTTTTTCTTTTATTTTTCCAGGTTTTTTCCTCTTTTTTCAATTTTTTCATATTCTCCCTATTTTTCTTTATTTTTCCGTTTTCCTGTTCATTTCTAATTCTTAATGTTTTTCCATATTTTCCCTGTTTTCTCCTATTTTTCGCATTTTTCTATATTTTCTTTGTTTTTTTCAGGTTTTTTCCATTTTGCCCTATTTTCCCATATTTTTTCCTATTTTCGCCCATTTTTTTCTATTTTCTTGGTATTCTTACAATCTTCTTCCATTTCTTCCTATTTTTTCCTGTTTTTCCGTCAAATGTGGCGGTCAAATTAATTGCATTTTGATCGTTATTTGTCGTTCGTTTTCCTTTTTTCTTATTATAAAAAATACGGACGGACGAACGGCCACACAATGCAATTTTATAAGAGGGGCTCGCTTCGCTCGCTCCCTAATTGTTAACACTATAAGTACAATAATAACAAAGAAATGGGATGACCAAATTTTCTCAAAAAGGCAAATACCAAAACTGTATATAATTATTATTACCATTAACCTTATTAATGAAATAGAAAAGTAAAGCTCTTGTTTGAAATCAATATTAGCAATAAATAGGTACATTGTTATAAGAATATTTTTCCTAAATTGATCAACACAATAATTATAATTTATTGTGTAGCAGTATTATTAGTTTCGTTATCATTTTTTTTTTCATTTTAGTGATATTTAGAAATTATATATTAAATTTGTATCTTTGATTACAATACATTTATCATCACTTTGGTATTCATAACATACATGACTCATTTTATTAATTAATTTTTCTAGATAACAAATTTATCTCAAATAACAACAGAAGTAGGACAATGTAGAGCATGGATCCGTCTAGCTTTAAATGATTGTCTCCTCTCTTCATACTTAATGACTATTCGACAAGATTTTTCATCCTTAAAGTCATATTACAGGGTGAATGCTTTTCTACGAGATGGAGAATTATTAGATGTAGCTCAGAGATTAATTGAAGGTGTAGAAGCATTTAAATCGTTTACTCTACCTTTTAATTCAAGTTTACTTAATACTTGGCCTTTACCTAGTTTAATTCTAGCTGGAATATGGGCTCCTACTTTAAAATCTTGTCCAGTCGCTCCATGCGATGATGTAGCACAGGCTATTACTGAATCTACTAAAGCTATTAACTTTGAGAACAGTTCTGACACAGCTTCAGTGTGTTCTGGATTATCTTTTAATTCACAATCTTCTGGGTTAAGACAAATTGTAGCTTTAACTGAAGATGAAGTACTAAAAATAATTCTAGCAAAAGACAATGATAAATTAACCACTAATTCTCAGTCTATAGATGATCTTAAATCTTCCTGTAGTTCTGATCAAGAGAGAAGTACTGATCTTGATATAAACTACAGTGTGGGAAATTCTTTAAATAAACGAAGTGGATGGTCTTTCGATGAAAGTCAAATTAATGAAAACATAGACAATGTTATAACTGATGAAAAATTTAAACAAAATGAAAATGAACCCAAATCCATGGATACCAGTTTTAATGCTTTGATTGAAAGTTATAATATGCTTAGTGGAGCTTTTATTAAAACTCCAGATATCAGGGATGTGTGGCAAAAATTTGAAGACGAAAGAAGAGAAACCAAAGAAATGATGAAGGTACAATTTATATTATTTTTCTATAAATAAATAGCTAATAAAAAACAATACATACTTTAAAATTGTATTATCATTAAACATCATTATTTATATACATATTTCCTTATATTCCTTATATATATATTTCCTTTAAGTTCTTATCATTAATGTTCCTTATTAACTGTTACTTAATAATGATACAATTATATTTTAATTTAGGTTGAGGAGCAGGAACCTATTATCGTGATAGCAGGTTCTCCCAAAGTAGAAGTGACTATGGCATCACTGGTAGGAAAAATAGCAAGAGAAAAAGGACTTGATTTCCAAAATTATGAATGTATGGATTGTAAACAGCTTTTAGGAATAGATAATAAACCAAAGTAAGTAAAATTGAAAATAAATAAATATCTAGAAAATATTGAATCTTTACATCAGTTCGGAAACAATTTTTGTCTCTATAAATTTAAACATACTTACTTTTTTTTTAGTAATTTAATTTTTTGTATATTTCAGAGTTTGTGCCTTTACTGGTGATTATTTTTGTGATAACTGTATGAATACAGAATTTGTTCAAATACCTGCCAAAATTATCCATAATTGGGACTTTAAGGCATATCCTATATCTAGGAGAGGAATTAACTATCTAAACGAAGTTAAAGATCACCCAATAATCGACTTTAAGGTAAACTATTCGACACACAAAAATTTTTAAATTTAGTTTGAGGTCTTTATGAGTATCAAAAAAAACATGAAAATTTATGTTTAATTAATTGTGATTATTTTTTTTTGTTCATTATGACAACTCTTCCTCTCAATAAATAAACCAGATTTTATTTTGTAGTAAACTTTGGGTCGAAAGTCTTGTGTTTCAAAGATAAAAGGTATTAAAAGTGTTTTTTAAGGTTTTTTGTTTATAGTATGGCTAATTTTAAATTTTTTTAATAAATTTTTTTGTTGTTTGACTAAACTATGGGAGTTTTTATTTTTACATAGGAAACAGTTTTGTATATTCCATAGTAGTGAGTGATTTTATTACCGATTTCCTCCCATCTTTAATGACACTGAAATTATAAAATATATCAATTTCTGCAGTTCTGATTTCATTTTGAATTAATATTTCGTAACCTTTTACTATTTGACAATTTTTAACTGAAGTTTTTCTTGAATTAAGTATTAGAAAAAGTTCTTCCCGATGTTACGAATATTTGATGATTGTACACGCCCATGCAATTTAACAGAAATATGACCACAAATGGACAGGATGCAGCGATCCGAATAAATGGCATCTAATCACTAGCTATGACTCCCCTTGATTTCTTTTTTGACTAGGAAAGAAAAGATGGGTGATTTGGTAATATGAAAAAACCTTTTGAATTTCAAGCTTTTATTAGTTTTTTTTATGACTTAATCAATTATAAGTTCAATTTAATATGTTAAAAACATTTGTTGACTGTTCACTTAATTGTTCAACATAACATTATCTGCTGGAATCTTTTCTGTCATTCAGTAAGTAAAGTTCTCCTTGATTACGAATATTTTTTTTCTCGAAAAAATCGATTTTGAAATTATAATTATAATTTTTTCTGTTTTAATCTAAAGGCTTAAGGTTTACTAATATTAATAAATAGATTTTAATGTATTTCATTGAGCTATGTAATGTTATTTAGTATTTGTCTGGTATATTTATTTGTTTCTACTCAAATAAACAAATTATATTACATGTTTCACAAAATACTCAGTACAGCGCTAGAGAAAATACCAATAATCATGAAAATAATCGAATTCAGCCAAGTAAAATATAGACTTATATGTCAAAATGCGACAGAAAATGTAAAAAACTTTTTAGGATTAGCAGCACTATAAACAAAAAATCTCTAAAAAAATGGTAACTCTTTGAAAGAGTACGTTTCAAAAAGTTAAACTTAAAAATAACTATTATTAATTTCTATATTTTTGTCTTCTGATCTAACTAATTTCTCGCAAAATATCTACTCATATTTTTACTACCTACTCATATTTTTACTACCTACACTACTAAAATTACAGTTCGGCAGACAGTTAAAAACAATGTTTGAACATTTATATCAAATTTAATTTTGGGTACAATTACTATTTGTACTATTTGAAAAAAAGGCAGTATATTCTCCCAAAATATAAAAACTGTTTATTATTACCTGTACATTTTTGCACTATTTTTTAGGTTTCAAATCCTCATATATATGGGGTAGTCGAAGAAATGGCCCAGCTTCAGATTTTAAGGAATCAATTAAATTTTCTTAGAGCATATTTATTTACTTGTAGGGAACCTGTAATTGAAGAACTGCAGAAGCAAATGTGGCCAAGGGAATACATGTATGAGCATATTCACCAATATTCTATTTTGGTAAGTGAAATATTCGCCAAGTTAAATACATTTTGTTTTTTACTGATGTGCCATTTATACCCGGGGCCTACTTTATTTAGAGATTGGATTTGAATTTTTTAAAGAGAATACTTTTATTTGCTTTAAATACTCTTGATGTTTAGAAACGGAAGAGGAACAAATGTTTTTAATATTTTTAAAATGTCTCTCAATTGGTTGCTCAAAATTTTAAATATGGAAAACTATTGATATGTGCCGTGCAGATAAACAATTTTTTTAACGGTAATTTTTTGCATTTATAAGATAACTTAAAATTACAACAACCTTCATTAAATTAGAAAAAGCTTGATGCATTTATACCAATACTAATTTTCACATGAACGTTGTATGTTTCCTTTCAGCAATGGCGTAGATAACTTTTTTCCTGGGAGGCGGGGTAATCAAACTTTTAGACAAATATGTTTGTCCGTGTCTACATTTCATATATTTTATTTCTTTTCGTGCTATTTTTGGTATAATGGAGGGGGGTAATTACCCCCTTTACCACCATATCTACGCCCTTGCCTTTCAGGACTGAAGATGGCTTTCAGCTGAAACTAATCGCCTTACTTTGTTACTTTTTTGCTGATTATATATGGTACAAGAGTGTGTTTTATTTCTACATTATTTGACCACATTTGAGAGATAAATAACTTTTTGGAATTAAAACACCTATTAATAATGAACTATTTTCTTTTAATTTAGGATCTTTCTGATGTCATGAATGGGTTACTGGCTCAACAATTGGAAAAAGTAGTAGTTTTTGGAAAGGAACATGTGTATACTTGCTGGTTATGTAGTCAAAAAGGGTTTGTTTGTGAGCTTTGTGATAAACCGAAGCCTTTATTTCCTTTCGACACTGATAATGTATATCGTTGCGATGTTTGTAGTGGTGTTTATCACAAAACTTGTTTAAATTCAACGAAACCATGCCCAAAATGCAAAAGAAGAAAAAAACGGGAAGAATTACCTCTTCTTGGTGCTATTACATTTGATTAAAGTATTATTGTTAAATACTTTGTTACGTTATAATAACTTGCTTTTAATAAAAAAATTTCAACAATTTTGTAGTTTTTTTTTAAATATTAAATTGCGATATTTACATAAAAAACACAATATAAATATCTGATCGTTTGTTTTTATTATACGGGACCATGGATAGTGAGTACAATCAAATTAACGACACAGTAACCGGCTGCAAATTGGCTCGAGATTATTAGTTTTCTAACCATGTCTATAAAGTTTAATGGCGATCAAGGTATACTTTACATGGTCCGAGTATTTAGAAAACCAGTAATCCAATAACTAAAAAAATAAAAGTATTTTCCAAAAAAAAAAGATAGAAAGAAACAGGTAACGAAGCCAAATTCTAATTGTCATTCTCTATTCATTCCCATAGTTTCATCAAGATTAGAGACAAAAAAAAAATTGGCTCAAAAAAACGGAAGGTTAACCCCTTTGAAATTTTTGAAAAATACGATCTCTCCGATGTGAATGAAAATTTGTACAAAAGTGGTATAAAGTGCGTGGATTTCGAAAAACAAGGTAGTTTTTCTCAAAAAAATTTATTAAGAGAGTTATCGATTTTTTAATAATGCATGAAGACACTTTCGCCATTTTTCTAAATTGATTGTATCTCCTTAACCATGAGGAATTAATAAACGAAACTCAACACGTGTATAATACCCGAACTACACTTGAATATGCATAATACAGGGAGCAGAATAAACTAATGAGTAACTAGAAAAATCAAAGTATTTTCCAAAAAAAAAAAGATAGAAAGAAACAGGTAACGAAGCCAAATTCTAATTGTCATTCTCTATACATTCTCATAATTTCATCAAGATCAGAGACAAAAAAAAAATTGGCTCGAAAAAACGGAAGGTTAACCCCTTTGAAATTTTTGAAAAATACGATTTCTCCGATGTGAATGAAAATTTGTACAAAAGTGGTATAAAGTGCGTGGATTTCGAAAAACAAGGTAGTTTTTCTCAAAAAAATTTATTAAGAGAGTTATCGATTTTTTAATAATGCATGAAGACGCTTTCGCCATTTTTCTAAATTGATTGTATCTCCTTAACCATGAGGAATTAATAAACGAAACTCAACACGTGTATAATACCCGAACTACACTTGAATATGCATAATACAGGGAGCAGAATAAACTAATGAGTAACTAGAAAAATCAAAGTATTTTCCAAAAAAAAAAAGATAGAAAGAAACAGGTAACGAAGCCAAATTCTAATTGTCATTCTCTATACATTCTCATAATTTCATCAAGATCAGAGACAAAAAAAAAATTGGCTCGAAAAAACGGAAGGTTAACCCCTTTGAAATTTTTGAAAAATACGATTTTTCCGATGTGAATGAAAATTTGTACAAAAGTGGTATAAAGTGCGTGGATTTCGAAAAACAAGGTAGTTTTTCTCAAAAAAATTTATTAAGAGAGTTATCGATTTTTTAATAATGCATGAAGACGCTTTCGCCATTTTTCTAAATTGATTGTATCTCCTTAACCATGAGGAATTAATAAACGAAACTCAACACGTGTATAATACCCGAACTACACTTGAATATGCATAATACAGGGAGCAGAATAAACTAATGAGTAACTAGAAAAATCAAAGTATTTTCCAAAAAAAAAAAGATAGAAAGAAACAGGTAACGAAGCCAAATTCTAATTGTCATTCTCTATACATTCTCATAATTTCATCAAGATCAGAGACAAAAAAAAAATTGGCTCGAAAAAACGGAAGGTTAACCCCTTTGAAATTTTTGAAAAATACGATTTCTCCGATGTGAATGAAAATTTGTACAAAAGTGGTATAAAGTGCGTGGATTTCGAAAAACAAGGTAGTTTTTCTCAAAAAAATTTATTAAGAGAGTTATCGATTTTTTAATAATGCATGAAGACGCTTTCGCCATTTTTCTAAATTGATTGTATCTCCTTAACCATGAGGAATTAATAAACGAAACTCAACACGTGTATAATACCCGAACTACACTTGAATATGCATAATACAGGGAGCAGAATAAACTAATGAGTAACTAGAAAAATAAAAGTATTTTCCAAAAAAAAAAAGATAGAAAGAAACAGGTAACGAAGCCAAATTCTAATTGTCATTCTCTATACATTCTCATAATTTCATCAAGATCAGAGACAAAAAAAAAATTGGCTCGAAAAAACGGAAAAATACGATCTCTCCGATGTGAATGAAAATTTGTACAAAAGTGGTATAAAGTGCGTGGATTTCGAAAAACAAGGTAGTTTTTCTCAAAAAAATTTATTAAGAGAGTTATCGATTTTTTAATAATGCATGAAGACGCTTTCGCCATTTTTCTAAATTGATTGTATCTCCTTAACCATGAGGAATTAATAAACGAAACTCAACACGTGTATAATACCCGAACTACACTTGAATATGCATAATACAGGGAGCAGAATAAACTAATGAGTAACTAGAAAAATCAAAGTATTTTCCAAAAAAAAAAGATAGAAAGAAACAGGTAAGGAACCCAAATTCTAATTGTCATTCTCTATTCATTCCCATAGTTTCATCAAGATTAGAGACAAAAAAAAAATTGGCTCAAAAAAACGGAAGGTTAACCCCTTTGAAATTTTTGAAAAATACGATCTCTCCGATTTGAATGAAAATTTGTACAAAAGTGGTATAAAGTACGTGGATTTCGAAAAACAAGGTAGTTTTTCTCAAAAAAATTTATTAAGAAAGTTATCGATTTATTAATAATGCATGAAGGCGCTTTCGCCATTTTTCTACATTGTTTATATATCTCCTTAACCATGAGGAATTAACGAACGAAACTCAACACGTGTATAATACCCGAAATACACTTGAATATGTATAATACGCAGTGAGAAGAATAAACTAATGAGTAACTAGAACTAAGATTAAGAGGTTCAGACATCCACCACTTTTAAAACACTCCTTCGGTATGGGAGAAAAATAATTGCAAATTTTAGAAAAATGAAAGATAAGTAGTAGTAATTTTTATTTCACAGATTACATCTTTGTTTTATATTATTAATTTTTATAATTTTGGTAAAATAGATATTAATTGTATATAACTAAATAAAAAATACACACAAATTTAAAAACTTTTAAGGCGAAGTTAAACTTAAAAATTTAAAGAAAATACAAAGTTTAACATTACATACAGGATAACACAGTTCGTATATATGAAGTATATTCAAAAGAAATTATTTTACTCGTTTCTTTTTAAAGTTAAAATATATACCTATTTTGTTTAAATTCAGAGAAAAGTAGTGAGTGGAATGTTAAAAGCATTGAACTCGATATTAACAAAAATATATATGGTCCCTATATCGTACTGAACAGATTAATTAAATAAATACAATCGCAACTAAAAGCTACGAAATTTGTAAATAAAAATTATTTCCTCTCGCGCTAACAACAAATTCTTTATTTATAAAAACTCGAAATGAAAAAGACTCCGTAATAGAAAGATTCTTAGAGGTTACTAACTTTTTTAACTAGAATTTTCCAATAACATACTGAAAATTGTAGTCCATGGCTGTTTGTTATTTTTATCTTATAAGCTATAATTAAATAAAATGTTAGTAGCTTCTCAGCTTTTGTGTATTTGAAATTTACATCAATTTTTTTTAAGTATGCGAATACAATTTTATATACTCCATTTATCCCCAAGATAAAGTGCTTAACAATTGTAATCTGTGTAATTTAATTTAGCTCCATTTCTCTATAGTAAATTGAAGACTTCACGAAAAGTCTTAGAGAAATAAATTATTGTATTTGTTTATATTAATTGTTAATTTAATAAAACTATATCCAGTCTTCACGTAAACTCATCAGCACGTATTTCTTTTACATGAGCTCTTTATCTTAGGGATGGATATAGTATATTTATATATACTTTAAAAAACTCAGTGGTCCTGTAAGCAGATACGGTAAAGAGGTAAGGGTTGTAGATTTAATTTAAAAAATGTCAAATTTCTCTAATGAGCAAGTTTTCATACATCCAGTGAATATTAAAATAAGTTCACAATTTTCTTAGATTAGGCTATGGGGAATCGAGCACAAATAAATGTAAAATTTATAATATAACTATTATAACAATACATTGGCAAATAACTTTGTTTTCAAAATTTAATATAACATATCATCAATATATCAACAATTACTATACACTAGCTACTGACTTGTCAGTAACACTCATACTATACAAAACTACAACTATTTTTTAAAACATTCGTTCTTACACTTCGTTGAAATATAAATAAATTTGTTCCTCAAGATCTAAAGGTAGTCTCCTAATCTCAGGTTTATTAATTTGTATTTCGTAGGACTCCAAAAATTGCATTAAATTTGATAACTAAAAAAACAACGGAGAACCACTAGATCAAAAGAAAAAGTGTTTTAATTTAAAAAAACTTAATGTTAAAGTCTTTCCCTGTAATATTGGTAGTATTTATTTTCTTTGCTGTACCAGTTTATTAATTATACAATTACTTTTGTCTTTTCAAATTATACCATATAAAATTTAAAAGTACATAACTATAATGGTTAACAGAGAACTTTATAAGACACATATTTACTTCTACTACTAAAACACAGTTAACAATGGTTAATTTGTAGGTATTACTTAGACTTTGAATCTGTTAAGGCACGATGACTACTCCTTACAGCTAATGGGGATGATGGGGTTTTAGGACTACTTATTGATTTGCTTTTTTTCAGCTTCGAGTTGTGGCTTTTCTGAAGATTTCTTTCATGAGCATATAGAAGGACACCTATATGTCTATGACCTGCTTCCATTGCTATTTTTAAAGCTGTACTACCATCCTAAAAGAAATAATAAGTTACAATTCAAACTATATACATACAATTAATATTATAACATTTTAAACTATGTTCAATAAAAAAAAAATAAAATTCTTCTATATTATATGCTTGTTGTTTCTATTTTTACCAAATTGCTTATTAACTAAATTTATTTTACATACCACATCAATAATGGTGGAGTCACAGTCTGGTTGGCACAAGAAATGTTTAACTATTTCAATATGGCCGTGTTCAGCTGCACACATTAATGCTGTACTGCCATCTTCATCCTGAATATTTATATCTGCACCTGCTTCAAGTAACATTTTTACCATGTCCAATCGCCCATGGCTTACTGCCAACATTAGTGCCGTCTGACCATGCTAAAAAAACAAAATTTGTTATTAATACAAACTTTGATTATTTGCATTATTAAAATTATCTAAAATATAGTAAATATTGTATAATGTAGCTTTTATATTAACAAAATTTAACCTGTTTAGCTCTAATATTAACATCTGCTAACTGGAACAACCTTCTGACAACATTGGCATGAGTTTGTGATCGTACTTCAGCCAAGGAAACTAACATAACACACGTATATCCAGCCTTATTCTGTTTATTTATATCACATACTTTGGAATCCAGTAAAATAGATACAACATCGAAGTTACCATGAGAGACAGCATAATGCATTGCAGTATTTCCACTAGAATCGCTCATGTTTACTACGTACTCTAATAATAGACTCGACATATCTTCTAGAGCGTCTAAGTAGTCTTCTACATCTAGAGGATTAGCTGTTACTAAGCTTGATATTTTGAACCATTCTGTTTGGACTATGTTTATTGCACTATGGTTTGTCATCTTTTTTGATGGATTTTTTAAAAGAGAATCATTTAAGACTTTCATTGCACCCTGCATTTCTTTACTTGGCACAGCTCTGTAAAAAAACCAAGATAGTAAATTAAAACGAAAAACTAGTTTAATAATATCTGGATTTGAGATCTTGTGAACAGTAAGGAAAGTTTTTTTAGAAAATTAGTAATAGTAAAAAATTAGAAAGCAGATACAATTTTGTTTTATATCACAAATATAGATATGTTTTGTTTAATTATATACTGATGCAAAGATATATTAAAAATGGTAAATAAATGTCAATTTTAATATTTTTTAATTTTATTATATGTTAGTATTCATGCAAATGTATTACTTACTTTTTTCTGTTTTGGTTCAGAATAGGTTGAAAAATTGTAGATTCTGATACAGGCAGTGTAATCTCTTGTATTTGCACTTTGGTAATTGGAGCTGTAGAATTGACACCATTTTGAGCATGTGAGATTGGTTCTCCTAATTTTAAATTATTTTTTACCTTATCTAAGGGGTTTGTATCATTTGATATGACTTTAGGTGATAAATCTAAACCAGACAACCTACAAAATATTTAATATCAATATCACTTTCATATATATTTATATACTATTTCGCATTTTGCAATGAGCACTTATCATTATCTAAATTTTTTACATACATATACATAACAATTTTTACTAGCATGTAATATCTATTCTTATTAGATAATAACCTAAAGCGTTTTTTTACCTTGTGAGTAGAATATGTTGATGCATATATGAGCAATTAGCATTTTGATGTCTTTCCATAGATGTTAACATTTAAAAAATTAGAATTTGATTATTTTCAAGACATAACGAAATAAATGGGTAAATAAAAGCTATTAATCTAAGTTGCCGCGCACTGTATTTGGTTTAGCAAGCCCTGATCAGAACCGTACTTAGTATACTTTCAGCCCAAAAAAAATGGTTCAATAGGGTAAAAAATATATTGATTACATTTTGAATTACACGTTTTATTATCTTAATATATTAATAAATTGTTATTATGCTCAATACATTGAGAACTAAAGAATATAGTATGTATATTATACAGCAAAGTAGAGAAGATATTTTTCTCAGCCGAGCTTAATAATAAGTTGCGAGGCTGAGAATAATCTTCTCTATCGTGGTTTATATAAAAATTTATCTTCTCGACTAGAACACAGCGTAAATAATGATATCTTCTTATACTAGTAGTGGAAAAAAACATTTATTGATGTCTTTTAATTCAAACAAAAACTCTTCCAATGCTAGCTCAGTTAGATACGATTTAATATTGTGTATTATTACAATGTACTTTTGTCGAATATTCCTTTATTATTTGAAAATTATGAATTTCCACCAAAATAAAATTTATGAAAAGATTTTTTTTTGTTAACTAGATAAATTGACAAATAGCGGCATTTTAATAAACGAAATTGTGTTTAAATAGGAATGTGTATTTCTTAACATTCGTTGCATGAATCACTGTAAAGATTTTTAGGAAGAACATAAAACATCAAAATGCGAGATCCCGTCCTGTATGACTGACGATTTTTAACAATTCTGCGCTTGCCCGATAGCTTGTACTTTCTTTGAAATAATTGATTTGCATGGTAGATAGGCATTTATTTGGCGTGGCACAAATGTGAAGATTGATTTAATTTGATTTTAGTTAATTAAACATTTCTCCCTGAAAAATGAAAATAAAAACCGTTCTTGAGAACATAAATCAATATGCTACAACAGCTGATAGTGACATTTAATCAATAAAGTCTCACAAGCTGAAAATATACAATTTTATATATAAGGGTATTTTTTTAACGTTTAGCGATATCGCTGGTTTAATGTCACGTTTATTTGTGACTGTTTAGAAGATGGTCGCAAATTAAAAACAAAATTGGTATGTGGGTTCTCTATAGGCAAACAGCATTAGATTGTTAATTTGATTAATGTTTAATGCGAAGATTTTCCTGCAACTATAGCCAAAGGGCGCCATCAATCATCAGTAAATCGCCCCCCAAACCAACGGCAAATAAATAATAATGGATTTAATATACAGATAGAAAATATTAAATAAAATAATTACTTTGTTTGTGATGGGGAAAATTTATCTGTGGGTGAATATACTTTGGTGTAAGTATCTTGCCTTCTAAATTTTCGAATTTCTACAGGAGTGGTCGGTATTTGTGGCCTAGGTATCCTAGAGGGCGTTGGACTACCGCCATCTTTTTTCCAAACTTCTTTAAGTTCTTCTTCCTTAATTTTTTCACACTTAGAACAAGCTGTTAATTCAGCTGTAGTATTGGAACTCTTATCTGAAAGTATGGATTTTTGTTCTTTCGCTTCACAGCCTACATGTTTTTTTATTGTTACTAAGTCTTGTGTGTCGGTGTGTCTTGAAACTGTATATTTTTCATATTGTGTGGTTTTTTCGGCTTTTTTCGGCTGGAATTGACAGGATTTTGTCGAAGACGGTTTACGGATTTCGACCTAAAATTAAATTGAAGTTTTTCTTTAACAAATTCATTAATTTTTTTTGAGGGCGACTTAAATGTAATTAAAGCGTAAATATCAAATTAAGAAGCGTTGAATTTTGAATTAAAACAGCTTTATGTTGGGAATAAAAGTCAAACCTTTTAAAAAGAAAAACAATAAAAATAAAGTTTAATGAAAAGCATAGACTTTTAAAGTGAACTGTCGAATTAATTATTAATTTAAAATTTAAAAATCAATCAAATTTTGGTATTCTAAAATTAAGAAGATACATGTTTGCTTTTCTGTAATTATAAGACATATATCAAATGCGCGTTAAAATAAAAGTTTTAATTCAATTAATGAAATAATTGTAGTTTCTTACCTGACAAGTTCTATTAATACTATTTGGTTCGTATTGTGATGCTATCGTTCGTGTTCTAGTAGTTAAATTGAGCCTGTCTTCTCCCATATTAAATGATTTACTTCTAGAAGTTAAGGACGCTAAAGATATAGGGGATGTATGACTATCTTGGTTTGATTCTGGACCAACACCTACTGATCTTTTAAGAGCGTTACATTTTTCGCATATAATGTCGCTAACTGTGTCATCTGAGCTACCTATTGAATAGCACTCGACGCATTTTTGTACGCAGAAATCTGCTACTCTAGCTTTAGCTAGGATACCTTTTTCATTAAATTTTTTGGTATCCGTTTGAGTGTGTGTGTTGAATTTTGGTGAGAGAGGCAATTCGAATTTAAACTGGACACCAATGTCCCTGTTGCCTTTTTGGAGTAAGGTTTGAGTTTCTTTTGAAATCGTAATTTTTTTAGTGCTAAGTAGATTCTGGTTGTTTAGGAACTTTACTTTTTCATGAAGCCACTTATCTGCGAAGTCGGTTTCTGTTGTTCCAGTAGAAACAGTTTTTGTATGAGGTGTTTGATGGCCTACTCCAATATTTCTAGTCAGAACACCGCACATTACTCCAAAATCTTTTCTAGGAGGAGGAGGAGGAGGAGAAGATTCCTTTTTCATTGATGGTTCCAGATTATTTACGTTAGTAAACGAGTGAGACCTTTGGCGATTGTACTGCGGTTGAATGTAATTTCCATTTATATGGGTTAGATTATTTGATTCTTCCGTTTTCAGCCTAAGGAGTAGTCGACGATTTTCTTTCTTCAGATTGTCAACTTGTTCCTAATAATACCAATATTAAAAATAAGATTTGTATAAGAAAGAACGTCATCATGCAGATCTAAGGGAAAACATGACGAGGAACGAGTCGAACATTTATTCATTGGTTCACTAATTACGCGTTATTCTTCCCCTACTCTTTTATTTAAAAATCTTGAACAATAAATTATGTAGGAAAGTTACATAAAATCTATTAAAGGTCGCAATAAAAATATTCGCTTCTCTTTAACTTGGAAGCATTTTTTAGAAAAAAGGATTTTGTACTTGGCCATGTATTATGTCCTCTATAGCGACTGACCTAAAACGTTAAAAAAATAGTTTCTGGATATTATTTGTGGTAATTTTATCTTAGATCTGCACGATGAACGGTTTTTTATTTATACACTCAGTACCAAGTTAAAAAATGTTCCATTCAAAAGAAATTTCACGTAAATTAGTAAATAAAGCATACCTGGATATTATGAAGAAATGATATAGAAACTATTTCAAAAGTTACAGATTATAAAATAGTTATATCCATTTGAAAATTCTATAAAATTTGATATCTTAAGAAAATGTGAACATGTTATTTCAACTTTACTGTGAACTTAAATACTCATAAAAAAAATTCATACCAAATGAAATTCTGATTTGATTCAGAAATTACTTGCATATTTATGCCATATTAGTATGTTTAAATGCTAAATATTAAGCGTGAAACTTAAATTACTAACTTTAAATACTAAGTGACAAATTACATAAGTATTAGATATGAATCAGTTTAGTAAATGTAGAAATGATACTAATTTACGACATTTTAATATTAAAATAACCCAATTTTTTTAACAAATGTTCGTTTATTAAGAGCAAATCAATAAAATTTAGTATTCAAGGAAAAAAATATATCGACACTTGCTACTTTTTGGTTAACATTTTGATTAAATGTTTTCCTACAGAAATGTTCAAAGGTATGGACATTTATATTAGAATAATGAAATAAAAACCGACCACTCCATTTAACGTCTGAAAACTGCATTTAAGTTTCGACTTAATTAATTATCATTATAAATATTTTATATTTAAAAATACATAGCAGGATAGTTCTAATAATAATATTAAAGACAATTAAAAAAAATGATATTTCAAATGAGATATTTTACTTATTGGACAGTCAAATTAAATATTAATATATGTAGGTACCTAAATGAAAAATATAAATGTAGATTATGTGCCAACTTAGGTTATTGGCAGATACTTGTATGAATAAAACCATGCTTTTGTAAAGTTAAACCTCACCTAATAATAAAATATGTCTAAAAATATATCGAAAACAACTATTTGAATAGTAAAAATTAAGAAGTGAATGAAAATAGAACAAGTGTATATAAATAATTAATAATTTAATGTGAAAAAGGATAAAAACTTACAACAAAATCAGCAGTAAAAATTTTTATAACAAATTGAACACTAAAGTTATGTAAAGGATTTTTATAAACAATAATAAACACATATTTCTCACAACATAAATAAGTGAATTTAAAATGACGACTACGGGAAAACTTATTGAGGTATTGAACGGTAGCAAATTCACCAGCATTTGATTAATAATCAACATGGAGTGATTCATAAGCTATTTACCGCCAAGTACATAAACCGTTACGGGCTAAGGGCTTGATCAACTGCACGCTATTGACAAAGGAGTTGAACTATTGCACACAAGAATGTATTAGAACTCAACTTTTAAACTAAATATCGGTTAGTAATATAATTATCATTCAATAAAAAATGTAAAAAACTTTTGTTTAAAATCTGTAGAATTGCAATTAATAAAAATATACCGACATACCTAATCTTATCAATTATAACAAAAGATAAAAGAACTAATTATTGTTGGTATTTGCAAATACAAATCGAAGAACATAAATTGATAACTTTATTATTTGTAAATAAATTATGTTTTGACATTTTTAGAATTTTTTATGTATATAAATAATTCAGTATTAGGGTTTTGAAAAAAATAAAGGTTTTATAAAATAAAAGAAAGCGTATCATTATTGTTTCATGTCGTAATTATTAGTATTTTTAATTAGTATATAACATACTGTCAAGATATGCAAAAAATAAAAATTTTTGAATAAAAAGTCATATTTGGAAACGTTCTTATTAATTTAACTGTACATTTAAATATGTGTAAATTGCTTGACAATTAAAAAACAGCTCGTTTTATTTATTAATCAAAATCGTAATTTTTAATTCACAAAATAAAAAATATTTCCAATAATGTGTTAAACTTGACCTGATTTTACGCTTTTATATTCGGTTAATGAAAGAAAGTAATATTTTAACGCTACCTTTAGTTTAGGTACCATCTTCACTTGATCTTCCAATTGTCTAGTTCTGTCAAGGCTCAAAGCCATTTGTTCTCTGATGTTTTGCAAAGCCATAGGGCCCATCCCAGACAATTCAAATCCACCACTGTCAAAATCGTGTCTTCTAGGCCCATCATGGGCCGTCGGTAAGACAGTCATGGTACCACCGGAAGCTGTAGGAACCCTTCGTGAATTTTCTGTACATAATAATGAGAAACAACTATATTCGTGTTCGCTCTCTGAATTACAATTACAATCTAACCCCTCTGGATATTCATAATCAACGAAAATAATCTTATCTATAAGATATATTAGAATCCTGATAAGCCAGAACCACATTGAAAAAATTACACTTAACAAACGCACTTTATTTATTTTTTCCATTGCCTAATATGCACCTGCCGCTTTTAATTTTAAAGCAGATTGTTCTTAGGTTAGTTGAGTCGATTTACTGCAGGAAAGTATATTAGCAACAATCAATAATGCGCATGCGTTTTGTATGGTAGAATGAACAATTGTTTAGCTCTGTTGAACATAGTACATGGTCATAGGCGTTCAAAACTTAGTAAAACTTTTTTGGGTTAGCTACCTATTTTGTATTTTAAATTTGAAAATCACATTTTTTTTGATTAAAATGAAAGTGAGGCATATTTTTCTGCTTATAATTGCATTGCTTGTAAAGTGATTTGTAAATACCTAGTTATTTAAAACATATTTGCTAATGATTAGTTGTCTAGAGAGTTAAAATTTAAATATAATAATTTTCGCAAATAACTAAAAATTTTAGTATCTTCGTACATAATTTTTAATACCCCAAATTTTGAGAAAAAAAAACAACTGTGGATATTTTATACAGTAGCGTGCTATACTGTGCGGGTTGCGGTAATCATCAAGATTTTCAAAAGCAAATTTTTCGAAAGATTAATTTTGGAATAACACATTTTAAAAAAAAACCTTTTTTTTAATAATTCTAAACTCAAAGAAATTTTTGAAAGAAAAGTTTTTTTTTATTCTTTATCTTTTTTTAAACATTAAATAATTTAAGCAGATATTTTTTGGGAATTGAGTGTTTTTGTTATTTATGAATCAGAATTTTCTGAATAGAGGATTAAAAAAATAGAAGAAATTAAAACTATAAACAGAAACATAAATAAATTAGTGATAGTTAAACTCTAAAAATAATCAAAAATAAATTAAACTTAATGTTGAATGTTGCTAGTAAAACATCAGATTACAAAAATAAATTCAGTAGGTATTTCTGTAAATTCTGTAAATACCTATTAACGGCAAAAAAGTGTAAAAAGTATAAAAGTTGTAGATGTAAAGCAAAAGTACCGAGGAAAACAGTGTAGTCAGTTTTAAAAATATTGTTGAACTTTCCAGTGTAAGAAACGTTACTAGGTCTATAATAAAAATAGACGATGCCATATCTGCATTTAAGTTTTGCACTTGCAGCATTGGCATTTTTTCCAATATTTATGGAAAAATAAATTTTTTACCAAAGATATGTTATAGCCGTGTTCGATTATTTCAAGACACTATTTGCTTAAAAGATATCCACTAATGTGAAACAGTTTTAGAGGTTCTATCAAAAACCAACAACAAAATCCAAGGATAGTATATAATGGATTTCAGCGACAGATTAATTATCTTCATCCAGCCATTTGGAAATTAATAGATATTTCAAAAAGAAGTAAAGTTTGAATGAATTACGCATAATGGCGTACTGAGCCTTTTCGTTAGGGTGGCTGGACAGGATCAAGATTATTTGGCTGGAGTTTAATTTTTTTAAATCATTCTCTATTCTTTTTTAGGGTCAATGCAGGGTAGCTTCTGTTCCTGCCCTCTCTAGATACGCTCTTGATTACACATTGAATAAAATTTAAGTGGACAAGAATCTATTCAAAGAAGAAACATTGTGATAGTGAAGCAAGACTGTTATGCGTCGTTAGTCGTTGGAATGACAATATGAATATAGGTGATTACTTAAGATCAAACACACACAATATTTCATATCAAAATTTTTACAAGAAATATTTGTTGAGTAATGTTTTTTATTAATACATTTTCACATACCACATACATTTTACTTCATTTTAAAAATAATGTTAACATATTTAAGATTACACAGGTTACAAATATTATTTATGAGATTTATAAAATTATGATTATATGAGACATTTTTGTATAAAATTGAAATACTTTAAATTTAAGGCTTATCGACCCCCAATAAACTGAACACCAATAAGCCGATCGCACTCTCCCATTAGACCGAACTGTTAAATCACTAATTTAATCTATTAAAAAAAAGGTCTTGACCGGCCAAATCAAACCTGTGGATTAAAAAAAAAAGAATAAATAATTTGCATTTATATTTTAACTATTTTAGGCGAAGACGAAAACAATGGTGAGCTGTTATCCATCGATCGTTGATTATTCGGTCTATTATGGTTTTCGGTTTACTGGTCTAATGGTTTTCGGCATAATAGGAATATACCTAAATTTAATAGTATAGTTTGAAACCTTTTTTCATCCGACCTATGAGGGTGAAACTGGAAAGAGTTAAAATTTCAAAAAATGTATATCACCGCCATTTTTAAAAATATTGAAAAAGGTCATAAGACTTTTTTATGTTCTAATTATTATAAAATTAATTTTTTTGAAACTTTTTTCGATCCGACCATATCGTGGAGTAGAGAAGGATGGAAAGTCTCAAATTTAGACGCAGACAGGAAATTTTTAATACATATTTAAAATCTAAACTTAACTTTAAAAACTCTAACTAAAAAACATATTTTTTCAATGGGTACATAAATTACTTTAAAAAAAATTATTGTATTTTACATTTTTATAATGTAATTTTAAACTCATATATAGAATAAAACTAAAATATTTATTTCAAAAAATGTGCTCTTCGAAAAATTCAAGTTTGAAAAATTTGTTTTCAAAAAATTGCATTTGAAACAACAAAAATATATTTTCGAACAAGTGGGTTATTGCGCCACTTGTTTCCCCCAACATTTACGCTATTGGTGGATCTCAAATTATTATTAATTTTATGACAATATTGAATAACCCTTATGCTAAAATCAACCGTTAGTGAGTTATTTTTACTATAATAAAGAAAAACCAATTTGATTGTTTTAAAAATTGTAATTATTATAACTTGGTAATGATTCTTGTTTGCATTAAAATTATATTTATGTGTGCAAAAGAAAAATGCAATTATTGTGAATAGTGAAAAACCATGGAAACTAAGTTTCAATAAAAAATAAATTTTTATCAAGGAAATTTTTGGAGCTCTCAGAAAAAAATTACTAACAATTTTTAATTTATTAATACCTGATAAAAAATTTATTTAGGTAATAATGTGCGTATATTCTTAGAATATGAGTTTGGGAGTAACACAAACATTTTCAATATCTGTTTTACGTACGCCTGTTGTTAAATTGCAGCGTTTAGTACCTAGTTAAACTCGTTTTATCGTTGTATTGTGATTGAAATAAATGACAAATCAATCTTTGCCCTGAGAACAAATTAGTATTGTTAAAACAGTAAAGAGTTACAAAACTAGTGAACTTTCTACTATTCTAATATAAAATCTATTTAGTTGCATGTATAAAACATAATATAAATTAAGTATTAAATAATATAATATGCTTTGTTTAAAAAATAATTGTTAATTATCTTGTGTTAGATGGTGTGACAGAGACGTGTAGGTCCTTTTATTCGCGTTAAAATCAAAATATAAGAACGAAAAGGTCATAAACTCGTAGGTATTCTAGAAAACAAAAAGTGATGATTTACTAACCTGAGACGGCGGTAACATCTGGCAGGTTATTGGACAATTTGTTTTTAGATCTTTGAAGTGTTCTCTCAAAATCGGATACGGCATCATCAAACCCATCAGCTAAAAACGGAAACTTTGTTGTTGTTGTTGATGTTGTCGTTTTTGACAAACTTTGGGAGGGAGAGTTTTGCTCCTGTATCGTCTGCAAAAAAATAAATTTACTTAGATTTATTGACATTTTATTCATATGAGAGAATGTTAATAAATTAATATATAAACAGGGAAAAGTATCAATGGTCAAATCAATTTTTAATAAAATAATCGTCTGTATTTTTTTGTTGTAGAATTTTAAAATTACTACCGAATATTTCAATTGAACAATTTTATTTTCGAGAAATGACATTTTAATTTCCACCTCTTCAAAAATATTTACTTGTACTAATATCTATTTTGTAAATAAAATAGTAAATGTCTATTTTAGTAATTATTTAGACAACAAGGCGACGTAATTATCGTTTTTGAAAACCTTGAAACTTGTTTAAGTAAACTAAACAAACAATGTTTCGGCTATGATACAAGTGTAAAAAATTTAAAAATTAATAAAAATGATTAAAAACCTTAAAATAACTCATCTTATTTTTTAAATATAATCTATATGTTCGACCTTGCGTCATGCTTATTTTTATTAACTACATATTTAGAAATAATGCTACCTTTTTATAAAAAAGAATTTGATTTTTTGTTCTTTGCATATACAATTTTGGTAATATAAAATCTGACATTTTGTGACCTCGGTAACAAAACAAATAGAATTTAAAATTCTAACTATGTTATTAAAATTTGTTGTCAGTGGCGTACGTGGAGTTAGTTAGAATATATATTGTTCATCAGTAACACCACGATGTTGAGTTTGCTTAAAAAAATAAGTAAACTCATGGGCAATTTCAAGATAAACCGTGATGGAAAACCAGTAAAAAAAACCAAGTATAGTCATTTTTCGCGACATTTCATTTTTTATTAAGAGTAACCCAAGTAAATATTTTATTTGATTTAAATCAATTTTATGATAAGTGAATGCACTATTCTTAATAGATATGTAATCCAAGTACACCACTAACAAATTTTTGGTAACATAGTTTGTTAGAATCTTAAGTTCTATAAATTCATTTTTATGTTTTGTTAGCAAGTTTTATATGTTATATTATCAAAATTGTATTTTTTGAAAATTGATATTACTTTCCCGGTCCCATCAAAGGGAAAGTATAGTGAACGAGCAAAAAAATCGAGGCATCGATGGAAATATGCATTTTGAGGTCTCTCGAGAAGATTGATATCATTTTCAGAGTAAGGTCTGTCTGTGTGTGTAATCTTCCACAATAACTATGCCGAACCGTTTGACCAATCAAGCTGAAATTTGCTATAAAGGATTGGTGTGTACTTCGAATGCGACCATTAGTTTAAATGGTTTAAATTGGTGCAGTAGAAGGTCCTCAAGAACGATTAAATACACGTGTGAGATTGCCTTTTTTCAAATTTTTAAGACAAATAATGCACTTTGGTGCGAAATATTCTTGTGCAAAGTTGTAAAGCATAAAAGTCCCTACAACTTTTGTATCAAACTCAGCCGATTTTTTTTATATTACCGTGCATTAAGTATTCCCTTTATGTATGCTATGTAGTGTGTAAAGTTCAACTTTACGCACTTTACATTCAAAAATACACCTATTTTTCTGTTCATTACCATAAATTTTCATGAAGTTCGCTCGCCATGGAAATATTGTGATTTTTTATTTTTATACAAAGGAACTATAAAATAAAGTAGATGGTGGCGGTATCGCGATTTTTTATTATGAGGTAGTAAGATTTTACATTTTTTAAAGTTCGTGGTATAATTATTATTCAGTTTTGAATTATGGTTTACTTTCTTAATTTTCCAATGCATGTTTTTACTCATGTGTTTCACACACAATTCACATTCGCGAAAAGTATCACTTTACACACTTGTTGCATAAAAATATTTTATTACTTTAACGTTTTACGAACAAAGAACGTCTATAAAAACTAATCAATCTGTAACCTCTCAAATGGCGTTTAGAATAAAACTTTACACGTCCACTTCTTTTACAATTATCACAATCTAAACAAATGTCATTTGATTACTAATTGAGCATTCTAAATTTAATTGTTTAAACAATCAAATAACAATTTTTATCTTGTTCTTTTACTTTATTTAAAACAGATTGTGAGAACAATATTAACCATTTTTAGGTAGAATCTAATAATTAGATGTTATCACCAACTAACAAATTATTACAATTAACACAATAACCACTAAAATTTGCAGCAAATGCTCTTTTTGCACTACTTGGTGAAACTGAAAGAAAAACATGTCCTGTAATAAAACCCGTCGAGATAAAAATATCGGTTTAATTAAACTACCCGCATAGTTATTTTACTTATTTTAATGTATCCATGTCTGAGAATGTTTTCGAATATATGTGGGTTTTAAACCATCATAACCTAATTAAATTAAAAAGTGATTCTACTGTCTTTAAAAAATAGGTGTGATTACTAACTTTATAATTTTGTTCAATGGCAACTATTACGGGGGGTGTAAGACCCAGAAGAACTTCCATAGACTGTCTCTGTCTTCTTCTATCTTTTCTTCTTTGAATTGAACCAGTTCGATTATCTGTTTCTTTGCTGATTGATTCGCAATATCGTACAAAATCGAGATCGATGTGGTAGCCATAGGGACAGCAATTGCATTCATACCAAGAGTAACCTATAACAAAAATGTATTTGGAATAATACATAAGATATTTTTAAAATTTAATTAATTAAAAAAAATAGTAGTAAACTTTTCAAAATTAAATTCTAGGCTTAGTTATTCTAATACCGCACCTAATCTAATAAAATATTAAAAGTAATCATGCCAATAACAAATTAATTTGTTGTAATGAAAGAAAAAGGAATTCGATGTGATTTATAATTAAAGTAATAAATATTACTTGTACATATTTAGATGAAATATATTGGAAAAATAGTTCATATGGTGCATATATGGAAGAAGAACGATATTTATGATTTGTTTAACAAAAGTACCTCTACTTTCTAATTCCTTGGCCTACGTAATATATCCACGAATGGTATGGGCGTTTGACGATTTTTTCGTCTTGGCAAAACCAGTACACCCAAGAAGCCAAGAACGTCTGTTCCGACATAACAATGATCTCAACAACTGGCCGATATTAAATATATAAAAATTAGTAGCTAATCCAACTAAAAATTTTACAATAAATATACTTTATAAGATTTTTTTTTAAAGAAAAATCTATACAAATATTAGGTATCTATTAATTAATTTTTATGGTATTGCATAATAAATTACAACTAAAAGTAGTTAATGATAGTTCCCAAGTGAAAGAATGTTTATAAAACTAATAAACAAATCGTGTCATGATCCACCACATAACGTAATAAAAATAAACAAAATAAGTAGCTAGTTGACAGATCTACAAGATGAAGTGAAGGTATATGGTGGAAGCTTAACTTTTTTAATAATTATTTGATACAGTCAACATATCTGTGAAATAATTACTATTTGTAGTTCTTGTTGAATTTTATAGTTCATACTAAAAATTTAGCACGTAAAATATTTTGGAACATAAGAACATGTGTAAAAATTAGAATTTTAAATTACGTGCTTGGTATTTATTTTTTGCATATTATGAACAAAATGGTATATCATATCAAGTATTAGTTTTAAATTTTTAGCAATATAGTTTTTTTAACGCTCTAAACAATTTGCTACACTTATGTTTTAACTGTATGTATACGAGTTTAATTATAAATTTCTTGGGAAACAGAACAAAACGATGAGTTAGTTAAATGTAAGTACCGTAACTTAGTATGAGTCGTGTTAAATCAAAAAATGATAGAACTATTTAAATATAGTGAAAGTTGACAATATCTATCAATATGAATCACTGAACAAGACAATACCAATTTCTAATGTATTTATCAATCAACTGTATAAACATTACTTCCACTTTTAATTTAGGCAGTTTCTCTGATTTCTCCTTTAATATATGTTTTAAAGAACATGGTCCGAGTTAAGATCAAAATTCAGCTAAAAACTATTTGATTATTTTATACCAAAGGTTTAGGACCAACAGTCCTAAACCTAAAGAGCTTTTATCCGTGGTATTATCAAAATATCATGGCGTACTATAAATATTAGTGTAAATTTCATAATCAATATATCAAAAAAATGGAGATTTAATATACTTTATCACATAGTATATAAACAAATCAGAAATATTATCCTATGCTATTGGCAAAAACGATTGTAATATTAATTAGGATTACTATAATAGTTTTTAATATAACTTTTTATTAATAGGTACATTAAATTATGTATTTATTAAGTAAATGTTTGTCACAATTCACTTCTATATTGAACATACATTTTGTTAATCAATAATCCTATTTTATTTGTATAGACAAAAAAGACTTACCATTTTCGTTTGTTTCTGTAATATTTGGACTGTAATTTTGATAGGACATACTAATTTGCATCAAAAAGGAATTAGCTGACACTGTAATAAAAGAAAAAAGTGTAAATTTCTAGTTTTATTAAACATAGAATAATTTTTATAATAATTTCTAGATAATGCTGCAGAGTATGTTTTGCTCAGCGAGATTTGTGTGAGATATGAAGGAAGATAAGATAAGAGAATAAAATATAAAGCAGATTCTCAAACAAATATTTTATTTTTAAACACTCAATGAGGACTGCAAAATCGATTTCCAAAATAATATTTGTTTCGAAACAAGGTTATTTTAATTTTTGTTTAATTATAAGACATTTGATTTTAAGTGAGAATACTACTTTGTAAGCCAGCTATTTAATACCTCTAATATTGCTTCATTTCATCCTATATTATATTTATATTTTAGGGTATATAAAAGTGAAAACAAATATTTAGTTTCAATTTATTATTTACAAATCTGGGGGGGTAAATTTTCTTTAAAATAGAACTTCTGTTTTGGTAGACACATAGTAATTTTTTTTAACGAAAAACAATCAGGATATTACAAGTCTGACAAATTTCCAAAACCATGAGCGAAATGATTAATTATATTATAAACTGATACAATGTCGCAGTCGGGACTGGGTAAGTATAAACTTAATTTGGTCATATTTCACCACTTTGACAACTTGACAGAAGAATGATATATTAGTCAGACAGACACATATCTGATGAACTTATATTTTTGTATTGCCTCTTTTTTTAGTTACATAAGACTGCAGTTTTGTATTTTTTGGATAAAGTCTAGTATACGCATAATTCCATTTTTACAACCGATATTCTTGTTTATAAGAAAAATTAAAGGTATAGGCATCGAAATTACTGACACCAAACCAAACAATTTATTTATTTTTAAAAAAAATGGGAGATTTCTTTATTCTTCCCAATCTCATATCACTGAAATTTCTGAATAAATATGTACGTACAAAGAGACATTGATGTCAAACAAAGATATTGATTATATAAATTTAATTTATTTAAATTTAATGTTTAGATAAACTACTTATGATCAGTCTTATAAGTGGCCTTATAATTTAGAAATAAAATGTTTTTATTTTTTCTTACTAAAACGAAGAATACCATTTATTATATAAAAGATCAGCCGTTATCAACATCGGTAGAATTTGTCTGACATGGGTGAAGGTCAATTAAACATCCAAATAATTCATTTTCTATTATTAACTGTGGTCTGGCTATTTATTTTTGTAGTATCATATTTAATTTTTGTCATTTTCAGTTTAATTAAAAGATATAACCGGGAATTAAAAATGTATAGAGAAAAACCTATTAATCACAACTCCATTGGTTAATTGATTAAAAGTACTACAAATTCTCAAATTATTTGCTATACTAATATCTATACAGTACATACTAAAGAATTACTAGTCTTTAAAGCGAAGTGTCTTGAAGTGACATTTAAATTAATAGACGGCAAAAAAGGATTTTTTTGTTCCGTTTGTAAGTCGTTAACCTACGCATCTATTTATAACGCTAATGAATGGCAGTTTTTTCTTTATTTATTTTCCTGTGGTATATCTAAAATTAAGAAGGATACAAATCTTACGGATTTTCCCTTGGTAAATTTTCCCATAATAGATTGTAAACATCTCAAAATATTTCCGTTTGTCCACTTTCATCTCGACGCAATTATTTTTATCTTGACATATTGCAAAACCAAAAATAGGTCATCTTTTAATATTTTTTTTTAACTGTTCAACATAATCTGTGTTGCTTTAGGCCAATATTTTTTAATAGACAAAGCAGCTGTACACAAAAAGGATATATCTATTGATCAACGGGCGGAGGTAAACTTGTCACCAAATATACCTGAACAGAAAACGGTACTTTTTATTTTTTAATAATCAAGGTACTATTCATATATAGTACTTGAGACATTTCACACATTTCAGACATTTTTCACATGAAAAAACTAAAATATGTTCTTCTACACTGTTTAAAAACAAAAAATCTTCGCCTTTACATGTTGGGTTTGTAATTTTCAAGAACCCGAACTACTTTGGTAACGGTCCCGGCAATACCTTTCGTCTGCAATTATAAACATTATTTCTTACAAATTCTCTATATTTTACTGTAAATGTGGTTGATAAATCGACTTCCAATCTCACAGTCTTTAAAGGTTTTTCTGCGATGTTCTCAACGGCTTTTCTTTTGCAGCTCGTGGATACAATGTGATGGTTTACTTTTTGTATATCAGCTTTTGGTTGTGGTCATTTTCTGTTCTGCTGATTACATAATCAGGTCCTAACACAGTAAACACTTTAGCAGAACACTTTTCTTTACGATTTATACACCGCCAAAATGTTTCACCACCTTTTAAAGTCTTTTCTTTTTTAAACTTAAAAGTATTGAGCACCAAAAGCTCATTTCCGAAAATAATTTTGACAATATTATAAATGCAAATGTCATAATCCTGAAAAACTCATTAACGCCTAGTAATGAGTAATGAAAATCGGAAATTAAGTTCAAGGGAATAAATATTGGTCATCAAAATCAATAATTAAGAAAATAAAGGGATTATGCCATTATCTATAACTAGACAGTCTAGACAGTCATAATGCTCGCGCGTACAAAATACGCAAGAATAGTTTTTTTTTGTTCTTATATGTAGCGAGAAAGTAAAAAGAACGGTATACAGCTATATAATAAATTATCCTAAAATAGTTACTCAATGATGTGCGAAAAATACCCAAAAATGGGTATGTAGCGTGAAAGTAAAAAGAACGGTATACACAGCTGTATAATATACTTATCCCCCAATAATTACCCAAAAAAAAAAACCAAAAAATGGGAAATTCCTCACAAATCGGCATCATTGTTTCATTACTGATTGACTGACTGACTGACTGATTGATTGACTGACTAACTGACTAGCTGACTAACTGAGCTGCTCGTCTAGCATATTATAAAGGTCTATATTATATTAATGACAATACAAAAATAAAATGTCATGTAATATCTAAATGCCAGAGCTTGATTTATTCGGCTCGATACGTAATCCTATTAGGTAGATGCCCTTTGCTCTGGTGGCAATTAGGATTATTGGTGGCAATTAGGATTATTGGTGGCAAGATTACCTTCGACGTGATTAACTGGATCAGTAACTAAGCAACTAGCAAATTTCTGACAAACCTGTTTTGGCCTTTTTAACATAATTTTTGCGTATAAAAATTACGATTACAAATTAATTATATACATATATTATACAAGATTTCATTTTTTTTATAAAGACATTTAAACATAATTTTTCTAAAAACATTCGCAATTGCAGGCTCACAATTTTAACAATCAATTCTAATTCATAAATATATTAAAATATTAATTTGAAATGAACTTTCTTATTTGAATTAATACCTATTAATGTTCAACCCAAACCTATTTATCGATAATTGTTTCAAGACCTTCAATAGACTTTTTATCCCTGCATAAAAGTTTACCTAACGTTAATATTTTAATATAAGTAACTAAGCCATGCATAATAGTTTTTTTTTATTTGAACCGAACCATTTAAAAATTGAAAAAATATAGACAAATTAATGGCATTTTAGTTTTTATAGATAAGTAAATAAAATATGGATTAGGTCCCTAACGGAAATCCTTAATGAAAATCTCTCAAAAGTTAGTTATTACCACATTATTTCACACAATTTTGATAGAGTATTTGCCAATAACAATTAACACGAATCTTTAATATTTGAGATAGACTTGGTATTGCTAAAATTAGAAAGTGAAATTTATAGTGGAATCATGTTTAACAAGAAAATAAAATCGTCGTTATCTAACAATAGTTGTAACCATTTCGTTATCTATTTTTGAACGACGATCGTCCCATTTAGTAAAATAATAAATTACAATTTTATTGATCTAGTTTACTGAACTTAGTATAGTCAATTTATATTTACCATACAGTATATTTTCCTCTATAGAAGAATTATGCATGCAGTTTAAATATATCTATTTTTTACTAAATAAATTTTATCTTTAATTAATAACAGTGAAAATAAATTTTCTTAATATATTAATTAATATAATTTTAATGAGACTAGTTTTACTCAATAAATGATTGGTCGGGGTAATACAATATTCGCTTAGGCTCATGGCTCAGATTTTTTTAATGATGCCTCAATATGATCAAGATTATTTCAATCATAATTTAAATTGTGATTTTTTAGTTCCGGTTCATGATTATGTTTTTCAGTCAGGCTTGTTATAAATCTACTTCTTGACTCCTACTATATGAAAATATGCTTTACATTTATTTTTATGCACCCCCACTTACTTTCCCCGGAAGGTAATTTTCGATTGTGTTGTTTAAACTTAATAGTTCTTGTAAAACCAAGCATTTCAAGAAAACAATTAGGGTGGTTTGTTATTAATAAAATTATTCAAGGGTCTTTTCAAATTATGGTAGAAGAAAAAACCAAAATTTTGTAACAGCGGCAGCAATCGTTGGGGTTGATAAATGGGTTGAAGTGGCCATCGTTCCAAGAAGGATATTCTCATATAATTTTCAATGGACTTAACAAATTTGTGTGGAGTTTATCGTTTCAAATATCTAATTTAAAATGCATAAGGATTAAAAGATCAGGAAGTGCCGAGTTTGAAGCCGCCCGATTGGACGGTAGTTCATTTCTGATCCTACAAGGCGAGATGACAAAGTATAATGTACTGCCTAAACAGACTTGTAGTTTTTTTTTTGATTTTATGACCGAATTTAATTTAATTCCATTAAAACCTAATAAGTTAATTTAATATTATTTTTAGAAATATTCATAAAGCCCTGTGTGTATATTATACTCGGTTGCACTCTGTATAAGTAATTTTTTTTTATTAGATATATTGTAATAGAAACACTCTGTATGAGTTGTTTAAAGTTTATAGTTATAATTCAATTGTTTAAAAAATTTTTTTTTGCTATCATCAATTTTTTATGGTATATCAACAATTGTGGAGGATAAAGAGATCTTATTATTATTTGTGTAATAAATTTCATAACGAACAATATGGAAAATGTAATTTAAAATTATATTAAAAAAAGTTTTGGATTTTTTTAAGGATAAGTGAAATAAAGGTTGTATAAAATATTTTAATCAAGAGAGTAAAATTTTTTTTTTTTAAAAATAAAGTAATAAACAAAGAGGATTATCAATTTTTGATAATTTTAAAATTACCGTAGAAAAATTTTATGAGAAAACTTGAATGGTATTATTATAAGCGAATGTAAAATGGAAAATTATTTATTCAAAATTGTGAAGAAAAGAAGATAATAAGATATTTCGAGAAAAGTAATAGAAATTTTGGTAGTGAAACAAGACAAAAAATATAATTTTAAAATAAATTATAATTATAATGTTTATTATTTTATTCAAAATTGAAAACCCACCCCAGATGAAATGGAAATATACAACTACTTGGTGTAACATTATACCATTTTTCACTTTAGAGTAATAAATATCGATTTATTACAAAATAAAAAAATAAAATGAATTATTTACATAATTTATGGATTATTAAAGTATGAGTTGAGTCGTATGCACCCAGATAGCACACAACCTATGGATATCCGTTTCAAGTCCATTTCAGGTCGGGATATCCTCGTACGTAGAATGCATATCCATAAGATATCCATCAACAGATAGTAAATGGACATTCATCATTGGATATTGTATAGAATATTCTTTAGCGATAGTGAAAAAAACAATCTCAAATTAGAGATAATTTAGTTTCTCGTCTCTCTAAATCAACGCAAAATTATCAAAATTAAATGCTAATTAGTTACTACGTGTTATTCAATGCTTAAAAACGTAAGAGGTATTATTACTAGCCAAAAAATTATATATTTTTCTTATAACAAAATATGAATCAGTTAAAGAATATCTAATGGACCCCGCTAAAACTATTTTATCGATATCTATAATAGATATTTTGTGGATATCTTATGGGTGTCCAATTTGGTGGTGGACGTACATTGGATATCTGGAATATCTGTTACAGATATCCATCAGACATCCATAGGATGAACATTTGCTATCTCGGCGGGGTACTAACTTATGGGGCTTCATAATTTCACCTTTAGATACAACCAGCCATAAACGCTCGGCGCTAGTACGCATTCATGCTAAAATAATTTTAATTAGCGTCATACCAGACACAAACTAATGTACACGTTATTAAATTAAATACGTTTTTGTGTTTACTGTCGTTAAAATGTATAAGAAGCTTAATTACTTAATTATGTTTAGAAATTACATAAACTATAAAATATACTATGGTATTTTTAATGAATAAGTCCTTGTTTTTACTGTCGGTAAAGTAAATATATTTTGGAAGACGGTAATGCAGAAAATGACGAATAAGACATAATTTAAGTTCATAGAGTTCGTATTTTCAAATTCCGAAAATATAAAATCAATTCGTAATTAACAGTGCGCTAAGTAAATAAGATTCTTTTAATAACTAAAAAAATAATTAAAATTTTAATATTCTACATGAAAATATCTACTTGGCTGTTTTAAATAATAGGGAACAATTTTAAGGTAATATATAAATTACAAAATGCAAAACATTTATATAATTAACAAAAAAAATTATTACTTATTGTCGTCATGTTTAAGGAATTTGATTTTAAAGGAAATTATTTTGAGTAGGTGCTTCTTAAGGAGTGATGAATTGGTAATTAGGTTTCTGTAATAAATAATTAAATCGATTTGTACAACGCTAAAAACGAAAATAATTCATGTACTTAATTCATTAGAAAATGTTTATTTGTTATTTATTCAATTATATAGATTTTACCATCAAATTGTGCATTATATTGTTAATTTAATTAATGTTTGATGCGTAATAACCTATTCAATCCTATATGATGCCAGCTGTGTTTTTCTAGATTTATATTCAAATGATGAGATCAATCATCAATAAGTCGCCCGAGGCATCACGGCAATTAATAACAAAAGTCGTACCCTTTACGTGAAAGCTGATTTCTGTATTTAGTATGGAGTATAGGGAGAGTATTATGATTATTATTTCATAAAAATATTATCAATATGGTAAAAAATGTATCATATAGAACCCTTGTTTAATAATAATTATATTTATTGGGGTATGTTATATTGTTTTACTTTTACAAATTTTGATAATGTATGTTTTATAATTTTGCGGAACAAAAAGGTTTAGATTTTAATATTTTTGATTATGGTTACAATAAATTTATTGGTATTTTTTAGAAATTTTAAGTAAACTATAATTCCTAAATTTTTTTAAGATATTGGAAACTAAACGGTTCTGAAAAAATGTCCTTGCATAGTTCTGTATGCAAATAACGTAATCAACAGGTGTGTGAAAACAATACACAATTATTTTCAATTAGGAAACATTGTATTATTACCTATATAATCGTTTTTTTTAGGGTTTAATCTTATAGGTCCATGTGATAATTATAGCTGACCATCCATACCTTTTGCAACGTAAATAATAGTATATATTATAGGTTGGCTCAGGGTATTTGAAATGGCAAACAGGTAATAAATACGAGAATAAGTAATAAAAGTTATGTCTCGGTCATCGCTAAAAATAGTAGTTTTAAATTAATGAAAACTAAGAAAACATGTGGTTAGTACTTTTTTTAAAATTCAACCGGACAAATAACAGATGCGATAACTAAAACTAGTGTTAATGTAAAAGTAACTAAAAACGCCTACCAAATTCCAAAGAAGCACGGTCAAAGAAACTTTTGAAAAAAAATTTAAAAGAAAACACAAAAGTTTTTGCAAAAATATTCTCACTTCCACGTCGCGTTACATGGTTCTCCACGATATTTGTTAATAACATAAACGTGTTTAGTTGAAAAAACTTAAAAATTTTACATTTTTGTGAGTTTAACGTGTGTCGAAAGTGTCAAGTGTCTCACAACTATCCTCACTTTGCTCGGCGGTTACAAACCAAACAACTTGGTTGGTGTATAGACATGGACAACGAACTTTGAGAGGAACGATTTTGCGCATGAGTGTTCCTCGCATCCACAGGTGATTTACATCTTTTCATCTCATCCCGAACAAGTGGTTCAGGTAAGGATGCTGGGTTGCATATTAGTATCAGTCTTTGCATTTTACACCTTTTTACACATATTTGTAAAATAGATATTATCTTGGTAAACAAAAGTCATAAAAACTATATACCTACAAGATAACAGAGGCGTGCTTAATATTATTGTTTTTGACTTGGTTGGACAAAAAAAAATATTGACATACATATTTGCCACTTAATAAAAGCGTGTTTTACCTAAATTGTAAGTACTTGCCATAATTTTACATTTACATAAAAACGAAAAAAATTTTAATTGTTTGAAATGTAATTATTACTTATGGCTTTAATTTAATTATGGTTAAGTGTGGGAATTTTGTAGATTGATTATTCTTGCTCATGAACTAAGTTTAGTTTGCTTTTAGAATCTTGCGCCAAAAACTAATTATATAGATCAGATCAGAAACCGATATACTTGAATCAAAAACTTGTAGATGTAAAAACATAATCTAACTTTCCATGAAAAATATATTTAAAATATTTTTTCAGAATCCTTAATAAATGACATTAAAAATAATTTTTTGTTGTGCACCTAACTAGTGTTTAATTCAATACAGAGATCAGTATGAATGTTTTTTTCGTGTCTTTAATATAGGTTTTTACTTAACAAGTTGAAGATTTACAGTCGGAAGATAGAACGTCCGTTAAATTTAATCGATCTGGCGTCTAGAATAAAACTTACTTGTCCTTTTTATTTATTAACAATTAGTACAATCTACTACATGGAATCTATCTACCGCAATATGCCTTCCACAGGCCCTACAAAGTTATCACAAAATATATAGAAGAGCTGGAAGTGGAAATGTATGACTCATATTTACACCGATGGCTCTAAAACAAAACAAGGTTCAGGTTGAGGCATATAATCCAGATCCTTATACCTAAACATAAAATGGGCTATGAAAAAAAGTGGCATCGTAGCTCAAACGGAGCTCACTGGCATCCTAATAGCGGCAAAAGAAATCACCAGGAAAATATCACTGGGAGAAATATGCCCATCTATATAAAAAGCAGACAAACACTGCTCACTCTAGACATGTCACGAATTTGCTAAGGGTTAATACTATTTTTTCCTGGCTCCTTCATTGGACTAACGACATCGGTCGTGACGAACCTAATTAACGATCACTCCCTTGTAAAATTCAAGGCAGATGGGATGAAATAAGAAGCAGCAAAGTTGCCAGGGACGTCGTAAGTTACCCTAATAACACAATAGCCAACAAATATTTGTTCATGACTAGACAGAATCTGCGCCTTCACAGGTTTTCTGACTATGGTTATTGTCCACTACGAAAACACCTCAATAACATGAGGCAATCGCAGACACCGCACTCTGCAGAGGGTGTGAACAAGAAGACAAGATAATCGAGAACATCCATCCTCTATGATTGCCTGATACTCTCGTCAATTAGGAAAATTGTGTTCGGCAAATACCGGCCAACATAAGACAGGTACCTGTAGGCTGGCTGACGATCTAAGTCCTCATTTACTAGGTAGGATGCACAATGGGCCTATAATCAGGTCTAAGTGCTGGTGGACAGTCCACTTGTGGAGAAACCCAGCCTCCCCACCTTACAGATACAGATTAGTACAATATAAAAGTTATGAGTGTTATCACTTTTAGGTATCTTGATAACTATCATGGCATAGAGTCATTGGTCGTTAGAATATAAACGTATATCATTAGATTTTCATCTTATGACCTTCATGGATAATGATATAATGACAATAGTATGACCACATAACGACGTAATAATAAAATTCAATCCAAGCTTCTGCGACTGACTTATTTAAATCTGTATTGACTAGTCAAAGTGTGCCTTTTTGTCGTATTTTCATAATACAAGACATAATAGGGGCTTTTAAGGTTTATAACCAATCGATTTATAACCTAGGGTTCTATCTACTGACTTTTGTTAGTTTAGAACAGCCAGTGGCATACTAGCACTGTGACGATTTGTACAGAGCGGTAGAAATATAAAAAACACAGAATCTCATATTCAGAGGACAAAACTCTTATTGGCCCTTATGGCGATCGCCACCGCGTCATCAGTCCACTAACCGGTGACTAAAGAGCAGTTCCAAGAATTGTACACGTTTTGCGACTGTATGCTCACAGACACCGGTTTCCGATACATTATGAAAAAGGATCTTTTAGCGTTTCTATGCAAGTTGAGGCAAGGATTGTCAGACGAATTCGTAAAAGCTATATATTCCATTATATTAGCAGATAACAGCTAGGTTAGTACAATTATTGCTACTGTCAGACAGTCTTTAATGCAACAATTTGTCCCCAACAATATTGAGTTCCAACAGGCTATAAACCGTCAGAATTTTAAAGCTTTACATGTTCCCAATTGAGTTTGCGAACACTTTGTACAATAACAATCCCGAGATTTCTAAAGCTATTGTCTATGTTGATGGTACCTATTCCTATGTTCCAAAGAGCAGAACTCTCGCGTTTTCACTTCATAAAGGACGACACCCTGTGAAACCAGATCTCAGAGATATTAGGTTAGTTTCTCTACTTGTTGCTCCTGATGGTCAGTAGCGGACCAGCGCTAGTCGTCATTGTGACGATTTGTACCAAGTGCCCTAAATCCTCAATTTAGTGAGAGCGATAAAAATATAAAAAACACAGAATCTCATATTCACTTAATCTTGCAATAATTTTTTCTTTAGTAAGAGGACAAAGGGCGCTCAGAACTCATTTTGGCCTTTATGGCGATCGCTGCTGCGCCACAATGGTCAGTCCGCCATTGATAACAGTAATAACTTCTGCGATTTTATTTTATTTTATTATTTTATTTTTTATGATGGTTTATAAAATAATTGTAATTGTTAAAATGTTGTAAAATAATAAGGATTATTAAATTATAATTAAATAAAAGTACTATAAAAAATAAACAGAAAATTCTTGAAGCTAATGATGAATATCAATTTATCCATAATTAAATATTATCTTTACTTAACTGTACGTACCTATTAAAATGATCTCGGGTTCTACGACTATGTTTGTTATTATAAATAGACAGAAAAATTGCATCAATTACATATCATTTATCATATTAAAAGTTTCTGTTTTTTGAAAGCAAATATGAATTAATCTTGAAGTAGGTATACAAAATAAATTATAAATATTGAACCATTGCGCCATCTTACGTACAATAGCTAAGTCAACATGTCCTTGTTAGTAGAAATTTACTTTGTCAAGGTCACTGTAATATGGGTTACTTTTGGTTTCTTTTAATTCCAGTGGTGGCACAACTAATAGTTTTATATCAGATAATTTGTGAAACTATAATTTGTGGTCAATAAAAATAAAATTCGATTTATTAAATTTATCAAAATAAAAAATTCTAAATGTTATTTAAAAAAAATCTTATAGGTATTTGACGTTAAAAATGTTATAGAAAAAATTCAAAATATACAAAACAAATATAAAAAATAATAACGCAGCAGAAAACTGTAACAATTAACAGCATATTTAAAATATAACAAAAACCGTACGGAATGATCCATTTAAGAAATACTTGTTGAGTTTTTGGAAACGGTAATCTACAGAGACTTTATTAAATTATACTAATATTCCTCGGGCCCACGCCTAAAAAAATAAGACTTTGTATATATGTTCCTTATGTCGAGTCGGACAAATGTTTTATTTGGAAACTCTTAACTTTAGTGCGTAAAGTAAACTTCCAAAAATTTGTCGGACAAGGTCAAAAATTAATTTTAAATATTTTCATTAAACGATTCTGCAAAAATCAGCTGCGAGGTACTAAATTTCATGACGTCATAACTTGGACATGTTATTGGGGTGTCGGGCGCGCCAAAATCCCAAAATATTTGTCTGACAATATTTTTTTAATATAATTCGTATGAGTGACTTCCCAAATTTTTGAAAAAGAAATACAATTCTTTTTTCAATTTAAAATTACAAATAAAATCTGATTAGATTTTTTAACCGTCAAAATATGCCCAAAATATTACAATTAATGAAAAATTATTATCCAAAAAAGATACACCAGTCAATAACAATTCAAAATTGTTCAAATTTCATTATTAACTATAGGTTTAATAACTGATTTTTCTGTATTCAATTGTCATTTTTTAAATTCTTTCTTTTCAAAGTTTAAGTAACTGTTTTTCTTTAATTAATAAATGTGGTTGTAGAAAAAATATTGTGTACAACTACTATTTACACACTACACAGTGTACGTGAAATTACTACTTTACTCACGGTAATAGAAAATAGTAAATTGTGCAACAAGTGCAGAAAGGTGCTAATTTCTCACGAGTTTGAAAAAGTTGTGACACTCACTTATGCTCGTGCCGCAATTCGAACGAGTGAGAAATTGCTTTTCTGCACATGATACACACAATACTTTTTCTACAACCATTTTGTTAAAAATAAAACTAATTACCTAAATTTATTTCCAAACAAATATAATAACAAATCACATATTTTTAAGTAAGAAAAACGTGTTTTGAGTAGTGGTTGTAGAAAAAAAAATTTTAATTTAAGAAGGAATATCAAAAAATATCTGGTGTTTTAATATATTTTAGTGGCATTCATTTTAAGTGTGGAAATTTGAGCAGACTACTTTAAAGGCTCACTGAAAGAGGAAATTTATTTTTCGAAAACATTAAGTTAGTTTGAAGGTGCGATTGATTTTATTACCTAACTTTTAATTAACAATACTTTAAAATTTTAACTGTTTTCCAGCTGCGTCAACATTTAATTTTTATTTGATGTTTTATACATAAGCAAATATTTACTTGGTGTTGTATGAGTTACAAATTTTGAACTAATTTCACAATTCTATTAATCGAATTTTTATTGAATTTAAATTAGTATGTGATTTAATTTGTTCAAATTATTTTATTTTTTTAATACAAATTTCAATATGCTATAAAACTTTTCATATAAAACATGCTACGCAAATATGTCTATAGAATGTTTCTAAATTTAAATGATTATTCAACACTATAATACATCAACCAATTAAATCCTCTTTATTCCAATACACGCCAATCAAAACAAACTGTATCTGAAAATATTGAGTGCTGCAGTGTTTTCACTTTGTTGCGATTAAATTTAAAAAAATTACTTAATTACCATAGTAACGTATCAATTATTTCTGCGAAACGTCAATGTCAAGTTTTTCAATAAGGTGACGAAAAATGGACAGAAATCATTTTGGTTGTTCAAATACTAACTCAATAATTTAAAATGTTCAAGAAAGTGTGCCAACAAACACGGTAAATTCAAAAGCATATATATGGAAATAATTTATATCGTTGAATAATCTTTCCAAATACCACGTAAGATAAGAATTTTTTTCCCTTACAAATTATGCAAATTTCCAAGGAAACAATAAAATGTTTTTAAAAAATTGTCACCTTTTGTGGTATTACCCTTGATAAGTTTTTGTGGATATGCGGTATATAGTTCTGGGGATGTTTTATAGCTTGGAACACCGATATAATTCAAAAATAAAGCACCTATTAAGGGGCATACGTAATGCCCTTTGGTCTATCTATCAAGAGAGAGAGAGAGATAGTTTATGTAGAAATTTACTAAAAAATACGAGGTCAGGTTAGACGACTTAATATTTATTGAATTCAAGTACTGAGACGACTAAAACGAAGAAAACCTCAAAAATCAAAAAATAAATCTTAAAAATAGTCTATTGCAAATTCCTTCAATTGTAAGGTTTTGTAACCGGAAAATGGTGCCATTTAACTATGGGAAAATAACTTAATTCTCTCGTCCAGTTACATTGTGAATTGTGAAAAAAAATATATTAATAATTATATGAAAGGGCCTTTGGTGGGTTGCTCCTTTTGGAAAATTCGTTTTGTAATATTCAGTAGTAAATTTTCTACCCCTGATACCTTACAGCGTGTAACGTAAAATTTCAAATTCACATTATTATGATTAATCTTCTAGATCAGTTATAGTGATGCCAAATTACACAAAAAAAGGAAAAAACTAAAGGAACTATGGCAGAAAACAAATAGCGTGTATCTCTTAAAAGCAAAACGAAGTATAGTTGTAAATTTATTAAATCAAAAGAAGGAAGAATTCTGGAAGAAGATAAATATTATGGCAAGATGGAAGAAATGTTTTTTAAATATGCTCAACATAGCACAGGAAATACTAAGACAGGAAGAAGAACACATAAATGAAGAATCGCAAGAGAACAAGAATAAATTAAAATAAAGGAAGTGCAACCATCAGCAATAGCAAAAATAAAAGCGGAAAATGTTAAAAAATAAGGAAAGGAGAAAGATGAAAAATAAAACTAATCTGGCTAATGAAATCTAGACAACAAGAAGAATCCCTGAAGATTGGAAAAAAGGCGACTACTGCGATTGTGAAAACTACAAGTGACTAACAACAAAACTGAGTAAAATGGTCAAAATGTACTAGATGATATTACAGGAAAGATTAAAAGCACACAGATTTGACGAGATTATGATCTCGTACACTCTCAAAGTGGGTTCGGGAAGAAAAAAGGGATACAAGACAATTAATAGAAAAAAAGAGGAAATAACAATACATTTGTAGCTTAGAAAAAGCATTCACTAGCTTATCGAAAAAAATATTATGGGACAGTCTAAATAGACGAGGAATAGTAAAGAGAGTATGTACAGAGTCACAAGAAATCACGTACGAATATGAAACGCATAATGTGAAATATTTAAAACTAAAGAAGGATTACGATTACGAATTATTTAATGTAGTCCGATGTAACAAAATAAGTAAGAAATAAAGTACCATTAGAATACAGAAATCTAGAAATAACAACAATAAGTGAGCATGTCTTCGTAAACAACCTGGTTATAATTGAAAAAATGAGAAAGACCTACAACACAATCTCAAATCATGGAATAATGCATTACAAAATAAAAATTTAAACCGATATTAACATGTGACATTGCGTGCTAACATCGCAATAAAGAGCAGTTAAATGCATCACAGGAAAGGACAGAATAAGGTAAGAGTTAAAGTTGGTACCGATTCTTAAGATTATACAAAACAACATCTAAAATTGTTGGACACATTGGAAGGATGGTACACCAGAGACAAACAAAATGAAAATAACAAACAAGATCACAGCAGAAAAGAACAAACAAGGGGCAGACCGTAGTTGTAGAATGTTTTACAGAAAGAGGATTCGAAACAATGGGAAAAATTGTAAGACATAGGAAGGGATGAGCAAGATTTGTACATGAATTTTAAAAATTAGAAAGCTTATGTAATAAATTATAAAAAGAAAAAATATCAAATTTGCTAATTTCATTATAGTATAAAAACTCTAGAACAGTCTATAAAAACAACTTCCTAAAATACTAAATCAATTTTAATTACTATTTTTGAAATATATTAAATAAAAAAAATGCATTAAAATACTATAAGCCAGGGTAGACTATAATTATCTTACGAAATAGTTAATTTTAGATAAAAAAACCAATGAAATAAATTAATTTTGATAGATTGATAGTAATCTCTTGTTTTAAGGCCGGGCTAAATTGAAAAACTTATGACACAGGTACCTAACAATAGGTAGATTTCGTTTAGATACCTGCATAATTTTTATGCAAACAAAGCAGTCATTAGTATGTCACTGACAAATATCAAATATCTATAAATATTAGGAATCCTATATACAGGGTGATTCAGATAAAACTCCCCAGAGCTTTTTAGATAACGTAATAGGGGAAGTAGAATTGTATAGATAACTTTAAAACTATAAAGGAAACAGGGTAAGTTAAATGAGGAAAAAGATCATGTTTCGAAATTTGATTGATTGATTTGAAAACGCCGATCATGTTGTCATGTCACGATATTCATTTACTTCTGCTTGTCTTTTTATTGGGCATGGTAAATCTAACTAAAAAGTGAGCCATACTTTTTATTTATTTCTTTTTTATATAATTATCTGGAAAAATCTTGTAGAATAAAACTATACCGTATATTATTTTGAAAATTATAAAAAAAACACTGCTACATTAATATTTCTATTTATTTATTATATCTAAATAAGGATTAAATTGAAAAATTAAAAACGATTTTTTTAAATTTTATGGAAAAAGGTCATGGAAAGCTATAATGCTTATATATTTTAATAGCCTTTCTACCTACTTAAAATCAGACAATCAAATTAAATAAAAAAGATATGTACAATGAATATGAAAAATATCATTATTTTGAAAACTTGAAAATGTAAGGAACCCCCATTTTTATAGACATTTTTTTCCTTTAAATAAAGATCATTTGTATTCCAAAATAGGTATTTGGTTGTAGTTATTATATAGTACAAAACAGAAATATTAGATACATTCGTTATTTATATCGATTTTTGGGTAGATTGAATTGATTCTCAATAGACAGATTTTATATTAAAGTAAATATGCCATTTTGTGACAAGGATACAGTGATATTTTTTATCCCTGACCTTCAGATTTATTATTATGTTTGTTTTCGACTATAAATTGACCAATTCGTAGATAGCTTACGTAATGCATGAGATATTTCGACTTTAAAATTTAATAATTTATAGTAAATAATATTGAAAAATGTAAAAAAGCGTTTAATTTTAACAGAAGTATCATTTGTAAACAACATTAATAATTTATTACGAATGTTTTTTTTTAATTAGTAATTATTAAATCAATTTCTACGAAATTAATGCAAGTTTATATGTTTTACAAGGTCATAATAATTAATAAAAAAACCTTAAAACTGGATATTACCCCTTTTAAAATACCTGTTTGTAGGAGTAGTCGTAACAAGTGAAAATTCGAGTAAGAAATATATACCTGACACTTGTCAAAAAATTTCGTAATCGTAAAAACGTGTATGGTTACTTCTAATTTAAATCACAAACGATGCTGGAGTTGATTTTTGAACCTGCACTTGATGGAAAAACAGGATTCAAAAACAGGGTTCTCCTGTCTAATACACTGTATAAAATTATTTCCAAAAGTAGATGTTTTATTCTATTTAATAATCTATCTAAAAAAATAGTCTGAAGAACTTGCAAAGTTTGTTTTCTCTAGCTCGCCGAATCTTTATAAAAAAGTGAATTAACTTTAAAGAGTGAGAATAGGTTAGACAATAAAATAAAAAATGTTAAGCTCTGTTTAATACATTTTTTTAAATGTTTTAAAATTTGTTTAAATTTCATAAAACAAGATAACAAACATATAAAAATATAAAAGTATTTATTGTCATTTAAAATAAATGTTATTTAGCAGGTTAAATAACCAAACTTAAAAAGATCTAAAGAACTTGAAAAAGGTAGAAGTTTTCTGAAAAATAATGACAAATATTTTAATAATTAATATTTGGCTAGAACTATTATTTCAGTGTTCTATTGAGAATACTTTTTTATGGTTTGAACCGTTATTATTAATATAGCTCAAAATGAATGAAAAAATACTGCTATTGTACAGGTTAAAAATGATCAAATATTAGACACGTAAAATGACCCCAAGCAATTCAAAACCTTAACGTAAAATTCAGACAGTAAAGAATGACGCACGTTTTGAAAAATATTATCCCTAAGTGAATTGAAAAAGCCAGTGTTCGCGAAACCAGTTGTATTTTGAAAGACACCATTAAAACGCTCATCTTCGGACCTTGTGGATATTCACTTGACCATTCGTATACCCACCCCATTTATCTTTGATGTATAAAGCGGGCATACGTGGGAATAACCCTTTTCTGCGCATTAAAATGACCCTTTCATTAGCAGGGATGACCCATGACCTCGGATTCTCCAACCCTAACGGACTGACCAGGACTGGACATTCCAGTTTTTCGAGTGACACATGCTATATATTTTCGTGAGAACTAGGATGTCCGTCTAAATAAAACACTGGCATTCTTTTACTTAAAGGGGGATTTTTTCAAATTTTAATGTCCCACTTGGATTCCTATTTCTGACGAGGAAGTTTCACATAATTCTAACCGACCTGACAGAAGGTTCCGTTTTGAAAAATCTAAGACTGGTTTTTGGATTACTACAATAAACTTAATGTTACCTGTGTACTGTTATTTTCATGTCTGGGCCATTTTTCTTTATAATAAACGGTTTTCTTAAGATACGTTACAGAAATAATACCGAGCCCTAAAAGTTCCCAGCTAGAGAAAGAAATTAAACGGGCTAAATTTTTATTTATTTAGGATTAAAATTCTGTTAATTTTTACGTAAAACTATAAATTGTAAATATATGTTGATTTAATTTATTTAAACATTAATAATTAAAGAATAACTCGATAAACATAAATCATCTTTAATCCATTTAAACCTCCTTAACACTCTTTTTATATCTGGTAAATGAAACTAAGATTTTTGTTGTCACAAACTAATGTTTTATAACCTTCTTTCCATAGAAAATTGTTTGGGGTTGACTTTATTAGAATATTTAAACGAGAATTATTTTAAAATTCAATTTTAATGACAGCTGTTCTAATCATCAAATATTTTCATTTAAGTATACAGGGTGGCCACTTTTTTAATAGAATTGTATTGGTAACTTCCAAACCATACTAATTGGAAGGTCGGTTAAAGGAAGAAAAAGTTGTGTATCTGGAAGCATCATCTAGCGGTGGAAACTAATCGAAACTATCAGGGCCGGTTCTTGAGATATGATTAAAAACCGAAATTAGATCACCTAATTATTTATCTTATTAAAAAATATATTTTTTTTAAATAGTCTAATAATTAAATAGTTATTGGTTTTCATTTATTTTTTCATAATTAATTACTTTATGCTCGAAGTATTGCACAATTTATAAAAATGAACACTGACTATAAATTCAATACAGATCCGTACCAATAAAAATTGGTTTCCGGTCTATTACTCGAAAATCCCCTTTAAATGGTATCATCATCTAATACAACGCTGGATTCAGGAAGAAAAGTTATTTCGAATAGAGACATAAAATATCCAGGTACGTATATAAAAAAAAGTTGATGCTAAATCTAAAAACATCAAATTAAAAAGACTTTACTATCGAATGAAAAACGTCCGAAATATTTTTTGATAAACTGAAAATAAACGATTAACCCTAATGATCAAATTTCGTTTTTTCTTCATATCTTTAGAACCGGCCCTGATATTTTCACAACTTTTTCTCCATTTTACCAACCTTCTGACTAGTACGGTTTGGACGTTACCAATACAATCCCATTAAAAAATGGTCACCCTGTATAGCAGCAGTGGCGCTGTATTCCATATCTCCATTTAGGAAATGGATAACAATATATTTTTCTATGTTACCTAATTGGTCGAGCTCGATAAAATAAAAATATTGCCGGTCACATAGGGTGTTCAATTTTTTCTGGGTGGGTTTCAACTTTGTTTTTTTAAATGACAACCTGTATTTTTATCAGATTTTTTGGTTTCTACATAGATATGTACTTTATACATATTTTTTTTCCGAAAATATTGACGGTTTTCGAGATTTTTACTATGGTATAATATTTGAAATAATAAAGTTGTGTCAAGTCCCATTAAAATTGATTTTTGGTCAAATAGTATACGTTGATGACTCTCTCAAACGATGTATCTAAAATCGACCTGTGATAAACATGGTATGAAAATCTTCTTTATTTCAAATGTATATTCTCGATCCATAAGAAGCGCCAAAAAAGGCTCTACAAATTTCATCTATAGTAATTCCCTATGGTTAAGTTCTTATTTTTTCTTAAAAAAGCTGTTTTTTCGAAAAATGTTAATTCTTGATGTTTCAAGAAATTCACAATAACAGTTATCAAAAAAAAGATAATTTTTATAATTGTGGAAGTAGAAATCATCTCACCATTTTTTGAAGTAAACCTATGTTTCTATATTATAGATTCGCCGATATATATTTTAAGAAAAATACTTGCTTTGTCAGTGCTTTTACTATAAGATAATAATAATACTGAGGGGTAAATATTTTTAATTGTCTTTTGTAAATATATTAAAGTATTGATATTTCGATGTTTTAACATTCATAAACGTTTTTTATTAAGTAAGTAAATAAAATAAAAAATAAAGTTTGTTTAAAATTTATATTTTTCGAAAAATATCCATTTTTTGTCCAAATTTCAAACGTTTTATGGATTATTTTGTGCCATAAATTGGCCAAAATTTATTTTAACTGCTTGTAACTAACCTTATAAATTCAAACTGTCTAAAGACAATTATAGTAAATAAAAAAGATAAAGAATTTCAAACGTTCCAAGAGCGTATGGATATGTTTTTCAATTGATTTCAAGTTTATACCAAAGTGAAATAGTAGGTAGGTATATATAGAGAGACTAATGAATATATTCATGGGACAAATTGTGTTAAACAGACCGTTACAATAATTTTGCAATGGATATCGCATACGCTCGCAAGATCCACGCTATTTTGAACAAAAAGTATCTTGATGTTATAAAAAAAATATATTTAATAATTTATAGATTTTAACTGACGTGTATTAGAATTTCATAATAGAGAACGATTCTGCAAGTTTTAACTTTTTCTTTTTATCACAAAAATATTTTGTAAATTTTCATTTTTGAGCATTTTATCATTTTTAATAGATATAAAATTTATTTTATGGATGTCTAAAAATTATTTGATTATATATTCCGGAAAGATCAAAATGTGGTAGATATTTTGAAACAAAACTACTACAATTATTTTGTTATAAATTAACAAATGATATTAGTCTTCTTTAATATTTAACCTGTTAAAACTTTTTGGGTAGGTGTATAGGAAGTCAAAACAATCGAGAGCCCATCTCAGATTACAACACTTAATGGACTTTGTCTTGTTGATGCACTTGTTGGGCCTTTAAGACCATCCTTTTTATTGTTTCACTGTACAAAGCCACAAAGGTCCTTTGATAATACTCCCCTCTTGTCCAGCTTCACAGGTATACAGGTAGGAACGGCTTGAATTAAATGTCTGTTCTCCACATCCTTATAAGTAAATACAGATTACGAGAAATGTTATAGTGAGAGCAAGACAAAATGTTAATTAAAATTAAAAATTGAAAGTTTACTACTGGGATTTAATAAAATAAATGTTACAAGATCTAATGTATACTTTATCTACATGGGAACAAAAAGTAAATGTGACAGTTATCATTTTGTGATGCTGTATTTAAATGTCATAAATACGCTCTAAAAGTGGAGAATTTACTATATGTATCAATCAAATATTGTGGAAACCATATCGAATGCAGTTCTTGATTTTCTGACACACAATTATTTTTTATATTAATAATTGATTCTTATATAAATACATCCGTGAGACGAATATTAGTAATTTGAAAATTTAAATCTCTGAAAAAACAAATTAACAATTTGCTACTTTTTACCGTAATGTTGAATTTAATTTTTGAAATTGCTATGGAATTTAAAAGTGCGATAATATCTCAATAACATTATTTACGAAGATATTCTAATGATAGCATTTGTCATGAGTCACGTTTAATATGTGTTTGTGTGACGCAAGAATATCTAAGCCTGTCAGATTTTACATGATAACTCGGGTCATCTAAAAGATACATTTTGATGTTGGTATTTTATAAAAGATTTTCGTAAGAGTATTTTTGTCGTTTTGTTTTCATTTTTTATTAGATAATAAAGACACACTCACTCAATAGGGAGTAAATAACAGGAAATCGTATTTATAAACTATATACCATCTGTTTTGATATTAAGATTTATAGGATTTGGTTGAATAAGAAAATTAAAAAACCGTAAGGACTATCATATATTATTTTTTAATGGTCGTTTGGTGTATTAATAATTCTTAAATTAATAAATACCTATTACCGTTATGTTCTCATAGGTACCTACTAAACCTTTAGAAACATTATGTGTTTAAATAAAGTAATTTTTCTATACTATCTTAACAATAGAACATTTAAGGATGTGTGTTTTTCTGATTACCTACAGAAGTTAGCCCTGATATGAAAAATTTGGGTAATCAGTTATGGTCTTAAAAGGCAGTAAAAAATTGAAAAATTCGTTTTAAATGCTGCCAAAAATTCTTATAAAGGCACTTGCATATCTTATAAGAAAAATGTTGGTAGCAAAGAGGTGTAGTTAATATTCACCCTTCCAAATTCTCTTTCTGATGGCTTGTAAGGTACTATCTCTATAAATCATTTGTAAAAAAATCTTTTAGTTTAAAAAGGTGTGATGATAATCGACTCTCCCCGGAAGAAGCAACCCTTATTGAGGGTACAAAGGGTTTCACTTTTTATAGACTGCATAATATTGAAACTGCACCCGTTTACAGTTCTTCTGTGTGTGCTTGTTCACTCGAGAAAATCTCATTCACTCTAATTAAATCCGATGTTATTAGTTTTCCTAAACAAATAAATCTTATGCGGTAGGTACAGTCGTTTTTCAAATTTTGATTTTTTTAATAAATATCATTATACGGTATTAAAAAAAATTGAATAATTGTTAAAAACATGATTTAATACTGAATAAATGAATATCACTTGAATCCAGTCCTGATAAAGAAGGCATAGATATTGGTGCGAGTTGGCTGCACCATCAAAGAGAGCTTAGATATGATCCCGCCTACTTTTTATTTATATCTCGACTCATTATTGCCCATTTGTACGCCAATATAGTATGGTGCTTATATGGATAGAAGCAACCATCCTATTGCTAACTTTTTGCTATATTCTATTTCCGTTAAGATATTTCAAAAGTAGTGTCTACCTAACCATATATCAGGCATATGTAAAATATTTTAACGCAGTTACTATTAAAGGATAGTAGGACGTAGTAAAAATTGTTCCTGTGTGTAAAAGTGCAGTCATATTTGATATTTAAATTTTTAATCCAAATAGTTTTTATATTCTAAAAGGTAGGGAGAAGTAGTCACTATCTACTTCAAATTAATATAATTCTCGACGTAGACAATAAAATGTATTATGATTAAGATTTTCAGATAAGTGCATTTTCGGAATTAGCGTTAAAAATCGAAACTCCCCATAGTTTTTAGGTATACCAATTTTACTTTAAAATTTGGTGGATTTAATAAAATAAATATGTTGCAAGTTTAGAAACTTGTCTGAGAAGTAAAAATAAAAATTTTTGTTAAAATATATTAAAAAAATGAGAGTATTTTATTAATATCTAGAATTTTTGTAAAATGAAAACATTCAGTAAAATTAATGAAAATGAATGTATATAGCATGAATGGATTTCGCCAATTGACTCGTTTTCTTAATATTATAATAGCATATTAGATTAGCATATTAACTGTCAGATAATTTGGGTGCGTTTCTTAGTCTTTAATGTTTTTTTATAAGGACTTTACGGATCAACTCATCTGTTCGGAATTTTGATTGTAAACTAATTAGCTAATATTTCGTAACTTCTGTTTTGTAAAAATATGCTTCCAGTTCGAGTTATTCCATCTTCAGCTTTGTATTGGTTATTTGTTTAAAATTACAATTGGACTGATAAGCTGATTTCAAAGACCTATAATTTTGAAGGTATATTAAATTAACTTTTACATAATTTTAATCACCCTGTATATATTTATATAATATAAAATCAAGTATTGTTTGAAAATTTAAGATAAGCAATGGCCAATGAGATTGGCTGTAGCCAATAAATTAAAAAAAATAATTTTTAATTAGTGATTTTGAAATGAGCTCCTTAGAAAGATTCTGATTCTAAAAGGTAAAAATATAAAGGGTGTTATTATAAATATTTTAGATCGATATAGGCCGTTCTCAAAAACCACTTATCCCGAAATTTCAGATTTCAATTATTTTCGGTTTTACTTAGAGTCCAGTAGATCATTTTCAAGAATAATATTGTATATTTTTTTATTGAAGATTTGTATCTCTAAAACAATGGATTAACTTTTAAAGATAATTTGCCCAATTTTTTTAAACCTAATTCTGCCAATGTATTTTAAACTATTTATAGGCGCAGAAATACTACGTAAGGTGCTCCATTATTTACATTTACATAAGCAACAAAATTATTCTTTAAATAAAGTATTATAGAATAATTAAAACACACTGTATTAATTTGCGTCTTGATGAAATATTTATACGTAGAATCCAGTGATGTGACCTTTTTATTCAGTTAGTAATTATCATTAAGAAATACGTATCTCTTTATGATTCCTCTCCTTTTTTAGTACGTCTTTATTGAGCTCATTTAATTATTTCAATTTACTGACTAAAAATAAATATGTCGCGGATGGGCGTAGCGAAAAGATAACGTCTTACCCACCAGCTATCAACTTTACATCATCAGCCAATCATTCGAGAACTTGTATAATCATTGTTACATCTCATGAACTGATTTGTCTAGCCAGACTGTCATCTCAATAATTTATTTGTAGTTAAGCTTCTTCTTTTATGAGTAGTTTGTCTCGTACATGGGCGTACAGATAATAAACATCGATAACGGAATATTCATTTCAAAAACTTTCGATTGAAATACGCATAGGAGTACCACAAGGATCTATAGCGAGCCTTCAAAATATATTTGTACTACTCCTACTTCTGTTTTATTAAGAAGAAATAGAATGGATAATTAGACAATTCCAATTAACTTCAGATGACCGTTCATCACGTGACTTGCGTGGTTACTGTATAGAAAATTACCCAAGGAAAATGTGCTTGTATTCTAATAAATTGGGTGTAAAAATAATTTTTTAAATATTTTCCATAGTTAATGTTAAATAATACATCTATCTAGTCCAATCTTTTCTGCGCTGAACAGGGTGGAGCTCGTTTTTGAACGAAATATTTGAAACCAAGGTAAAATATGAATTTGTATAATCTGTCAAATAATTGTAAATGGTCATTAGTATTGTTATTTTATATTGTTAAATTTAAGGTAAAGGGTGCTGGTGAAAAACAACAAATATGTAAAAATGAACTGTTTAGGTTATAATTTGTGTTAAAATAACTTTCTTTTGTTATCTGCATATTAGTTAAACTTTGAATTTTTCTATGTGTCCATTAAATAAATAAAAAACGTCTACAGGTCCTATTTTCAGTTTGTTGTTAATAAGTCATTGAAAAAATACTGAACAAACTGGGAATGTCCATAATCGTTTACGTGTCTTAATCAGTGGCGGTTTCAGGGGGGGAGGGGGTAATTGGGTAGTTACCCCTTTATGAATTTTTTGACGTTGATTGTTTTCTATGTATGGAATAAAAAAAAATTAAGTTTTTTCTTTTCCAAAATTACCCTCCTTAAGGCAGTTGGCTGGAAACGCCCCTGGTCTTAATAGATACAAATGTTATCATTGTAATGAATAATATAGATGAACTATCAATTGCATAAAGACAGAGTATAAGAAGATTAATTAATATAATTTTTTTATGCCAGTTTTGTTTTTATGTATTTTATTTCTTGTAAGATATTCACTGTTAAATTACAAAACAACTTTACGATTCTTTGCGATACAGCTTCTGAAAAAAGCAAATAAAAAGATTTATATGACGTATATATCATGGAAAATTTTTGTGCATGCGCCCATGGCCCGATCCACCACTACACATTATTAATTGCTACAGTTGAACATTTCGTTTCATTTTATTACATTGCTTACATAGAGACGAATTGACGGGATCTAATTAATTGTTAGTGGCTTTTGAGTAATACGTTATGTATTCAGCACCAACATATTTCATGTTCTTGGTATTTCAAGGATTGACCGCTCATTTAAACTGATGTTACTGGCGGTACACCGCATCACAAATTGTTATCAATTAAAGTAATCGTTGATAAATCTTAAAGAAGAACAAATTTATAAGCCTTATTATGTTTAGTAGTTGCAAACCTGTGTATTTATTAATAGCCGTTTGATATTCAAATAGTTTTGTTTCTTTTAAAATACCTATTTTTTTTGTCGAGATTATTTAGACATTTAACTGGTAATAATTAAATTAAAGTAGGTTTTCCGGAGTCAAAATGAACATTTCGTTTTCTGGGATTGGTCATATCAATTTCGAGATACTCGACGTTTCGTTTCCATTGTAGGCAGCTTCATTCAGGGTTGGAACGAGCACCGTAACTTAGTATTTAAATTATAAGCGACACTTGTCTAAGGTTGTAGTGGTTCGTGTGATGCTTATGTATAGTGAAGTTCAAACTCGGTTGGAAACATAATGGTTGAAATTAAAGAATATTAAATCATTTTGAAAGCTTATTTCAACCTGTTGTAAAAATTTCAAGTCCGGACTTTGTGTATTAAAGTAGATTTTACTCCGTGGCGTTAGCGTACAGGGTGGGGTTATCAATTCACTACAAAAGAGGGATTCTCATTTGGCATTTCAAAACTGACTATATGGTTAGCTAAAACACTCAAAACCATAGTAAAGGCGCCACGCCCACTTTTGCGAATTTACTCCCATCTGCAATATCTCGAAGTGTTTGAAAGGCTTCGATAAACAAAAAAAATTGTATTTAATAAAAATGTTGAAAAACGGCCCGCTTTATACTGGAAATTGCGTAAAAAAATATTGAAAATGCATTAACTTTCACCATTAAAATTAGGTTTAAAATATACACAGACATATTAAGAATAAATAGATATTTGAATTCGCCACGCGGTTTTTATCAGTGTGACTACCAAGTAGTCAACTATACCAATTTTTTTTATATTTTTACATTTCTAACTTCTAAAGTAGGTCATCATATTATTATATAGGTACAATATAATCTTAATTTGCTTATTTCAACATATACATACATGTTTAATCCAACGTATTATCTACTTTTGTGTAATTCTTCATTGAAATGCAAGTTATACCGATTTATCTGTTAATTTTTCAATGAAAATTTTATTTGGAAATAATGCAATTAGATGAAATTAAATTAACTACATATTTCTAAAATATAAATACATGTTTTTATTTTTTATATTTATTTGAAATTTGAAGATAAACGCGTGTGTGATTTTTGAAATGATACAAAAAAAATGAATAATATTCAATTCGATGAGAAGCCAGAACGAAATGAACGAATTAATTTCTTATCAGAAAATGTCAGCGCTCTAAAGCCGTTGCTATTAAGGAAGCGATTTTTTTAAATCAATGTTCCTATACCAATGATTTACAATAATGTAAATGGAAAATCTAAAACAAAAAGGAAGAGAAATTACAGCGGAATATTTCGGAAAATAGAATTTATTTGATCTTAAATGGTGTTAGATGATTAGAAAGGTCAATTTTTTGCTCAAATGTTGCTAATTTTCACTTTCTAGCCTTTTACTTTATGATACACTTTTCCACCAATTTTTGAATGCAACTATGCACTCTGGAATCAGAATGGTGGCAGATGTGATGACGGGAGCTTAGTTAATGTAAATGGAGGTTTTCGCTATGAGTGATAGATAATATTCTGCTTTGTATGTATATGGTAGTTTCATCAAACAGGAAGGATTTTGTGACCGGTCTTATGTTCGTGTTCAGCTATTACTAAATGACTGACTTAACCTGTAGTCATCCCTAGTTTTGATTAAGTAATTATTTAGGAGCTTTAGCAGCTATACCTAAAAGAGCCCATCTTTTGATTTCCTGTAGCTATAGCAGCTTTCACACTCTTTTTCTACTTTGGATATTTAATAATGCGTAATAATTTTTTATTAAATTTATTATTAATACTTATTTTTTCTTTAAGGCGGGGGTTTAAGCGGGAAAACCAGCACTCAGATAGACAAATAAAAATATATATTAAATTGGTCTGTGCTGTCTTCAATTTTAGAAAGCCCCACGTTGTTGTGTTACCTTTTAATGAATCAATTTCTTTTTTTAATTATTATTTTTTGTTATCTATTATTCACTCTTTCTCAGGGTACGTTCATAATCCAAAATTTTTAAATAACCAAAGAAAATTAAATATATTTATCACTCCTTTATTAACATTCAAAAAATAAACTAATTCATTTACTAGAGGGAAATAATTACATTATAAAACTTTGTGTTCAAATTTTGACCATAAAAATTTCAGATCTGTAATTTTTTGTTTACATAAAATAATGAACCAAAATATAAAAAAAATTATCTTACTACAACTACAATTTTCTTAAATTTCAATAACTATTTCTTCCTCAAATTAATTATAACTTCTTTTGCCATACATTTTTCTTCAGGTTCCATTCCAAAATTAAATTCGAAAATTTGTTAATCGCTAAAATTTGCAAGAACGCAGAATAAACTAATTTTATAAATACTAACCCAAGTCCCCGAGCCTCGGCACTGACAATTCACTCGAAAATACAAACGCAGTGCACCCGACATTTTTTGACCATCATATTTTGTTTATGTGTCCACGAAATAGAGCATACAGCTGGCCGACTTTGCACGAGTGATAAGAAATTCATACGAGATCTAATCATCATTTAATATGAGAGGTTTTATATGGTATTAACTAGTAAATTTATCAGAGCCGCTACATGCGTCTTTTTTTAGCTGTTCGGATTGACTTCGTATAGACTTTACTTCATTATACTTATTAGAAAAATTAGATAATCAACGCGCTAAAGTTCAATGCCATTCATCGTTAAGTTTCTTGATAACTTTGGGAAAAATTAATTGCAAAGATGATGAATTTCTTGGATCGTTGGGATTTTCAGAATGATTTTTACTTACTTCGACACTCAGTAAGGTTGAACTTTCACCCGCATAATATTTGTCTCGTTAAAATAAAATACTGTTAATTTTGTTTTCGGAATTTTAACGCTGTTCGTTGGATGCTTTGTAATAAATACTATCCGTTGTGACATTGTACACAAAAATATATAGGCAATAAATATTTTTAATGTATTTTCTTTAATGATAGTAAGCTTATGGGATTCAGTAATATTACTTAGGTAAATTTAAAAATATATAGTTTTACAGTGGAATAGCGAATATCAATATTTAATTCAATTAAATGAGCTGAAAATTCCCAGAAATAAAAAAATTGTTCCCACAGTATTTGTTTAACGTTACGATGAAAAATAACATCAATATGTTAATTTGACCGTAAAACTTAGTTATTTATTTTTTTCATTGGTTTTCAGATGATGACTAAGGCAGCTACAATAAAATACGGTTATTAGTGTATAAAGTCGTTAAATAATACATTTTAACATAACTAGGTGCAGCATGAGGTTATCAAATTTATTTAACTTTGGACAAACTTATTACTCACTTCATATTAGATAACAAAATGATCTTCTTAATATAAGGAAATAAATTAAGATTGATGATCTTTAGTAAAGAAAAAGTATCCGACTATGGCGAAATGCGGGAATAGTTTTTAAAAACTTTTTTATACTGGGTGTCACAATTAACTTTCTGGGCATTTTGATCGGTTATTATTTAAGCGTTTTCACCAGTTACATTTAAATTTAGGACATTTCATTTTTACATATGATCATTTTTCCGTTTCAGCCTGTGATTTTTAGAGATGGGTCAATTTTGATATTTCTGTATATTTTTAGCTTAACACAAAGCCTTAAATTTAAGATCTATTAAAATATTAATTTCCACGGAATATATTCCGTACAGTTTAAATGATGTCCTTGGATACCAATGGCGGCTCGTGAAGTTTTTAAGAGAGGACGCTGGACATACAACTTTTTTTCAGCCAATTAATTTAACGTGGAGGTATAGAGTTTCTCTTGCCAAAACATTTTTTTTGTTCGTTTTTTGTTTTTTATTTTTTATTTTTGGATTTTTAATACTTTTTCTTTTTTTTGGAATTTTTCATATTTTATTTTTTTTTTATTAAGTTTATTAACTTTTTTTTTATTTATTAACGGAATTCTGTGGTCTTTAGTTTGCCAAAAATGATCAATAATATTATCATAAAATGTAACGTTTTGTTTTAAGTGTTTTACTAAATCTTTTTGAATATATATTAAACTAATATTGTATAAACGATTTTGGTGACCCACGCAACACGCATGTGTCGGATACCACCGTCCGTAGTCCGTACTAAACTGGCTGATCTGAAAAAAGATAGGCGGCAGGCTAGAGGCTAGCCTACTGAGAGTGTTGCCATTTCAGCTATTGTTTACGGTATTTATCAATTGGACTGGTCGAAAAAACGGCAGCTGTGTTGAGCAACACGTGTTTAGGGTTTGAGATATATACAGAGTTTGCAGAATCTAGCCTCAGGGCACTGTTGTCAGATTCAAAGATAATTACTGAGAACGGGGAATTAATTGTAAAATTTAAAAAAGTATTAGAGAAACACTAAATAAAATGAAGAATGATCAACAAAATATTTCTGGATAAATTATTGAGGAGGCTAAGCCTCCTTACACTCCTTCGAGGAGCTGTCACTGTTGGATACTTATAACTTTATTTTTATGCATGAAAAAGTATTAATGCGATTTAGCATTGCTGGTCTATAGACCTAACAAATATTTTACTAGACTAAAAAAAACCAAATAGTAGATTTATCCGTTCTCTAATGAAATTATATCCGTTCAGTAGACCATTGCTTATATATTCATTCTGTAAAATGTGCGTAGAATAGGCAATATTCATGTAGGTGTAGAAAAAAGTTTTTTTCGTATACGATGGTTACTGCGCTTTTGTACCTGCTAAAAATAAACTGTTGAAGTTCTAGAAAAAATACTGTTTGCTAAAGAAAAACGGGCCATAAACAGTTAAAGGAATGGAAAATAGAATCATTCAGGTTAAATTGAAATAAAACATGGAAAACAAAATTTTCGTAACCCTAATATTTTTTAAGTAATAAGCGATCAAAAGTCCCTGTATATTAGCTTGCCCAACCAAAAGGTATTTATAATAGACATTACTTAAGGGATATTTGGTAAAATTTTGTTTCTTAATTCTTTTAATTATTGTAATTGTATTAAGCATACTTAAAGTGTTAATTTTTGAAAACACATGAAACCTTAAAATAAAAATTTTAACCATCTATTTATTTGGCCACAATAAAATCTGTGTTTATATTTATCTCAAATGTATAAAAAATATTTTATAGATCAGATTTTAAGGATATTCTTACAGAACCGTATTTATTAATTTATTGTTCCAGTATCTTACATTTCTAACATGAAACTAATTTTTTGCTTCTATATCTCTTGCTGCATATCAATGAATTCTTATCGACTACTTGCAACCAATTTCCAGTTGAAATAAAGATGACAAAAGATTACTGAATCACTATGAACTAAAACCGGTAAGTGAAATATATGATTGCTACATTCAGTCAAGTCCAGCGAAGGTTTCACTTGCATCACCAAATCGTCTACAACACTACATCAGTAAACTGGGATGGCTGAGATAGAGGAAGTAGCACAATGGGTAAATGGCGTAAGAGAATGTGGCCATAATATTTTCTAACATTATAATTTTGAATAACAGATAAAAGCAAGAATTTTTGAAGAAGAATATGTCGGCCAATAAATGATCATTTAGACAGAATTATCTATTAATAAATTGTAGACATAGTTAACATTACAAAAGCAAACTGTAGAAAAGTTCATTTTAAAAACAGAACTTATCACTTACAGAATTATCTAGGGGGATTGCCCAATGAATCTAAAATATAACATCGAAGATAGTTTAGATTTACTGTCTCCTTCGTTTCATTGTGTCTCTGTGTACGGTTCTGTGTTCAAGGTATTGCTACGGCGGTATCTGCGGACAATGGAGGCTGTCAGAAGAACGCATTATGTAAACAGCAGCAACGTACATGTATAGAATACAATTTCACGAGCATTATAAGAAATTGGCAATTCAATTGACCCTTTGCTTTGGTCGGTGAGTCCATACTCCATTCGAGAAAAGGATTACACCGTACCAATCATTCCTTATCTCAAAAAGCAGCGTACAGAAAAATGATTCCTTTGTATTCAGATATTTCTTACTTTTTATACCGGATTATATACATTTATGTAAGCAATTATTTCACAGATCGTTTTTTGTTTCACTGCAAACACAACTTTTTACTACAACTAATTTTTTAGAGCTTTATTGATATTTTATCCAAGAATTATTCCACCATAGTTTCAGTAATGTTAATTTGATAATGATAATTAATCTGCGGTGGCATAAAATATAACTTAATGGATTTGATGTTTTGTAAAGATTTTTACTTAATTTATTAATTTTTAACAGTAGGAAAATTAAAAAAATAAAAATTAGTTCTCCGGTTATATATCATGCGATAAATAGTTCTTTTTTGAATCATGAAAAATGTATGAGCTGTTTACAAATAGGGAAACAAATAAAAACAGTTGCAAGCTTTCTAATTAGTAACTCTTTTAACCCCGCAGTCACGATAGGCATTGGCGCTTAATTAATAATACTAATTTTTGCTTTTAATAGACTATCAGGATAAATTGTACTAATTACGGCGTAATCACTTCGCAGGGATAAGATTTTTTTTTAATATAGCGAATAAAGTAGTAAATTAACCGCACATTAGTAATTTATTTTACATATAGCTTTAATGTTCATGTTAGTACAGTGTAAATAACGCTGTATAGTTTACACTTTGATACATATATATCCGGTGATATTCCATCGGTGATCAAAATCGACATATCTAATAGACGTTGTAAGCCAAAGAGACAGGGTCGGCACAGCAATTTTAATAAAACCTAATTAAATAAATATATCTAAAACGCATAACATGCATTTTTAGAATAAAAATTTAGAAATCCAATATTTCGAAAGCACATAAAGTGTGAATTTTAGATTTTTAAATTATATTTGTAGGTTTAACAACGCTCTATAGAACCTAAACACCTTACTAAATATTAAAAAAACATAAAAAACTGAAACTGTGACTTTTTTAAAATATTAAAAAATAATTATGTCCGTTAGAAAAAACATGTGCATAAAGATCAAAATCGCGAAGTATTTAAAAATATTTTTTTTTTTATAAATTATGAAATATTTTCCTAGCGTAATTTTACTCCAAAAAGGCCAAAATTATAATCCATTCGGCTATTGCAGCATTAATTGATGAAATAAAGGTAAATGAATCATGTAACAATAAAAAATATAAAAAAAATAAAAGGAGCCTATAACAGTGTTTTTTTTAAAAATGTCTATTTAGTTGACTTAATCGTTCCTTCAGTTTTAATTGCAGCTTAATTAGAGTTGGTGTAAATTCCAGTGATTACACTAAATAAATATCATCATAAATATCACATATTAATTCATGACTTAAAAGTTTTTAGCGACACCTGTGAACTCTAAACAAAGATTACCATATTCGTTACCTAATCTTATACATCGATTATTCAAACCATAATAAATGGAATGATAAGGGACGAAAAATAACTGTGTATTCCGAGTCAATCGTGATGAAATTCATATATTTAATATTTCTAGACTAAATTGACATTCTAAATACATATTGTTTAAATAACTTGATGCCATTATAAGTGTTCCAGGTTTGATTATTAGCAATATTTCTTAGAAATTTGTGCTGTATTTTTTCAATAAATATGGTACGAATTTTATAATACAGGAGCAAATAGAAGCTGTAGAACAGAATGACCTACTGAAGTCATATAAGTCATTTTCGTAGCATCAGCATAAACGGAATTAATATGAAGAATAAAAGTCAAAATGAATATGTTAGTGTTTGACATTGTTGACTCATTTAATAACATTAAAGAGATATTTAAACATACAAATTTATATCATTTTGATATGACCGATTTAGAAAAATTGTTATATCATGTTAAAGTTTTAGACAACGTTTTAAAGTGATAACCAAGATTATTGACGAAAGGCTAAACAAATGGGAGCACTGCACAAAAATCAGTATATACTGGATTCTAAGACAATAATTATTTCATTTTAATAAATGAATAAGTTAGTGACAGTAGATTTACCTACAGGTGAACCCGAGTTGTTGATTCATAATGATAAAAAGGGTGCCGGATTAGAACGGGTTCAAGGACAGTAATTTTTAACATTTTTCTTATCTTTACATTTATGCATTGTTGTCACATAGAAATTTATTGAAATATCAGCTAAAATTGGAAAAGGCTATATTTTTGACACAAGAGAAGAGCTGTTAGTGAAAAAACTAAGAATGGGGCTTTAAAAGTACTTGGAAAAACCATAATTTTTTCTTGTTTAAAAACTGTCATTGTACAAAATTGAAAATCATGTTTTTAAAACTTAATTGTGGACAATAGAGAAAAAGTCATATTTTGTAGAAACGATCAATATAATAATATCAATATCTAGTAGTATTTAGCTACATTTCATTAGAAAAAATACAAATGTGGGTTGCAATTATCTGTGACATGAAGTCAATTTCTCCACTTTCAATTTTGGTATATTATGATCCAATAACCCTAAAATGTCTATATCATTGATATACTGATATACTGGATTCCTCTGTAGACGTTCTATAATTCTTATCTTGGCAATACTGTAATTATGTTGAATGGAATATGTCAAAACTAAACCAGAAAATGGAACATCAATAAAGATTTTAAAAATAAGATGACCACATATTATAATGATACACCCTGTAGCATTTGAAGTATAGAAACCAAAACATCATTTGGTGTGGGGTTCTAGTAGAAAAAAAAACAATACACATAAATCATAAAAATTATAAATTTTGCGAATCTTATATACAAATTTATCTTATTTACCTTGACATTTCACTTCTTTTTAGAAGATTTTCCTACCTTGCTTTATTTATTGCTCTTACATAACTTCTATAATTTTGTACCTTCCTATGAATAAGTTTTCTTGTTTTATATTCAAAATTTTGCAAACTCTTATTTTACTTAAATAAAATACATATTTTAATAATTGGCATATATTTCATTAAATAAACATTTTTTAGTAATCTCATCACTTGACAATCCAAATTTTTTTTCTTGACAAAAACTGTTACTTTTTTTTAATTACCAAACAAAATTAAAAAAAATCCTTCCCCACTTGATTTTTTTTAGATTTCTTTTCAAATTCGTATTCAAATCAAACAGGATTGATCATATCTTTTAAAATTTCTCCCCATTAATTCCTAAAAAAAATAACTTTCAAAACTTTCTTACCGCAATTTAAACAAAATTAACCAAAATTATTTATTTTCAAATTTATTAAACAATTTTCCTCTTAAAATAATAACAATAAGATTTATTTCTCCTCCACTATTGTATTTTTCCATTATATATAAGAAGTCCTAAAAGATCGGTTCACAAGGATTCCCAGATTTAAATCAAAGGACAAAAGGATATGTTTGGATTAGGAGATCCTAAAGGTCCTGGTGCACAAAATTTTCCAGTTTGAAAATAAAGGTTATTCCTAAATTATGAGATCCCAAAATACAAGAATTCCAGGATTAAATCAAAGGCCAAAAAGGAGATGCCTGGATTAACATATCCTAAAGGTCCTGCTGAATAAACAAGGATTAACAGGTTTAAAATGAGATGGTAGATTGTCAGGATGAATAATACCCGGACCACCTGGAAAAAATGGTTTATCTGGACTTCATCTTTATCAGGAATTGATATATATATATCTTCCGTTATAGTCCAAGAGCCAGGTACATTTTTTCTGCAATCTTCTAAAGAGATTTTTTTATTCTAACATGTTCAGGGGTATCCTCTGATAGTAAATTCAAGTGCCGGGACGAGGGGGTGCGAGCGTTAAAAATGGTAGTAAGCATATTTGTACTTTTTTTGCTCTGGCTCTATTATTATAAGTACTAAATTGCAAATAATTAAATTCTGTGCTACAATAGTGTCCAAAACATTGATAGAATTCTGGTTTGTGATGGTTTTTCTAGCAATGCATTTACCTTACCTAATATACAAAATTATATAATTTTGATTTTCTATATAGATTACATCCAAGGCTCTATTATATAGTACACAAAATATTCAATACGTTTAAGAAAAATCATTCAAATATTTTTTCTCTCATTCCGAATTAATACATTTTCATTAAATTTATTTGCTAATTATATTAATTTGAATTTAATTTTTAATTACATACATTTAGAAATAAATACTCCTACAATTTTAAGAATGAAATACTATACTTAATTTCCCTATACTTTGTCTGCTAGTTCAGTTTTATGGGTAATAAAATTTAATTATTACCTTTTAAGACTGTTAATTAAAAAATTACTAAGTCAATTGTCTTCACATATTATTACTGTAAATTTTACTGTTCTTTAATGCACATCACTTTGGATTTATCCAAAGGTATATACGAAAAATTTATTTAATACAAAAATGTTGATGATATTAAATATTTGATTTTCATTAAACATTTTTTACAATCTTTCACATGACCTGTTCAAGATAGTGTAACTATACTACTTTTTTTCACGCGACACAAGATTATTATAGCGCTTGTAATTCACTATACTATATACCCATGTAAATCAAGAATATAGTAACCACCAACTAAAACTACACCTTTTTAAAGCTCTACGTACGTTTCGCTAACCATGTTAGCATCATCAGTTGTTGAAGGTTTCAAATTCCGAAGTCAAGTTGACCTATTTAAATAAAAAAAAAAATTACACAATCGTAGTTTAAAATATATTTTTATATACTTTTTGAATAAGTATAAGTGTTTATTTTTGTTTATTAAAAGCATTTTATAGAATTTTCTTTTCAATGAAGTTGAAACAAATCAAATATAATAAAAACTATTAATTTCTGAAATAAATAATTTGGATAAAGTTTCGTTTTAGTATTTAAATTTATTTTTTTTTGGATAATAAATAAAAAATAATAATAAAAATTTAAATGTGGTTGTCATGTGTTTAGATAATCCTACTATTAATTACCCTAAGATAATTCGAACCTGTTCAGTGATATAGGATTTAAAGGAGACTCGTACATCAACCAGAGGCAATTTTTTGATTAATCCAAGAACACCCGATTATATTTTACAGCAATTAAATCTATTCGGTAATAAACTAAGTTCAAAATCCATTCACAGCGGTAACCCGGACCTGTATAGGGCTTATTAATTATATTGAAATATTATAAGTAGCCAGGTCTGAGAGTTATTACTCACTAGAGGATGGTGAAGAAGCAAACTGGTTTGGTTTTTTTAGGTTTCAGTTACTCCTCTACATTTATTTGTCCACTTTCAATAATTACTGGAATTATATCTGGCTTTTTTCTCTGTGCTGTTAATCAATTTAACGCTAACCGTTGTATTAACTGACATTCATTTAAAACAGCTAGCGAATCAAATCCATAACTCATTTTAAACTTAATTGATACTAGTTTATGACTATAAACTAACGAAATTCTCTTTCACTTTTGTAATTGCTTTATTCTACCTATATACTATATCTTAATTTTTTAAACTTGCAGTCTAATCAGAATAAGTGTTTATAGTTTAACATGTAAATCAGTGATGAAATTTATTCATTATTAGTTAGAAGGTTTTATGAATAATTGTTTTTGGAAAATTAAAGTTGCACAAGAGAAAAGACGTTACTTATTGTTAGTATCTTAATAACCAAATAATTTGTTTAATTTTTATCAAAGTTTATGGATAGACTCGATTGACTGAATTGTATTTAACGTGATCTTGTTCTAAACATAGACGCAACATATGCTGGCAGGAACCGAATACTGATCAATACAAAAAATTGAAATATATTTTTTATTAAATGATCTATTCTAGAACTTGCAGAAGGAAAAATCATTTCTACTTTTTTCAGCTATTGCAGATATAAAAAATATGCCCATATCTGATAAAGACCACCATAGAAATATAGATAAATTGTGAACTATAAAGAAATTTTAAATATTGATAATCAATTCGTATCCAAAATTTGGATGAAAAAAAAATAAAGTGTGCAAAAATACCCAATTTGAAGCACTTGTGAATAATTCAACATTATATGCTAAGTAATAAGGGGGTATGGTCTAGTTTGTTTAATATTAGCAAGAGCATGGTTCAACCTGCTTTAACTTTTTTATAAATACAAATATATAGAAGGCAGGAAAGATAATCCGTAAGCTTTGGTTAGAAAAGATGTAAAAGAATGATCATTGGGAGGAATGGATTTCAATTCTAGAGAATATGTAGTAGGCAGGGAAGATGATTCGTAAGCTTTACTTACAAAAGCTGTACAAGAAAAGAAGAATCATTGAGAGGAATGGATTAAAATTCTATTTCTACATCAATAGTAAAAGATATCAAAGAGAAAACCCAAACAAACGGCAAATATGATATGTGAAAATAAAAAAGTAGCAGAAATTGCTTCCGCCGTTGATATGGGAAGTATATAAGAAAATTCTCTTTTCGGTTGTTGGATTAAAGTCAAAAAAATATTTCAGTATTAAACTATACTAGGGAATTATTTACAATGTTATACATAAGTTAGAGTACTTAGATTGATAGGTAAATCTACTGCTTACATGATTAGTCTTGACATCGTTTAGCCAAAGACAAACATCAGTATAACCTCTAGAAAACTACTTTAATTACTTGATATATATGAAGATGTAGGTTAACTAAAAGCAATCCCAAAATTCATGGAGGGAAGAAATTAGTACAATTCTCAGAATTTTTATCATTGCACCAATGTCATTTAAATAACACATTTTGTGAAAGAATTTGAATATATATTAATAAAGGCTCAATGTTGAAGAATATCATCACCACTAACCAAAACTACATCTTTTTATCATTCTACGTACGTTTAGCTAACTAAGTTAGCATGATCAGGAGTTGAAAATTAAAGGTTCCAAATTCCCAATTCAATGAAGGATCACCTGAACTAAAAGTTGATAATCTTTTAACATAACCCCACAAATGTTAAATATTTTAATAATATGTATAATTGACATTTTTCCTTTAAGTTCTGAAACAATTGACTTAAAGCAGGTATTACCATATTTTCTTATTCTTATTTTTATTAAACAAAAATATTGTAGTAACGTTTAATGATAAATCTCCAGATTCTAGATGACCTTTATTATTTAGAAAATTCCAATTATATATGTATTATTCAGAAAATACCTCAAGTTTTAAAATCTTATTTGAATGAAAAATTAAAGCTATTGGTCACCTTGTAAAATTGATAGTATTGATTTAATTGAGATTGTGAAATATTACTGTGTCTTTAACAACATTAAAATTTATTTTCATCAATAAAATATTCAATTGTTAAATTGTTTTATTGACATATTGATTTATAAATATTACAAAATTTGTTTACAGCATGCTTAAACATTAAAATAAAATTCCTTAAATTTGTGGAAAAGCCAAAATACCTAACATATGGTAAAACAAATTTAATCTTATGCATTTAGCAGAGTACAAAGGCAGTTATTTAAAAACTGACATATGAAACACTTAGTATCGTGTAAAGTACGTCGGTTCTCGAAGATTTCACAATCTATGAAAACATTATTTATCGTCAATATAAGTTTGACTAATAGGAAACAACAAAAAAATCCAATAAATTCAATTTTCTAAACATCCTTAAGCTTATTTATGCAAACTAACGGTGCGAAATAACATTTAAATAGTATTTATTATTTGTAATGTAACATACACTAGGCAGATAAGATGCTAAAACCAATTATCATAACTCCAAATAGGTACTATATGTACAATTTTATTAACCTTTGTAATAAAGTCTGGTTTACATCGTACATTACTTATTTTTTAGACATATGAATCATATTTTCAGTCTACTAATCAAATTCACAACACTTAATTATTTAATAATAGTTAAGACATCCCTGGTAATGTATTTATTATATTATATTTTATGCGTATCTTTCTTACTGAAAGCTAAAATGATTAAATCATATTCTAATATTTTAACATTATCTAGAACTCGACCTTAAAATGTTTAAAGTAATTATATTATATTTTCAGACCATTAAACATTAAACTATTTAGAAATTGTAAGTAAAACATTCCTAATATCTCATACTACATGCAATACAAAAAACTCGTAACCTTCTGTTACCTTCTAAATACAAAGAGTGTTTAAAACTTATTAAGATTTAAATAAATCATTTTAAATTTAAGATTTTTGTATGAAGGGGACGTGGGGGCAAGATGAAATTCGGATGCTATTTTATTTATGGTATAATTATTTTTGTCATTATCTGTCCTCAATGTCATTTCTGTGTTTCAATTATGGAGCTTAAAATATTAGAATTAATAAATTTTATATTTTAATTTAGTAAATAATAAGTTGGTCAATCTTGTATTGTCTTAAGGCGAGGATTTAGGTGGGAAAATCAGCACTCAGATTTTCAAATAAAAAAAAAAAAATTTTGTGTATAGTGAATGTCCAAATTAATAACAGTAGTTTCTGACTTCTCAAATTACCATAAGCATGTTTTATTTAGATTTCTTTTCCTTAGCACATAACTTGGATATTACTTTAATAATCGACAATTTTAATCAGCCAAACTAAAGGAAAATTGAAATTCTGTGCCTTGGCTATATCTGAATTTAAATTTTTTAGTTTAATTTAATAAAAATTGAGATACAAAATAGTACGATAACCATGTTGTCACTCATCTAACTTACGATCTGATTTAAAACTTTTATTATTTTAGTTTGAAAATTCACATAACATATTATACTTAATTTTACTTTTTTTGGAATTATTTTTTATGTATTAAATTACAAGTAGGAATTTAACGGTATTTATAATGCAGCACATTTTCTTAAAAATTTTTTCGCTCCTACCTTATTTATCTGGTATCATTCATTGGAGTCTATTAAGAATTTTTGTATAATTTTGCTATTTTTCATCCGGTTGATTAATAGCCAATTAATGGAAAATATTCATGAACCTAGCCGGCACTGTGTGAATCCTACACCCAGTATTTTATTTCCTTATTGGTTTGCATCAGTAACAGCAATCAATGTTAATTTTGTCTTGAAGAATTTACCCGTTCTTGAACTACATATATAAATTATTTTTCAAAAGACGATAAATAACTCATCAGTGGATATAGATCAAAACAGGCTGAAAAACAAGTATTTTTCATTTTTATTCTAGATTAATTACCCAACAACAACAAAATATTTTTATTAGTTTACCAAAAGATTATCGACCTAGGACTTTCCACCCAATTTCTTTTAACTTTAAACGTGTTATGTCATACAAGGTGAATTTGTAAAACTTTTAGTTTTGTTATTTATTCGACCATGCATTAACAAACTATTTAAAAAAACTAAAAAACTAATAACACGCGTCAAAATGCATTACACATTTTTTAAATCAAACGATATTTTTTAATAATAAATCGTATTAAAAAGCGCATTAAACCATATTATTATTGAATCGTTTAACTATCATTTTATGTGACGTGAATGTACGACTTCCTCTATAATGTAAAGATACTTCTTTCATTTTCAAAGCGATGATTTTATACTAAAGAAATTAGCTTTTACTGATAAAGATATCGGATATTAAAGTCTAATCGTCATTTCAATAAGTTTTAACTACTGTAATGTATGGATGGCAGTTTCCTGTTGACTCACTTAAATTAGACGACAGTTTTCAAACAAATTTAATTTACCTTTTAATATCGAATATCACGTTTGTACTGAGTCGACAGATGTATCAAAGCAATTAATAATAAGTACTGTTGTATTTATTTCTTAGATGTTCAATTACTTTAATTATTGTATCAAAGAAGATATTTTAAGCACATGGACCAATAAGGCAGGTTATAACCAGAAAAATATAGCTACAGTTGCAGGAATTTAAAAATTGTAATTGCTTGAACACATCATCATCAGAAGAAATGTAACCAGATTAGCTAAAATCGAAGCGGGCATATTTGTAATTAACGGCCATTTTCATAATAAAGTGTTTAAAGTCACTTTAGCTAAAGTAACTTCACAACTTTAAACGAAATTTTAAACGTTGTTTCATAATGATACTTTAACTAAAGATGGTGATTTCAAAAATTTGAGCATAGTTGGCTGCAGTATGCAAAGATTTTTGTCAGTAACCAAGCTTTTGTCCTCTTCTTCGGTATGTTCTGTGGTCATTATCATATCCCTCATAATTCGTAAGTCTGTACTTCACACGAAAATAAAGTTATGGTTTGTATGTTCCAAAGTGTTTTAATAAAAATGCAAGAAATATCTAAAAAGAGTTCAAGAGGGACCAACTTCAGCAAAGAGGAGGAGCTGTCATTGGCACATATAATGTCAGAACATAAAGATATCGAAAATAAATCTACAACTGCGATTACCCCTCAATAAAAGATAAGTGTGGAACCTTGCAGTAAGTAATTAAAATTTATCTTAATTAGGAAAAAAAATAGACTTGTTCAATCGTAGAAGATTCCTAGTTTAAATCAAAAGCTAATATGACCATTTGAAAACTAGTGCAAGAAGTTTGCTGGAAATGTTAATCGAAGTTTATATGGTACAGGAGGAGAGCCATCTTTAATCCCAGATTAAAAGCCGGTGTATGATCAAATGCTAAATTCTAACTATGACATAACTGAGATAATGGGAGAGAATATATAAATTGGAGATGATCGTGATACAGTTCAAGGAATAACCTTAATAGACAAAAACAATACCTTTTTTTCTGTAGATATAGAAGAATCTTCGATTTCGGAATATGCTTCATCTGTTATTGGATCTAAGGATCAATTACATGACAAAAAAGAAAAATGGAAATATACAACATCCAGTCTTAAACGTAAGGAACTTAGTAAGTTGAGTGTTTAGGACCAAATTGAAGAAAGAAATATCTTTTTATTTTTGTAGCTGCGAAAGAATTCCTTCAAGATCAGGCTTCAACTTCGCATGGGCATAATGATCAATTAAAGGGTAACGAAAACAACTTTAAATATTATACCAAACTTAATCTAAAACAAAAAAAAACACAAAAAATTGAGTGTGTATAACAAAGCATAACCCAAAGTTGTTAAAAAAGTACTCTTTATGAACAGAAGAGGAAATATTTTGAACAAAAAATAAACAACCTACTAAATGATGATCACAGTGTCCCTAGTAGCATGTCGGTAGTGTTGCAGGTTTACTTGAATTATGTCGAATTCTTAGACACCATGCTGATTAAATATAATTAAATTGCATTAGACCCCATTGACTCCTATTGTACGTCAATCAGTTGTTGGACCTGTTCCAAAACTTCTTATGTGAGTAAAGTCGATCAAGAGATCTCGACATCCGATGGAACGTTTTGTTTATACTTGATGTACTAATGCAGTTGTTTTAGCAGTCTTTAGACCCTTGAAAGTATAGTTTTCTCAAGAGCTTCGCTACATTGAGCTTTCTGGATATTTTTTACTCTTGCAGCAATTGTTATGAATTTATAGTACAACTTACAGATTTTACAGTGAATTATGAAAATAGCAATATTTTTAATAACACGAAATTATAAAATAAATATTTTCAACAAATAAATGAATTCATAATAATAGTCTATTTAAATTAAATCTTCAGGATGATTTTTAAGTAGAACTTCCTTTTTTTGTTTTTAATATATACGAGTACATATCTTTGTCATTCAAAAGAATAAAAATGTAGGTATGTTGTGATGGTTGTATAACTAACTATATTAGAAATAAAACTTAATTAACAACAAACGAATATACTAACCTGATGTTTTATTTAGTTTTCATAACATTCGACGTTGGAAAAATTTTAAAGCCAATATAATTTAAAATTATTGATTACGTAACTACTGGTAACACTGTCGTGAATCAACAGAAACATTAAAAAAAATCTGGCTGTAATAATGAAAGTACATTATTCTCAGTATAATAATGATTTAATTAAACTAAATTAAACATTTGATTAAAATTGTTGTTAAATAATTGTAAAATAGGATCAGTAAAAAAATAGGATCAGTAAAAAATAATCAAATCTAAATACTGGGATAGGTAAAAAAAAACAATTTTTTTTTATTAAAAAGTATAATTAAACGAGAGGAGTTTTAATTGAATTGGACTAAAACCCTCTGAAACCTATAAAAACAAATATTTTTATACGCGTCTTTGGCCCGCGAGGGTATAAACATCAAGTAATGCATGGGATACATACATTTTATGGCAGTATTTTCTTACGAGAGGAAAGAGAGACAAAACTTATAGTGTGATGTATTTTTATAAAATAAGTAAAAATTTCTACAAGTGTATTTTCTTTAAAACCTGATGTGATACTATAAAATGAGAGGTGGATTCGTAATTAGCGCCAACAAATTACTAAAATATGTCAACATCATTTTAAACAATAAAAATCATGCTGGCTTCTATTATTAATATTGGTGTTATGATGATTTATGTATTTTTTTAATTTGTTTTGTTTTAGTATTTTGTTTATTTTTTTTTCAATTATTTTTTTAATAGAGAAGGCCGGTCAAAGGTCGCATGGTCAAAAGGACCACGGTGAGAAAGGTAACAACAACTAGGAAAAAACACATGGTATTGATTTATTATTTTAAATTAAGGTCAGCTATATATAGCGAAAAAGTGTTTTGTAAATTACCAGATTTTGAATTTTAATTATTTTTTGTGGATTAACTGGTCATATTAGATTATTTTTGAAATATGGATTTAGTCTGAATATAATTATTTAACGTATTATATTTTAATTCGAAAAGATTATCCATATTCTCGAATGTGGTCAAATGATGAGGTAGTAAAACTCTAAATCCAGTACCACATTTAATATATTTCTTTTAAAAAAGCTTCTAGTTACATTGAACGGAAAGAAGGGGGCGGCGACTAGTTTCGGCAATATGCCATCATCAGGCCTATAATATACAGTGTTAGGAAAGGGTGGAATTTATACAATAAATATATTTTAGTTGACAGTTTAACAAATGATTTAACAAACTTTCTTTCTCTACATTTAAATATTACAAATTGTTCTTATAAAGTTTTTTATTATAATTTGAGATTTTTTAAACCCAGTAACAAAATATGTACAAAATTCGTTAAAAAAATGCCAACTAGGAAAGTGTTTTTAATCTCTTAAGGAATATTTTAAATCTCCTATATTACATTGTTTTTAATTGTTTCCATATGAATAAAATAATTTTATTAATAGTATTAATAATCTTTGACTAACTTATTAGAAATACATATCGTTATGGAAAAAAACACATTGTATCAGACTTAAAACCAGAGCTTTTTTTTACCTAATTTTTTTTCTTCTACATTAGTTGTTTTGGCGTTAATACTGTCATTTTTTATAAAGACTATATACTTTTACTTTCTTGTATTGCACTTTTGAAACACATACTAGCGTTTGCACTTTGCCAGAGTCAAAGTATGCAAAGTGTTATCATATAGTTATTGTACATGACCCTTGACTTAAGTTTATAGCCGGACATCTGTCTTTGCGGAGATCCACAAGATAGCTTGAGTTATCTTTACAACTCTCTCTTCACTTTGATATAAAAATGCAATAGCAATTTATTTGCCAACCTTTTTACTCGATACGCGTAAAAGTCAGATAAGGCAAAATTACTGAGACTGCCAATGAAAGTACCTCGTCAATTTACCGTTAAGTACGTATGGGGGATACTCACGAAATACTTGGGCTAAATTATAGGATAATTTTCATTCACATTCCCGCACACACTCCGCCATTTTTTAAGGTCCTCAGTAAATGCCCCGCTGCCGCTTTAATCGAATATATAATATATAATTTATATTAGATTACTAATTCATTATTTAAATAAAAGTATACTGTCCAAAATAAACAAATAACTACTTTTTACTTTAAAAGGTGTTTGAGGACAATTAAGTGGAAGAACGTAAATAAAAATGGGATCCTAATAATTATTTTTAGTTTTTATGATACAATACACAATTTTTTGGAGGAGATGATACAAAAAAAAATTATGGAAAATTAAAAGAAACTATTTTACGTTGATTGGTGTATCATAACAATTTTTGTGCTCCCAAGAATGCCTATCCAAGAATTATTAAATAATTACAGACTATTTATATGTAAATATAACCCAAGTTGTATCATAAAAGATGTTTTATGAAATAATTCACTTGCAGGGTCGGTGTGGAAGAAAGTTTCAAATGACTCAAATAACTCAGAAATATTTTACATTGATTTAATATAGCAAAAAAAATTGAATCTCTCTTTCTCTAATAATATGTATACAGCGTGTTGAAAATTAAATTAAACCCTATTGGGATTTCGTAAACCGTTATAGATACAGAGTGGTTAAATGTGGAAAAATGCGTATTTTCTGGACGAATTGATTAGTTTTTCCCAATTAAAATATCAGGCCCGGTTTAAGACATTTGGGGAGAACCGAAATTAACGATTTTCGATCACCTAATTATTTTATTTTATATAATTAACTGTGCTTTATTATCCTGAAATCCAGTGTATGGCTTTTGTTGAACCATGTTTCAACTAGTAAAGAAATATTCTTTTCTGGCTGTTTGTTGAAATATTTTGTTATTTTTATAATGCCACATATATGGATAATTTTGGTACTTAAAATAACAATTTTAATGATAATTCCACTCATATGTTAAAAATTTCATATACTAATATAAAAATTGTAGTTTGATGTCAGATATTTACGAAATACGAAGGAACAGAAAATATAACTGGATAAAAAAAATAAATTATATATAGTAAATTTGAAAATAATATGCATCGATTTGGTAATATTTTGGAAGGAGTGATAATTAAAAGCATCGAAAATTATTATTATTTAAATTATATTAAAATTAAAATATTTCTTTATTCATGGAATTGTCTTACCAAATAAAATTCGAGCTCAGATTTTGGGCAAGATATTTTTTAAGTTTATTTCTCGTATTTACTTTCATATATGCAATTTAACTCAATCTATTTGACATAATCACTAGACCTGACGGCCTCATGATTTTTTCAAAAGATCTCTTAAATTTCTAATGAAAAAAAATGCTCGAAATGAAACTTATAAATAAAGAATTAAAGAATAAAAAAAAATCAATTTTTTGTCAAAAATTCATTGGTTTCGAATTTTTTAAACTTTTTACATGTTTGGCTATAACTTCTACAAATATTATTTTAAAATTATGAAATAATTTACACATATAATAATTTTCCTTATACTTTGCAAAGATAAAGAAAACATCCATTCAACTCTTTATTTTTGCAATCGGCGAAGATATCACAAAAATTGTATACATACTTTGATGGAATTAAATATATTTTTTTATTGTTCTGCGAGCAGTTGATATTTGTTTCAACATAATTTATGAAATTAAAATTCCAGTTATTTCAACCAACTTTTTCATTTAACATTTGTTCATGTCTTTAAAAACAAAAAATTTAAGAGGTGGCTCAATTTTAAGAGGTCCACTCGTATAGCATGCTCTTAGATTAATGTTTGTTGTTATTATATTAATATCTTTGAGCATTAAACGAATGCGGTGCGTTGATTGAATGATGTTAAGAAAGTCATAATGGCCATGGCTAAAAGATAATGTCCAGGTCATTGAATCAATGTCCAAGTGATTGAATCAATGTCCTGGATTCATCAATATAATGACTGCAATTTATTGGTCGATGTACAGAAAATATTAATATCATGATTGATATTTATGTACTTATGGGATTGTATTGATGAAAATGATGATTGACTCATATACAATTGACATTGGTATTTCGTTTTGAAATCCAGCTGATGAAATTAATGCCTCTCAGGGATTGATATAGTCACGTGAACATCAGGCAATCAATAACAATACATTAAATCAATGAACTCAAGCATCGGTTTAAAATTAATGTCCAAATAAGCTTAATATGTATTTTCGAATATTACAGGTATTATTACAAAATAATTTCCCTTAAACATTAAGTTTAATAAAATTAATCTTTTTTAATTGATATTTTAATGTTCTAGTATTTATTATTGAAAATTTTCAATTATTTTTAATTTTTGGTTGTGTGGTATTGTTGTGTTTTTTATCAGTAGAAAAAGATATTTGATAAATTGCCATTTGAAAACGTTAATATTATTATTAATTTTTTATTGTATTTTTGGTCCATTTGAGCCTAGACCAGTTCTGTGTACCGTATCATCAGAGATTTTCATGCTGGTTTAAAATTTCACGGTGATATCGAGCCTTAAGAAAAACCAATTAAATTATTTCCAATATAAGTATTTCAGTTGTCTTTGCTTACTTACGATAGGTACTTATTAGTAACGCTGTAAAACATGAAAATAATAGTTTTTCAATATAGCCTGCCGAACTCCAATGTCTCTATTTAAATAGTGTAAAAATAAAAGTGTTAGTTTTTTATTAGCGTAGATTTACAAATATATGCCAAAGGTTGGTGTGTAGTTCTTTCTCTATTGAAACAATATTTTTTATATTATATAAAATTTAAATTTTGATCCAAAAAATAACCAAATGTAAATATTATTTAAACAACCATTGCAGAAGCAGTAATAAAAAAGACAGCACATTATTAAAATAAAATGGTATATTAGTAGATTAAAAATATAAATAAATGTCTTGAACAAAAAAAAAACATTTAGTTTAGTAATGAAAAATTTAGTACATCTTTTTCACATGTAATATATACATAAACAGGTAGTGTATTCTACGAAAGCTGTCATCAAAATAATACTATAAACAACGTTATAATTACGTTATGTTTTCTCAGCATGGTGTTTTTTAAAACAGGACTTGTTACTCGTATTCTATTTTAGAGCGTTTACACATTTTATGTAATTCGTGCTAGTATCCCTATAAATGATAACATCTGTCGGGGTCATACTGTGTACATAAAAACCTACCGAGAACTGTAACTGTGCAGTTAGGACATCAGATTTTTGATACTTAGAAAAATTTTTAATAGGTAAAAAAATTTCAAGAACGCAAACTGATATGCATCAAACATAGTTAGAATAAACAATGGAGTTATTTCACACACTTTTTAAAAAATTTCTTTCTGGATCAATTAAAAAGGAAAAATAATTTTATTTAGAGACAGACGATGACACATATATTAATCTAGATTATACAAGGAAAAAATCTACAATTGCTGTCATTAAAATAAAGTATGACATATAGTTAAACTTATATACGTGTTATTTATGTTAATGTGCTCGTTTATTTACATTTAATTTATTTTTTTAACGAATTTTTAAATACTGAAACAAGAAAAAATATAATGCTATGATTAATTATTTATTTAATTTGATGAATTCAAAATTAGACAATCTTAGGTAGAGTATTCACTTTTACAACATATATTACACAGTTAGAATATGAAGAAATATTTGTTATTGGAACAATATATATCGAGTGTTTGATGCATGGGTGTAACAATTTAGAATAAAAATAGAAATATTATTGCATAAATAGCACTAATCATTATCAAAAGATTTATAACATGATATTAAACTATTTCAAACGAAAATATATCTGATAAAGAATTACTTACCTCTGTTTTATTTGTTTAGGTCAAAAATCCACTTAAAATGATAGGAATTCAAAAGAAAGTGCTTATTTGCTGGCGATTTTTTTGTAATAATTTTTAAAAAAAACTCTTTTGACAAACGCAGTTGCCTATAATTAATTTGAAAGATTTTCTAAGATCGCCTACTTCTGACATCACGTTTAGTTTTCAATTTTATCTACTACAAGTCAATAATAAAAAATTATCTATTTGTAGGAGAGAAATTTAACTTCCTGACTCGAACACAGCATAAATAATGATATCTTCCTATACTAGTAGTGGAAAAAATATTTTTCCAATACTATACATATAGTATTCAAAGAAATTATTATTTATGCTGTGTTCTAGTCGAGAAGTTAAATTTCTCTCCTAGTATGCGCCAATTTTTCTTTATTTCTTTAGTAGGAGAGAAGAATTGAAAGGCCATAAGGAAACGTTAATGTCAATGTCCATTTTATTAACTACTATGTAGGAGCTAATTCTTTAGTAGGAGAGAAAAATGAAAAGACATAAAAAAATGTTAAAACATTATAAAAATGATTAAATATTCTAAGAGTGGAAAAAATAGTATATAAACCACATTAGAGAAGATTTTTCTCAGCCTCGCATTTTGGGATAATAATAAAGCTCAGCTTAGAAAAATATCTTCGCTACCTTATGGTATAATAACCTATTATTATAAATTTAAGATACTTTTTTATTTTAAATGTTAATATTTACCATTAAAAAAAAATAAAAAAAATGTTTTGAATAATTTTTGTTTAGGTTCCGGACCAAAATGCATTGACGAAAAAAATTTAAAAAACTAAAAAAAATAAATTTTTTTGTCAATAATTCATAGGTAAACCTAAAACTTTAATTTTTTTTTACCTTTTTACGTTTTTGCCTATAACTTTTACAAATATTATTTTAAAATTATGAAATAATTAAAACATATTTAAAAATTTTTTGAGTCAATTTTTTTAAAAATTTCACAATTTATGTAATAAAATTTTGAAAAAATCATAATTATATAAAGTTATTTATTACAAATTTAATGGTATTTTATTTAAAATTTTTAATATTAAAATTTAACAAAAAAAAATTAATTTAATAATATTATTTGGAAATTAAAATAAAAACTAGCTTCGAATCTATGCAAAAGTCTAAAAAAAAGTAGCGACAAAATTTGTAGGAAATTTTATGTTCTACGATTTTTATTCCCTATAATTTTTCTTAAAAATCCATAATTTTGGCTGGAAATCTAAATTTAGACCCTATCGTGTTCACACACACAGACAGACATCATGCTAAAAATGGATTCAGGTGATTTCAAATCCATTAAAATCTGGCTATGGCCAAAAAATCATGATTGCAATATACTATCCTTCTATATGACCTTGTTGGGTTCAGAAAATAAAAATTGGTAATTTTTTAAAACTCTAGCTTTGAGATTTAGACGTGGGTTTCTGTAGTAAATATTATTGATTTTATGAGAGAAATCTCCTGCAAGCCGTTGGTATAACTGACTTTTAAATCACCCTGTATATTAAATAATTTAAATGGGAATTAGAACTGCTATTGAAAATCATTTGAAAGTTAGGAAAGTTTGTTGTCGTTATGCATTTGATAATTTACATCAATTATTCGATATTACCATGTATTAGTGTATTTATTTACATAGGCCTATTTATTTTATTTATTTTTTAGTTGTTTTTGGTCATTTTTTTCTTTATTGCTCGTTATACTCTTGTCTTTGACTATAGAAAATATTATCGTACTTAGGACACTTATTAGTTATTCCAACAATAAATATGTTTTTTGAAAGTGTTTTTGCTGGAAGGAAAGTTTTATCTTGAATTAAATTTATCTAATAAAAATTGTATTGCAAAATAATAGGTTAATAGAAATAATTGGCAAAGAAGTATTTATTTTAGAAAATTTAATAATTTTTAGCTAAAAATTAATACAAAATAAGTCCTTAATGACCATTATTTAAAATAAGTACAGTATATTTCTAATTTTACTGCGTTGTGTTTTATATTTTCTTGGTATTTAAAATTATTATTTATATTATATTTAGCAACCCTGTAGTAGAAAGAATGCGTTTACTTGTGAGACGTTTAAAAATGTGACAAAGAACTGATAGTGTGTAGAGATTTTGAAAAAGTGAAGCAATGTGTGGAATTGTCGGGTAGATAAAAAGGGCGGTTACTGATGTAGTCGCAGAGAGAGAAATGAAAGAATCAATATCGCTCATCCTATATGATGTTGTTTATATTCAATGATCGTCTAAACGTCATTTCATTGCATCCACACATTGCAGTGCCATTGCAACATAGCTGCACATTTTTACTTGGACATACAATTATCTGTCTACATACTCAGTGCGTGAAACGATTTTCTTAAATACAACTTCAAAATGGCGGACAAATGTTAACTACTTTCTTATATCTGTTTGAATGGGTTTTTATAACGTCTCAGGAGATAGATTAAATTGCGACACACAAGCCTTTATCTTTCCTAATTGATTCAAACGACTCTGTAAAAATCCCTCCATTAGAACATTTACTTGGAAAAATAGAATTCTTAAAAGATAATCGAATTTTTCCGTTACGGATTTGAGTTATTGAGGCAACAAAGCGATTAATTAAAAACTTTTACCAAAATATCGAAAAAATTATTTGGAATATAAATTAAATGATCTTAAATTTGCTTGTAAATTTCAAATTATTTTAAAAAGTAAAAGAGTCAATGTAAGAAATTTAATATTTTCTAATTAAGTTCTATTCTTCCACTAGAGTCAGACGTCAGAATTTATTAAATTAAAAATTGATTTAAAAAACCATTACGTTATGTATTTCCGAAAATAAGATTTTTAATAATTAATAAAAGGATATATTAACAAAAAATGAACTACATTTTTATTTATTGTTGTAAAAAAAAACAACAATATTGTCTAGACCTCATTTATTTAATTTAATTCGGTGATTCACTGACTTACCAAGTGAACCACAAATCACCTTTCTACTCACAAGAAAGTAAAAATAGTAGTTAAAGTCATTAGTAATGAATCCTGAAATGTATACTTGTAAATAAGTTGTTATGGCAAAACTGTATAGAATTAACAAGTAAAAAATACCAATTTATATAAGTTTCAATTCATTCTCCAATTCAAGAACAATATTTTAAGCAGATAACAGATCTACACTACGTAAGCCAGAAATGTGAAGGCCATTGAAGGACGCTATGTTTACTTAAAACAAAAAGACAGGATCGTAAAATTTTAAATTTGTTAAGATACGTTTTTCTACCTTTTTAGGAAAACCGATAACACTACCTGTAGACAAAAATATTTTAACGAACATTTTTTCGAGCGGCAAAATGTTTATTGTATTTAGACCGACTATAAAAAGAATGTTTTATACGCATCAAAAATTCCGCATTTTCTAAAAATGGTTTCATATATGCAAATCTGAAATCTAATATTTAACTCTGGCATTAAAAATTAAAAACCCATTTTATTTTAATGTGTTTGTATACTAATAAAATAAATTTGTATTAATTAATAAAATTATAAAACAGAATATAGATGTGATTTTTTACACAAAATTTTACAAAAATGGTATTCTGGGTTTAAAAAAATCATGTTTTATCATTTTTTGTAAATTCTGTAGGGTAAAAAAAAACGCATTTAAGACATTATCAATAAAAATAATTTTGAATTTTTCGTACTTCCAAAATAATCAAAACCTTCACAACGTTCTTCTGGATTAAATATAAATAAAAATTATTAATAATAAAACTCCAAGCCATACCACAAATATTTAATATATAGGCATATAGTCAAGGCAGCAACATGTTTCGGTCTACAAGACCATCATCAGGCCTATAAACAAAACGATGTTGTTAAGAAACATGACTAATGAAAAAAGTTTACAAAATTACTTGCAAAATATGATTGGATCCAAAGGGTAAATTAATAAGATTTAGGTATGAAAAAACTAAACTTAAAACATCAAAAGTAATTAAAAAAAAACGAAAAATTTTAAATGGAGTTATTTAAATTTTATATGATTAACATCAAAGTGCTTAACTAAGCACTGTTAAGTTAAAGAAAGAAATTTTTTATATAAAGAACCAACGTATATCGTACCATCCGCTAATAGCCAAATCTAAGATAATCAAGAATGACAATTGAAATTTTGAAAGTTAAAAAAATGACAAGAGACCAAAAGTAAAACGAAGACAAGATATCAGACAAAGGCAAGATAAATTCTTATAAATAAGAGGCCTTAGATAATTCAGTTAATCAAAAAGAAGAATGAAAGAACCAAACTAATAAATGTGACAAAAATAAACAAAATAATATTAGAATTAAATTAAAAATCAAAATTGTAACTTCAAAAATAAATAACCACCTGAAGGATGCAATGGTTCATTTAAACATGTAAAATTAGAATCTGATAAGGCTTTTTTAATTTCAAACATTTCCAAAATATCTTTTGCTGAAAGTTACAAAAAAGTCTTCCTTCCGATCGATAATAAATGCATTGAAAAAGATTTCTTTTTCTCCATCTGAAATAACGTGCGACTTCGAAGAAGCAATACACAAGGCGGCCCAGCATTACAATAATTAGATACTAGCTTGGATGCGAAAAATCCAAAAACCTTGGACTTAAATTAGAATACACCAACAAAGAGAACCAAATAGGAAAATGGTTACGTTGGACCTTAGGGTTACTATTTTCTGTGATTATTTAACGGACAATTATATCAGTGAGTCAGTACGATTTCCACCAGAAATATGGGCTTCATGTTAGGTGAATAGAGTAAGAAGTACCAACGTATGTGAGTCGTTTCATAGCCACTTCAACGCTAAATTTTATTGTACTCATCTAAATACATTTGTATTTTTAAATGAATTAAAAAGTGTCCAAATTCATTTTGAAAACAAAATTAGAAATACTAATTATAAAAAAAATATTTCTAGGATTGCTTTCGTAAAAACTGTAAGTTATAAAGTAGAAGAGTGTATCTAGCACTATTATGATCAAAAAGAAATAATGTTTATTTAAAAAATTCTCCCACTCCAACCCGAACAAAGAATGGCACAACAGATATAGATAATTACATAAATTTTAAATTAATCGATATTCAGACATTAGTGAGAATTTTATTAAGGTAGAGGTGGCAACACCTCGACTCCCCTCGATGATAGTTACGCAAGATTGGAAAAAACTTACAGTCCGGCACTTTTCACAAAAAGTTTACTTCTTCCTTCATAGTTTTATTGGTCCTTCGAGCCGGATATCCTGTCAAATGATTTTTAAACTGGCGGTCGCTAAGGGCAACTTCTATGTGGAAATTTTAATAGAAATTTCTAGAATAAAGTGTGACAATAAATATTATTTTTTATTTATTTATTGAGACAAATACCATTAGAATTACAGTTTTAATGAATTGATCGAGGAAATGAGTACCTTTTGTTTTATGCGTTAGAATTCACTTAATTTTCAGTTTTTTTAAAGGATATTTCTTGGTCATTTTTAGTACTACAATTTTAAAGACAAAATAATTTAAAAAACACAAACTTGTGTAAAATTATATTTTGGTAATTTTTTTAAACAGCACAGGGATTAGCACTGTACTGTAAATATTATTATAATAAATTAATTTAAAATAAAAATAATTTGAAATTTCAGTATACATGTATATAAATGACTAAATTCAGTTCCTTCTGCTTTGCGCTCAATCGCAACATACTATTTTAAATCCTTGCGACCAATTGGCAGATACGATTATAAGACCCACGATGGGATCCACTGGCGTCTAGAGAAATGAGTCCAATTCTGAATCCTTGGTGCACGCTTGCGAATTATTCATTTCGCCTTAATCAGATTTTATTGTACGTTAATTTGAAAGTTTGATTATTCATCACCGTGAACGGTGTGGTACAGTGGTCGCGTGTAGATGTTACATATGAAAACTCCAGGTTCGAATCCTGATAAAAATTTTTTTTACGAAATAGATAGAAGTTATATTTTACTTTTTTTTTGTTAAATACACAGGGTAGATTTAGACAGTCAAGACTTCTTTTAATAAAATAAAAATAAAAAAAATAAAAAAAAGAACAAAGTTCAATACGAAAAGAATAATGCGCAAGCGTGCACCAAGGATTCAGAATAGAATTTGTTTCTCCAGACGCCAGTCTGGGATCCTAGCTTTTGCGCCCAATTGGCATTTGCCCGTTTATTGAACTTTATAAAAAGATAAAAATAGTCAATTACGTATGTTCAAAAAATTTATTTGGCCGTCTGGAATTTCCAGTTTTTTGCACATTGACTATAGGTGAGCCCTAGTATGTACTGACCAGATATTTAAGATTTCTCTCATGGCGCAGATACTTAACTTTAAAAAAAGTAAAAATAGTGAATTAATACTTATGTTCAAAAAATGTATTTGGCTGCAAGGGGTCGTCTGAAATTTACTTTTTTTTTTGCACAGTGATTATTAACTAATCCCTTATTATGTACCCATTAAATACTTAAGATTTCTCGCATGGGGCAGGTATGTTTATTTAACTTTAAAAAAAGTAAAAATAGGCAATTATACGTATGATTTAAAAAATTATTTGGACGCAATGGGTCTTCTAAAAATTCCAATTTTTTGCACAGGCATTATAGGTAAACTCTAGTATGCACAAAGCCTACTGTTAAAATGCCATAAGGAAATATATTCATATTTAAAAAAAAATATCTGACCCTAAAAGGTCATCTTGATATTCCAGTTTTTGCATATTGAATAGGGGTGAGCAAAAATTCAATTGAAAAAAAATATTTAATATTTTCATTTTGGGGTCTTTTATCATTTTATCAAAGGCCCAAAAAGTGAAACTCCAAAAATATTTGAGCCATCTTGCTGGAAAAAAGTAATGAACTATCAATAGTATATAGACAGAGTATAGCATATTAAAATACCCTATATATATATTAATTAACTTATTACATAGTATGTTTGTTCTGATAAATTATATTGAATAATTTGTAAAATAACATATTTTTTAAATACCAATTTTAAATTTTTTGTAACCACAACAATAATATTTTTTTTGCTGCATCACAAAGTCCCAACGAAAACTAAAAAGAACAATCAAAATTCTTAAACACTTTTTGATTTCTTCTACCATTTGGATGAAAAGTATGTAGTTTTCCATTATAAATCGAATATAAGATATCTACCTGTTTATTTTTTGTTAGCTAGTCATCTCTATCTATCTCAAATTCTTGAAACTTTGTATCTCTCTTCACAGCTTCTTTGTGGTAAATAACCGAGCCTCTGTCGACCATTAACTCACATTTTTTATGGCTCTGGTCCTAACCCTTTAGTTTTAAGAAGGCTTTCAGGTACAGCCTCGCTAAGAGTATCTTACTATCGATGGTCCATTGATGACGTGAAGACTACGGCCGCGAGGTGCACGCAGGTCGCTATGTATTTTATTTGTTTTTTGAATTTATTTTTAACAATAATTAAAAAAAGAATATATATTTAATTGAAATTTAATATTTTATTTTGCTATTGTTAATTGTCATACAAATCAATGTTTTAAAGGTTGTAGATATAAATATTAAGACAATAACTGATTGAGGTGTTTTTTTATATCCAATATTATATTTTAAGTTATTTTTTAAAATTGCACATTTTATTACCATTATTTAAAAAATATTGAGATATGGTATTACTGCTAAAGAATATTTAAATAATGTTAAAATTTTAAAAATGTTAATTGAAAAATCATTATTTAATTTTGCAGGGTTTCTTGCATGATCTACCATTAAAATCTTTTTATTTTGTAAATGGTTTATGCTGTTAATTACTGGGTTAATTTAAAGATATAAAATTAATTTTGTTTTGTTCTTGTAAATTTTTTAAAAATGCTTAAGTTACACTTAAGTTCACGATTTTATCACATGTTAGGTATGCAAATAAATTAAATTTAAATAGGTTAAATATATTGTTGTTAGTTAGGTGGGCAACTAGAAAACAGTTTTGGGAAGGCCTGGTATATTGTCTACGGCCTACGTGTGCGTGTTACAAAGTTTACTTTGAAAAATCTGAAATGGCCTGAAGCGTGTCTGGAGATTAACTTTTTCTTATTGTTTTATTTCGAATAATTTTTTTATCGTTTTATTTCTTTTCTCCGTTTTTAGCGATGGCATCAATGTAAAATCAAAAAAAGCGTTAAATCAAGATGCATGCAGGTGAATATGTCGCCGTCTTTTTCTTGAGCATGGCGTTATCCTGGGTGAGATACCTGGGTAGCGGCAGCGGCCATGATTTCGACTACGAACCGATGCTGCCCTCGCGCAGAGATGAGAAGAATTAAGTGAACAGAACAAACTCCCACGTATTCTTGAGAAGCCGGTGAACAGCAACAGCGTGTGCGAGAGAAGGAAAGAGTGAGAGGGAGAGCGTGAAAGAATAAGAGGGAAAGGCGATCGGTCTGGCAGAGTGGCCAAGCCGCGGGGGCCCGGAGGCTGAACACAGCTCTGAACGCAGCGAGCGGCCTCGGAATTGATCAAAGACGCGCTCACCTTTTGCTTTCTCTCATCAAGCACTGGTAATTCCAAAAGACGGACGAGACGAGGTGCGCGAACATCGTCCCGAACCTTGCGATCAACTTTGAGCCGCCGCAACTAACATTCAGTAGAGTATTAGTTCGAAACACCTGTAGACGCTAGTATGTGATTGAATATAGAATTCTGGTCAATACTGAAGAATGCATGTTGTCACAGAGTGGTGAGCATGAATCTGTCGGGCAGTGTGTCCGTGAGGTGTAGTGCGGGCCCCGTCAATATGTCTTTTTCGCCCTTGTGACAGACCGAGGACAAACAAAGGGATTTGACTTCACGAATCGCGATCTGCAACTATAGGTAACATTAAACACCTATTATGCATGTTTATTATTCACAAATACATTAACCGCTAATACTGTTTTTGCTTCTTGTCTTATCCCTCACGAGTCAATTAATTACATTGTAGATATGTCACAAAATCAACAAACAATCCACTGTCACTTTAGCACACAAATACACACACCGGCCGGGCCGCAAGCATGCTCACTCACACCTAGTTGTTTTCAATATTGAATGATTACAATAATACCTGTTATCCGAGAGCTGGCAGACCTGTTCATCAACTATTGCTTACACTTAATCTTGAATGGCGTCTCGTTACGCCCCTACTAGTTTACCTGCTTGTATATCTGCACTTGCACTCTCGCCGGTGTTTAGATTTTGGCGCCGGTTGTCCACGAACCATTCTGGCTAACCTATTATTAGAAAATCCATTTTTAGAAATATGCAAATAAGACGCAACCTTGGTTATTAAGCGCCACTAGCCCTTTATGCTTTTAAAATATAAAAAGTTATATAATTTATTTTAGATTTGTATTTTAGGCACTTGTATAGTTAGTTATACAACACGCCCAGAATATTGAATTGTGACGATATCGAGTGACCAATAGTGACGAATACTCGATATCGAACCAATCCTGATAAACTTGACATATATGAATTCCAAATTAGGCCTCGCACACACGCATATCAAATTTTAATTCGACTCCGATACGTCGTTGCCGGTGTTTTTATTGTCCATTGTCTTACGCGAAAATAGTTCTTATATACCTTATTCTTCAAATCAATAAAATAATTTAATTTATGCCATACGGTGGCATTTAAAATTTTTACAGTTATTTAGGAGAATCTTGAAACCGGTTCGTACCACTCTCCCTCTTAGGCTCAGATGTCTGGAAACTCTGCGAATAACTAGGAGAATTTGCGTTTTTCTGAATGCACGATCTACAGGTCCACTTCCATATGGTTGTCAAACCTGTCCGGAGTCAGGCACGTGGAGGTTCCGGTTTATCATTGTTAGTACCAACGGAATATTCCTCTTCAACCCTGCTCGTAGTCGCGGAACCGGACCATCTCTTTTTTAACCACACTTTTTTTGAATTGGTAATAATAGAGTTGTACTAAACCGGTACTAGTAGTAAAGATAAATTGTTTGTAATAAACATGTTCCTTCACGTCCTTTTTATGACCCAATTACTTATAGACTTTTATGTACTTATTGGATTTATTTTTTTTTTCAGGCTTAACCACTACTCCGAACATATAATAAAGTTATCAGCCACAAGAGTGCCATATTCTGACATTACTACGTAAACAAGTGCAATAAAGTGACATCTGTGATAAAATAAACTTTTGATGCCATAATGACTCGTCGCCAGATTGATAATATGTCCTCTAACTCTTCGCCATCATTTGATACCGATCATGGTATGATGTCTCCACCGCCTCCTCAAGCTTCTCCTGCAGACAGATCGCCTACAAGGGAGGCACCAGGTTCACCAGCCATGTTGGCAACCATGACGCCGGTCAACGTCATGGAGCTCAAAAAAGAGATGGAGGAAGAAAGTGCCATGGGACGACCGCCCTTATACGCTCAGGTTAAAACCGAAGTCTTGTACGAGAAAGACGACGACATTTACGCTCAAGGAATCGCTGATAAAAACGATACTCCGATAGACTTAATATACGAAGACGGTAATAAAACTGTTATTTATACAACTGCGCCGGATCAAAAAGGACTTGAAATTTATTCTGCGGATAATACGGGAGAAATTACTATAAACAATATCAGCGCGCACCAAATCCACGGGCAGCAGATCGCAGACGTGTTGATTGACGGGAATACAAATGCTATGGTGAATTCAACTGGGGAAACAGTCGGTAGTCCCCAGGGAACAGTGTCCGTTGTCCTTCAAGGAAATGGCCAAGGTCTTCTGCAGTATCCACAAACGCAAGTTCCGGGTACTACGGTGTTAGTACTGTCAGAATTAGTTGACGATGTAGGGGGCGTTCCAGTCGTCGGACTTAGGTAAGTTATTTATTGGGTTAAAACTTTTTTATGAATTGATTTTAATGTTTACAAGTATGACTTAAGTAATAATATACGTTGATTTAAAAGCTCTTTAGACCTTGACAAAGTGAAAAACATCTTTATACCTACTTAGTTTAAATAAGCATATGTTGCAATATTATTTTAGTTTTTTATGAGATTTAATTGGTTTTTGATATAATCGATCGTTGAAATCTCCGAATTTTTTGGCAATTAAATAAATGATCCGTTGGGATTCCCTAAAAGATTATCATCTGAGATCACAGTAGATAATAAACGTGACTCTAATACGAAATTTTCATGATTTGGCAACATTTGCAAGATATTATAATTTGTACTATAAAATAAAAGAAGTAACCGTCACGGTCTGACCTTGATTGCAAACTATGCTTAATGAAATATATTTTACATTGCGAAAGCATTCATCTTTTTTTAAGTCTAGTACCGCGATTCACACACGGTCTCTTCTTAGTCTGTGAAGAAAATAGGCAACACCGTATAACTTAACTTCACTTGGTCCATACAAATATTCCAAGGTTAAATATTAAAGTCTAATAACTGACTTTATGCTGTCGGGTGGTAATATTCGAGCCGTCAAATGACGTTCACGTTAATTGTTGTCGTCTCATCAACTTTTTTAATATATTCTAAAACAATTACTTTATCCTCTATTATATTTTCAGACGTAAAAACGTAAAAAATCGCACATTTTATAGTTTTAAAAATTCCACAAAAATGAAAATATATTAAAATACATATACAGACAAATCAACAAAAATACAATAAATTATAAAGGAGTGTTCATATATAAATAATTTTTTTTGATAGAATAATTATTAGAGTGGATTTCTATTTAAATGAGGTATTATAAAATGTATAGTAACAAACAAACTTCTAGATCCTAATTGAATTATTTTCCATATTTTGAAGCTCTATTTTTGTGATAAATTAAAAAATAAAAATTCAAAAGGCTGATAAAAAATATTTATTTCAATAGTAACAGATAAAAAAAATTAATGAACCGGAGGGGAATTTTGGGAATTAATAAACAACCTTTGAATGCATTAAATAAGATAAGTTTTATTAAATGTTGCTCTGTTGGGATATTTCGTTTTTGGGGTTTAAACGTTGTCATTCTTTAATTAAAGCCAGACTTAAAATTTATAGTTGTGTTTACAATCTGCCTTTTTTAGTCTCGAATCCTAATGGTATTATACGGAATTTTTTTCTGACAGTCCATATTTTAACGTAGTTGCAACATCAGGTATAAAGTTTTTAACGTCTGGAATTCAAGTATTAATATTACTTTCATATTTAAATCTCTTTTCACTTTATTTATTGTTATATCTGATAGGCATCATGCTTGGACCAAGATTTTTTTATTATGGTTATAAGCTGGATATATTTTACAAGGCCCAGCCGCTTCGCGTATCCAATTTAAGCTTCATTTTCGTCATATTACAGGGCGTTATTTATTTTATGATATATAATATATTTCACACTCATGATATATGTGATAACTGTACATTTATACTAAAAAACACATAAAATTCATCACCCAACTGTGAATATATAACGATATAATTTTACACAGTGTAGTACCTTAAATGTTAAAAAAGAATATACGAGGTACATTAAGAAAAAAACTTCGCTTTATTTTTATTCGTTCTCTAATTGGCAATTAAAATTGCGTTTATACGTTTTTGCCTATAGAAAAAATATCATCGGATATCACTGATTTATTCAGTAATAATGTAATTGCTCTAGATACTCCACGCCTTGCTTTATTTACTTTGCATATTATACGCGGGTCTTCTGTGATATACTTAATTGTTTTGCTACCGGTTTAATAACACTTAATTGTATTCAAATTTATTATCTATTATTAAAATTAAAAACTAGCTACTTGCTTATGAGCCTAGATAAGTTATGATAATCGTCAAGATAGACCATTATTGATTTTCATTATTTTTTCACCTATCAAAAAACTAAAATTTTCGTGATTTTAGCCAATAATAAGGTAAAAATATATAGTCCCTTTACCCCTTACTCCTGTCCATGTAAAATTTTTGTTCAGGAGCAAATATTTTTACGTCAGTAGTAAAAATTTATCACTTATGTCTGTCAATTAAAAAATACTTGCCCACTTTATCCGTTAAATTTACTTTTTTTATATTTGGGCCCTTATCCCTTGAGCCTGCCCGTTTAATAAAATAGTTGGGCCCATTATAAAAAAATCAAAAACGCATACAGTCCATCCAATATTTTTTTTAACTTTTTGACAATCCTCAGCTGAGTTGTCGAAAAAAAAAATCACTAAATCTGCACAAATTCTGTCAATAATCCGTTAAATGTGGTAGTGTCTGTTGATACTATTTTAAGTTCAGATTGATTAATGAGATTTAAGTTAAGAATCGAGGAGATGGATATTCTTTTAAAGAATATTTGCAGAACTTTAGGTCAAATAATAATTAACGGAAAATTTTTATCCATAACATGTTTAGGAAAATCGAAAAATAATGCAGAGAAATGAAATTTCTCAATTATTTATTAAAAATGAATATATATTTTTACTTCTCGTTATTCCAAAGAGAATTCTGTGTAGATAAGAGAGAAATAATGTTAGATTTATTAATTTAATATCTACATATTTATAATATATTATAGATGACTTCAATGTGTCTTCAAATCTCTTAATATTATGTAATTTTTAAACTTGGTACTGGCCAAGTAGACACATCCAAAAAGATTAGCCACACTATATATTTTACCAAAAAATTACTAGTCAGCCTGACGACTGTCATTTTAAGAAAAAAGAAATATTGGACAGAGTATAAATGACCGAAGAGACGGACAGACGTTAAATTCAGAGGTCCATTATATGGAGTCCGTGATCACTCGTTTTACGAATCAAATTTTCTAAGATTATATATACACCAAGGTAGAGAAAAATCTTCTCTACCGTGGTTTATGTACTATTTTTTCTACTACTAGAACATTTAATCACTTTTACAATGAAATTTTTTGGATTTTTTTGGGTATTTGAAAAGAATTCAATCGAAAATAAGCAGTTTCTGAAAACAATTGAATGAGAATATTTAATAAATTAAATTGAAATTTCTTTATGTTAATTGCACTGTGAATTTTAAAACATAAAAATATTTATTACATAACCTCAAACTATTTCAAACGAAAATGTATCTGATAAAGACTTACTTACCTCTCTGTTTTATTTGATTAGGTCGAAAATTCACTTGAAATGATAGAAGTTCAATAGAAAGTGCTGTCGAATTTTTTACAATAATTTAAAAAAAAATTCTTATAACAAACGCAATGAAAGTTGCGTATAATTAATTTGAAATATTTACTAAGATCGCCTACCTCTGACGTCACGTGTAGTCTTTAATTGTTTTTATTATCTACTACTAGTCAATAATAAAAAATTATCTACTAGTAGGAGAGAAAATTATCTTCCTGACTCGAATACAGCATATCTTCTAATACTAGTAGTGAAAAAACATTATTTTTGTATTTATTCCTACAGATTATTCTTGTGCATGACAAAAAGTCAGTAAAACATTAATGATCAAAACGCATAACAAATATATATAAGTAGTATTTCTGTACGAAATGACATTTTAGACAGATTGTTGGCAGTTTTTAAATTATAAACAAAAACAAATTAAAAACAGATCTATCTATAGTCCAACTATTCCATGTCGTTTCGAACTGAGACAAGAACTTTGTCTAACACTAAACGTCCGGGTAGATCAGAGATAAAAGTTCCACTTATTCATTTCAATTTTTTTTTCTAATTTATTATTAAAGATCAGAGTGAAATTAAATACTCACTGGGCATTGCTGAACTTTTGCCAAAAATAAAATAAAATTTAAGAGTAGCAAATTTTAAGTTTAATATTTTAATCTCTTCCTTTCAGCTTAAAGTACTGCGCTGTGGGGAATTTTCCGCATTTTTTTCGTTCATTTTTCAACAACAAACGTACTACTAATTCCACTGAGTCATCAACGTTTTTACTTACATTTGTGTCTACGGAAATGTTTTAAACCAATTGAATACTAATGTGTTTTCATTAAATCTAAATTTTCCATAAAACTAGATTATTAAATGCGAATTCACAATAAGTTTCAGCTTGCAACTAAACTGATTTTACTGAACTATTACCAGAATACACAACTTGGGCCTCTGTAGAAAATAGAAAAACAATAGATATTGGCAGTTAGAGTACTTAATTGTTGAAAATTCTTTGAATTATAACAAAATTACATATATACGAATTATAATAAAAAGAAAAATTGAAAATAATCTTACGATAGATCTGTAGGGACCTTAGGGACTGTCATTAAATTCTGACTTCAAGTCAATTGTTCAGTTTTTTTTTAAACCATTTTTTTGTTTTTTTCCTTGAAGAGGTTACTAAATGAGGAAAAATCAAGAAGCAATGGAATTATTCAACAACAAGTTTTCAATCAATGTCATATTTTCAACTTCAGTTTCTATTTATATTTGAGATTTTATTGTAATTAATAAATATTTAATATTTTGAACGCTTTACTGGAATATAAATAAAATCATTACAAATTGGTAACCCAGAAGATCTTACATCTACGGAATTTGTAATCTTGCCCACATTTTGCCCCGGCCAACCTTCTTCTGGGTATTATTCTGAAGACCATACAGTAATAAAAAGAAGGTAGAGTTACAAAAAGACCCAAAACTTTTAACAGGTAAATTTAGATATATAAAAATATTGGAAAATATTTAATAATAATAATAACAATAATAAAACTGATTGGTTTAGTAATCTTTTTGAAAATACATGATATGGCCGTGTTTCATATTTAACAAATGGCATTTGTGACAATATTTGGCGATATTTTTTCAATATAAAAATATTTTTAGTAATAAAGTTTGCAACACATATAAATATATAATATTTGAATAAAATTACATTTTTAAATGATATATTACGTCTTAATTGCAAATAATTGCTTAGACTTGCAAGTAGAATAAAACATATACTAGAGTTCATTTGTAAACAAGTCAAGGTTCTGTATATCGTTTTGCATTACTCAATGACTGTATACGACTTCTATTAACATTATTTTGTTTCATTGCAAATTTCAATGTTATACAAGTAACTTGATAAAAAGTTAACTTATTAACAAGAATATTTTGGTGATTTTATCTTGGAATATTAAAGTAATTACATTTTGAGCGACATATTCTTGAATAAGTAATCAACATGTCGGCCTCTGAGTATAGTCTGTCTCGAATTACTTTTTAGGCGCAACACTCAAATGATGCTGATGGAAATACCAGCGTCTGGTTTCACTTTAAAAAAATTAATTGATACTGTTTAAAACAGATATTGCAACTTTTATTAAAAGGCGTAAACTTTAAATTATAACGCAGTGAAATGAACATTTAACGTTTCATGTGAAAACAGTAATAAAAAATATAAACACGTAGAAAACATTTTTATATTCGAAACAAATATTTTTGAACTTTTAAAACAAAACTTAAAAACAATAAAGCAACATTCAGGCAATGCAAGAAAAAGAGCTAAACCGAGAAACACATGGATGATATAGAAATGGAGATTTGTGTCTAATAAATGGACTAAGGACCTGGACGAAGACAATATTATGGCAAGAAACAGAAGGAAATAGACTGAATAAATTTATTTTTACCTTAATATTAGGTATAATAATGTTTTTCTTATTAAGTATATATTGGATTGGAAAGATCCAATATTTGCTTATTATTTATTTTTTTGTATTATTATTTTATGGGAAATGATTATTTCTATACCCTCAATCACGCTTAACTTAGCAGAAAATGGAATAATTGAAGAAAACGTACAGGAAGTGTGCGAACTTTTTAACGTTTTGTCGAATAATGTTCGTCTACCATGAACACTTCATTGATATAAAGTTGAATTTAAGCACGATGCTAATATAGGAGTGTATAATTTTAATTAAGATTTTATCCATCCAATACCTTAGTTTATTATTACAAAATTATTGTTGATAACTTTATGAGTTACGTTAATATAATGATTTGTTTTATAAAATCAAATAAGCTGTTATAAGAAAGCAATGAATTGTGTATTCACAGGTTAATTAAACAGTCACGTCTAGTTGCCTACTTTAAACAGATTAAAACACTTAATTGCTGGGAGACAAATCGTTGACGTAGAACAAAAACAATAGCTGCCCTAAGACTGAACCCTAAGGAACTCCAATCGCATATTTAATTTTCTATTTGTATTATTTCAAAGACCAAACATTCTTGTCTAATTTAAAATGCATGAAGAAAGTATATACCAGGGGTATCAGGAATTTTTATCAAAAATAGGGTATAATATATTTATTTTCAAAAGTATCAAAAAATGCTTTGTACTATTTATGTATAAAATCAAAAAGGCTATAAACTAATAGTAAATACGTCACTATACCCATTTTTAAACCGAAGGTTTATTTTTTTCTTCCATATTTTTAAGCAATACTAAAAATATTCAGTTTTGGACATGTTGTCAAGTGAAATAGACATTTTCCTTATGGTTATTCTAATATACAATACCCATTTTATCATTACTTTAAACAACTTTAAACATAATATAGCTAATATGACTGGAAAATTTTCAGTATTTACAAAATATTGTAATATATTTCAAACTGTTTTTGATCTATAAATAATATATTTATTTTGATTTCTTCATAATTACTTTTTATTTAAATCACGATATAAATATTGTCCAAGAACTCTTTTATTGTATTTTTAATATATAACCAGAGAATAAAAAAAAAATAATTACTTTGGGATTAAAATTAAACCCAAACTTCTTACTTTAATTAATGACCTTTAGTTAAAGAAATTATATTTATGTAGTTCATGTAAACATTACATCAACATATAAATGTGATTATTACCATGCCGTTTTTAATCAAAATTGGCTAATGAAGCACTTTAAAGTAATTTATTGAATCTAATTCTCTGTTGCCTTAAATAGCATTGAATAGCTATGATTCAGAATAAATGGAAAGTTCTTTTAATTTGGGACTAAGTTAATTCTGAAACTTGAATCCTCTGTGATGGTAAAGTAAAATACACTGAGCGCTTTTGTTTCCATCGAGAGGTATAAGCAATGTAAACTACCTCTCCAGTGACGTCCACCGAATTATAAGATCGTTAATCATGATATTTTGTTATTGCACATATACATTATTGACGCCAATAATATATATAATTCTTTACAATACCAAGTCTTATCGAAGTATCGTCTCTAATAACTTTTTTTTTCAAGCTTAAAAAAGGTACATTTATCAAATTAAAAAAAAACATTCTTTCCTTGGTGGTTCTAAAATATAAATCGGATCGAGAATAAAGTACCTCTATGGGACCCAATGAGGCCTAAGTACTGTGGGATAGCTCACTTATGCTCTGGAAAATATCCTAACGTATGCGCATTTCCTAATGAATCACCTTGTATACATATCGTTACCATAGTTAATTGCTCCAACAGCGATATTAAAATTTAAATTCAGTCAAAAACATAAATAGTTTTATGAAAATAACGTTAATAATATGTCTTGTATTGGAAAATACTCTTGAATAAAATTTGAAATAAAACATTTAATTCGATCGTAGAAAACATGTTGTGTGCTATATGTGCAAAAAGCATATTTGTTGCACTCAGCATGATTGCAGCTCGAGACAACAAATATACAGTTTTTGCACTAGTTACACAATAAACTATTTTCTACACATATAGAATATTCTCTATTCTACGTAAACTTTACAGAATAAATATGTAGGCAATATCAGTCTACTAAACGGATATAATTTGATTAGAGAACGGATATAAAATCCACCAATCAGAGTTCACAAATTTCAGATCCATTTTAAAATTTTAAAGCGGATATGAAATCCACCAATCAAAGATCACATTTAGTAACCCGCCAACTATTTTTTTATTTTAAATAACCTGTCAAAACCACTGTACAGGTTTTTTATACAAGTATACCTACTACCTAATCGATTTTTTTTAAACTATTTTGCTTTAGATAATAAAAAGAGATAAAAATAACTTCAATTATAATAATAAATTAATTATATTTCAATATTTACCTATTATAGTTTAATTTCGTATTTATTTCTAAATAATAATTTTTGCTCAGGTCCCAATCTGAGACAGAATCAAGTAAATTTTGTATAAGTCCCAACCTGAGAAAGACCGATGTGAAGAATTATACCCATATTGCCACGTGATCCCATATATTTTCCCAAGTCGCCACGCATCGCTAAGAAATATTTTAGGATGTGCTAACTCGCCGCATATTATTTTAACGAGCGGCTAAAATCTGACCCCCACTCCGCTCTTCGCTCAGGCGTCTACAATGGAATATAATTCAGTTAAATATAGTTTTGATTTTCATTGAGTAGTAAATCTTCTTTTTATTTTAATTTTGTTTTCAGTTTATTCGGTCCGAAAGTTTCCTTTAACAAAATAAAAAGGAAAAACAAGCATTACTACTCAATGCGTGTACAACTTTGATTACTAAATTTTATTCTAAGTGTTTCATTGTTTTTTTTTATTTGGTTATTATTTTACAGGTAGTTTTAAAAATTGGACGAATTCAAAGTAATCTAAATAAATAAATAAATAAATATAAAAATATAATTTGCCAAAACCAATCATAAAACCCTGTAAACTATAAATAAAATTCTAAAAAAAATACAATAAAAATAAATACACATTAGGAGAAAAAATAATACAAAAAAATAGTGATTTGTTATTGCCTGTAAACTTTTCTACATAACATTTTTGTATATTTTGAAAAACAACGGTATTTTTAGTCTTGGATTTATTTTCATATTCAACACCCTCACTCATAACGAAAGGAGTAATTTAAATTTTTGTGAATGAATTTTGATTTTGTAAGAGTAATATTTTTGGAAAAATTGATAATAAAATGTATGTCGATCCCTCTATATAAATATAATCTATAAAATTAGATAAGTATAAAAATATTTGCTTCACAAGGGAAAAAATAAATCACAAATTTGGTGGCACATTTTTTATAAATAACAATTAAAATGTTATTAATGGTCTTAGTTAAGTTTTATTCCGAATTAAATGTTACCATGTGGGCATACATTTAGGTACATATAGGTACAAATATTAAATAGGTAATAATTAATATCACCATTACTTATATTTTTTGTCTTTAAATTGGTTTTAATAGAGGAAATAATAAAATGAAAACAAATTATTGTTATCTGGACATACTACAGAAATATCAGATTCGATATCGTTAAAAATTAAAAACAGGTTCTACACGGTTAAGGCTTTAAGAAAAAAAATTGGAACATATTTTTTACGAAAAGAGAATTAAGGTATTGTGTAGGAAGATTTATTTGTTAAAAATACTTGTGCGATATTCTATATATAGAAGAAATTGGTGGGCAGTTTACGGTTTTACCCAATTTTTATTTTTACGACATCCTGAAAAACGTTTACTCTTTGTATACGAAGTGTAATTATGGATAATGAGGATTTTTTGTTAAAAACCGTAAAAGTCCCTTTCTGTGCGCCATTGACCGCATATTATAGATTCTTTGAGATTGCTCAAGGGCAGACATACCAAAAATGGAATGATTATTTTTCGAAGTTCGTGACTGAAGGCGTTCACCGATGTTTTTACGAAGTATAGTAACTTTAAATTACTTAACAATTTTTTTATTTTTTCGTTTACACATATATTTCGCCAATGACAATATAATGACCTCAAACAATGTTCCAACTAATTTTGGAAAGGACCATTATCATTTTTTTAATGAAGTGCCCCATTAAGTGCGATTTAGGCCCATCATGCCGAGAAATAATTTCTGTGGCTATTCGAAAAATTACTAACAACTAACCATTAAATACAGGAAGAGAAAAAAACGAGTCGGTGAAATAGGACGAATTGTTCATACGTTGAACGTACAATATATTGTTTATATTCGTATTTAAATAAATTTAATTATCACTAATATACTGTATGTCCCAAAAAGTTTTCTACAAATGAAAAAAATGTTTATCCTGCATTTCACAAAAAAAAATTATTGTTGATAAAAAGTTTTACATCACTTAGAAACAAATAATCAAAAATCAACTTTGTAAAATAGTTGCTGATATACGTAATAAATATCTTCTTATTTAGACATAGATTTTTTATATTGTATTTTATATGGAAGTCAACTAAAATCACTCGTCTTCCAAATTTTAAAATTACTATGCAATAAAACTCTAAAAACCGAGACAAAGAAAAGATATCTCACAAAGGTAATGAATAGTAATAACAGTATGCCTTCTGAAACTTTAATTGTATTAAATTAGCCTCTTCATATTTGAGGCGAACTAAATCGAAAATTACATATTTATCAAAAAAACCATGTCAAGGTTGGTTCTTCCTCTGCGTAAACATCAATCTTGTAATTTAGTATTATTTTTCATTCCATTAAGAATTTAAGTTCAATCTTGAAATTTGCTTCAGATTAAGCAATTTAAAAATTATTTAAATATATGAGCAAACGTTCGTACTACTTGGAATCAACATATAAATTATTTTAACAGTGTTCTATACAGTTTCCATCATTAAAGGAACTAACAGACTAAGATGAGTTTTTTGTTTGACCAAAATGGCAACATCGTTTTATGTAATAGTATAAAACAGTTCTAAGTCTACCGACATTTAGTTTTATTCGCATGGTCTCTAGGAATCAATTGCAATATGGCGTTGGTCATAAAAACAGTTATTGTAGCACTCGTTAGATGTCATCCGAGTTTTTTCTATTGCTTTACTGCAGTTCTTTCCATCTACTGTACCATTTTTGGTAACAAAAAAGTTTAAACTTATTAAACTAATTTTCTATTTAATAATTTATTAATTAGATACATCACCAATTTAACAAAATTGTAATAGCAAAATGACACTAAAATTATAAAATAAATTTTAAGATATTTCATACATGTTTTTGAACTATATATATTGTTATAATAAATTAGTTGCTTGAAACACTCTATATGCAGAAGGAATGTTCATTTTAGAGGTAATAAATTATTAATTATTTTAAACTTTACTTTAATAGATCTTCCGTATGAGTAACTCCGGGCGAAGAAAATGTATTTGTACTATCGGAGGTCAACGATTCTGATAGAGAAAATATCAACAAAATAAATCATAAGTGATTACTATCTTATTATTCTAGGTGAACGGAAATATTGTTTAAATATATATGCAAGGTCTTTCAATAACGAAGTAAATAATAATTGTTTTGTAGTTAATAACCTTTTAGAAATATAATAACATACAGGGTGTGTTGCTAAAAAAAAATGTAATTATTTTTTATAGAACACTGGTAATGTATAATTACATTGCCTATGTAGACCAACTTCTTGTATAGATTTTATATACTATGCTTATAGCTTCAGGCATTTTTAATTAGGTGAGAGGTCAATTCTATAACATAAATAAAATTATCTTAAGAGTTCGTACAACTGCAATACATTTGAAAATCTCCGTCCAACGAAATTTCCTTCTGCAACTGAGCGTATCTAATGAAAGTTCAATAGCGTAAATGATGACTTAAATGGCTTGAAATTAGCATGTACGAACTTTACCCAAAATAGTTTTATCTTTTAACAAACAGATTAATTTGTTTTTTTTTAGTTAACAAATGATTTGTTTTGCTTCAACAACTTTGTTGATATCAATAAATTATACATGAATTTGTACAAATTAGAAGATCAGTTCAATGTTTTAAAATTTGGTAACTTAAGAATTGAATTCTTAAATCAATCAAAATAAAATTTTAAAAAACAATTTTTTTTTTAATCAAACAATTGTTTATCAAAGTTTATTTCAAGAAAATAGATTTCGTATTAAACCATTGTTAACAAAGTGTATATATATTTAAACAGAGAATGCATAAATTTAATTACGATATAACAAATAAATTGGTATAATTTTTCTAATAATATCTGCATACAATAATTAAAATTAATTGTTACATATAGTTCATATTTATTCATATTATATGTAAATCAGATTTTTTTTTGTATTTTTGGATTCTTTATGAATATTCAATTCAGGTCTTGTTGCGGGAACTGGGTTTTTTCGATTTTCTCTCTGTGGTTGGTTAGGCCTTTCTGCTTTTTTAGTGATTTTGTCTTTTAATTTTTGATTTTTTTTGGCTACTATGCACCCCTTATAATTAGCTGGGTATCCTTCTTCACAGTATACCAATTTTAGTTGTACATTTTGTGGTTTAGTACATTCACTTGCCTATGCATTTTACGCAACGTGTTTCTTTTGGGCAATAAGCTTTAGTGTGTCCATATATAAGGCTAGGGTACCAATTTTGATTTTATTGGGGGTATAGGATTTCCACTCTTATGCCTTGTATATCTGTTATTCCATATTTTTTTCCACGTTTTCATCAGGTCTGAAAGTCATTTATGTTTTCTATATACATTGATCTTGGCATTTTTGTCACTGATGATTTTAATCTGAAATTTTTTTTTCAAACTGACACTATGCTTAACTGATTCCATTCCATTTTAATATACAGAGTTGCGAGTTAGCACATCCTAAAATTAAGTTATTTTATCCAAATTTCGCTACATAGGACAAAGTGCAAAGACACTCTGACACTCTTCTTATGTTCGAAACAAGAATATTTCAGGTAAAATTTTCTTTACATTCGAAATGCGTCGCCCGAAACGAGAAAATACCATTCCAAAGGATGAGCATTTTTTTAATTTATTATAAATATTTTTGAAAATATATATCATAATGAAGTAAAATGAAAAATTAAGCTTCCGCCGAACTACGTTACTAAAAGTTTTCAGTGGCGTACCTGGTTTAGTTTAGATGAAATTGACTTCAATGAAAGCCACGATGTTGGGTTTATCATGAAATTAACATAAATGAATCAACTTATTTTTCATTAAAAAGGGGTTTATTTTCAACTAAAACATTAATTAATACTATAATGTATTTTTTAAATTATTTATCCTTTTAAATTTTTTTAGTCGTTAAGTCTACGCCTCTGACAATACTGTAGTCACACGAAACATTTTTTGTCTATGAGAGAAACTGTCCAGCGACAGACGAGGTAGGTTCAAGGTAACCTAAGCATTTTACGTTAATTACAATAGATGGAATTTAAAATAACACCACTAGTAGTATTCGAACACCTGTAAAATAAACATGCGCAAAAGAGATTCTTCAAAAAAGTGTGGGCTTATGTTATCTGGTTTTATTCCCAATGGGCAGTAAAGGGTAGGGTATCTCAGATTTAAAAAAAGATTTGATACAAAATTAGTTAGCAATTAAAACTTTTTTTAACAAAACAAGTTTATTGACGGTATCTATAAATAAATCAGTTGAAATAAATAATAAATAAGATGTAAAACATGTTTGTGTTATTTTGTGGTACTTTTAATACCAATTTTATCCTTTTATTAGGTTGTAAAATCCTTAAAATTGTAAATCATCCGTCAACAGTTCCTATAAAAAATTTACTATTTGTCATTTTCTTAGTCATCCATTGCTGGTAGTTAAGCAATCAAAAGCAAAATTGTCCTTGGGATCGGGACGCTGTTGTCTTAATAAATTTTAAAGAATTTGTTTTTGCCTTGTATGGACGGTTCAAGGTTCGAATCAACGTGCCGATAACAAAAGTACGTAAAACCTCAATTAAGAATTATCGCTTTTGATTTAATAAATACCGGCACAAAATTTCAATTCAAAAAGAAAAAATTACTTTAAATTAAAAAAGATTCCATTGGGAAATTAGAACAGAAACCCATAAAATAATTTCGCTATCCTAAACGAAAAGATATCAATAGTCGATTAAGATACTAACCCAATAAAAATTAATCAATAGGGGATTTAGTATTGGAATAATATCACATATTTTAATAATAGAAAAAGATAAAGTTGAAATAAATTTTGGGTCTTATAAACACAAATATTGTTGAAAAGTTGGCAACAAATAGGAAAATTTTTTATTATTAATTTTACAAAACAAATTATTCTGCATCACATAAAATCAATAAACACATTTTGAAAATAAAAATAAATATTGATTTATGTAAAACTAAAGTGCTTTTAAATTTAAAACAGAAAAAAATGTGAATTGAAAATGTTTAAATATGAATTAAAAATGACGTCCAAGTTTAGACTTACATTTAAACTAAAAAAAAAGCTAAATAATATAGTATTTTTTGGATTATATTAAAAAGGGTTAATTTTCTATAGTCTTCAAATTTGTTGTTTCTTATGGAAATTATTTCTACACTCTTCAGAATATTTATGCATAATAATCAGCTCAATTTGCCTCTATATCTTAGAGGGCGAAAAGGTTAGGTTTATAACTTATTTTTAATGATTTAATATTTTTTTTCGAACTTTGATGCCGTGCAAACTTTTTTTCGTCTCACTCAGTGGTTATCAAAAATAATGACGAAATCTGTTGAAAATTATTAACATTTTGGTGTAAATAAAGACTTAAAACATATAAATATAGCCTTATTTTATTAACCGAGGCATTTATCACATTAGTATCAGATACCTGGTGATGCGTTGAAACCATACACGCATAAAGTGTAAGCAATAAGAAGTCGCATAAAAAATAATTAAAGAAACGGATTCTGCAGAGCCTTACAAGTAATGTGTTTATGGTTGATGATCCGTGTACTACCATCAACTTAACCTTGAAACTTAATGTTTGTTTGGTGCGAAGAAGTAAACATATTTTTTCAGCAGACACGAGTTACAAAGCAATATTTTTCTATATAATTTCATCATAACTGACTAATGGTATTGGAAACCAAAAACTATTAATACGGAGTGTTTAATAAAACATAAATTTGATAAAAGTAATTATTAACATTGATTAATGTGAGACCTTCAAGATTATTAAAAATAATGCTACCGTGTGCATAAATAATAAAAAAAAAAACAATAAAAAGTCTGACCTAGTCGTTGCGATTTAAAAAATGGTATATTACTGCTTTTTCAAGCTTCGGTGCTTCGGAGGTATTTCCTTCCGATAAACCATTCATAATTGAGGTGCACTGACTAGAGATCTTCATTAAACCAATTTTTTTTATTAAATTTGGAGGCAAATATTATAATTTACAGATTTTAAAGATATACAAAATAAACTGATTCAATATCATTTAAAAATCTACTTAAATATTATAAATTAAATATTTTTAATAGTCAGTTTGTTAATTATGATCGCCTTATAAATTTGATTGAAGTGAAAGTACTTATTATTGAACTATATTAAAAGTGCGAAAGGTGCGATTACAAAAATAAAAGATACAGAAATTTATTAAAATTATAGTTGCATGGAAATAAATTGTTTATGCTTCTGTCTTTATTATAAATCATTTTCTATTTCATTAATTATAAAGTCAGTCTTCCTGAATCTTGTCACCTTTATCAAGACTGAAAATCTAGTTATGAAAATACTGGTTTTCCTATTTGCTAACACTCCTTACCAACATCTGCTTCATTTTTATTTCTTTAAGAACTATGACTTTGCTTTTCTAACCTCTTCTATACACTTCATAATATATTATTACAACTTAAGTTGTACAATAAAACAAAATACTTAAAAAATATGATATATAGCGTTTTGGAATTCATAAACAAAAAAACAATATTTATTGAGAACATATGCTTTCACGGCAATAACTGGACACTGAACGTTTCGCTTCCATTGTAGGCGGATTCTTCAGGCTCGGTGATTCGGTATTTAGTAAACCAATCATAACAGATTAAAATTTTAAGACCATACAAAACAAAAAAATATATATAAATTAATAATGAACTGATCGTAGATACATACATTTTGATAAAATATATAAATTGGAAATAACAACTGAATAAAAGTATTAAATTAAGCTTCGCTAAAAAACGTACACACCGTGTGTAATAACACATTTCTTAAAATAATTGACACGTATGTAATTATTTAATAACATTGTAAAAGACTATATTTTAAATCTTTAAGAAGTAATTTATTGAAACAAACAAATTGCAAAACCATGTCTTGAGATTAAGTTTCCTTGAAACAATAGTAAATATTTTTTTGTATTATCAAATAAAGACTATTTTATACTCATATCAATTCTACCATTTAGTAACATAAAACGGCGATGACGTAAACTTATAATTTAATTCCATATTTATAAATAAAAAAATTAAGGAATAATTTTAATTTTATTAATGAGAATATAAATAAAACTATATTTATTTTTAGTTCGAAAAATATATTCATAGTATGTTATGTAGAAACGATCTTGAAACTTTTATACAATGAGATAAACAATGGTATTAAAGTCCTTGACATTAGTAGAGTACTACGCGCTTCTATGATTAAGGCTCAGTAATAACTGTTACGTATTCTTAAACTTAAACTAATTATGGGCTAAAATTTAAATTTAACATTTTGGATAAATATAACAGAACAAGGCTAATTGAGATTGAAATTCTTTGAATTTTGCAATCGTCAACCATTCATAAAAAAATTGCTTGTCGTCTTAATTACCAAGCAATTTGCATTGGAAGACTATTTAAATTCGACACAATAAATTTCTCACGGTAAAAGATTAGTTTTATGCCCGTAATAGGTTATCAGAGCACTCAGATAATCTCTTGTCAAAGTTTAGAGTCAGACATGGGTCTCAAAATTGATTAATTGACTTTAGGGACTCGACTAGGGTATTATAATAAAAGACAGGTAGATATATCAATATACAGGGTAAATTAAAAACATTTTTAAGATTTTAATATTATTATTATTATATATCTACAGTGTGTCCCGAACAAATTTTTTCCACGTATATTTGGTTTCCATGTTATTGAAAATCCCGGTATTTTAATAATAAATATTTTTTGTATTAAATATTTTAATAATTTAATTATCATTGCGATTTATGAATTAATTTATTTTATAAACGCATCAAAAATATGAACAACTACATAATATAGTTTTTTTCAGCGTTTTGGAACCGTCACTGAAATAATATAAGAAGTTTTTTCATTATACCATCTCCCTCAGTGACATTCGTATATGAAACTTGTATTCACAAAAGTTTGTTATTAAAAAGTAAATTTACGTAATTATATCTTATCGCACCAGTCTTTATACGAACTCCCGCTATACTTATATTTTTTCTTGAAAACTCTGAAATTAAATCTAATCGTCCTTTAGATTTAATTTACACTGATGTGTGTGGTCCACCAGAGAGGAAAAGATATTTCCTTACACTTATAGTCGATTACAGTAGATTTGCAGTCATCTACCTACTTGCACAATAAAGGGAAGTTTTTGAAAAGATAAAAGAGTTTGCAGCCGAAAAAAAACAGATCATTGTTGGATATGTTAAAATGATGCAAATTTAGATAAATTGTATTGGGAAGAAGCATTGATGACTATTCGAATTATATTCAAAATAGACTAGTTACTTCAGCTACAAAAGAAATTCCTTGTAAATTATGGTTTGACATTATCCCAATTTTAGCTATTTTAAAACTTTAAAAAGAGTCAGATGAGTAATCAGAATAATCTAAGTAATGAAAATCTTATAGAGTTATCTAGTAGAGTTATCAGATAAAAATAAAGATTTGTTCAAATCTGATCCTTTTGAAGAACATTCGAAGAAGAACTAGTTATAGAAATTGAAGGAAATCTAGAAAACGTTAATGAGCATACTGAAGAAAGAAATCAATTACAAATGAATATGAAAATGGGATTAGAAGATCTCAGAGAAAAATAAAGGTATGCCTCCCAAGAGATACCAAGAAGGTACAAAGCAGAGTAAAGAAATGGCACACTTTGAAGAACCTTGCACATTTAAGGAAGCAATAATTTCTTAAGATAAAGATAAATGGCTAGAAGCAATGGAAAATAAGTTTGGCGCAATGGAATTAAATCAAACATGGACTTTATGAAATTACCAGATAATAAAAAGCCTGTTGGATGTAAATGGGTATACAAAATTAAAACTGATGAAAAAGGAAATATTTTTAGATACAAGTCTATAATTGTAACACAAGATTTTTCACTGAAATTTGGTGAAGTTAATGATGAAGTTTTTGCCCCTGTTGCGAAACAGCAGAAATCCAGACTTTTTCTCTTTTTCTCACAATAGGAGGACAAGAAAGTTTAATTGTAAGATATTAGGACTTAAAATAGCATTTTTAAACAATGAGCTTAATGAGGAGATATTGTTATAAAAAAAAATTTCACCCTGTATACTGAATTTTATAAATTAAAAAAAAATTTTTTTGTTGAAATAGGTATTAGTAGATGTTTATAATGATAAATGAGTTTTATATATGATAATATGTTTGAAATAATTTAAATAATATCTTAAAGAGGATATTATTTTATATTAATGTTGATAAAGTTATTTTTGAAATTTAATCTATTAAAAGATTATTAGTAGATAAATGTTATGTTTATTAAATGTGATAGAAGAGTTGATATGTAAGTGAAGAAAAGGAAATGAAGGTATTATAGATAATTTGGCAATAAATTTGAAAAAGTGAAAAGATAATGAAAGATCATATAATGAAATTGAAATTTTGGAATCATAATACATTAAATTTAAGTAATCAAAGTCAGATAGTTAAACAGGGATATTAGTATTAATAAAAATAAACTAAGGTTTCGAAATCAATAAAAATCTAGTGGTAAAAAAATTTCAAAGACAAGAAAAATAATAAACAGTAGGTCAATTTTTTGAAATTTTTTAAAATATTTTTTAAAAATAAGGTTTGTCAATGTAGGATAATGTAAAAAGGTTTTATTGAAAGTATGGATATTATATTCCAATTAAATAAATAGATGGATTTCATTTCTTTAAAATAAAATTTATAAAATTTTATATACTAATGAAGAAAATTTAAGTTAAGATTATTATTGGAAGAAATTGGGTTATATGACAGTATTTGAGAAGCAATAAATAGAAGAAAGGAGCAAGAGATTTGGTTAATAAATTTTTTTTGAATTTTAGAAGATTCGGGTTTAGAAGCAAAGAAAATGGAACAAGAAGCAAATAACATGATAAAAAAAATTTATATCTTTTTTTATAATTTTTGTAATATTTATTATTTTTCTACAGGACCCAACCCAAAATTGAGATAGTGTATAACATTACAATATATATGAAGCAGCCTTTAGGATTTGTAAAAGTCAAACTTAATAAAAATATCTATGGATTAAAACAAGCAGCTCGAGTATGGAATTTAACTTTAGATAGTTTATTGTGTGAACTAGGCTTTATAAAAGGAAAAACTGGTCAATGTAGATACCTATGTTGATTATTTATCTGTTTATGTCGATGACATTTTGATTGGTTGTAAACATTTGGAAGTTATTAAAAACGTCAGTCTGAAGTTAAACGAAAAATTTGTCACGGTAATACATTATCTCGGAATTCAAGTAAGACGTGATGAAAATTGAATTTTTCTTATAAGTAAAAATAATTACATAGAAAAAATGTTTCAAAATTTCGATTTGGAATTAGTGAAATTCTGAAAAATTCCAACAGACTCGGATAAATTAAACATTTCAAAGAAGATATAAGTTACAAAATTTGGTTAAATAATGAACGATATAGAATAGCAGTAGGTTCGTTATTATATATCTCAGTGAATACAAAACCTGAAATAGCTGTTGCTATATCAGTATTAAGCAGAAAAATAACAAAAGTAAGGCAAAATGCCTGGATAGAATTTTGAAAAATTTCAGTGAACTAGAAATTTTAAATTGAAGTTAGAAAGCGCAGAAGCTGATGATACTCTTTAGTGTTATCTAGATGCGGATTGGACTGGGAAAAACGAATATAAGAAGTCTAATACAGGATATATTTTTAAATACGGACTGAAGCTGGTTACGAAAGTTGCACAGAGAATCGTAATTTTCGAAGACAATCAGAGTTGTTTAAAGATGTTAGATTCAGAAAAAATCAATGATAGAAACAAGAAACAAAATATTACTTTGCAGAGATTTAAAGAAGAACATTTCTTTAGTTGGTTTGATAGGGGGGTATTGAAATAACAAACCAAATAAACTATGTGTAGTCATGGTGAAGATATATTTCAAAAAAAATTTTTTTCATTGTCTTTCTTCTATAAGTTATTTATTAAAAAAGAACAAGTGTTCAGATTGTTTTTCATAATTTTCTTTTCAAAATAATTATAATCCAATGAAAATATGTGAAACGTTTTTAATCTTATCAATTATAAACACACATTATTTAATGCGTTTACGTTTTCATTGTTAATTTAAAGCCTATCCTGTACAGCCTACTATTTAATAAAAATTCCAATTGATCATAAACTAAACGATGTATTCAGGTTAATTAAATTTGATATTAAAGCATGTATGAACCAATTTGATATTTTTACAAGCTTTTCATGATTTAAGATATTCAATTTTCTGTCACGGTAATTATGATCTCGATTAATTTCACTTTCTACTCGGCTTAAGTTGACAAGCTCCCGCCATATCAACCAGAAAAATACGAAATAAAGCTCTAACATGCAACTTGATTATTAATCAACGACATAAATTGATTTTGCCTGCAAAACAACCAAGAAATAAACGTTCGTAATGGCTTATTCGTTGGTTTTTTTACGTTGTTTTGTGAAAGCTATTATATTATTTTTAATAAAAACCAAACACAAGAACCGTTTTAAATCATTTGGATGTTAGAATTATCTAAAACTAGGTAGTACTTTTATTTTATTATAACTTAATAAATCTTCTTTTCTCAATTTCTGCTGCTCGACTAAAAATAAAGATCAAATTTTATCGGTTGGACTAAATATTATATAGTGGGGATTCAGAAATAATAATAATATAGAATAAAAACTCTAAATCATATTCCACTTACTTTAATAACAAGTGTCGGTTTACATAAATCATCTTCAAATCTTGAAAAACTTTATGAGGTATCACTTATCGATAAAACTATATTTCATAAATATGTTTACGTTTATAGGAGGCCAACGTTGGTTTTTGTAAAAATTATAAGGGATCAGCAAAATAATGAAGCCCAAAGATTTGAGAATAAGTCATTATTGATGTAGACATTCTCGAACACTTTCTTATAGTCGATTATTTTTTGTTAATTAATCTTTTATATAACTACTCGAATTATTTTAAAAATCAGTAAATTACTGGTAATTGGGTCAAAAACAATGTTTTGTTTTGGATATTACGCAGAGTAAATTTGCATGTCCCAGAATCGGTTACATCATCTTGTTTTATTTTTGGAACTTTCTCCCTTCAATTCGGAAATTCGACGTAATATATTTTGCATATTGATGATTATCACTGATCCAGTTTTATTTTTTCTCTTCTTTTTCATTAACGTTGATACATCATTTAAGTTGTTATGTAATTTTCTGTAATCATTCAATTACAATTATTTAAAGTACCTTCTTTGGCGTCATTAAATTTTGCATCGAACTTTTTGATTGTAATTTATACCCCGGTATTAAACTATATTTTATAAGAATAAAAACACGATTATGAAAATTATTATAACACTATATTTGGTTGTAAAAGGTTCACCTTCAAGCAATTTGAAGATTTTGTTATGCATTCCTACGTACCACATGTTGTATATTCCGCGTTAGATAATAAAAACAACAAATTTCTAAGAGTTGCACCTATTGCATTTGTCCTAGATCATATACACCCATAACATATCAGACAAACGGTACTATAAGTTTTTATAGTTACATTTATTCCGTCCCATTTATTGATAATAGAGTGTATTTCAAAAAAGATTGATGATAACTGGTATCAAAATTGTTTGTTTTTGATACAGTTTGTAGAGTGTCCACTATTTAATAGCGTCATAAATATCAGCCAACGTATTTGTATCAACGTATATAGAGATTATCTATTAATACAGGGTGTTTATCACATCTGAAAACTCTCAATGCATAATTTTGTTTGAATTTTATCACTACACTTAGTAATGACAATAAAAAAAATATATATACTATGTTTTAAAGGAAATTTAGATATGCAATTGTAATAAATGAATTGATTAAAGAAAGTTAAGGAAGGCATCAAATTTAATTTGAATAGCTTTAATTGATGAAACGCATCTCGATCGATGATAATTGGAAGATAACGAAAAAACTATATTAAAATTGCAATAAACTACAAATGGAAGAGAAGTATATAATATAAAATCAGCGCCAGATGCAAATCTGTACATTGCTGTGTTAATAATGATCATAAAATATAACAATCTCAATAATAAACAAATTTATTTGCATTTAAATTGAATTTTCGATATTTTTTTATGAATCGATACAGACATTATATTCTTTGACAGTTAAAGACTTTAAATGAAGTTATTCTCACATGAAAATCAAATAAATTTGTTTTAATATTAGATCTTTATACACGACAACGTGCGTAATTTTACATCATTATTTCTCTACTTTATATTTGCAAAATGAACAAAACCAGCTTTTGCACTGGGTTCTTAGTGTCATTCTTGTCAAGCACTTAGTTTTAAGTTCTCGCTAATTACCAGCGATTCAATATTCGAGCTAATCTCAGGAAGTCTCATTTGTCGAATATACTATCATAGGAATACGTTTCCACTGTATATTTACTTTTAATTAAAATTTACCTATATATTTGGAGTGAAATTTTGGTACACATAGTATAATAATTTATATGAAATTTATTACACCCTGTATATTATAAAATTTATTTATTATAAAATATAATAGTGAGTAGGAGTTTTTAAATAAACAGAATATGAAATAGGATTTGATAGTAGAAAGAGATTTAAAAATTAACAGTTTTCCTTTATTGTAAGATAGAGAAATGAAAAATGTGAATTGAAAGGAAATTTAAGTAATTGATATTAAAAGTATAATATAAAATTAAATTTTATAATATGAATAGGGCTTAAGGCACTTGAAATATAAAATTTTCTGTGGAAAGTGACATTCTTTATCATGTGGATTGCTTATCACTGGGGTAGTATCAATCAAAGTATAAATTTTAAGTTAGTATATGGATTTTAAATTTTGTTTCAAAAAAATAATTATTTGTTTTTGGGTAAGAGTTTTGTCAACAAAATTTGTAAAGAAATATTATAAAAAGCTATTATGGAAAATAAATAAAAACTAATTAAAAAAAAGCTAAAAAGTTTATTTATTAAGTAATAAATAAATAAAATATTGGGTGAGAAAAAAGAAGAGGGTTAGATTGATCAATGTAAACAGGCTAGAGTAGCATAGAGAGTAGCAGAGACAAAAAATACCAAAAGCAAGTAGGAGAAAAAAAGAAGAGAATTAGAGAATATTTATTAGAAAATAGCCAAGGATTTATTGAAGATATTTTTTTAAACATTAGATACATCGTGAATGTAAAATTTTTAACGTTCTTTAAGTACTCTAAACCCAGCCAAAGTGAGAAAATTTTACTATAAAAACCAATTTCAATAAATTCAATAGAAATATATAATTTATGACTAATCCCTTAAAATGTAAAAAAATATTAATTTTCAAAACTCCGTTAAAAATTAACTAAAAAATGAATAGTCAATATACTAGAAATTTACATTATACGCATAATTATATATATAAAATTTCTTAAAGCTTACATTTTAATTTTTATTAGTATTGAAAATAGCGGAATTGTTAATTTTATTATTTTTTTATTAAGTGCGATATTATGGAAAATTATTTAAAGTTGTGCCCACGTACATGCCTTAAATGCTATCAGTGGTCTTCTCTATATTCATTTCCATAACAGCAAATATTCATGTGTATATATTTTAAGTTTTATGTTATAATATAATTAAAGCTTAAAATACTATATATACAGTGCAGACGTAAATATTCAAAATAGCTTTAATTAATTTATATTTAACAAAGTAGAAAAAATTGAAATTAAAAAATCTTTTTGATTACACCAAATTAAAAAATAAAACATTCTTTTTTCTATTTTGCATTGAAGTCCAAATAAAATGCAATTTGTCCGTATCATTATGAATAATATTTTTTGTCAAAACTAAATTTTAACGTCAAATCCAAAGCTGTCTTCAATCATAACTGCATTGAATGTGAATTTTAAATACATTATAATTGTCAAAAATCACAACAAATTCAAACATAACCTTTCTTTCTTTTGTGTTATTATTCAATGAATAGTATAGCAACAGCCGTTTATCCCCTTAGTATGTTTTTACCCCCCTGGTATATGTTTACGTCCAATATTAAAAAATATTTTTCAAGCCTATAAGAAAAATTCAAAATTTTTATTTGAAATATAAAATTATTTTAATCCAAATAAGAAATTTTACTATAAATTAAAAATACAAGAACCTTATACACCTGCCAACTACCATCTTATCTATTGTAAAACACTCTAGAAGGGCATTCAAAAACTCCATGAAAGATTTTTTCTCCTAGGTACTATTTAGCTTAATATATTGTGTAACAAGTGTGTGAAGTCAATGTTTATGCACGAGTGATGTGTTTCACAAACCGAGCATACATTTAACATGTGTGAAGCTACATGGGCTTTTATCCCATTTAAATAACATTGTTCTTCATCCACCGGTATGTGAAATTCAACTTCACGCATAAATATCGACGTGTGAAGTTGATATTTTACACACGGCCGTAGAAAAATATTTTTTATATTGGACGTAATAAACATAAACCATTGGGATAAACGGCTGTCCTGCTAATTTAATGATACCAAAAATCATAAAACTACTACAAATGTTTTCAATCATACATTTTATAACTATTTTTAATTGTAAGCCGAAAATAGATGCCAAATACAAATATATTACACTCGTTTTGTCACTTATTGCTTCGCTCCTAGTGCTTCAAAATAAAATATTTTCAAAATGTAGTTTATATCCACCATATTTTTAAATGTCCCTAAAAATGGTCTACCGGGATAAATCCGGAGACATATGTGGCCTTAACCACCGATTTGGGTAAATGTTATAAAAATATTCCCTTACAGGTATTGCAAATTCTAGAGACATTCCGTGTTTATGAAAATATCTGCCTAGAATATTATTCTAACATCTGCAAAAAGCATAAGTTTAGGCATCCATTCAAGAAGTGGGGCCCTGCTAAGTAATGAATCCACACTAAACATTCACAAAACACAGAACACATATTGGGATTTACATTCTTTAACCGCATGTGAATTTTCCTCTGACCAAGGTGAGAATTTCGGGAATTATTTAAATAATGGGCGACGGATTACTGACCTGTGGTCAGAAATCAGGAGGAAAAAATCCAAACTGACTATACCATATTCAGGTTACAAATCATATACTTTTTTTGAATAAGACAGACGTGCAGATTTTCTTAATGTAGAACTCTGTATACTTTAAACCGCGTATACCGGCTTTAGGATTTTTATTAATAATATTTATTATATTTACTATAGCCTCATTATTTTCAGAAAGAAATTATATCGATCTATTTTTTTTAGCTAAGTTCTTTTTTAAAAACACATGATATGCTGATATGAAATAATAAGTGAATTCATGTCAAAATAATTAGTTATGTTCTGTCAAATCAGTTTTGTTCTGTCAGACCAGGAGAAGTTTTTTTACTTTTATATTTTTACACTCGTAAGTCTATTGGAAGTGCATAAATATGGAAGTGGTTTCGATACACGCAGGCCTGAAAATGATGAAATCTTAGTGTTTTTTTGTTATTCTTTTTCCATGATCCGAAAAAGTAACTAAAGAAACATCTCTATATAAGATTCGTGATAAGTAAAATATTTGGCCGATCGAGGTTCAATAAAGCGCATGATGTTCGTTAGACATTTTATGTTTAATATTAAACTCATTGAACTTGTTGAAATATAGCAATATTTGAGGTGCTACAAATGACATAACTCATAACTAGTTTATAATAAAGTACTGTCAACGTTATCATACAGCATATCATTTTTAGCACCTCTCCGCTAACGTTAACGCTAACCCTTATTTCGAGCAGACTACGCATGCTCAAGTAAAAATAAAAATAGCGTTACACGATAAATTTTCTGAAATAGCGGGATGTTTTGCGAGTGCGCTTAACTCAAATACATTTAAAACAATTGTCATAATTGACACATAAAATGCAGAAAAACGCAATTGCATTGCTAAAACTCTATTTTTTACATTTCGTTATTCTATATGCTATATTCGTTAACGTTGACGTTAGTGGGTGAGGTGCTAAAATGCTCTAACATAAAAGTAGAAACAAAAGACAATTAGAACCTAAAATTATTAAAGTTTATTCAGAGTTTTGGAATTAATATATTTTTTTGATTTCCTCATCATATCTAAATTTTGTAATAAAATTCACGTTATTTGTATAAACAATCTGTAAAAAACATCGAATTTGAAACATTGCGTCTTCTTGGTGCTGTACTTTATCAATAGCGATAATATTTCTAATTTTTCATTAATATTCAGGAATTAAAATAAAATGTATCTGCCTATTAGTAATTCAATTTTAAATTTAATGCCATCTTTCAATTTATATACTAAGCAGAAATATTGATGTAAAACGCTAATAAAAAGCAGTATATTACGAGCTTAAGCTTATAATGTAATTTGCGAACAAGAATTTAAAATTAAGCAACCACGGGACCTTAATTCGCCTCCTTTTAAAAGCCGCTTTCATTGATGTGTATCTCACGAAAGTCCAAAAAATGAGAAACAAGAGTGATTATCGGTAAGTACAGCACGCCACGGTTTTGAAATCACCCTTCACATTGTATTTTTTTCCATACGGTGCCGACTGGTATCATTAATTGGTTTTCACTCTTATTTATTTAGTGGGTTGTTGAATATAAATATATTGGGTGTGGTATCTGTATCACTGAAATAATTTAAGGTCATTGATTGAGCACCGGCTAAGAGCTGAAAGAGATACGTCGTACATATCCTCTCGAATTATCACCCGACAATTAAGGCTCAACGATAAAGCCAAGGTAATTTTTATTGATGGACACGTTAGCCGCTTTAGAAACCGAATTTGCGTCATCACATTTTATTGCACAACTATATTAAAATTCAATTATATAAAAAGCAAAAAAACATTTTGTTTACTTTATTAGTTGTTAAATGAAGGTATTGGAATTTTTAGAAATAAATAAAAATAGGATTTTTTTCTTTGAGTTTTTAGCACAAATATATGGCAATTAGAATTATAACAATTAATTTACAAATTGTAACTAAATAAAACTTTCTGATGGCAAAAAACGAAAAAATATTTTTATAGAAATATGCATTTTTAAAACAATACAATTAAAAGCAATCGAAATAAATTTTCTCCTTGTGTGGGCTGAGCGGAAAATAACAAACTTTTGTCTACAATTTAATCATAATGGTTTATTTTAAAAAATTTAAATTATCTTTGAAAGCATCTATAAAAATTGCAAGTCCATCCCTGTAAAGCCGCACCGCAACGCAGCTCTCAACATAATATCCAGCCTTGGCAATCCTCAAAGGTCAAAGATCAGTTTTACCGTAAAACGTACGTATTACACTCAGACTAAAAAAATATTTTACGCAGCACCGCTTTAATCATTTTTCTCTATATCTTCATATGATTGAATTTTTCGCGAGAAACCAAAAAAAAAATGTAAACAATGAAATTTTGTCACTTTTAAATTAAAATATCGCATAATAAGAATTTTTTTGTGAAAAATATTTTGGATTTTTTGATTCATCTAGTATCCATGTATCCAAAAAATAATCAAGAAACGCCCTAACTGTTTAAATCAGATTAATTAGGTGGCGCATGTGAGTGTTCAGTGTAATTCTGGGGTTTTAAACATTTCGAATTTGTAAGTGATCTTTGTTCTGATATTCAGTCGCAATAATACATAAAAGACGTATATTATTTTTTTATGTTATAGGTATTAGTTCATAATTTTGTATCTACCTATTTCTTTATATATATTTTGTTATATTGTGTCGGTCTGTATACTTTTTTTCCTACTAGTTTGTATTTTAATTTATTACAGCTTTATCAACAGTATATTTTTCTGATCCAAAATTTTCTAAATATTAAAACAGTTTTCTTAAATACTTGTAATAAAATAATACCTAATTATGTGACGTTACCCTTACCCTTCACAAATCCTTCTGGCTACGAATTTTCCTATAATAAAGTACCATTCAAAGTTTTAGGAAAACCAAACTTATTTGAGATTTTTAAATAAAATTTTAACTAATTTAACTATAACAATGTCCAATATGCTTCTTCGTTCAAAGTTTAATAACCCTAGCCGCGCTTCTCCCAAATTCTTTATTATGGGATTTTTTATATGACCATATCATGCAATTTTATTCCTGACAAATTCTTAACAATTATTGTCAGATTTATAAAATTGGTTTAACGTTACTTGTCAAATTGACACAAGCATCCTTTACTTGATGGAAGGTGAAATATATACTAAATGATGGATTCCTATGAATTATGAAATATATTAAAAGGGAATTAAAAGACTATTTTGATATAATCGTATTTTATTTTTGACGATTCGATGTCTAACCAGACACCGTTTTCAAAAAAATCCTCTAATCCTTTGTTTATGTTTGGTCTCAATTTTGAACATTTTTTAGTATCCTTCTTAACATTTTTTCTTCCCAGATCTCCTTCTTTCTCAATATCTACATTTCGCACTTATTGATAATATTGGGTCTTAATATTGTTTGGCACTCTTATTTTTATTTCTATTGCAAGCGATTACTTCGAACTCATATATTTTTTAATAAGAACTAATATGAAACAAAGCATATTTTGCTAATTTTAAATTGCTATTTGGGATGGCCAACAAAAATTCATGCCAAAAGGGAACCACTGGACTTTAATAATAATAATAATTCATTTATTGTAAATATTAATAAATGATATTGAAATATAATATATAACAAATATTATTTGCATCTTATCAATAAATATATTGAAAAATATCGTCACCACTATAAATAAACAGTTTATCATCAACTCCTCATGATGCTAACATATTTAGCGAAACGTACGTAAAGTCTTAAAAAAGTAATAGTTTTGATTAGTGGTGACGATATTCTTCAACATTGTTGAAAACCAATGGTTCCAAATTCCCAATTCAAGTCAATAAATGTAGTAAATCTTTTTCGTTACTCTGATGACGTATATTAAAAAATAGAAACTTTTAAATATATGGGCCAAAGCAATAAAAAATCATAAGAATCATCAAAAAAAAAAACGGAAAGGAAAAGTTTCGACATTTAGGTAGATACAATATGAACATGATTTATAAGAACATGGACATATAGATTGCGGTAAAGCAAAATCATCAACAAATACTAAAAATAAAAATAAAAGAAAAAAATTTTAGTGAATAAGATCATCACAATATCATTATTAATAAAATTTTTCAAAAAAAAAAAACAAAAATTTTTTTTATCAAATTGCAAAAATTGCATTTAAAATCAAGGCCATTTTACAAAGTTGACAACACCGCACAGGTAAAATAGGTTTTCAGGAAAAAAGATTTTACTTTCACACAATATAACAAAACATTTTTTTATAATACGTTCTTCTGCATTCATTACATGATCAATAAGAGTTTTACTACTTGTAGAACAGAACAAGTCCCCAATAATCTGGAAAATTCTTTATTATTACCACGAGTTTCATCATAAACATATTATGCATGGTATTCGGTAACTAAAAAACCATTGCAATAAAAATTTTAAGCGTTCTTCACAAAATGTTAATAATGCCTAATTAAAGTTTTTTTTTCCTAACAGGAAAAAATTGCAGAAGAATTATTTGTTTGAAATAATCTGTCCAACATATTCCTTTAATTAGAAAATTTTTTTCGAGGACACCCTGTATATGCAGTGCAACCTATCTAACGAATATAAACATGCTACTGAAATGAAATATTAGCAGATAAACAAGATGGAACAGACTTAGAATCGAAGACATTAGAAGAGGTCTAAACCAACAAGTAATAATTTCAAACAGCTCGAATGGTCCTTAGAAGTGATTATAATATATTGGCAAAAGAAGATTATGGGTATTGTCGAAAAAGGAAAAAGAAAAGAAGATAAAACAGAAATTGAAGAAAGAAAAGAATGGAAAAAGTGAGCCATCAGGACAAAAGAACTGAAATATAATAATATAATTCGTGGCTATAAAAGATCAATAAAATATAAATATTAAGAACATTATAGGATCACTAATATGGAGTAGTGGCATATAAGAGATTGCTGAGTCAAATCGAGCATATGTATTAATACGAATACGTGATATGCAAAGATATGTTACATTAAATGGGCAAAAACAATTTAGTTCAGAGAGTTAATTATAGAGATAATGAATGGCGGTATATGTATTCATATCTGTAAAAACGTTTGTAAGAGATGGTCATGGTACTTAGAGTACCGCCCATGGCTCAGATTCATCTCCTGAATGCAACCGCATTCTATCATAATTAAGACAGTTGCACAAATGTTTGCCAAGATTTATTGTTATTGAGCCATATTTTAAACGTAACTGATAATGAACACCTCTACAAGGACAGCATATATCAAATTTATTAAAACCCACGCTTCTATCTAACGAGCCTCCTCTTATATACACAGAGGTAGGTATACGCCTCACTTGATAAAAATGACAGTGAAGATTTTTTCACCACTCCTCACCAAGGTAGATATATGTTCTGCCACCTAACTATAACATTTGCATGCATTGCACTGGGTAATAAATTCCAATTTTCATGGGAAATCATCCAAACTATGATGCATGAAGGGCAATCTTTTTGTTAACTCGCTAAAATATGTGACAACAAATGTGCCCCGAGAAAACCATTTTAGTTCCAGTGGTATAAATAAAATTATATTTTAATTTTTTTTTTATTACAAATTATTAAATAATAAACATAATCTTGTAGTACTGATCAATTCCCAGTTTTTAATTTAAATCACTTGACTAAAGTTGCAATCTTTACTATTTACATTAAAAAATGACTAATTTGTCGCAATAATTGGTATATTTGGTCAGATACTCAATTAATCATCTATTTTAGGTTATTCTACACATTAGGCTATTTTCTTTCGGCGTTAAAAACACTTTCGAATATATTTAAGGAGTTCTGTTAATTAACTTATGTAAGTTTAGTAAGCAATTTTGAAATCATTTAAGAACTCTTATGGATATCGGTGCAGCGATCGGCGTTTTTTTATTTTGCCGCATATACCATATTGATTTTGCAGACTCACGACGGACAAAAACATATTGTTATTTATGATGCATCGTGAGAAGAAAAATATGTCTGTAATTATCATTAAGTTACTTAATGTTAAACACTATAGAATGAATTTTATTTAAACTCGCATTGTTAAATACATTTAATAAAAAAATGATACATGAAAATATGTAAATAGAAAACTTAGCAAGATTTTTCTTCCCTCCAAAACAATTATTTAAAGTAAATTAAACTGCTAAACATATTTTATTATTATTCTAGGTATTGTGAACATCGACAAAGTTTGTGGAAAATTGCTTAAAAATATAATTCTTTGTATTTACACTTTAATAATTTAATAATACCTAAGAAGTTGATAAGATTACTGAATACGACATTAAAGAAAATGACATGTAATGTAGGAGTTAAAAGAGAAAAAATAATAGTATGTCCAATTATGTGAAAATCTACATAACAGTATATTTTTTCTACTGCCTACTAAAAAAAACACAAAATGTGATAAATATAAAATTTTAAAAGATATGTGTCAGCGGGTTTGAACCCACAAGCTTCCTCTCCGAACACGAGAACTTTATCACAGCGCTTAAAAAGATATAAAGCTGATAGACAGTCAATTAAATAGAACTGAATAAAATCCATGGAAATGATACAGCCTTCTTAGATATAGAAATAGTTGATAAAAGCAACGAGCAGAATGGTAGAAGGGTATAGAACTAGAACTAGAGTACAACAATCAAAATAGGTAAAACCCAAGATGCAAAATTTGAAGATGTCAAAGAATCAGAATAACAACAAAATGCAAAGAAAGAAAATAAATTAATCCAAAGTAAAGCAAACAGATGATCTTAATAAAGGGTTTAATTATATCCAAACAGCACTTAATAAGAAAATGAGAATATATATAGTTGTGAAAGATACAAAAAAACAACAATTATAGATGGAAAAGGAAAACAATTAGAAGGTTGATGGAATGAAAGAAAACTGAATATATAATTAAGAACAAAAACCAATATTTACAATATAAGCTGATAATTATGATTAAATCAAAGCTTCAGTGGCTAAGTCACATTAATATAGAATGGCAGAGGAGTGGACAGTAAATAAAATAGCTTGGATTGTACTTAATTACAAGAAAAAAGGAAAAAGAAAAAACAATTAGAAATACAGAAAGTTCTGGAAAAGAATAACAATGAATTTAAAAGGTCTAATAAAAGCTATATATTAATTTAGATTTTTTTATGTTTTCAAGATAAAATTATTCGAAATGGAAACAGTTAAAAAAAGAATGCAATTAAGTACATTTTATATGAAGATAAAAATATTCATTTAAACCGAACCGAGATAACTGTCAACAAGGAATATTTGGTAGTATTTAAAAATAATTAAAAAATAATGAATGAAGGAAATCAAATTAAAATGAATGTAAATTAAAACAACTATTTGTTGTTTCAAAATAACTGAATCTAAGTAATTAGATCATAAATTTTCTTAAGATTTAAAAAGTTTCAGTATTAGAATGACATGCTAGAATGCTATAACGTAATGCAATAAAACGATTTTTGGTAAAATTTTGTTGGCAGTACTGTTGCAATAATTATTGCACAAATTATTAATAATAAGTTCAAATTTGCAAAATGAATTGAATTTATGAATTCAAAATAGAAACCATAACTAACATATTCAAATGTCGAACTGTACAAAACACATCAACTATATTACCAACCTAACTATTCTACAAAAAAATTAGTATTTGAATTTTTATACTATTTTTAAAATTAAAATTAAAAAATATTTTTACGTATTTAAATGAAAGCTTTTATTTATCTAGGGTAACAATTAAAAAATTTCCTCTGTATTTACAGCAAGTAAACTGTTAATCACAACCCTTAAAGTATTAAAGTGAATACAAGTTATTAAAAAAGTAAATAGGAATCCGGTATAACACATACGCACACACTTCGTGAATAAATGACAAACAACTGTGGAGTACGAAAACCTGATTTGTGTATTGAATGATTGTAACTAGCTCCAAAACTAGCTATGAAACCTGTTATAATAGAGTAACCTTTACAAAAAGTGTGTTGAGGTAGGTTTTTAATAAGGCAGCTACTGACTGGGGTTGTCCCAAACCAGAATATCAACTAAAGCACGTGTTCACCCACACCAGATTGACTTTACTGGCTTGCTCTTCCTCATCTCGGTATACCTTGCATTTCTTTATACTCGTTTGTTCACTTATTTATGCACTAAACGTGCTTTACGTTTACGAGCCTTCGAGAGATGCTCCATTAAATATAATCGAAGTCATTATTTAAATTATGCTTTTCCGCTTACTTTATATTTAAATTTTTCAATTTTATTTATTTATTTACTTATTACTGTTTACAAACATTTACATTAATGGTAATTTTTTTTTTATTTAGTAAGTTAGAGAAGTCATGATTTTTTCTACGTATAATATTTGTTAGTGTTTCAAATAAAAAACTCGTGTTTATAATTTCCATAGCTTTCTATCAATTTACTATTATGGATTTTATAATAATTTTCTGAAGAGAAGATTAAAAATAAATATAGTAGCATAGTCATATATTTTTAATAACAAAAATAACTTTCATATTTAACTTATATCAAAAAAAATATTTTAAAAAGTAGCGTTGTACGCTACTTGAAGAATTCGTAAAAAAAATAATAAAAAATAAAAATCAGCAACAAGAAGTATAGTTGGTGTATCTGCATTTTTAGATGTTAACAAAGTTTGGCACTTTGCTCTGTTTGAAATCTAAGTGAAAGAGATTTTACGAGCAGAATAAACAAAAATGTTTCCCATTAAATTCGAAATCCCCTAAGATAGATGGTTTACATACTCCACCACAAACACCATTATAGGCATATTTGCTGATAATACAATAATTCCTACACCTCTTGAAGTAGCGTTAAATATTCTAGACAACCATTCAAACATGTAAGATCAACATACAACAACGATAAAAGAAAATTCCACCCGAAGAAAAGATTAATGTATTCTAGTGTATTTAAAGAACAGTGCACTCACTATGATGGTCATAAAACACGAAATACGACATTAATATCTCTTTTCCTCTTTACGACTATTTTTGATTGATAAAATGACGTCAGATTTAAAAAAAAAGTAATTTTCTGAAATAACCTTGAAATGACATTAATATTTAAAAAATAGAAAAGGAATATAACTTGAGCAAATTTATAGTGCTCTACTTTTGCAAGACGTAAAATATAAATCACAGAAAAAATATTTCATACCCCCTCATTTTATTATTATTAAAGAATATTAATTCTTAAAATTCAAACCTGTGGAAACAAAAAGTATTATTTAAATTTAACATTTCTCTATCGTTAGTATTTTAAGATTGTCAAATTCTATTGGTTAATATTGTTGTATAAAAAACAATATTTTTATGGAGAACCCAAAACAATAATAGAATTATTTTTTAAGCAGTTTTAATAGACAACAGACTAGCCACACTTATTTTGCTTAAGTAGAAACCCAATTATGAATAGAATCCAATGAAGAGCAAAATAATGTTAATTTTATTATTAAAGAAGAACGTCTATTGGGTTACGTAGAATGTGATAAAACTGCAGATATAAGACACTTGAAAATCAATGCAATATAAAAATTAAAAAAAAACCATGGTTACAAAAAAGCTTTCGTTACCAACTTTTGTTGGTATTGGATTTTCTCATGGGCGGCGAATCGTTTATGTTCGCGTAACAAAAGTACGTACTACAAATTAACGCTAAAACATTTTCATTTTATTTTATTTTTAGTAGCCTACGGAGTTTTTATGAAAGCGTATTGTTTATATTTATAGTCTAGGTCCCAAATAAGTATAAAATGTAAACATACAATTGTTTAAGTAACTATTAAACTTATTACTCCCCTGTACTTATTTTTTCTCCTTATTTTATTTTTTAACAATATTCTACGAGAAATATTATATAGTTGAGGGAGAAAAAGGTATTAATTTTAATTCGAATTTTGTAATATCGTATTCGAATTAAAATTCTCCAGCTAAGAAGTGAAAATAAAAAATAAGTGGTTCCGTTAAAGAAAACAAAAAAAAAACTTTATTATGTTTTGACAAAAAGTAGAGAGACTTAGTTTAATTTTTAAATAAAACTTAATATTTTCAAAGAGAACAATCGAAAGCGATAATGTGTTCTTTTTCAATTGTCCTGAATTTCAAAATTATATTTTCAAAATTAACAAATATATTGAGTGTACTCTCATCGTTTTGTCATCCGGTATAATTTGTGTTTGTTTTCCATATGCCAAAGGGACGAAAATAATTATGTTGTTTTAATAAATTCTTGTGTAGGAAAAAGATTCTTCCATTTAACTAAATGTTTGTTGTATATCATACAGCAAAATTTCCGAAATTTTGCTTCTGAACAATCTTCTGTTTCTATACAAAAAATTCTCACTTTGATATATAAATGTCACAGATATAATAAGACACTTTCTCTAGATACTAAATGTAAATTAATAAATATAATAAAAAATACTATAAAAATAAATATTATTTTTTGTTTATAGTAGAAAATATGCATGCTGTCAATAACCATGGGTGTGTTCTAGTAATATAATCGATAAAAACATCAGTACCACTCGGAGCATCAATTTAAACCTCTGGTTGTTCTCTATTTATTTGCTAAAGTATCTGGAATTTTGCTGTATCGAAATATCGTTTATTCTTCACTAATACCAGTATCTCTTTTCGACTTTGTAGTAAAGTATCTCCATTTTTTGCTCCGTATCAGTAAGTGCACACCCATAGGGAAGATAAAAACGAATAAATTTAACGTATTTATATGGTAATGGTACTCTGTGGCCAAATTTATGTTTGTAAGAACTGATAATTGAGAGTGCATATATCTATAAAGAACTGATAGGGAAAAAATAAATACGTAGATAAAATATATAAACCATTTTAAAATTTGCGAAATCGTTTCAATTACTTTTACACAGCTCACATGTTTAAATATTAATGCACAAATTTAGATTTACTGATTTTTCTATACTACATTTTTAAAATAATTCTTAATTTGTTGTTTTAAATTATTTTTAACGTTGTCTATCAGATAAATGTTTTTAATAAATAAAATTACATGAAAGAATAAATTCACAAAATGCAACTGTTTAGCAATTCGTTTATTCTAACATCTACAAGTTATATTATGCACTGCTCTGTGTGCTCGCCCAAGAAAATATTTATAATTAAAATCATTATAATATCTATATATATATTTAAAATGATGTATAGTAGCAAAATAGCAATTATTTTTTAAATGTATACGTGTTATTTTTACGCCAATTTAAAATCTATATTACAGTACGTAAACAAATTTAATCATATTATTTAAGTTTCAATATATAGTTTGTCTTAACACTATACAGGGTGTGTCCCAAATAACTAATAACGTATTGCTAAAAATAAATATCCAGATCCTTATTTAAAATATATGAAGAAAAAAATGAAAATCGAATTTTTCGCTTTTTCCTTTTACCTATTTTTAAAATAATAGATATAGGAATTCTTTCATACCACTCATAATAATTTTATTAGATGCCATGGATTTTTGAACCTTTAAAAAGAAAAAAAATGTAGCTTAAACATTTTTTCCGGTTGCAAAAAAAGTTTATTTAAAATAATCATTAAAAAAGTCTTAAAAAATTGTCCTTAATTTTGTTCTTAAAGTTTAAAAAAATTGAAAATAAAGAAGCCTTTTAAAATGCGCAGGATAAGAAAAAAACAAAAATTAATCGATAAAAAACATGATCTAAATCAACCTAATTCAAATAAAAATATTTTTGATTATATCCAATCGATTTATATTAATTCTTGGGAATTTATAAAATTCAAGCAAACATTTTGCTACTTTCAAATTCTTGGAGTTTTAGTTTTTTATTTTATTTGGATTAGCCGTCTGTGTGAAAAATTTCAAGAGATCAAAACCCTTTGAGGGATTAAAAAAAGACCGATGAAAAAGATTTGCGTTTGAAGAGATAAATTTATTTTATAATTTGTCAAATAATCGCACTGTCATCAGGGTGAACTAAATAAACATTTCGTACAAGACTATGCATATATATCATTAATTATTTTTCTTACTGGGCACCCTTTTTACCTGCTGTGTAAATAGATATCACTTTGATTTAACGTATTTGAAAGGGAGATGTAAGAACGTTAAAAATAAAAATCGCTAGGCTTCAAAAATTTATGAAATAATAGAAATAATAAAAATTCATTTAAATAATACCCGATTTAACACATTTTGACATTGATCAATTATAAATAAGAGACGCAGTTTACATTGAATCTTTATAAATTCTCACGCAGCCGAATAAATTATCATTTATATTACTGCTCCATAAGAAACTAAAATTTCGACAACAAACCTTGACCTGATTAAATTGACTTCCTTTATTTTTTTCTTCATTCGGTTCTTAAGAAAATATTAAATAAATATTTATTTGCACAAGTATTTTACTTATATTTATATTAATTAGATATTATTACTTATAATAAAATTTGTTTTCTATTATATAAACATTCAGATTTTTCAAAATAATTGTGTGAAAATAATAATGTTAATTTGAAAAAACAATACTATCTTTATTAAATCTTTTAGGTGACTACATACTGAAACGCTTAATCCATACTTTTCAACATCTGTTTTAATTTCCGTTTTTTTTTATCACATGCGATCTTGAAATTAAATATTTTGTCCAACAAAATTGGTTTTAGTAACCTAATTTTTGAAATTTTTAAAGATTGTAAAGATTAGCAAACTGTCTTTTTTTTTGGTGCGGCTGTAAAGGGTTTTAAAAACAGGCAACAGAAATAAAAAACTTCATTTTGACCCCTTTATTTTAATTAGAAAATAGAATCAGCCTAAATATCTATGGTTGCCGTGATAAACCAAAAAAAAATCACTCCATAGTGAAAATTAAAAAATGAAAAGCACTATATTGTAACAAACTTTAAAGCTGTACTGTACTGAAAGTTGCCGTGTCTATAAAATATTCTTAAAAGTCACTGTAACTTTAAAGTCGTTTTTTACAAACATGAATTAGTCGCTGCTGCGATCGCCTAACGTCTACAAATGTTAATAACTTTCAGGTAGTTCTTTTGGACATTAGAAATACTAAGAAAATATCCTGTAATTGATATAATGATCAAATTATTTAAACGTCAACCATAAATGGAAGTTGCAAATACGTGATAGTTACTAGCTCATAGTTGATGTCTAATAATTACTTTGGTTCTAGTTTGGGTTGATCCTAGTAGGTTCATGGCTTCGTTAACTAGATATCTCTATTTCCTTCTCTTGCTTTCTCCTTCCATTTCCCGGTATATATTTGTCGTATATCTCTTTCAACTTCATTCAGTCATTCTCTGTTTTTTTGTCTCTATCTTCTCTTTATTACTCCAATAGAATGTGTCATTTACATTTTTAGTACTCTTGTTTGTGTTTATGTCTTAGACATCTTTATTTAGCTCTTTATCTTCAGTTTCAGTTCATCTAAATTTCTTCCTTATTATATTCCTTTCTGGTACATTCAGTTTTAATTGTTATCTATTTCTTAAAAATTTATATCGTTTTTATTACTTATTTTCACTTCCTTTTACCTTGTAGTATAAGTACGATAGTATTTCTTATTTTTTCCATTATTTTCTATAGTTCCTTTCTCTACACCTAATCTTATATAAGCTTATTGGAAATCTGTAACTGTTGGTTTTCTATATTTATAGTTTTCTTAATAAATGTGTATTTTATCTATTTTATTTACCAACAACTGAAGAGGCCAAGTGCTGTTTTGATTTTTGGTAACGTTCAGTTAAAAAATCCTTGTATGGCCTTGGAAAATTCCAAGCCATTTCTTTCAACTTTTATTGCTAAATATGAGACACTAATGGTACTTTAAAAAAATTAGTGTTGTGTAAAAGCACAAAATCTAGATATTTCACGTATTTATTGCAGTCACTCCTACCTTATTCTTTTTAGCCTTATTTTAAATTCCAAGCGACACTGCCTAACTACACTTTAAAACAGTTTGATCAGAGATAACCCTGTTGCTTTTGTATACCGTGTGTTCCAAAATTTTGTTACAAAAGATTACCTAGATATAATAGATTATTTGTTTCTAGGCAATCGAGAACATTATGTAAGTAAATGTAAGCAAAACGTATTATTATTATTATTTATTACGATAATAAACATATTTTTTCTTATTATATGCAACTAAATTCATATGGCGATTTGGTTTTATTTATTTATTGCACACACGGGCATTTTTACTATTAAATAAAACAGCGAACCTATTCATTAACTTACGTAGAACAGAAAATGCATGTAATATTACATTTGATTAATTGCAGCAAATTGCAAATCACCCAACAATAAATAATTCTCATTTTTTCATTCGTTACTGATCAATAAGTTATTGTATATTAGAAAATAGGACAGTATTGGTTATATAAACTAATAACAATGCTATTGAAAATAAAATATAATAAAAGTAATATATAATGGGCTACAGTCATAAAATGAGATAAAATTTAAGCCTATAACATCGGATAAAATACACACTTTAGTGAAAAAATTATTTTTTTTAAGTTGCAAATAAAACAGAAAAAATATATTGAAATGTGAAAAAGTGTAGTCAAAATTGTAAGTGACATAACACCAATATTGTGTTTATCTGTTCAACACAGAATGTCACACAAATATAGCTTAGCCGTTTACAAAACAAAAAGAGAAGTAAATTTAATGATTAGACTTGACAACGTGGCACTGCCCAGGTTTTCTGTGATTGGATATAGAGCAGGGCTAATATATTTAAAAAATAAAATACGGCATTATTTTGAAATATGCTTATTATTGGCAGTAACGGGAATAATTATTAGAAAATATGCTCTTCATTTAATAAATTTTATATACCAGTATACAAAAATTCCGACCTGTAAATGTAGCTCATTGTTTAAATTAAGTTAAAAATTGCACTTTTAATACCTACATTGTATTTAATTGTCATTTACTATTTTACTTTAAAGACTATGTTGATTAATGGTATCTTTTAATTTTATATAACCGTTATTTTTTAAACCACAGCTAATGATTTTTTCTTTTTTTTCAGGTATGTTTCACTATCACTAGAGCCCTTAAGAGTGAGTAGACCCTTTTTTGTAAATGTATTTACCGTGTAACAAATTAATCTACATCTTTTCTAGTCAAATAAATTTGATTTTAACAATAGATTAACTAATGATAAAAAAGTGGTAAGAAATGATATCATTTCATATTCTAAAAAATCGCTGTGTGCTTAACCAGGATTAGATCAGCAAAACGAGATTCCTAAGTATTTCAGCTTCAAACCCACTATGCAATTATATATAAATGTTACAACGATATGACACTTAACATTTTATTTTTTCAAATTTTTGATAACAATGTTAGCGTGAATGAAGAATAAAAAAATACGATTTAAAAATAATGCACTAATCATGAAATCGTGAAATGCACATTATGCAGAATGTTTTTTATTTACTTTCATAATATTTAAATCTTCTTACAGGGTGTTTCATACAGCTTGTAAATATTTCTGCCCTAGATAGTAAAACGCCGTTAGTCATTCAGAAAATTATCACAGCTGAATATTATTTTTCTATGGTGTGGTGTTTTTTTTTTGAGAATAACAATGGTATTTATTTTAAGCAGGGAAGAAATGCCTTAAATGGAAACGGCATCCTTGGGTGTTCGCTGGTGTCTAAAACTAATGTTGGAGGGGATTCTCGCTAGCCGACTGCCGAATAAAGCAAAGCGCGGTTGTCGTATTGCTTACTCGAGACATTGCTTACTTAATCTATCACTTTTTCAACAGTGATAAAAATTAAAAATGTTTTTAAATTTTTTTCTCATTTTATGAGAAAATTAATTTTTTTAGAAGTTATATAACATATTTGTGTTTTTTACTAAAAATAAAAATTATGCTTTGAAGTACAATGAAACTCTTATTTTAGGCGCCCATTTTGAAACAACCAAATCTGTTGTGATCAAAATATGTGGATCCATTAAAAATAAAGAAGACAAACGTTTTGTCCTTACTATGTAGAATAAAATAAGTTTGGGTTTAATAAATCAGTAAAATATACAATTTTCAGTAGGCTAAAAAGGATAATTCGGTATGCAATAAAAAACAAATCCAGTTTTTTTCATAGTAAATAAGTGTGTTCATAACATTTTTTATTTGTATCTATTTTTTTTCTAAAATATTAGGAATTGTGAGTTTAGATTTGAAGTCAATTGAATATTCCGCTCTTTTCCTTATGACGTAACATGCCCAATGATCATCTATTCTCGAGCAAGAGGCCATTAATGAAGAAGAATATTAATACAATATGACACAAAACATTTTTATTTGGCTAATCCATGGTAACAAGAAAATATCGAAATAGCACAACAATTTTATATTCCACACCAGTTAAGAACAAATCACAAAAAAATAATAAAGTACGTCAGCGTCACCATATGTTACTAACAAATACAACAGTTCTTTTTATGGTTGGACGCAAAAAAAATAAAAATGTATTTTTAGATAAAAATACTTACTCTTCCGTAATATATAAAAAAAGTGGAGTGAATATTTTTGTTGCCCATCCTATTGAGCAAAAAAGTGGAGATTAACGAAAATAATAAAACCCAATTTTTTATCCAAAATGTAGTCCGATAATTCCACATATTTATTTACATTTCGTAAATTTATTTAAGCTATTAAAAATGTTGGGTCTTTTTATAACTCTATGGGACTTTTTATAACTGTACGTTGTCCAAAACAATAGAAAAAGGTCTAAGGATTATTTTTAATTTTTCTTTTAAAAGTACTTTGTTATTTAGTGTACCCTTTTATAAACATTTATGTATTAACTATTATTTTAACCATCAACTAAAATATTTGTTACGCCTATGGATCAGACATGTTCTATTGTTTGATTACTTTTTGATGCACCCATCGTCAAATAAACGTCAAACATAAAACTTTTATCACTGTTAAATATATTTTGAACAATTTTTTAAACTAATTATACTCTCTATGTAGGATGTACATTAACATGTATAGTTACTTATATTATCCATAATTACCTATTATTGGTGTACTTCGATATAAACATTAATATCTAAGATAAGAGATTATTTATTGAACAACAAAGTGCATGCTTGACCGTAGTCGGATAACCTGTTCTTTTTTGTCATATCGGTACATTTTTGGTAACCGAATTACGGTATTGTTTTAAACAAATTTTTCAGAACAAAGAAATATCATAGTAACTTTTTTAAAGTTTTTACTGGCGATAATTATGAAGTGAACTCTAAACCAATATCGACACCCCCATCGGACATGGTTGTAAGTTATTTTTGCGATAATATAAGTTACAATCTTATTCGATGGGGGTGTCAAATTACCATATATGTTACCTAATTTTATATAACGAGTATTGGAAAATCAATCAATAATTTCTGGAATGGTAAGGAAGGTCAAATAAACTTTTATTCCCAGTTAATTTAGAAATCAGATGGAATTCGTATATTTATATTTCGTATATTATAATTTTACAATCCACTGTTTTAAAAGATGTGTAAGATCAGAAATTAATCTACTTTTCTCTAAGGATGGAATATTTATATAACTTAAGATGCACTTATAAGTATAAGTTGTAAAAAGTATAATTTAAAAGCAATGTTTCTTAGAAACTTGTAATGTATCCTTTCAATATTCATGGTATATGAATTCCCAAGTTGGTCAATAAACATTAGATGTTTACTACAAATCTTTTGTATTACGAATTACAAACCCCAATAATCGTTGACCATTACCTATAACGGAATTAATCTGAGAAACTTGTAGTGTTAGCTAAAAAAATAGTTAATTCATTTCAATTGTGCATATTTATTCTAACCAGATTTTCGCTTAGGTAATCAATTTACAGAATAAGCTGATAAGAGCTTAGGAATAATTTATTCATAAAAATATAAAATGTCAAGAAAGTTGTCGTTTGCTTATTAATACAATATGCAATAAAACTATCGTTTGCTGGACGCCTGTTTATGAATTTATTTATCAATGTTTATATAAAAAAATACTGACAAAATGTTAAAGCAGTGCTTTATCATCCTCGTGTTTAAACTTTTTGGTTACCTAGTTTAAAAAAAATCTAACTCAAGTAAAAATTTGCAAGATTTTAATGGATTAGTAAATGAACTAAGATAGATGACATATGACAGATCCATAATTTGTTTATCTCGAAGAACATTACTACTAAATATGCCAAATTTTAATTTAGAGCAATTGTTAGGCTGGTAAAAAAAAATAAAAAATGGTCAATATTTAACGTTTAAGGCATGGTACGATCGAAGAGCAAGTCACAGCATAAAATGCTAAAAATTGAGAAACAATTTAGAATGTAAGGTAAGAGTCGGTATAAAGTTTTTCTGTGTCCCTATACAATCAACGTTCCTGGCTACGTCTTCTGTTTTATTCATCATTTATTTGGTATTCGATTTTTATTTGCAGTTCTAAACTGAAAGAGTAAAAACTCGTTTTCGGCTGATCAGGTATGGGTCATTCCACTGTTCATCGAAGTGCACATGCGCCCTAAAAGGTGCATTCTCTTGGATGTATCTCCAATGGACCATCTTCGACTTTATATCTTAAATCTATTGAATGCAGCTAAGAAGCGTAATTTGGCCCCTCAAAATATATGTTAAACCGACCGTACCTGAGTGGGACTATTTTGTTTTTGAAAATTTTTATAGCTCCGGGCTTTTTTGAGCGCAATATGTAATTTCAATATTTCCTAATTATATACATTGTTCATGAACAGTTGAATATTAATGTACTCGGTACTTATGCGTCGAAAATGTCAAGGTGATGTTCTCGTTTTTTTAATACCGTAACAAAAACAAAGCAAAAAGGGTCTTCCTTAGATTATAAATCTCAAAAAATAAAATATGCTGGTAAAATGAATTACTGCTTGATTTTTTTCTTTCTAAAAATAGAAAATGTCTAATAGTATTTACTGGAAGCAGTCTAATTAATTGATTTACCAGCATTCAAATTAATTATCTTTGAATATTATTACATAATAAATAATAATGACGAAAAAAAAATAAATAATGGAAAATCACAATCTCAAATATGGCTTCTTGATTAGGTTTAAATTGTTTTCAATCATTCAAATAAGCTCAACTTGGTAATTAAGTTAATGTTTTTGGTACCTGACAGCACAAAATGAGAACTGTCACTTTCAATGTGAAGTAGATTATTTAATAATTTGACTCACGTTTGTTATGTTTTATCAGTCTTTGTATATAACGTATACAATCTTATATAGTTTATCTTAACCTTAATATATCTAGTTTTAATGAAATTAATTAAAAAATTATATAATTAAAAGTTTGGGTTTCAAAAATTCAGTGGCCCGAAAACGAGGTTCTCACAATATCATCGCTTTGTTATATTATTATTTTCTACAGATTGTCAGAAAGGAATTAAACACTGAATGCGTCAACTTGTTGTGAACTGGAGTGTATGAGAATCAGATTGATGAATTGATATCAATGCTGTCACAGTCGATTATTAAATGGAATTTCTATGCACCGATCTCTGGATCAAAGAAACACAAAACGTCTTACTCAATACTAAACGCCAATTATAAATGTTAGAATGTATTATTATCTAATTAAACTGAACCATTAGACCTTTTGCAGTAAGCTTATGAGTGAATAAAGATGGAAGATATGCATTCATTAGAATCGACGTGCAACATACATAATTTTAATTAATCTTAAAAATACTGAGAGTGCGATATCATCTGTTAAACATTTTTTTCGAGTTTACTCAATTCGATTTTTAGTAGATAATATCATTTGAATATATATTATTTCCACCAAGTTTATTTCAGTCTATCGAACTTACACAAAATATACAAAAAATGCTAAATATTAGTTAAGACAAAAATTATAAGGAATGAAAAAAACATGTTTTACTAATAACTGAATTTTAAAGAAATTTTGGAAAAATCAATTTAAAATTAAAAAAATCCATGGTTATTTTTACCTCGAAAATTCAAAAAAGTTGACATTATATACAAATATAATTCGAATTTCATGACAAACACAAATGAAAATAAAGTAATAAAACTCTATGACTAGTACCAAAAAAAAGTATTAAAATTGTAAGGGATGGCGATTAGTTTCGGCTTACGCCATCTTCAGGTACATTCATGCATAAGAAAATTTGGAATATTTTTGAAGAAAGAGAACTCAATAAGAAACTTATCCAAGCTATAAAAAGTATATACAGACAGAACATAAATTACGACAACAAAAATAATATAAATTCGCAAGAATTTAAAACTAAAGATGGGTTATGACAAGGAGGAGCCCTAACCCTACCCTTTTCAATACATTTATAGATCAAATAATTAAGGAAAGTAATACAGACATAAAAGAGTTACACGTGGGAATGAGAAAATTACAACCAGTAACAATAAGAGTATGTGCTTTTGCCAATGACTTGGTAATAATGGCCAATACTGAAAGAGGACTACAGAAAAATAAAACCAAAATAAAACCAAATATAGATATTTGGCACAGAACCCTGGAAAGAAATGGAATGAAAATAAATACAAAAAAAGTAAACTAATGATGACAGCAAAGGAACAAACAAAAATGAACATAAAAATGCAAGGTATAAACGATATCGAATAAGTGACATATTTCAAATATCTTGAGACAATAATAGATAGTAGTGGAAATCAAGAACGAGATATCACGGAAAGAACAGAAAAGGTCATATCATTTAATAAAAACCAAATTTATTAATAAGGAAATTTCGAAAAAAACTAAAATGACAGTATTCCAAACAATTTTTAGACCAATAGTCACCATATTGAAGCTAAACATGGGTACTTGAAAGAAAAATGAAGAGTCGAATACAGGCTATAGAAATGAAGTATTTAAGCTCAGTCAAAGGAGAAATAAAGAACACAGACAAAAGAGAAGAACTGAAAATATAGTCAATCTTAGACTACATTGAAGAAAGACAGCTGAGTTGATGGGGTCACCTACATAAAATAGAGGATAACAGAATGGTAATAAGAGGACGGGAGGCCAAGATAGTTACCAAAGAGACCGAGGCCAAAAGGAATTTGGAACAAAACAATAGCTAAAATGTTATTGAGAAAGGGTCAAACAATAATACAAGCAAAACAGTTAGCACAAGACAGAAAAGAATGAAAAAAGTTTGTAGAAAACTAATAAACATTCATCCCTTATATTGTTATGAATAACTGGTCCCTCAAATTTTAAATTACCAAGTTTTTTTTTTATTTTTGTTTTAATTATATTTTTTTTAATCTCTTATCTCAGGTTTGGGTTCAAATAATTTTTTTCCATTTATGGGATTAAATAAACAAATTATCAATTTTTTTTTAATTATTATTAAATATTTAACTATTTCAAATTTTGTAATGTTTATTTGAATCAAAACATTACCATAAAATTAAACTAATCTAATCATCCATTTAGAGATTCATCTCTAACATAAAAGAAAAATAAGTTTTGGTACGCATAAACAATTTATATCTTTCAATTGTGTGTACCAAAATTTAACTCATATCACAATAACAAAATAAATAAAATTATTTTAAAACCATTTTCCAATTTAGATGAACAGTCTATTCAATAATGTTCACAATTTTTCGTCCTCCATACCTACCAAAGTACACAATCTGTCCTCTGTCTCTTCAAACTCAAATTTAAAATTTTTGACCAGAAACCATTTCAAAAATTATCCCTTATCTTTTAAACAATTTTTAAATAAATTTGCTTATTTAATTTGCGTTTTTCTATAAATATTTCTATATAAAACCTTCTTTTTTTAATCACATTTTGTTCAAGCTGATATTACCATTATTTTTAAAAAATTGTCAAATTTACAACCAATATTTTATTACTGTCTTGATTTTTAATTTTTTATATCTACCGGATGTAACTAATTTTCTTTAAAATACATTTTATTACAAGTTAGTTACTAATTAATGTGTATAAATTAAAAAACATTAAATTTAAATTGATTAAAAATATGGAGGAAATTAGTGATTAATAAGGCTTAATAATAAAACGAACAGGAAATTGAACACGAACAAGTTAAGAATTGAAATATAATTAAAAAAAATTGGAAGCTAAACAAAAAATCCAAATCCTTGAAAAAAATCCAAATAAATATTTATTTATAAATATTTGGAAATTAAGAGTGTAATAGCGATTTTGATATTTTTTCTCAAATGCTTTCAATTTTATTTAAAAAAAATATTTAAATGAGTAAAGACCCGTTTCGATAATTTTTTTATTATGGGGATTAAAATAATTTTGAAAGCCATTTTTTTTTGATCGAAATGATCAATCAATTTGGTCCTTTTAGATTCAAATAACAACCTGATAAAATTCTTCATACATTCCCTCCAAATACATATTTTTTTAGCATATTAATGCCGAATCAAGATTTTTTAATAGAAAATTTTGAATAGTTTTGTTGCTGTAAGTGTTGAAAGTAGTAGATTTCAAATTTTGGCAATTTGTGAAAAACTTAATTAATTAATTTCATATAATTATGAGCTAGTACGTTGATTTCTTTTGCTTAGAAATTATGTATTTTAAAATTAAAAAATCGCAGTGTCTGTTGTTTTATTAATTAAAATTGACATATTTCGTTCGCATCATAAGAATCAAGAAAGTATTAAGTAATACGCCCATGGGAAATTTTAAAAGGTAAACGAAAGATTCATTTTCTGTCATTTAAGCCAGCAGACACGACCAATGCGTGATTACATAATAGGATTTAAAAAATATTAATTGCAAAATATTAATGGTGTGTTGCGTGATTGATATTTCCTCCTTAACTTTGGTCTGGAGATATTAATCAAAAAATAATTTGTTGTTTTAAAAACAACCCATCAAAACGAATGTTAATGAATATTATTCTTCAATAATGATGATATGATTGAGAGAGTAATATAAATAATATTTTTTTTAGGTCTGCAATTTGTGATATTTGTAATAAACTAATTAAAAGATTTTTATAATTTCTTATGAATTATACATCAAATCATTTAATTCAAGGTTAATTCTTATAATTTTGGAATAAAAACGATAAAAAATCAGATTGATATGTGACAAATACATAAAATTGTTTTGGAAGCCAATTATTTCTTTTTAATTAAAAATCACCTTTAATAATGAATTTCAAGACACGCCTAAATCATGTTTATTTCATTTTATAATGATTAAAATAAAAAATCAATAAAAATTAAAAACCATCAGCGGAATATTATTTTACGAAGGACGCAGATCACTCTTTAAATTTTAATTACCAGTATTTTAATATAATTTATCTTTGAACACTAATAAGGAGCCATATGACTTCTAACTATTTTTTTTATTGGTTTAAAAGATTTCACAAAATATCAATGACGTCCCAAATAATATTATTGTTACATACCTTATTATATCGTTTATTGCTTGTTTATTAAATCTATTTAGTAACTTATTAATTATTTTGTTTTCATTAATTTGTCTTGTCAGCGAATAAAAATAGATTTATAAAAATTAATTTTATTTAAAAAAATATATATTTTATGTTTTTATTATTTTATTACGAATTTAGTTTTTTTTACTTTGAGTGATCAAATAATATAATTTTATAAAAAATTCTTTTGTGTTACTTTTCTAAACTGCTGTTTAGAGTTTTATTGTTTAATTACAATAACTGCGACTTCATATTTTATTTCAGTTTATAATAAAATTAATTTATATTTTTTAAAATAAAACAATTATGTATTGTAAAAGCACAATTTTTTCTTTATTAAAACCAATATTTATCGACGAATTAATTTTAATATTGTTTTCGTTTTACTATAAAAAGTATAAAAATAAATGTAAAAAGTGTGTCGATACTCTTAATTCACTATCGTTGGGATCATAGACCAGTAGTAGGTGTTGCTTATAGTGGGAGTACCAGACTCCAAATGGCCTTGCAAAGGTTAGTAAGTTTAGAGTAAGTTCAATCTTAACAAGCTAAGTAAAGAAAGGTTTTGTAATGCTAAATAGAAGTATTAATGTAACTGGAACTGGTATAACTTCTTTCTTCTTGTTTAATAATGTTCATTGAAAACGATGGTATAGTCTAGAGTAGGAGTAGCTACTGAAAATAACTAATGAACAGTTGAAGAAGCAGTTTGATTAAAAAAAACCTTTTTCGTTTAATGAATAAATGTTTATTCAAATATTTCTAATTTGATTATTATGTATAAAAAAATTTCTTATTTTTTTTTAATTGGTTTAATAATTCTCTTTTAAGTAGGTATTTTTTTGTAAAAAAAATATCAATCACAAAAAAGGATTACCTTATACAGACGTTCAATAATTTTGCAATATAATTAAAAACAGATTTGAATAGAAAAACTAAGTTAATGTATCATTCAATTTAATAAAATTTTGATTTGTGTTTAAATTATTTTTATATACAGGGTAACAATGAGATGCAGGTACAGCCCCTTTAAAAATATGTTTATGAAATATATTAGAATATACGAAATTTCATTTCAGAAAAGCCAGGACGAGAGTGTAATACATAAATTGCATCCCGGATACAACGCAATTGCATCCATCAGCTAAATATAATTAGCAAGATAAAATTGATATTATTTTTAGAGTGTTGAACAACTTTGAGGATTTACAATAAATTTGGAGAATTAGTGCCATGTTTCTCTTTTTTATGTTTTTTTTTGCAAGTGCTTATTCCAGGTTAGTTTTGCATCTGTACCTAAATACTTCACCTCCTGGTTTATTTGTAGTTGCGTGTTGAAGAGCTTTGGTAACCTGATGTTGTCGAGCTTCTTTTTCCTGAAGGGGATTTGTACTATTTTGCCATGATTGATTTTAACCCTTTAACTGCGGTTGTCGTATATAAATGATTCTTAAAAACTATGCTGTGATGTGGGCATCGTAAATAAACAATTTTGTATATTTTGTTATTTCCCTGCAAATTTTTACAAATTTTAACATATTTTACGATATTTTTACAAAATTTGGAATTTTCGAATAGGTTTTTAATTTTTTGACATTTTTGAAATACTTTTAATTAATTAAATAATTTTACGTTTTTTGAAATTTTTCATATACTTTAGACTATTTTACTTATTGAAATTTTTGTAATTTTCGAAAGAAATTGCAAAATTTCAAATTTTTGATATTATGTTGAAATTTTCGATATTATTTTGAAATTATCGGGTTTATAGACATTTTTATTTATTTTATTTTTTGAAATTTTTTGATATATTTTTGTAATTTTAGAATAATCCTTTTGTTTTTTGAAACATTTTTGAAATTGTTAAAATTCTTGTAATTTTTGAAATATTTTCAATTAATCCAATAAGTTTTTGAAATTTCCGATGTGTTTTAAAAATTTTTGAATATTTTGACATTTTCACTTTTGGAAATTTTTGAAAAAAATTATAAAATTTCAAATTTTTGATATATTTTTGAAATTTTCGATATACTTTTGACATTATCGAGTTGCTAGACATTTTTATTTATTTTTTTTTATTGTGGAATTTGATATATTTTCGAAATCTTTGAATTTATTAAAACTCTGTTTACAATCAAATTTATTGATGTTTCATTTAAACTAACCAAAATTCAACTAATACCAAAATGTTTTAATGTATTTTTCAATATTTTTGCTTTCAGCGGTGCAAAAATTTGCCCGCAGTTAAAGGGTTAATGTCTTCTTTGTTGCATAAGGTCTGAGACAATGTTTGTAAAATTCCCCACTACAAGTATGAGTATATACGTCGTCTGTATATCCGTGGGTACATAATCCGTCATTATTGAGCTGCACCAAGAGCTCGTCAATTACAAAATCCTACAGAAGAGGGGATAAAATTTGTACTTTAATTTTTTCTGTATACATTTTTCATTTTTCGAATTAATTTGTAGTACCTAACGAAAATTAAAAAAAGGGATTTTTAATATTTGTTTAGATGTTTTTTAAATGTTTTATTATTATCATAAATCTCTCAAACAATATTGTCCATATTTCCACTACTTCAGTTCCGGTTTTTTTGGAAGTGATATAAACTTTTTACTTTACATCAACTATAACTATAAACTTGTTTAATTTTTAAACAAAACTTAATTTAAAAAATACTTTATATAAGTAGAAAGATGCATTTTGACGCATTTTTTGAATTAAGAGTATGCGTGTAATATATCATCATAAAGAGAATATAATAATAGAACATAATTATTGTGATTACTTAATTTGCGTCTTATATTCGAGACGATGTCTAAGAAATTGATGTATTTTTATTTTTATCTTGTATTTATTTATTATTATTATTATTGATCATTTCTGAGTTTTATACATTTATTTTTATTTTTTTTGGTCAGAATTTTTATTTATTACATACAGTGTCGCCTTAAAATAATAAAAAATATATTAAATAATTAACACTGTATATATTAAACAAAACGTGTACGGATATATTTGATTTTGTTCTTACAAAAATTTCTCTTGGATGAAAGAGTGATTAGACCTATTAAAATTGAAGGCAAAACAAAATGTTCTCTCTATACAAATGACTATGTCTGACCGCTGAAAGAGTATTTTTCGGGTGTGTTACTTTAACAGACCTGCATATTTCAACCTTTCTCATCGCCTTATTAAAGCACTTCAACATCGGCATGCAAAATCTTTTAAATAAGTGAGATATTATCGATGTCTTATCTTATAATTAATTTCAGTCCTGACGTGAATTTCGTTGAGGGCTTTTTTAATTTTTTAGGTGATGGTTTGGATAAATTGTGCTATAATAACATAAATAATACTGTAATATAAGACTAAAAAAAATCTAGTTAAGCAAATATTTTAAATTTTAGAAAATAGTTTATGCAAAATAACATCAAATTTGTAAACTTTGGGAATAACCTGCGTGAAATGAAAAATCCAAACATTTGATTTTAAATTATTAAAAATACAAACTTCTGAAATAAATTTGCAAATATAACATTTGCATAACAATTTTTTTGATTTTGCAAAAGGGTGTTAAAATTTATTGTAAATAATAAATTTAAAGAGGTGAAAATTCGGAAAATGTAGGACGAAATCAAACTTCAAATTTGTAGGCATTCAATATTTTTGTTTTTATTTTTTAAAAAAGCATATGTAATGTCCTTGTATTGTTTTCATGTATATTTTTATATACATTTATATTTTTAACGGCGAGAACAAAACAACAATAGATGAGAACAGCCGACATGAATATTCTTAAACAATAACATTGAACGAGCAATGACCGTGATTTGTGATGTTGCTTCTTACCAAATATATATGGCAGAGAGCTGATAGTGTATTTCTTATATCTTATATAATACAAAAGATGACATAAAATATATTTCCGCCATTTTTAGAGGATTATTATCAGCGTAAATATATATATCTTTCTTCTGAGTATTTTGCTTTGTTTTTAACTATTTTATTATTTCAGATACTCAATACATCCAAGTCACCAATTAGCTTAAAACATTCGTGATCGGAATGCGGCAATATTTTACTTATTCTCTCTGTTTTCTTAATCTACTAAATTAAACATATATTTTTTTGTGAAAAAAAATCTTTTTCACTTTAAATTTGACTTCTGACAGAGCACAATATACAACTTTCTCATACGTGATTTTTAAAAATAATGTACCTTTTATAATATAAATTTTTTTTATTAATAAATGGATGTAAAAATAATCCTTACAGTTCACTTCAATATAAGTTTTTTCTAATAATTTAATAGCTTGAAACTAAAGTTGGTCCTTCGATTATTGGTCGATCTTAACACATCGATTGCGTTAGTATCTTTTTCAAACATTTATTTATTTTTTAGTCATATATCCAAAGCTACCCTCACATGGGGTATAGTAGTGGTAACAATATGGCTGAAATCAATAGTTGTTACAGTGTTAGTAGTTGCATAATAAATTATTGAACACTTATCTAGTAAATATTTGAGTTGATTTTATATTAAATTAATTCTCAAGCTCCGTGACTAAACTCATTCCCCTTAGCGCCACTTCTCCCTGGTCCAATATTGTTTACCGCTACTATACCTTCGGACAAAGACAGAGCAGTTCCGGACATTATTCATAATTAGTCCACTTTATATGATTTTTTTAGACTAAGCTCCTTTGTTTTATCTAACAATCTAAAATTATAAATTGTTCTTAAGGTAAATGAATAATGATAAAACACAACTTAATTTTTCCAAAACTATTGAAATTTACATCGAAGCAAAAACAGGTTTTCATTCATGAAGTTACTGCAAAGGAAATTAGCTGAAATAATTTTAAGGCAATATTTTCTTTCCTTACTGAGAATGTCTATAACGTTTGGCAGAACGAAGCCGTTCGCCTTGGTTTTTCTAAAGAAACTGATTTCAAATTCGTGACTTTGGAGCAAAATGGAATTAACTTGTCCAACAAAACGTCCAACAAACGTAGTCTTAATATTGGGGAATATCTTCTTCGTCCTCTACACAGTGGCCAATACCAATATCTGACTCTTAAGAGAAAGAATCTAAATTTTTATAGAATTTACCTTCTTCCAATTCCGACGTATGCGAATCTTTTTTTATTTTGTTTCCTTTTTAATTTTATTTTTTTCTTTTCATTTAAATCTTGTTTGTTGCTTCTTCTTACTTTTCTTCATTTTGCACATTTGGCGACCCTTCAAAACCGTAGTAAACTGAATTGGTACAAAAATATGATTCATACAAAATTAGTTACTAAAATTTTTAAGATAAAAGTAATTTTCAATTTTACCTAAAGGTTCAGTGTTGACATTATAGCCACTTATCTCCAAGAATCCTTGATTCGCGCCAACCGAATTGTTTCCAGTTAAGTAGAGCGTCGGTTTGCAATGAGAAGTAAATCTTGTTTTTTTTATTTTAAATTAAAATGGAAAAAACTATTTTTTATATTGCCGATGTATTAATCTACTACGCCGGTACTTTCTGAGTCTGTGATTCGCAGCAGACGAACTATTCCGAGCGGCGAATTACGATTATGCACTATGCAGCTATAATAGTATTCTTCTTAACCTTGGTATATAACTACTATTATCGAATTATTGTTAAATTAATATTAATACTGTATCAACTATTGATATCACCAAAACAAAATTATATATTACAATTACATGTAGCAGTTAACTAGCTTTAACCTCTTCTAATTACCTATAACTAATAAAAGAAAAATGATTTTTATAGTCGTATCATAAATCTTTTTTAAGTTGAAAGGAGTATTGATTCTTTAGAGATGTTTATTACAGTAGCTTGTTTTGCTTTCTACTACATTACCTCATAAATGTCTGCTTTTGTGACCATAGTATACATGTTGTAAAAATAAACGTAACAATCATTTAGTTTTTATGTGTCTCTTTGACTAAACACCAATTAATATTATTTCAAATGTAACAAAGTGAGAAGACATAAAATATGTGCGATATATTACTTTAAGACAATTCGTGGTTAATAAAATTGTCTGTTTAAAAAATCAGAATTGTTTCCATATTAATTTAATGAAATAAACTCGCTTCAGATGACTAATATACATTTTTTTAAATCCTGAATAAAATAAATTATGGCCTAAAATAATGAATGGGTAAAATAACAATAAAATGATGTTTTTATTTTCTGGAATTACGAAGAATATGTATATAACAACACATAATTTTATTTAACTAATATTTTGAATCAAAAAATTGGCTCGACGTCACAAATAGTTAAAATTAATGATTACCTGTCTTTTTTAGTCGAAAAATTTATTGCATATGTCGAAGTTATCTCTGTAATAAATTTAGCAAAGCTATTAACATAGAATTGTGACTAAATTGTTGTTGACTGTTTCAAAGAAGTCCAGTCAGTAAATTTGTGAAATAAATTAAGCCATATAACAACAAAATGTTAATAGTTAATTTAATAGATAAATTTATTGTTATTAACTTTATATTATAAGCACTTAAATAAATGATAATTGCAACATTTTATAGATCATAAACTAAAGTTTTTTGAGTAAAATATTTTTGAAGTTTTGAGTAGGTACAAGAATACGATCTATTAATTTTTGCCAGAAAATTTAAATAACACACCTATCTCTATACATATTATGAGGTTTATTGCACAAAGTAAATATAAAGTACAACAGGAACTAGAAGTAAATAAGAAACTGTTTAATACAATGAAAATATGAATGCAGAAATATCATTTCTCTTTATGCTACAAAGGGATATCTAAATTTATTAGCAATATATCATGAGGAAATAATACTAAAACTGGAGTGCTTAACAAAAAGATGAATTTCTGATAGATGGAGAAAAAACAAAATGCATAACATAAACAGATAATAATTTAAAAGGAATAGACTTACGAAAAATCAAGAAAAACTATATACTGAGTCCTTCCGGTACCGAATTTACACAGATTATAATAAAGTTCTTTTTTTAATTAAATGTACGAGAAGGGATGATATATCAATTTTCATATTTTGTTACTGTTTTTTATGAGAAAATCAGGAAATACGGAGATTAATAGAATCGAGAAAATATATACTAGAGAAATAAGATGGAAAAGGGTGGTATTAAATAAAACATTTAACTATGAAAAAGGATGGTCTTAAATAAAGTATTTAAATATAAACAAGTCGTTGAGAAATTTTATATTGTGAAAGGTCAATGAAAAACATGACTTTGGGACATATTCTTAAAACGCCATAATAAAAATTGCAAAAATGGCAATAGGAGCAAGGAAAAGAAGATAAATGGTTAAAAGATGTAGAAAAAGAATTAAAAATTAAACATCAAAGTTAAAAAATCCAAGAAGTTTATGTACCTACAAAACCAGAATTATATTTTGTCAAAATAAATATTTGTCATTGTAATAAATTGATAAATAGTTTTAAGAAATATAATATGTTATGTTTAGTTTTCTTCCTTAAATAAAAATATAATCTGGCATCGGTTGCGATAAATGAAAATTGGTATTTGAGAAATTCGCTGCTTGTCTAAGATGAATCTAAAGTAGTTGACTTTAACTGAAGTTAAGAACAGTAAATTATTGTAAGTACCATGGGTGCCATTCAAGAGTTACCTCAAAATATATGTGAGTAATGCGCACAATTATTCAAGAATGAAATATTGCAAGAACTGTTGACCGTATAAATATCTTGCCGTTGAAGTAAAACTTATAGTTCTAATGTCGCAACCAGCAATGTATGAAACTAGGTGGCATTTCTTTACACCCAATGGAGTACTTATAAATAGTTAACAGTTTTCGTTGAATTGATTATGGTTTTTAAGACTTTCTGACAAGAGAGAATTCTTTAAATTTATGATCTGCTTTCAAGCGAATACCAACAAAATATCAGGTTTTCACTTGTCAGGATTTAAACTATTTCAAACTGTAATTTCTATTTCTTATTTTTATAATTTAAGAGTAAATAAAGATTTATAAAGCATATATAATAATATTGATGGATCCCTGAAAATAGAATTACTTGCATCGACTCTGGTTGAAGCGAGCTATAATTTTTACATGGGAGACCGAAGCGCGATAAAAGAATCCAGTGACAGTTTCTTGGCTAAATTAAGACTATAAATATGCAAATGGGAACAAAATGTATTGTGATGCAAGCGAGCTGACATTTAGACTTAATTTTTATTAATGTAGGAGAAACCTGGCCATTATCTACGCCTCCATCCTTTTTCTAACACCTGCCAAATCTGAACTGTGATATACTTAATCCGTGTACGATCAGACCCTGCCTCAAATTTGCATAAAATAATTATCAACAAACGGGTGTGTTTACTGCCATTTTAAAAATTATAGATCAATTATTAGATGGATATAAATCCATCTGGGCAACTAAAAGCAATTTACATTTGCAAAATTGATAGCTATATTTTCTAAGTGTCTCAAAAGAAACAGTCTTTTATCAATAAATATAAATTTCTGCAGTGGCATTCGAAATTATTTTCTGTTGCACTAAATCAATGGGCACCGCTTTCAAAAAAAAATACAGAAAACTTGCTTCGTTGCAATGATTAATTGGAATCGACTGAATCGTTAAAAAATAAAAACTTTCTACCGATCGTCGTAGCCATTTTTTGGACGCATCTTGCATAACACACGGTATAATTATTACAATGTATAAGCATGCTTCTTCATTAATTAAAATCATCATAACATCGTAAGTGATGAGCTACTATAAACTGATGGCGTAATACTGGTTATCGTCTTAAAACCGCACTAATAACTTTATTTTGTATCATTGTAAAACGCCCCAAGTCAATATTTTATTATTTAAACTAATAATATGAAAGCTGCAATAATTATTGTTTGTACTTTTTATATTATAAAAATTCTACTTTAATCAAAAATTTCAAAAGGAGCGTATATTTTGGCCTTAAGAGGCCCACACACAACGTGACTTTTGTGTTTGCCGGTTAGAGAATTACCCATGGAAAATGTGCTTGTATTTTAATAAATTGGGTGTAAATTTTTTTTTTTAGTTTTTTCCGATTAATGTTAAATAATCCTACCCTCTGACGCAATTTTTTCTGCGCAGAACAGGATATAGCGCCAGAAAACATAATTATTCGTTTTTGGACGAGAACTCGCCGAATATAGCAACTAAAAATATGCGGTTTTTTTCATGATATTTAAAATATTTATGAGAAGAGCGCGTCTGTGCTACATTTTTCAAATTTATCTAGAGAAAAAAGTTGATGGTCGTATCACTTTTACTAAAATTATTTTAAAAAAAGTGCCACAGACGCGCTTTAAAGAATTAACTACAGAATCTACAGAATCGATTGGTGAAAACCTCAGCTTCCTATCTTTAATATTAACGGAGCGCCCGTCCAAAAACGATTTTAGGCAAGATAACATATGGTATTGGCGCCTCTTTAATTAAAATTTTAAATGATAAAAGGTCTGTAGTTCTTAATTAATTAATATTGATTAATTTTTTTTTAAATAATACAAAAGTAAACATAATAATAAAATATTACTTATTTTAGATTGCATATGTATAATTAACGACTTTTTCGACACTATTTACCACATTTGTATCAAGAGTAATATGGAACAAACAAATTTTATTTTAGTTTATATTTTAATGACCCATTGGCAGTTATTTTAAAGGACAGTCCAGAAATAGTTAATTAGATTTTATATATAGAGATATTCAACCTCAAAGTATTGAAATTTGTTAATTCACAAAAATCAGATTTTTTTTAAAAAAGGTCCCGTCTAAATATGTCTGTGTTGGTATCGAAATGGTGGTTGACTTTTTTAAGTACATTAATTTTTTATCAATAAAGCGCCAATTAAAATAAATCACGTGTGTACTTTAAAAAGTCACAACTTTTATATCTTAATTTTCGAAATCTGTAAATAGATTTGAAAAGAGCATAAAAAAGTGCGTTAAATATTGTGGTCTTCCCAAATTCCACATTATTTGTATTTTTCAAATACACATAAGTTTTTTGTCTAATAATTTTTGTTTACAAAATATTTTTGAAAAAATATATTGGCCATTAAAATATATAATTAATTTACATTTTGTTCATATATTGTTAAAATGTTTGAAATTAGTGATATGACAAAATGTAAAATCAATATAAAAGGTTCGGACTGATTTTTTGTAGGTAAAAAAAAATAGTATTATATTCTTTTCAATTATAATTTTATTTTTAGACCACTGAGATTAAAAGTAGATTTTTCTAACTGTCAGTTTTCAACAAAAAGCAAACTACATTAAAAACAATCATTTTAAAAAAACTCCAAATCAGAATTTCAAAATTCCGTGGGAAAAATTAGGGCCGCTTACCTCTACAACCTTATGGTAAATTTAGTACTTTATGCACGGTAGTTAAAAAAAAATCTCATGAAAATAAGCACTGATGATGACTTTGTTGAATAATTGTTTGTTTTAACTCGTATTGAATCCGTAAGATATGGAGCATGCGTTACCAATCATAGTAACTGTATTTTATTTATATTTTCATTTAACACTTCTCCAGTTTCAATATATTTTCTCTATTAATCTTTTGTCAATGCAATTATTTTAAGAAAAACCATTAACGTTAATTTAAAATATTCAATATTTATGTTTATTTTTAAAGGTAGAATATTAAATGAAAAAATTAAATCATGTAATAATTAACTAAATATATTTTTAATTTTTGACTTAGCAAATTCATATTTTTAAATAAGAAAATAGCTTTTTGATACTCATATATATTTAATTGCTATTTTTCTATACAAATATTATTTGACGGTAATTTTGATGTACAAAGAATATTTTTATATTAACATTTTTCTGATTAATAAACTTATCCTGAATCAACAATATGTATTTTTGCTACCGAATAATATACCTATTAGAAATGAAAACAATACTAAAAACTGATTAATTAGGCATTAACTATAAAATAATTATTTGCCTATCAAAATAACGTACACATGAATAAAAGATATTTTAATTTCCGCATAAAAATTATTGTGGTTTTATTTGGTAGAAATAAAACAGAAATATTTATAGGTTTAGTTATTTTACGTGATTTATTTATATCTGTCTACGATATCGTCAATTTTCAGAACAATTATAATTCAATAAATATTATTACATTTTAACGAGGCAATGAACAATGAACATGATAGTGAGTAAAACAGCACATAAGTTGATACCTCCACATAAAAAACAAAATAACCGAGAAACATGTGTTGTATATTAATAAAGTTATAATAACTTATTATTTATTGTTAAAAATGTATTTCTCGTCCATTGATAATAGTTACGACCACACCTAATCTATATAAATATACTTAATACATATCGATATTAACTAGTCATACACAGAGGCGGTTCTAGGAGTAAATTTTACAGAAAAACTCATAATAAAAGATTTATAAATATATACAGGGTGGCCACTTTCTTAATGAGAATGTATTGCGAACTTCTAAACCGTAATAGTTAGAAGGTCGGTTTAATGAGGAATATGTTGCACATTTAGGAAGTCATCAAAATTATCACTGGTGGTTCGTATTTAAAAATAAATTGAGAACGACCTTACCAAAAACTCAATAATAGAAAATTAAAAGCACTCGAATACAATAAAACATTTTTTTTATAATTTCGTAAATTAAGACTTTTCAAAGAAGAAGTAAAATGACATTTTACGTTTTCAATAATGGAAAAAAATAAAATTGGGTTTTTGTTAATGTGTTTTTGGAGAAGGGGTAAAAGAACTTCAGTCGAAAATTTAAAAGAAAAAAGTAATGTCATGATACAGTAGCCAACTTTTTAATTTCCAATCTGCAACTTCAATTTCTTATTAGTGACTATGTTTTATGTTTCATGATACTTTAATACATTGAAAATAATAATAAAAGTAAATTTATATACCATGTTTAAAGCAAAAACTAGAAGTCATTATGTAGTATTATTCTTATTTTTACGTTTTTTTACACAATTTCAAATGACATGATTTTTAACTTCTTTTTGTATGAGATACTTCATCCAGTGTAAAAAATTGGATGAGTATATAAAGAAAAAATAAATTTTCAAACAAATGAAGTCGAAAATTAATTTAAATTTCTGCTTACAACTATTTTTTAGAATATCTTTCTTATATTTAAATTGTGAATAATTAACCATAAATCAATGAAACCCAATATTGCTCCAATCGCCAATATTTTATTATATTATTCTGATATTTTTATGCATTTTTTATTCCCATAAAGTAATGAAATGTACTATAAATGTGAATTAAAATAATATAAAAGCCGCATCTGGATTTAATTGCAAATATATCATATAGGTCGAACATTTTAATACAATAGAAAACAAGCAGAGAAGTGCCACATATTTCAATTTTCCCTTACTTAAATTTAAGATTAAAATACTAATAAATTTTAACTTTCCAATACCTTTTTGCCTTTCTTGGTAGATATGTTGAATAAATAACTAATAGTACAATATATACGGCTTAACAAATCACATATGTTCATTGTGGTTTAACTAATAGCATCATACATTTTTTGTAATATTAGCACACCTGTGTTATTTAAAATTACAGTTATTTAGTTTTTATTTTCAATTAGTTTATTTACCTAAACATGTTTCCTAACAATTCGGTTATCCTTCACCTTCAAATTCATTCATTTCGGAATTAAAAAAAAGTAATAAAAAAGATATTAAGACATACTTTTACTTAAGTTCTACTTCAAGTCAAGGTTTGACAGTTTTGATACAATGCATGATTGACATAATACTTATTAATGTAAATTATCACAAGAGGACATCTATAAACAAACCAGATATAAATTAATTAAATAACCAACTAGCTTACAACACAAAAATATAAGATTTAGAGATATTGATTAAGATAACATTATTGATCTTGTGATATTACTAAATACCTGCGGCACTACCTTAAAAAATTTATTAATATTTTTACAATAAGAAAAATGTCTAAATTTTTACCGAATTGAATCAAAATATAGTTTCCTACCCTCATGAATATAATACAGCTTATATTTTTTACTTTTCACTTATTGAATTTAAAAAGAATATAAATTAAATGATCTATGAAAAATTGCTTGTGAAACTAAAAATGTCTGAATCTGTATTTTCCAACATATAATTAAAATTTGGACAGCTAAAAGCAGTAGTTTAATCATAAGCGTACCGTGACATTTTTCCTCCAGTCAAACTTTAATATTGGGCCTCTACTTATAAAACTGTTTTCTTAAATTTAAAACTTTATTGCAAGAATAATAATTTAGTACCTATAATCAAAATTTATTAATAATCAATCATTGAACTTTATTTCTTCTTTAAAAATACTTATGTAGAAACCTGTATTTAATTTTTGAACGCCACTGTAAACAAAAATGATTACTAGCTATTATGAAAACAACTAATTTTTTAAAGTAATCGTTGGTAGATAAAACATTCGTGTAAGTCTATGTCAGAACAATCCCACAGATACATATATTAGAACCTTATTAAGATATTTTAAACTCGATTAAAACAAAAATGAGCTTTTTATATTTTAATGGACATAAGGCAATGTAATCGAAAAGGTCAAATGACCAATCACATGCGTTTAACACGTGGGCGATCAGTTTTTATTATAGCATAACGGAAAATTTTATATCGTTGCTTTATTCACGATTATTTTAATGATTTAATAATTTTCTCTGAACAAATATATTGTGGCATTTTTATTTCAATAAAAATAAAAGTTTCCTTGAATAAGTCTTGATGAACGAAGGATGAAAAACCTTTACGTCCACGAAACGCCACACGAAGCATAACAAGATTAAAAATTGAAAGTGTGTTTAGTTTGAAAAACTAGATTCATCTGAGGAGGTAACCAACCGTATCTTTTATTCAAATTACCAAGTAAAGATTCCTCATAGATATAAATAATATCCATTTTCACCGAACCACAAAACAGCAAAAAAAAATTATTAAGATACCAAATTTAAATATTCTCTTACAATTAAATTTTTCGAACACGTTATTTTTAAGTAAATATAAAATATAAATGGAATAATTGTTGATGATATACATTGTTTTTGAATAAATTATAAGATGATTACTTATTACATAATAATATTCAACGTCAATTATTTTATTTAATATTTAGGAAAGCAGTTTAATACTTAAAATTTCAAATTTTATCAATTATATTTTTATTATATATGTGAAAAATGTGCATCAATAAATACAAATAAACCCGATTCATAGCTATAAAAAATTACTATTAATTGCCAAATAATGTAAAAAAGAATCGAAATATATCAGTTTTAATAAAGTTTAAATTTATAAATAAAATTTAAAAATCAAGTTTAACTGATTGAACTCCTAAAGGTTTATATTTAAAATTAATTAATTAACATTAGAATTAATTAATTAACATTAGAATTTATTTTCATAAAAACTTGATATATCAAAAAAAAATTGATTGTGTTCTTGAGGATACGCTGTCAAGTATAAGTATACACGCCCAAGTAAACCTTGAAAAACATTATTAATCAGAAAAAACGTGAACTAAACTTTTAACATTTTTTATATATTTTTTTGAAATGGATATACAAAAAATTTAATAATTTCTCTTATCTAAGTAATACATTATTTATGGCAAATAATGAAGAAAATGTTAAAATTTTACCAATTTGTGTTAAATAGTCTTCATTAAAACTAAATCACATTAAAAAAAATTTGTTTCTATTTTGGTCCCTTAAAATTCATACCATTTCAGAATTCGAACTTAAAATTTTAGAAGAATTTTGCTGAAAGTGCAAAGTATATCAATAAATTAATTTTTTCGTGCTCTTTTCAAAGACAGATTCCACTGTATAAAAATCTGATATACAGGGTGTTATTTTTGGGTCGGAATATTTTATAATTTTTTTTAATCCATACCTGGATTTCTTTTACTGTAAATAAAATGATCGACTGGACACCTTGAAAGAAATATTCCTTCCAAATATTAAGAAAATAAACAATTTGGTTAGAAAGTTATGAACCAAGCAAGAATTTGGCAAAATAAGTAAAACACCCTATATCTTTTATTAAAGTTCGGTTTTTTTATATGACCTAGATTTCCTCTCACTTTCTAAATGAAACATCCTGTATAAATCACTATATAATTTACTTTATCACTACATTAAGAAGCACTCAATTTCAATGTCAAATTGTGGTGTCAAATTAACGAACTTTTTTTAAATTTTAATCAACATATAAAGACAAAATTAAATAAAATGTCATACGATACAAGTCCGTTAGGTGCTATTACACTACTCATTTATATTCCGGCCTCGGCTCCTGCGTTGCCTCGTCCGTAAAACAACTCGTATAATAAGTCACCTACCAGACTTGTAACGTAAAATAATATTACTTAAATCCTCGTGAGGCTAAAGATGAAGTTAAGTAACTTTGTTAAAAAAAATTATTTTTGGTAAGTATCTTCAAATCTACGGAAGTTGTAAATTCAGACCCAATACTTAATTACACTGTTTAATAAGTATAATTATAAAAATCTCGCTAGTAATTCTTGCCAATACCATTGGAAATAAATGGAAAGTTATTTTGTTCTGGCTAAATAAATTATTATTCATTATAATATACAAAGCTTTACTCTCCGTTGTAAGTGACAGTAAGTTTTTTTATTTGCATTAAATCAGAATTTTATAAAGACCCTGTTATTTTATAATTGTGTAAATGAAACAGCTATTAAAATAGCTGGTACTACGTATACCTATTTAATAAAATTAGCAATCAACTCGAATAAAATATGAAGTTGAAAGTAACTTTTAATTATTACAATTCACACAGTTCGCTGACCACCGATATCATATCACAAGGTGTTTAAACAGTTGCTTTTATTTTAGTTTTTAATTACCAAATTGTTATCATTTTTTTATTTTTGTTGCAAAATTATTAAAGGAATTCATCAATGTATTTTGAAAATATTTAAATTATTTCACGTTTCCAAGCTTGCGCCACTATCTGAATTAATTATGTGTTGTAATCAATCAGTTAAAATACTATTCCAGAATCGTGTCTATTCTTGACGTTGATATAGTAATAAAAAAACTAGTGAATATGGATTAATCTTGACAAATAGAAATGAAGACAAAAGTGTGACAGACACAGATTAAAAGATAAAAATTAAGCAAAGCAGCTTATGTAACTGAAAAAAGAACAGTAAAACTAAATTGGTGACGTATGATTTTTCATAAATCAAAAGTTATTAAAACGCAAGATTTTAAAAGCATTTTGAAATTTTTAATCATTAACTCCCGAGTCATTTATACCAGTTTAATCAGCAATATGAGCTTAAATAATACAGACAATGTTTTGGAGAAAGTTAATGCGCTTTTAAGAATTGCATAATGTTTTAACCTTGCAATTATTTCGGCTTCATAAAGATACAATAAAAGATATTACTGATAATGATTTTAAAGACACATAAGAGAAACTATCTGTTGACATTTTTGATAAATGAGCCTGATTTATCAAATTTTAAAATAATTGGCCTTAAGGGATAATTACGATCAGATTACTTTCTTGTTAACAAGGTATTTGCTTACAATTTTTATCGACTTTAATTTTGAGAACCCAAACAATGCTAAATTATCCGCCGATTAAAAGCATTTCAAGAATATTTTACCTTTTCAATATGTAAGTGCTATTGCGATTGCAAAATATTGCGAAAAAAATGTTATATTGCAAGTACCATACTTTAGGATGTCTGTTTAGCGGTGCCTCCTATTTTTTTTATTTTAAAACCACTTTTATTAAGTTGTCTGATTATATATGTGCAATTTTTCCACAACTTTCTCGTGTTTTCCACATTTCGTCCCTTAGATTAAAACTTCTCACTAAATGTAAAACGATTTCATTTTTTCTTCATAATTAAACTATTTTTCGGCAATAAAAATTATTATTATTGTTAATAAATATTTTCCACGAGTATACTTTATACACGCCTAAGGGGTTACGCAAGTCGAAAAGAAAAAAATACTGCACATAAGAAATCGAATCAATTGCACCGGATGTTGATAGTGAGTCAATTAAAACTTTTTAGACTCAAGGCTATCAGTAACAATCTTGTAAGAGTTCAAAATTGCTTTTCATCATGAAATTATTGTATTTGGCATATAATACCGGTTGTCTCTTTTCTTTTCAAAGACAGAACCGGTTTAAATTTATTTGAACCTTACTGTAAGACCTCACAAAGACAGTGACTATACAATAAAATTTGGTGTTTATTTCAGGTTAATTAAAATTTTACAATTAAAATATGTGAATTCGATATTTAGTATAAAAAATGATACTAAAATACCCTGCAACATCGTTGTCGATGTAAGTAAGAATCACTCTGTTTGTTGAACTTAAAAGGTAGCCAATGCCCGCAGTCCGTTTCTGATGAAAAATGTCTATATATCAAGATCAACTCCATAGATTCTTCATTAAGATATATCAGAAAATGGTTGATTGGACTTATACAAATGACAGCTTTTAATACGTTTCCTATCAGCATACACTCTGAGAAAGTTTATTGGAATGCAAAATTCAGTTGCATGCATTCGTGATAAGAAGAAGTTAAATAATTTTAATCTAAATATAATAATATATTAAATTGCAGAATATATAAATTATATACAAAAAAAAAAACAAAACATGACTATAAAAAAGAAAATGGGAGTTTAATCCTGCTACAAAAGAACTTAAATCATAATTAATGTATTTTTTACATTATTATTGAATATCAAACAGTAGGTAGAAGAAATAGGATTTTACCGTGGGACCAGCGTTTATAAATGGTACCAAATGCTTCGTTATTCTCAAGTTCATTATGTCACTATCAAAACAGTGGACCAGAGATTTTTTTAATTTCAAACCAATTATTTTTTTAGATACAATCGACTGCCTAACTTATGAGGCTACTATCTTTATGGCTAAGGGTAATTAAACACGAAATTCTTTCAGTATTATTTAAGTGAATCTTTGTATTCCAATGGTTCTTCTTTCTTTTTTAGTTCTTCACCTTTTTCGAATATTATTGGTATCCGCTTTAAACATTCCAGTATCGGGGTAACGTCATTAACAAATAAAATGGAAAAAAACTTAATTTTTAATAAAAATTATATCGAGTATGTCATAATTAAAATAATTATAAAATGATATTGGCTGATTAATAATTATTAAAAAAAAAACAGTAAATATTGTATATTGATGACTATTTTTTCAAGTTTCTATATTTTCAAAATATCTAACAAATGTTGGAATTTCGAATTGCAACATTTTTACGTAAATTACGTTTACTATTTAACTAAAAACAAGTTTCTGTTAAAAAATGATGTATATGGAGCAAGATTTGTATCATATTTTTCATGCCTACGGGGTGGGGTGTGATCAATGTTCTAAACATTCAACAATCTATTGTTTCCATTTAGTATTATGTTACGACTCAAGAGTCGCATTTTAAATATGTATTTAATTTCTGCCACTAGATATTCTTCTATAATATTGTGTGACAATACCAAAGGGAAAATAATTTGTTTTAATATGTTATGTCTATCGTTGGTTACTTTTGTGCTTACAACTTCTTTATTTATCTTATTTAATTTCAATAATGCCAGTATTACTTGTAAAATATAAATAAAATATTCTAAATATTGAGCTAAAGTAAGAAAAATATGTTGAAATACAGAATTTACTTTTAATTTCTTACCTAATACTAATAAAATGCATTAAACGAAATATAAAGTAACAGTAGGTAACTGGACAGACTATTTATTATAATGTCACAATTTTGCTTGATACAAGAGAATTATAGATTGTTTTAAAAGATTGTGATTTATATTGTGTATAACCATACCTGTAGGCATTTAACATTATTTTATGAATTATATTCATTTTGTTTATGCCCCAATTAAAGTGTAATTGTACATAAATGGTCGAGGCATATCGTATATCAAAGAACATTGTAGTCTTTTTTTAACTATTTTCACTTTCTTTCATATTTTCTACGAAAGTAATAGATTTGTAAAATAAATAAAATACTCTTAATAAAAAAATAAAGATATTTACCTATTTTCATATAGGATAGTCATTGTCTTACATTTTCTAAATATTGGTCAATTGTTCGGTCCTGAGTCCTGTATCCTTTTAGCTTCTTTGCACCTGAAATTTTTTTTTATTAGTTTAACTCTATTTTCAATAGGCAATTAAATTGTAATCCAAGACAAAATATTTCTATGTTTTACAAGATACATTTGTGAGAATAAAATGTAATATAACCAAAACAAATAATATGAAATATACTACTTCAAAGAGTATTATCATCAGTATCATAGTAACATTTAAATTTTACTAAAAATTAAGTTATTTATATAATTTTTTAACCTTTTATAATTTTCTGAAATTTACGACTCTTTCACCATATTTTAACAAATAACTATATCTTTTCTACTTAAATTAGAAAACAAAATCCTTTATTTTCTCCATGTAAGAATTTAACTTTTATTTATTTTATTTTTATGACATAGTAAGCGAATCCATAGGCGTAACAAATATTTTAGTAATAAACAGTTAAAATAATTTATAATTTGTCCTCATGGAATTTATAATTTGTCCTCATGGAAGTCATCAATGCGAGTAGATTCAAAACTAAAATTTTTATTAGTTAATTTTTAGCTTATGTAAATTTACGAAATAGACAGAAGATGTTCTGTTTTGTGTTTTATTACTCTCTCATACATAGAAATAAATGATATTTAATCATTGTAGAGAAGAAAGAGTTTTCACCTTCCAATTTACTGTGACGCATCAAATAATGGAATATTCTATAAACATAAAAACTGTTTTTAAGTGACCACATGCCATACAAAAAATAGAAGCACAATTAAAGTAATATCTATTTAATAAGAAAATAGTAATTTTATAAAGGGCAGTGACACTAATAATTTTGATATGAGCTTGCTTGACAAATAATTCTCCATGTTGGCTTTTATAAGGATTTTCTATCGATCGTAAGATAAAATCTATGGATGTTAACAATATTTATGCCGTCTTCTATTAATCATAATGTACAAAATCCTGCGTAATCTTTTACATATGAAATTCTGAATGCAACGATTACAAAGTATTATCGGTAGAATTATACGACCACACCTATTATGTGTCTTGCGCTTTCGAATACTTGACTTAAAATTGTTTAGATTTTTAGCATTGATGGGAATTAATAAATGTAAATATTACTGGCAACTATATTAACGATAAAAAATTCCTTTATATATATTTTTTTATAAATTCTCGACATAGGATCCTAGAAAGAAAAGTGTCACTGAAGATTAAAGATAGTTATTAAAGTAATTGTAATAATTATATAGGAGACTTTAAACGTTTGTTTATCCACGCGAACGCGAGCAGCAGTATATGTAAAAATAACTTGGAATTCGTTATATTGAAAAATCTCAAGTTAATTGATGTAAATGTACTCATAGACCGTAGCAGAAGCTGTCAAACGCTACAATCTGAATATGTTCATCCAGCTTTATGACTAAAAAGACAAGCTAACACTGTTACAAATATCCACCCACGTCAGTATATCTTCACGCAAATGACATAACTTCGAAAGTTATGAATTAGTTATAAATTGATTAGAAGAACGATCTACGTAGGAGTGAGAACTACAGGTCGGAGAACTCGTACCTGCGCACCACTTATAAAAATCTCATACTTTATAGGGTAAATCTCGAATGATAAATTTTAGTCTGATATTAGTTAGAGTTAGGAAAATTGATTAATTATAATTAAATATTAAAACAAGTTGAACATATGAAAATTATGCACGCACGCACAAAAATTCTTTTCAATTTCTAACATAAACAAACTTTATGTATTTCTACTATTGTACTTCCACTTCCATTTATGTATCTTTCATTAACTCTTAAAAAAGTCCGGTGACCATAAAGGAAGAAATAAATTAAGCTGAAGAAAATAAAAAAAGAATCCTGTATTTCAATATTTGTTATCAGTAAATATGCTCTGATTAATGAAACCTTTCAACGAGCCTGCATCATTAGCCAGTTCGGGATTGGAATCATCATCAACGTGAGAGGAAACTTAAATTTTAATTACGAATGTCGTAAATCGACTTTAGTGAAATTTTCGAATGTGCTTTAACACCATTGGCGGCTCGTTGGAAATTATATTTAAAATAGGCTGTAACAAAAATGTAGAAAATCTTTTTTGAGGTTGCAGTCATAATTTTTTTTGGATCATAATTAAAAAAAGTGTCAATAAGCTGAACAAGAATATGAAAGAAACAACGCACTAATAGTCTAAGGAACATACAAAAGTTATAAATTTAAATCGACACTACGATAGCAAAATAAAATTTTTAAAAAACTGAGCTATTCTTCAGATATGAATTTTAGCTCAAGACAAACATTTTTGTGTTTATTATTATTATTATTAATTATTAATTGATGATGTAACATGAAATCAAAGTTTTTATTTTATAATTATTTTTATTTATTATTTTTTTAATAATTATTTTTTTTTCTTTACTTTCTGCAAGTTTTTAATCTTTTCTTTCTATGAATTCAAAACGTTCTCTTTTTCTTAATTGTTGCCAGTAAAAAAAATCGACATAGTTATCTTATATTTATTATATTGGTATTTTTTAATACGTACATTATTGATAATAGTGGTAAAACCATATAATAAATAATATCACCAAATTTTACAATATTAGGTTTCCTTTATCTTATAAATGTTTCAATCAACAATTTTTTTTGGACCGTCACTGGTGAGACGTCCTTAAAACTTCACGTAATTCACTTCGTATGTGGCTGCGGTAATGCTGGGTCCAGCCCATCAATTTCGTTTCAGTAAAACACTTTCTTATGCTTATTTATAATTGTAGCCTTTTGTGCAACAAAAAAGAAATACAAAGCACGCCTGAAAAATCGTATCACAAAACAACAGACTTGGAATTATTTTATGCGATTTCGAAAATCTTAAACAGATCCGGATTTATTATACTCGTTTAAATTAGTTATATCATTCACATATAATCTATTTATACAATTTTTCGAGTTATGTTATCTCAAATCAGCATTAAATAGAATTTCCTTTAATATTCACCAAAAATTTTTAAATTTTGCAGATAATAGTTTTGATTCAAAAATGTTAATTATAAGTAAGACTAATTTGTATTCCTTTAAGGTACAAATATCAGGGAGTAAGTCCAAAGAAAAGTAAATTTCGTACAGGCTGGGTAAAATTTAACAAAATTGAAATAAAGTTATAACAAAAAAAAAATTTTATTTGTCTACTGGACTTCAGATTTCATCTCTTCGCCTTTTTTTTTATAATTTTCCTTCATTTTTCCCTGATTATTTTCTTTTAAATAAATCAATTAATCATCCTCAATCTCCCTTGACATTTCTTTTCAACAACTACCTGTTTTTTTTTTTCAATTTTATTTAGCAGGATCAACTAATCCGGGATTACTTGTTACATAAAAAATATATATAAACAATTAATTACTATATTGTCAATAATTTACGTATAATTGAATAACAAGTTTGTATACAAGTATTGTATAGCCAGCATGTTCTTCTATATGATTTTTTATAAATTACATAATCAATAGCATAAAAATAGTTTAAAAAGAGTTAGCATAAGTTAATAGTTAATAAGTTGTGTGGCGGAGAAAAATCTTCTCTACCGTGGTTCATATACTATTTTTTCCACTACTAAAGAAGCAGTTTGTGACAACAATTAAATGAGAATACTCAATAAATTAAATTGACATTTCATTATATTAATTACACTGTGAACTTTCAAGTAGCGATGAAGACCTGAAGAATTCGTTTCATTTGACACTCATATTTGAAAAACTATTAAATTGATTTTTAGGTTACTTTTAGAATAGGTATTATTGCATAAACAGCACTAATCAATATGAAAGTATTTATTACATAACATTAAACTTTTTAAAACGAAAATATATCTGATAAAGAATTATTTACCTTTATTTTACTTGATTAGGTCGAAAATTCACTTGAAATAATAGGAATTCAAAAGAAAGTGCTTATTTGCTGTCGAATTTTTTATAATAATTTTTAAAAACTCTTTTGACAAACGCAATGACAGTTGAGTATAATTAATTTGAAAGATTTCCTAAGTTCGCCTACCTCTGACATCACGTTTAGTCTTCAATTGTTTTTATTATCTACTACTAGTCAATAATCTAAAATTATCTACTTGTCAACTCGAGCGCAGCATAAATATTGACATCTTCTAATACTAGTAGTGGAAAAAATAAATTATCGTATATCTTAGTTAATATACCAATAAAAATTTGTTAACATATAGCAAATGTGTAAAATATAATTCCAAAATTATTGGTAAACAATTGTTCTGTTTATTCTGTATTTTAATTTGACAACTTAGTTGGAAGAAATGACTTGCTAAAAACTATAATGAAATTTTAATGATTTAATATCGCAAGGAAACCTGCTCAACATGATCCTGTTTTTATAATTAATGAGTGTTATAAAATTTAAAAATAACAATCCGAATCGAATATGGGTCATATTTTTAGAAAGGTACCTAAACGAGCTTAATGAGTATCTAAAAAAAAGACTACAAATTCTGCACTCACTTTTAGCTGTCTGCGAAAAGAAGGCGTATGCAACAGTGTAACAAATATTTCAAGCTTTTACTTTAGTGTACTATACTTAATCACGAAAATAAAAAATTAACAACCGCATCGTTGACAATGTTAACTGCATTTTTATTATGCAAGATTTTATCAAAAAATTTCGAATGGAGCATTACGTAAATCGAAATGCTGATTCAGATAAAAGACTTTAATGATTTTCGGTAGGCTAAATTGAGTGGCAGATGACAGACAGGGATTACAATGCTACTTTAATTTATCAAAGACATTATCTCAATGTTTAAAGTCTTGTTTTTATTCTATACACTTTTATATTTAAAAGTAATTTATCGTTGTTCATTAAATATAACTATTATTATTATTACTTTTGTAAACCAGAAATTTTTTTTTTACTTTTATTGTGTAAAACTTACGTATTTATTTGAAATAAATGGTGGTCAAACTCAAAAGCAAACATTTTAAAATTATTTTCATGTATACATTAGTAAACTAGGCAAATAACTTAATTGTTTTCAAATAAAATGTCATACTTTTTTACGTTTTTAGAACCGACATAGTCAGTACTACATACCACTTTTTTTTAAATCTACAGCTTTAAATTACCAATGTACAAAGACAAAGGATAGATGATTTTTTAGACTTAGTTTGAAATTTTTATTTTTTATGAATACTGAATTTTATCCACTTGAACTTTGCCATTTATTCTCCGTACTTATTTTTCGTCTTTTAAAAGTTAATTAGAAAAAACACATTTTTGATCAAAATGTAAGTAGGCGGTTCTCGCTTAATAAAGTGTCAGAATGTTTATTGTTTTTATAGTGACAGTTCAGATTGTTTTTTGCTCTTTTTATTGTGTTTTGTAAGCTTCGCAGGATCAGCATGAAGGGTTCCAAAAAATGACCAGCTTGATCGCCGGACTTAACAAAACTTTATTTTTTTAAGTGGGATTATGTTAACAATATTGTTTATCAAACGCCAGCTACAATACCTGAAGATATGAAAAGAAAATAGAAAAATCACTCAGATCTATTATAGCTCAGATGCTACGAAACGTTTCGACATCATTTAACCAACTAGTAAATGTATGTATAAGAGAAAATTTCAGACTTTTTATAAGCACCTTTTATAAAATGAAACTTTAAACTTTTCAAATAAATTAGAATTATTGGTTATACTAGTCTTTTATTAAACGCATGTAAAATTGGTATCTTTAAAACGTCGTTCAATTATACTTGATTAATTATCTACTCTTGATCCAAAGCGAGAACAGCCTACTTAGATTTTTACCAAAACTCTGTTTTTTCTAAATAACTTTTAAACAACGAAAAATAGATACAGAAACACCAAAGTTGAAGGGGATAAAATTTAGTATCCATTGATGAATACCATTTGAAAAAACTGAAAAAACCTCAGTGGAAGTTTTTGGAATGTAAAATTTATTTTAGACCTTCCTGAACAAAATAAAACTTTCAAACTGAGTCTAAAAAAATCTTCAGTCCTTTGTCTTTCTACATTGGTAATTTTAAAACTGTAGCGTTAAATCTGAAAAAGTTGCAATTTTTTAAAAAGTGCAATTCAAATATTTTTGGGACAAAGCTTGGTTTTTCGGATACAAAAAAAAAATTGTTGATATGTAGTACTGACTATGTAGGTTCTAAAAATGTAGTATGGCATTCTATTTAAAAAAAAATAAGATTTCACCCTTTATACATGAAAATTAGACGTTTATATCTTCATTTTCTATGTACCTTCCAATAAAACTCATAAAGAGAAATTTTTGCAACTTCACATAAATTTACACATAATATATTAAATTGTATTAGAAATTGAATGAGAAGCACATATACCTAAATACATTATTTATGTCGCAATGAAAAACCATCCAACAGCAAATAAAATATATAAGTTATTTCTTATTTGATCCTTTAATGTAATTTAACATTTAAGTTTAAATATCTTGATCTAATAATGATAGGTATGTAGATTTAAATTGAAATAGTTTAGCTTATTTGCCATATCAGTCCAATTTTCACTCAATTAACTCATTTCAATTAATCATTTAGATATCTGGTAAAAATTCTCTATTATCCCGAAGTTAAGTTTTCAATAAACATTGTGATTTTTAGGATTGAGAAAACATTTTATTACGCAATGAAATGCATCTAAATACGAACCTAAAATTATTATTCCGACCAATTTACAGCAGTTATTCGCATGTTAATAATCACACTTAAAAACCTGTTACTACCACTATTAAATATACTATAAAAGTTTTTATAACCTAATAAAACAATCTTTCTAATAAGCGGAATAGGTTCAAAGTTAAAATTTATATTAGGTACGTAATAAGCATTTTAAAGGCTACAATTTACTAATGAACAATTTCATTATAACATGTTTTGATTAATTAATTCAATTTTAAGGATGAATGCCTCCAGTGTTAAAAAATTAATAATTTCTTTTAAATTTTTAATGTAAAAACAGGTAAGAAAGTAAAACCAATCTAGGGTAAATAATTTTTAATGCATGATTGCTCTTAAGGTAAAGCATCTTCATTTTATTTGGTACATTAATACAACACCACAACCAGATTATTTTTTGTCCTTGGCTGAGGTGCGATCAACTTTCAATTAAAAAAGGTTGAGTAATTCGAAAAACAAGATACAGCGAAGACTTTAAAGTACTATCCTTTTGTTAAACAATGTGAAAGAATACAAGAAAAGTTTCAAATGACAGATTAGTATCGACTTTCGGTTCTACAGGTGTCATATACCCGTGGTTACGACACCGCTCGTATGTTAAGGTGAACCTTTGGAGACAACAATCTAGGTACAGGGCGTTTCTGATTCACGTCAACCACAATCCCACATTTTTTTTGACTCACTGAATTTCTGTAGAAACAATTTCACTGCTTTTAATTCTGAAATATTTGTATCAACAATATTATTCTTTTAATTTTCTTTAAACGACGGTTTTTTTGTATGCATGAGAGAGTAATCAAGCAATAAAACAAGGCTGGTTTATAGACGTAACAGAATTTTGAGTATAAAGAAGAAATTTTTCATCTAGCATTTTTAATACTATTATTGCAAATCTGTAAATATTACTGCAATTTTTGTATTTACAAAGAGAAATATAAATCCAAGATCTTATCCATATATGAAATGTGGTCCAGTGTTCAATTAAATGAAATGAAATTCCAAAAAAGATCTACTGAAAAGCACTAGTTTATTGATACACATTGGTATAAAGTAAAAATAAAATTGGTCATAAAAAGAGCGTTGTTCACAAATTTTAAATTTACAAAAATCTCATCATCTTAATTTTATTTTTATTCTCTTCCTTTTACTTTATTACTTTAATTGTAGTAATGTTATTTTCAGGTGTAAAATTTTTATTCCCAACTAATTCATTAGATAATGAATAGTTTTGCTTTTTGCTTTCTAACGTATGCGGGAAACTTATTTTTTGTATCATTATTAATTATTTTTATTCGGTACTAGTGTATAAATTCTAACTTTTACTTTTTCTTTTTCAAAATAAAGTATCCTTGTCACAAATGCCTGGCATACCTTGACGAGAATCTTTATGGGTATTATTTTTTACTAGACTGTTCGTTCATCGTAATGAAATATATATACGGTATCGATTCCAAGAAGAAAGTAGTTGACTTTCTTTCGCAAAAAACTTTTAATGTTTTATATATGTATACATTTTCTTCTTATAAATAAATTATTACATGTCATACGTATCAACAAACTTAAACTGTTTTAAAACACAAAAAGGCATTGAAGATCAGGACCGGTAACAGCAAAATTAAATTTGATCATTGAATTATATTTGATAAGATATGAAAATTACACTTGAACTGAGAATGCTTTTTTCTTTTTTTTTTAATACTTAATTTCAAAAACTCTTCTCAGTAATAATTATATGTTTCTTATGAGAAAAAGACGTCCATGGGCTTTTAGTTATTGACTCGTAGAAATTATTTCATTTATTCATGAATAAAACAGCCTAAAAAAGTTAATAGCAAGTACATTGTCTTATTTTTTTTTAAATAATATGGCTTCCATCAGTGGTTCCCAGATACAGCAGGCAAAAGCTAAATCACCATTAAAACTAGAGATAAATGCTAGATTGATAATAAAACAAGGATTTATGGTCACAGTCACCGTTATTAAATAACAAAACATTTCACTAGTCAATAAATAACTAATAATATATTTTTGTGAAAATCATAGAATATTTTTTTATGTTTCAAAATATTATAATCGATTTTCATCACGTAAATAGATATATGTTTCAAAGATAAGTTTCAAATAGGTATTATTAAATTATCAACGAAAGAAATGTAAAATATTAAATGTATCAAAATTAATAAGCGTAGGTACAGAGTGTTTGTTATTTCTATAGTTGAAACGATCATTAATATAAGGACTATAAAAAATAGGAGCCCAAGACGGAACCTTGAGACACAATAGCTTGGCTTGTGTATAAGACACCGCACAAATTGTGGACACTTCGACAGATATGATTTACAAAGATTTACTGCGAGGTTTGGTTGCATATTGTTGTTAAATTTATGAGCACACTTCTGTCATCATATGCTTGTTACGATGTTTTTATTTTTAATTCCGGGTAGATGATGTACTTTATACGTCTTTTCGAAAAAACAAATTATTTATCCCAATGCCGATCCTGTTCCATAATACGTTAAACGAAAAAAATTGAATAATTCAGAATGTTGAGAAAAACACAGGGGCTTAGGTAAATAACATTATGTAGCAATTTTATGAATTCCATAATCCAAAGATTCTCCGGTAACATTGTTGCTTAATATTTACATTCATTATCATTAACAGAAGCTACCCGACAGTCACAGTTGAATAAGTTTAATAATTGTATTCAGATCTCAATGAGAATTTATTTTTTGTCCAGACCTTTATGTTTTTTTAACAAAATTATGTAATAAAAATTCATTGTTTAAAACTTTAAAGGTCTGTGTAAAAAAACAAAATCGGGTCCTGTCATCCAATTAAAATTTAACGTCATCAAAAATTGGACTAGAAAATGAAAATTACTATAACACAGATAAAAATGAGAGGTTTTAAAAAAAATAAATTATGTTATTTTTGGCACTTACACTAACAGACCGAAGATAAAATGTGCGCTTCTGCTAATGGTCCAGTAAGTGATGACAATGACGTTTAGATTGAGAGTCTTATTTTTCTTAATCTTTTTTTGAACTAAATTAAAAAGCATTTGTTGGGAAATTAACCACTGTCTTTTATACAAATCGGATTTTATTTTTGACGATTTTTTGAAAACGGTGTTTTGTTAGACACCGAAACGTCAAAAATAAAATCCGATTTGTATAAAAACCAGCGATTTATTTCCCAAATAATGCTTTTTAATTTTATATTGCCACAAGAAGGAACATATAGAACAATATCTGTATTTTTTACCCATTTAATAAACGAATATTTTTGTTTATTAAATGTATGGGAATATTAAATCCTTTTTGCCCCAAAAATGTAAATTTTGAAAGTAAAAAAATATAAAATTTTCTTTTGGTAATTTCTTTACTCGATGTTTTTATAAGATTCTATGCATTGTATTTTCTATATTATCTGTTGTACAGAGTAAGGTCCGAAAGGGTCAAACGGATAACAATAGGAGTCCCACATTAAATTTTTGATTTAAGAAATAAAAAAACGGTACGCATGCGTGTATCACAGCGGCCCCAGAAACTGTGACTACCTGTGAAGCCCGCTGGGCGGTCCGGCAACTCACCTGGCTGGCCACTTTGAGTTCAGTCCAGCTACAGTCCTCGTATACAGAAGGTCAATCGTCTACTACTCTACACTACACCATTCAATAACATGTGGTATATATTTTTGACAGTGACTGTTGACCCAAGTGAGTGACATAGTGAGTGTGTGTAAATAGTGATCTCTTAAACATTAGGATACAAGAAAATCTTGCAGAGCTACTTTTTAAAAGGTAAAGGCACCCTCCGGTGGACGACAAATATTTATACAAGACAACCTGTTTCTTCTCGGTATCGGCCAGCACCTACACAGTGGCGGATTCACATTCAAAAATAAACCACCAAAAATTATTTCAAAAATCAATAATTTTATTAAAAATATATGAAATTTCTTAATCCAAAATGATCGAAAAACTACGCAAAATTTGCCCTAATTTTAAATAGATATTAGTTTTCAACACAAGAAAAAACAATATTTATCAATGTTTAAAAATAACTAGGAATAAATTTAAATCTTATAAAAAAACGTCCGACGTCCTTACCATAATCTTTTTCATTTAACTACTCCGAAACTGCTGATTTTTTTGAATTTGTTTTTATTCCGCCACTGTGCTGGATGATTTTCTTACCTACCATTTCTAATAAATGAATCTTAGAAAACCAACCGGATGTAATTATTAATTACCTAGTGCTTTTAAATTTGTTTTTTATCAATCCAATTCACAATACTATCTTTCTTGTTAAATTAAACAGCTACACATTTGTTTTATTGATTATAGTCTTTATTATTATTTAACTCTTGGCAAAGACTGCGATTTAATGTAAATTTAACTTTATGGAAACATTTATACATTAATTATATTTTCAAAATTCCAGAAATGACATAACGACTACAAAATATAATAAGAATAATTATGTTGTTTTGTTAAATTCTTCAAATTTCAATTATTAATTAACCATTAGAATTCCCCTAATGTATATACACTTTTACCTATCGTGATTTAAAATTGCTATATATTAAATTCGGAAGGGACCTCGATAAATAAACACCCAAATGGAATCGTTATTTCAAACCTGTTGAAAAGAGATCTTAATGAAAGTAGCTTTATCACTACCAATTTAATTTTAGATAAACTACATCTTCTATGAGCCAATCGTTTTTAATTATCAAATAAATCAGTTAAACGCAACAGTTGTTTTGATTTTTAAATATATAACTGCCTATTATTTATAATACAAATAGTCTCTCGGTTTTATGAAGGTTTAAATTTAATTATCTGGATAGTTTTTGTCAACAGCCACAAAATAAATAAGAAAAATATCACAATGTTGTTAAAACTATAATCAAAAAAATATGCATTTAAATAACTTCTATAATTTTAAAAAAGAAAAAACAAATCATAAGATAAAAAGTTTCTCATTTCATTTGCTTTATCCTAAATTTTGAAATATTTATAATTATAAAATTATGTATTTTTTTGAGAATTTTGTGAAATATTTTATTTTTTTGTTGAATATACTTTAAGTAAATTTCAGCTATTTATATTAAGTTTAAAGCAGTTACATTAACTATTTTGACTCAATGTATAAATATGAAGCTTATAAAGTTGTTTTAAAGCAAAATTACGTATTCTGTGATAAGGCACCTATTTTAAATATTATATTAACATCAGAACGCATACCTTAAATCGTTATGTTTATGATACTCAACTAGCGGAAAAATAGTTCGCTATCCATATGGTCATGAATGTATTTTATTAACTGAGATCTTAACACTCACACGATTGATAGCTCAATATTAATATTTCCTAATTTACATCTTTTTAATCTCAGAAATCACATATTACAAACTAAATGGTTTTTAAGATTTTGCGTATAAATTTTTTAGAGAAATAGTCATAAATCGGTATACTTTTTTATTAAAATAATCTATAAAATATTCACTAAATTAGGATTTATATTTTTTTATTTAAATAAATTAAAAACGGGTTTTGATTAAAAAATCATTAAGAAACGGATCTAACATATAATTATGTCAGTTACTGTTTAAACTATAGTTTATTTTTTAGCATTACATAATCCAGAAAAACTTTTATAGATCTTATAGATCCTTGTGGTTTGTTTAAATTTTTAGTCCAAAACAATATTGTGCCTAAATTAATTCTATAGAAATACTTTCTATTTCTTAAAAATAGGTTATTAGACACGGTATTAGTGACTCATCTACCTGCTATGGGATAAATTTTCTTTTAATACCGTTTAACACCATGACAAAGCTGTTTCGAAAACGCCCTTTTCTGTCAGATTAACAGAAATCGTAAATAAAAATAATGGCACTTGCAAATGTTTAACAAATTCTTGTTACCAAATGGTTTATTTACAACGTTATAAAAATTTATTCAAATAGATCTGGTCCTTTCATATCAATTATCTAGAAGAAGATCAAGCAATTATTAATTGTTTAGAAAATTCAGCAAATTACATTTGTTGTAATTTTAGTACACTTAAAGGTGTCTGAATATTTGATATTTAATAGTATGGACAAAAATGTATTATCTTGGTATACAACTCACAATGTATTTTGGAGGGTGATTCATGAGTGATAATTAATTAGACTATCGATTTTGTGTTACCGATTGGGCGTTTTTCTTGTTACAATGTATTAGTAATTTCTCCATTAGCCTTGAATGGCAACAAGGGTCATCCAATACAATCATAGAATTTGTATTTATTAAGTATAAGAAGGTGACAATATGTTTACAGTCATTTGTTTATTGTAACCTTTGGTGGGTCATGTTTTCATTATACTATACATCTATGTAACCTAAATTCCTAAATCACAAAATTACTAAAATTAAGAAAACTGCAATCGACCTATAAACCGCTTCAGACACTTTCTTGCGACTTTAGACTAGACTTTTGTGCTTTAAAAACTACTTAAAATAATTCCCAATATCTTTTTAATGCTTTGAAGAAGACGTTGGTTATTCCAATAAACCAATAATTAATTCCTTATACGATTTTTTTTAAAGCATATTACACAAAAAAAATTAAATTTAATATATTTTTTTATGACATAATTGCCAGTTGTAGGCACATTCTCGTTCCTAGCAGAGCTATAATTAGCTGGTTGCTTCAGTGAGCCAGATCTGACGTTTATTTATAGTAACTAACACCTAGTATTCGCTACGAAAATTGTACGTTTTGATGTGAGCACACAAGAGAAAAAATTCAAGAAATTAGCAAAAATTACAGCTATTGATTTAGTCAATCTGAACCTGTTTTTTTAAGAGCATCAACACAGCGGTCAGTTTGTAACAAGTCAATCATAACTAAGCTTTGTATTTAAGAAAGACTATAATTTATTCACTTTAACTGCTATATTAATTCTGTCTTCAAATTGAAAAAAATAAAAGTGCTAAAATATCTTGTTTGGTCATGTTACTTTTATTTTTTAATCATAAAAAAGGCGACTTTTGGTACATTCTTCTTAAGATTTGTTGTTTTCTCAATGAAACTACCGGTTTTCATTTTACTATAGTCACGGCCAACCTCTTGAATTACTTGAAAAGAAAATGTTTAAAGCAAATATAATTTTTCTGTAATGCGTGTTTAGTTTGTAGACAAAAAATTGAAATCAGAATGATCAATTAAAATATTTTTTCTTTATAAATTCTTTATCAATATATTGCAATAAATCATACATTATAAAGGGTCAATGAAATTATTCCCAATTTTGACTTTTTCTTTCCACTATGGAAATGTTAAAATAAACCCTTAAACCAGAATATATTTTCTATTTCTTTCATCCTGTATCATTTTATAATATATTTAATGGTTAGTGTGGACATCAGCCAAACAGCACAATATGTTAATAATCAATTAAATGGTCACAAATATGCCAATTTTGTAGAAAGAAGATATTGAAAACTGAAAGAAATAAGAGAAATTTTGAATATATAATAAAAACGAATTGCAATAGAATGTATTACATTATTGTATAAAATCAATAAACATACATACATAAAATATATAAACAAAGCCAATTAACTGGTTAAATACCTATTGTTTTAAAATGTTTATGTGTTGGCTTTTAAGTTTAACATAAAATAAAAAAAAAATTATAGTTTAAATAGTGGTGAGATTTTCATGCAAACTATGCTCATAATAACCTATTTAGGTAAGCAAGTCATAATCCCTTTTAGTTTGTACCTTTAATGAGTATATTTTAAACTAAAATCTTTTTTAATTGGCCAAAAATCCACGATTTAAATATTGCATAAACTAATTTTAAAACTTAATAGGCACTGAAGATGAAAACATAATTGGAGAAAGAAATTCTTCCACTCACTACATACTAAAAATGAATAAAACAAGCACGGTCAGACTGCTAAGGGTAAACATAAAGAAGACCTGCGACAATAATATAAGGGCCTATGTCTCCGTACCTTCGTTGGACTGTGATATAAGGGTTTGATAGAGCCAAAATGACCTGAGGCTCTCTCTTATCAGGGCCGTCTTAAATTTAGTTTAATGTTGTAGATGACCGTGATCTCTCACGTTGTTTCCTCCAATTAATAATTCCCACATAATAATAAACAAGAACAGATTAAAACGCAATTTAAAAAAGAATTTATTACGTTTTTGAATTTTTTGTTTCAGAAGTAATTTACATATAATAAGATCTTTTTTATTTGAGAAATAAATGATTACTTTTTTAACTAAAGTTAAAAAATGATTTTTTTTTATTTGTTAATATGACCAGTAAATATTAAAGTACTTCCTACTTATAATAATCATAATAGTGGGACAATAAATTATATATTAATTTGAAACATTAAAATTACAGCACAATTTAAACATACAAATAGATAAAAATCTTAAAAACTGAAAGTAAATAGGTATTTCTTAGGTCACAACTAGTAAAAAAACAAATTATCAGAGATTTTGTTCATACAAAATAAATTAACTGGATGTTAACGTATCGGAACAAAAATATAGTGTGTCCCAAATATTTTGCACCACTTTTTATACCTATTATTGATTTTTGAGAAAAATATTCAAGAGTAAAGATTTTAGGTAGGAATAACGCAAATGTATGATGCCTTATTTGCTTAATGTGGAGTAAGTAAACCACATTAGATAAGAAAGAGAACTTTAGTGATAACCTACGTATTTAAATTTTTTTTTAATCGGCAATTTTTTAAATTAGTTTAGGAATTCTTTAAGATATAACGTTAATAGATTGATATTCTTGAAAATTAAGTGTGTGTTTTGTTATCACATTTTTTACATTGCGTTTACATTTTTTACCTTATGTTTGTGTAAATACACCTATTTATAAAAATCGTAAAACAATACATTAATTTAATGCCGATTTCTTGTATATTTATGTATTAATGTAAGTAGGATCTACATTAATGATGCATATTTAAATTTTGATTTTACTAGACTATAATACAATTAAGTCAGTACTGAAACATTGTAGAATTTCTTACAGTTTCTGATAATATGCTAAATTTATCAGTTTGTTAATGTGAAAATTAAATGTAAACTCATAAAAGTTGCTATGGTATCAGTCTATGTTTTATGTTATTATATATTACGACAATTTGATATTTCAAACATGCGGTTGCCCATTAGTATGACTTAAATTGGTCTACTATTGAATTGATTTAATTAGCTTTTATTAAATATTAATAAATTTCTTGGAATAAACTTTAGCAAGAATTACAGTAATTTACACAACTGGGTTTTTATATATTCTAAATTTGCTGACCTCAATTAGCACGTTTCCACTTAATAATAACATTTTTACAGACAAACAAGGATTTCAAAAAATACTTGGCTTCATATAAATTTATAGTTTTTAGTTTTGTGTAGGTAGCAACGTTCGACAGAATATCTTATTACTGCAAGTCTCCTCTATTTCATTTGAACGTTCACAGAAATAAATAAGGAATTAATATTTTTATATTACTCCTGTAACTGATATGAATACATGAAACTCTCAACAGTTTATATTTAACGCCAATACACTGATAACATCATTTGTTTATCAGAAAATGCCGTTATATTATTTGTTAAACGGGAAGATTTTAGATGCGGTCCTGGACTAGACGAAAAATAATAGGGGATACTCTATATGGGTCTGAACAAACGTTCCCTCGTCCACGTTAGCTGCCCATTTGCCTATGCTTACCTGGCCGTAGTTGTCTCACGTAGTTTTACAAGAATAGGTTAACCCTTCATATTATTCTAATTATCGCGAATCGGTACCCACTAGTGCTGCTTCTATTGTACTTCTTTATGCTAACTTATTAGCTATTTTTCAATAACCGACACTACGGACTAATCACGAATACATAGAAGAATTATTCACTAATATTTTAAAGAACAAAGGTGTATTTTAAAATTTATTTCTGAAGCTAACTCAAATACATATTAGAAACAGCTTTACGATCCTAGTAATCAAAAGCTGCAAAAAAAATAAGTATTTCGTCATCATCGGAGCTTGGGCTAAAATTACAAGTGTAATTTAAGTAGCTAAATTACTGTTTGTTGTATTGTTAGATAAAAATCGTACGGACAAGAGGATTAATTTCTGCATCCTGAATATCGTGTTTAAAGTACAAATTGCACCCGATTTTTTGTTCAACAATAAACTACACAATTTACATTCAAACTTTTACCAATTTTTTTCTGTTATAAAAAGTCGAATGCCAGTCCCACTTAAAAAAATGTATTTATTTTTTCCCAGAAAATGAATATTTTATTACGATTTATATAATTCTCACTGAAGTATATAACTTTATATTCATTTTGTATTAATTCAATAGAAAAACAAACAAATGAAAAAATTCAACTATTTCCAGATTTGTAACTTTAAATCGTGATAATAATCTAATTCAAATTACTTGATAAAATACCTCAAGCTGTCGGCTCTCGCATCATCATATTATTTCAGCTAAACTAAATTTTTTTTTTTCAGTATATTACCCCCGACAATTAAATTTTAAAAAAATTAAAAATAGAAATATTTTACGACGTATGCGTGGACTGAATTTTGGGGATGCCAGTGGTATAATTTCAGAAAGTATATTCATTTTCTTATAAAATTCCTTGGGAAAGATGTTAACCAATAATTATAAATTATTAAATATAATTCAACTTAAATTGGGAATTTGGAACCTTTGGCTTTCAACAATGTTGAAGAATATCGTCTGATGATGCTAACATAGTTAGCGAAACGTACGTAGAGTGATAAAAAAATGTCATTTTTGTCAGTTGTGACGATATTCTTCAAACAAATTTAATACAAAATGAAAATTAAAGCAGAATTTTTCTCCCTTGGATATATTTTCTTTTATTTAAATTTTAAAGTGATTTACGATACTGGAGAATAGCAACATGTCAGAATATGTCACACTTTTTCAGTTATTTAAAACAAGCACTAGACTAAGCCAAATGCAAACCAGTTACTATTTTTTAGTTACTGTAAAAAAAGCACTAAATTGAGCCAAATGCAAATCAATCACTATTTTTTAGTTATTAAAAAAAGAGCAGTAGAATAAGCCAAATAAAAAGTCGCTATTTTTTAGTTTTTTTTTTAAGGACTTGACTGCCTTTGTAAAATTATAAATATTTGTTGCCTACTGTAAATTGCCTATGTGCCGAAATGTCACTTAATAATAAAAGGTTCCTATCAACTTTGTGCCAATTTTAATCCAGTTACCTCTTGGATATGTCGATTTGGGATAGGTCTATTAATATACTTAACAGAATTATTAATATATTATGCATGTTATTGATTAATTATCGTTTACCGAAAAAACTTTTAGAACTTATTTTAAATATACAATTTTAGGAGTATTACATGTATTATTTTTTATGGCGATTAACCACAAAGTCGCTCAGTTTACTTGGCCGTTTAAATAAAAACCTAAGAAGTATTTTAAAAATATCAATTCGCTATTAAAATAATATTTTCAAAGATAATACATATATGTTAGGTATTTTATTGAGAAAATAAAAGAGTTTAATAAATTAATTAATAAACATAAACATTTCATTAATTCTTTAAAAATGCACATAATAATTTAATAAAAATATTAAAAATTATGCATTAATGTTATTGGAATGAGCCAAGTATTTATCAACCATTGTCATGGTTCTAGCCAGAGGACAAATACAGAAAGAAACCGACAATAGTAATAAAAGGACAGAAACATTAAATTACCGGTAATAAACATAAAATGTCTGTACACTTTGGCAACTTTTATTGAATTAAGGATCAATGGTAGAAAAACAGAAGCGCAAAAAGAGTAAACATAATATTAAGACGAATTTGCATTTAATTTTTTTTTATTTACCATTCAGAATTAATATTATATTTTCATATTTACAGAAAAACATTTAAAACTTATACCTACAATAAATTTAATGTGTGTTCACCCAAGTGAAATTCTACCCGTCCGAAATTTGTCGGATGATTAGAAGAGAATAGTTGTACTGCCAATTCATATGGTTTCTAAATTCTACGAAACATTTTTTCACCAAATTTGAATTTCACTGTCCTCTTGTTCAATGCACATTACAATAAGCACGCGATAGAGAGCATATTGTGAGGAGACTTTTAAGTACTAAGTTCCCCGATCCTCATGGTAAAGTTTTACCTAATTTTGGCCATATTCCACCCCAAAGGGTATTGGAGGATTCCTGGCCAATCTTCTTCATAGTAGATTTGGGGACGAAAGTCCTTTTTATGTTTTTCATTTTTTTTTGTGGACTAGGTCCTTTTTGTATTTTTTTGTTATTTCTTTATACAACGGTCTATTTGGTGCGGTTTTCCCTAAACAAAAGACATTATAAGAAATTGATTTTACAAGATATTTGTCTGTCGCTGTTTGTCAAAAAAACCAAGTTATTGCCTCTTTTGGTGAGCGTGTTTGCCAGGCTTGTCATCTTCGTAGCAATTAGTTCCTTGAGTTGTTGGTTAGAGTGACTCTGTAAGTCGCCAAATATCCGTTCTGCCGGTCACTCAGGGTGTCTGAAACCCTGGTGGATTTTAGATCCCTGAATATCCAACGGTTGGCCACATACCACGGTAGGTTTGTGGCTACCCGTAAGCAGATATTTTGTTGACTTTGGATACGTTGTCGATTTATCGTGTACGTTTGTCCCCAAACTAAGGACGCGTATATAGCAAGTGGAATAATAATGAGCCTTAGTTTAGTTTTTATTGATAATTTACTCCTTCTATAATAGGTTGCTCTCGCTTCCTTGGTTTTATGTTCGGTGAACGTTAGACCTTTATCGAGAGTAACTCCCAGATATTACACTTTACCTTCCATTGGGTATTTGTGCCTACAATTTCCAGTCTCTTGTCTGGATTTTCTCATCATTTTTTGAAGTAGTTGCCTTGGGATTTATCTGCGTTGATCCAGGTTGTCTTGAAGGTGTTCTTTCCCTATGTGAGGCCTAAGGCTGCGTGCAGCGACTGTTGTGTCATCTGCTGCATACAAGCTGAGCATTGTGTGTGGAGATCGTAGAATGTCTGAGCATATAGTTGAGGCGATATTACTGCTCCATAGAGTACTCCTGATTCCATTACTCCGTAATCTGATAGATCGCGTCCCATCTATCTGTCGGACAGGAATAAGTGGACAAGTTCAACCAGTCTTAGGATCTGTGCCTCAGTCGAGTGTTCGGCACGAAAGCCGAATAGCTCTCAGCTGGTATGACATTTAGTAATTCTGTCTCATTCATCAGACGTTTTATGATTATCCTCTCATCGATTTTACTCACACCAGGAAGTGTAGACTGATTGGTTTGTAATTTTACGAAAAACTGCGATCTTTTCCATGTGTAGGCACCATGATCACATCAGCTTTTTCCATCTCTTAAATCTTAATATTCCGTTCATTATTGTGTTAAGTCCACTAATGCTGTGTTTGAAAAATGTTTGATTATTCTATTTGATACCTGATCACATCCTGGTGCTTTTTTCGCTGAAATGATCTTGATTATATCCCTCACTTCTTTTGGTGAAGTCTGGGATATGACCAAATCTGGGTTTACCGGAGTATTTATGGTTTGAAAAGCTTCCTCGAGCTCGTCTACAAAGTCGCCGTCTTCATCCAAAACATTAGACTCAAATGTATTTTACAAAAATATTTTACCTAACCTAACAATCAATTCGTAACAATAATTTCACTCCATTAACTCTAAACTTTAAATTATGCAAAAATGGCAAAAAATGGAAAATTGTCCACAAATCGGCATGACTATGTATATTCCCGGCTGGCGTTAGGATTAACATTTTACACGTCCATTTCTATTAACATTATCTAAACGTTTCTATATCCACTGTATCAGGATAGATCAGTCTCTACATAAATTTATTCCATGATATATATTATTTCCTTCCATCCTATTATTCTTTTTCTTCTCTGCACTAGAATCGTTTATTACTTGATGTAACTATTTATTCCCAGGTATATCTTCCGTTCTGCTTTCCAATTGATTATTATGTGTATTACCGCATCTTTTTATTCTGATATTGCTCTTAATTCATCAATAATACTCTTATTTTGTCCTCTTGTTTAAAAAATATTACTTTTGATTAGTTGTCTTAAAATCCCTCCGCTTTCTCTATTGCCAAATACTTGTTCAGTTCTTCAAATACACGCCTTTCCACTGTAATTTTTATATGTGTTCTATGCTCAATATTTTTAATTCATTATTCATATTGTTTATTAATTATTAACAACATAAACCATTGAACATTATAAATAATATTACTGTTATTGCTTAAGCTATTGAACCTTGCTGCATAAGAAAGAAATTTGTCAACCTTGCCAATGACATTGTAGAAAATACTGAATATTTTTTGTTGTTTCTAATCTTCGACTTGGATAATATCCCGTCTTAAGAACAAGTTTATTATATTAATTTACCTAATTGGCATTACCCTAATCATGCAGTTTATATGCAACCTCAGAATTAGTTTCAATGTTAACTAAGCTTCAATCACTGAAAATTTACACGAAATTAATTCAGCGTTACTATTAGTAATAACATTCTCATGGAGACTATTACTAGTACAAAAAAAGATGCACTTAATTAGAGCCCGTACAGGATGTTTACTTCTATCTCGGGTTCGAGTAAAATTAGAAAAATACGTACTCAAAATGCAAATTCCTCACTAGTCTTTAATTGTCATAAAAATCAAAATTTGTTAATATCATAAGGACTAAAGATTTCAGATACATTGTCATGAATATGTATAATTTTTATTATTAAAAATAAAAATTACTTAATCTTTATAAAATGATTACAATATGTATTAAAGTGTAGTTAAAAAGACGCGGAAGATGAAATAACGTAAGAATTTGATAAATATACCTAACATTAATGAGTCTTGATTTTGTAATTTTCTTTAAAAGACGCATTAAGTAAAAGCTCTTTCATCTTAGTATACCTTTGGTAAAATCTAATCTTTAGAATTTGTTACAATAATCGTGTATAAATCATTACTGAAAAAATAACCTACGTACGAAACGTGTGATTAAAGCTCAGAACTATTAGCGACCATCCGGTTTTGAAAATAATAGTCTACCAATTGATATATAGCCGATTAACCTGTTAAGTAGTTTAAAAGTAATTACAGCCTACCGAGCTTGGTTTTTGAATATCAAAGTGTAGCACAATTTTAATGAAAATTATACCTTATATAGCAGTGGGTAGTCCTTGTTGGTTACATTTTATAATAATAACTCATCTAGGTACGCATTTTAATACTAAGAAAATCTTGGAATGCTTAAAGACTACCAAGCTATAATTTCTGTCTTCTTTTCGTATTATTCAACCCCAGGGCCATATTTTTGCAACAATAATTAGTATTTTTTCAATTTAAATTCGAAACATAATAATTACAAATTTAAATAAATTATAATCCAAATTATTTTTCTTTTAGTGGCGTAACAAACCTAACGAAAAGATGATTATTCCTAAATTAAAAAAATAAGCACTGTTTGATTTAGAAAAATCACACAATCTGACTTTTAATGTTAATTATTTAGAAAAACTAATGAGCAAAATAGTTTTTTTAATAAGTTTAAATTTTAGTGAATATTTTAATTCAAGACAAATATTTTGATAATAAATTGCCATGGAATAAGTCATTATTTATGTTTATTTGAATAGGATCGTCATCTAAAGGTAACTGTCGAAAGTATTTTAAATCTCACCGTTATATATTTTGCATTTTACGGCATAATATTGAGCAATTTTTACGTTGGAACTTCCTCTCACGCCTTATTTGCATTTACCTGATGTTGTGCAATGGATAAATATTTTCTGAGGCCCATTCACATCTGATACATTTCAACGGTACTGATTTATTTAATTTTATGCGCCAGGTATAACACGCATTGAAGTAGCGAAATTATAAGTATCTGCTATATATCTCTTTTGACAAGCTTTACTCTGTCATGCCTTTTTGCAATACGTTTACGAGCGTTATACTTCTTTCTATTGCATGTAATTGTTTAATAACTGCAATTTATAAACATTTCATGCTTTGTAGACTTCGCTAAACTTTTAAATAATCGGAAACTGCGACTGCGGTGCCGACACCGTTTACAATTATCACAAGACTTGTTAGTTTTTAAACAATTATATACATTCTCTCAGGAATATGTTTTGTGCTGCTGTAATTAGACACTTTTATATATTTTTTAAACACGTCACGGGATGTTAACGTTTTACTTATTTAGTCATATGATTTCAGGTATAAAGATTAAAAGATATGTATGCGCCATGACAGTAGGTCTTCTTTATTTTTAAACTTCTTAACACGTTGATCGCATTGAGATTTCATCATTTATGAATAGCTTTTGTATTTTGTATTTTTTATGTACTGCACTTGTTTTATAATAAATCGTTGATAGTCAAAACAACTATTGAATTTCTGATTTAAATACTAGATAATTGAAAAAATGACATTGAACTGTAAATAGAAGTCGACGTTTTAAAACATCAAAACTGAAATATTATAAAACTATATGAAAAGTATTTAATTTATACGAAGTATAAGTTTATGTCAAAGAGTCGAAACTATCGACAACTCTTTCGCGATCTAATTATTGGTATTGAATTCTTGTAGGTAATTGATATTTACAATAAATATAAATTCATTTGAAACATTACAATAATTGCAATGCTGAACTCAATCAACTGTTGCGGAATTTTATGCAGTTTATACATGTAATAGATTTCCCGTTGACAGTTTGGTATAGCTAGTCGATCATCAAGTTAAAATATGATTGGAAAGTGTTAGTTTTGATCTGAATTCCATAGGTGCCCGCAAAAATACCAATAATTATTCACGTTTAATTAGTAGTAAATACGTAAAACGAGGTTTTTTAATTGGCTGTTCACCGATTCATCAATATTCTTCATGGCGTGCTTGACGAACAGTGAAAATGCCTTGTAGCAAAATTTAATTATTTCGTACACCATAAAAAGTAGCTCGATACGTTTTTTACTCGATACCATACGGTTAATTAAATCTTGGTTCATATCAGAGATTGAAAAATCTTTTTTCCCACACTCCGAACCTATTTTTAACGGGGCATATAAATAACCAACCAGTTTTCAGTATTATATTAATTGATCGGCCAAGATGGACTTTACTTTTTTATCATTGACAATATCAACTGCATAAAATTACGAATTCATTGTCCGTCATCATTAATTTAACTTATTTGATACACTCTATATGTTGACAGTATCAATATCAATAATTTGTTACCATTAAAAGGACAGTAACAAATATTCAATTAATTTTAATTTTGTCAATCCACGAATAACACAAAAATAACAGGATTATAAACTAATTTCATATTATTTTGGACCCAAAACTTTTCTTTATTATCCACATTAATACTATTTTTGTTTAATTGATCATATATTCATATAATCACTTTCATACAAAAACATAAAAGATATACTAGTTTATTGTTAGTATACTAGATAAATGTTTGATTTGATGATATACGCCTTCTAAATTATTCAATTCTGTTTAATAAAAGCCCAACATGATTTTTTTAATTATTATATAATTATTGTCGGCTCAATAAAATTAATGAACATCTCTATCAAAAGAATTGATTTTTTGTATGAAGTAATACATTCGGAATGACTTGCATTTTATATCAATATGATTATATCTATTCTTGATTTTTATTATATATTGTATATTAATTTTAATACAAGCAATATCATCACCTAGGATAGGGCAATATAAGTATGATGTATAGCGTTTAAAAAAAATTCGTTTAGAAAACTAACCTACTTGTGTAAAAAAATAATAAATTTACTTCCAAAATGGTCTTAAAAATTAATTATTTTATTTCAGGTTAATTCAATTTAAATAATATTTTACTGTAAAAACTGATTTATCAAACACATTGCCTTTACATAATTTTTATTACTATTATTTTTCTGACTCTACACTATTATAAAAGTATTTCTATACCTATCTATTCCACAATAATTTTTCATTATCAATATTACCTTCTTGGTACACACTGTATGTCTAAAACTTTATTAAATAATTAATATATCAGATAAGCACTATAAAATAATTTTTACTGTACTTATAACCAACATGTTATAATATCTTAATTATATATTTTCGTACCTGCCATATGTCATTGAGTTATCATCATAAGTGATATCGATATCCATTCATAAAGAGATTGATGTATAAGAGTGTTGAAGGTAGAAGTACAGCATCACATCTTACCTGCTATGCACAAACACAATAGTTTCATGCATGCACACCTTTCACGCATAACACACAGAAACATACCTCTCTAAAAAACGACCTTTTGTTACCCGCATTCTAAGATACCTTGTGTTCCTTCCTTCATCTTGTTGAGCACATTAAAATTTTGCACCGTTCGGGCACATAAACATTGAACGAATAAAAAAGCAACATCACGGGGTTCATTGTATCTTATCAAAAGTTACAGGGTCATCACAGCTGGGGAATTTTATAGCTCATTATGACCTTTCCTAAATTTCATATTTAATAATAATAATATTAGTGTTAATAATGTGAATTATTTCCGATAATTTCAAAATTGCTGCAATTATCTATTGAAACAGCTATTATTCCTCAGAACATGAAGGTATTAAGGTTACACCAATTTTTAAGGTAAATTTATCAATAAATTCTGAAATTCTAGAAAATACTATATGAACAACCATGTATATAAATATTAAGAATCAATAAAATATTTGTACAAACCACAATATGAAGTCAATGAAGTAATACAGAATGAGCAATTTGTTGATTATGTGTATGACTTTAAAACAAACTTCCAGAATATTCCAGAATCAGGAAAATATTACAGACAGACAAGTAAGGATGCATTGGATCTGTAAAAACGAACAACATAAACACAAAAGAAGAAACTTTAGAATTACTACTCAAGTCGCACTTTCCTGAATGTAAAATTAATCCGGTCCAATACAAGAGAACAAAAGTAACAAGGCACTTGTTTCTATTGTCTCAAAAGCAAACTGGTCTCTTACAAATAAAATAGTGAATAAAATGAAACTTGTATAGGTTATAGATTATTTTAAACCATACAAGAGGGCTGGACCGGTACTTCAAAAGGGACAGGAAAGACCGAAGGGGACACTGCGTAGTCTATTCCGAGATAGCGTAGCTCTCTGATATGTTCCAAAAAACTGGCGGTGATCTTTATTCCCATAGGTAGGAAAGTATTTTACGAGGAAAACAAATCTTTTAGACCAATCAATAAGCCTAACATCATTTCTCATAAAAACTGGAAAAATTTCTTGAGATACATAACTGATGATGTGTAACGGAATAATCCGATACACCGGTGCAAATGTGGTTACTAATCCAGAAAGTCCTGCGATTCAGCCATAGATAAACTTGCTCAAAAGGCTGAACAGGCATTGAAAATCAAAGAAATAGGTATCACTAGGAGCATTCCTACACATAGAAATCTATGAATAGGCTTGGCGTAGCAGATTGTGGGTTAATTCACACTCAGGCTTAGAATCATTATCAGTTCTCTCTTTAACACAAGATAAATCTCAGTTGATACTTGTATTTTCCCTATAGTTCACTCTCTTACGAATGAACCTCAGAACATAAAGCTTGGTCAATGAAAAGACGGCTATTATTATTTTTACTATTATTTCAGGCGACTTACTGATGAGTGACAAAAGGCGAATATTTCAAGACGTTAGTATCAGTCCCGATGTTATTGATAAAAATGTTAAACAACTATGAACCGAGATTAGATCCCTGAGGGATCCTCGACTTAGCAAAGTCTTAACGTCAGAGAACGGAAGTAGGAATAGGATGTATAAATCATTAATTAATAATAACAGTGGTAGAATTAATCCAAAAATAAGTTATTTTTATATTTACCAAGGAACTTATGTAGATGTTGACACATGAAGAGGTAACTAATGCCTGAGGTACATACAAGCTTTTATGTCTCGATAGTATAATATTGAATAAATAAAAATTTTATTTGACCACTGAGGCACCATATTTAAATAATTTGATTTCAGCATAAAATTATGGTAAGAAGGTAACTTGTTTTAGTGCATTGCTTACTTGATAAATAGCGTAAAAAATGCTCTTGCGATTTTTTAAAAACCAAAATTCAATCAAGTATCAGTTTTAATTATTTTAAAACATGTTTAATAAACATTTAAACTTTTATCTATTCATTCTTAATTTTAGTATTAAATATAACAATTATATTAGTAATGATAAATAATTACTAATATAACATTTTAAATGTTGAAACTTATACAGTGCTTAAGTTGGAACCATTTGGGAAACTTTTTTATTATTAATTTTATGCAAAAAAGTTATTTCTCATAAAAAGTTGTGCATGGTCTAAAACCTAAAATTCAATCATCAGATATCAATTTTTTGTAGTCGTATACGAGGTGTGTTAAAAAATATCATTTATGAATGTGAAATGTTCAAGTAAACTAACTTATTTTTGTCAATATCCCAAATTGTTATAAGGAAAATTTGATCAGAATTGAAAACTACATTCAGATATGCAGTCATTTCAATTTTCTTTAAAAAATTTGTATTTTTTCAAAATATCTACAATAACATAATAACATTTTAGTTTTATTTTAGAGCAAGATTTGTTACTTAGATAGACCGGGCTAAATTTTTAATACCCAGTTTTCAACTCTAAATAATAGTTTTTGAAATTATCAAAAATAAAAGTACTTTATTCTTGAAAAAATTCGCATTTTTCGACACCTTGTATATGACTAAAAAAAATTGATATCTCATGATTGTATTTTAGGTTTGAGACCATGCACAACTTTTTATCAATCATAAAACCAAAAAAGTTGGTTAATATTTTTCTACGAGTTTTTTTTATTAACAGCAAAATCATTCTAAATGTATAATTAAAATTACAGTGCATAATAATGGACCACTAAGACATAAATTATTTAATGGTATAAAAAGATAATATTGAATCGAAAAAGAATTCCTGTGAATATTTATATTTATTTCCATTTACATTACATATGAATTAAAGTAAAATACAGTTATGAATTTAAATTCGCTTCAGTAGGGAGTGTCCCATCTCTTTTTTGTTTCCATTAAGGTAGTTTTGCCAATATGAATTTATCGGTTTTACAAATTTTAATGTTATTTCTATGTTTCCTTATCATAAAGTTATCTTGATGTCTCTCCTAAATAACGTTTAATCACTAATTTATTTAACCGTGTGTTTCTTTTCGTACCGTATGATATCCAAGAAACACGACGAAGAAGAGAATTCTGCCTCAGGTTTTATGCGTTAACAAATTTATTCAAGGAATTAATTTAGTGGGAATTCATGTTACGTGAAGGGTAAGCGGATCAAATCGACCATTTGAAAGATATAAGAAACTTATTTTAAGATAAATTTCGTAACTTGATTTATTATTGGTTTTAATTGTTATAGTTTAGGTAGAAATAAAAAAAAAATTATATTTTATTTTAATCCTTAATAAATTACCAGCTATAAAGTGTCTAAAAAATTAGTCAATGCTTCTGTGTCAAATTAATTATTAATTATATCCGTTCTTAATTCCCGACTAAAAAGGTCTTGCTCAATGATTTCAGCTACTATTATTTGACAATTAAAATACCGAACGTTATTTATATAGTCATAATTACGGAGGAAATACTCTTGCCTCTTGGCGTTAATATAGCTGACGTTATAAATGATTTATCCAAATTTTAAATGACACTTGGGCTAAATTATGAGTACCGCATATCATATAATGAGAGAAGGAATTCGTCCACTATCATTACAAGACGGAAAAAAGACAGCCTATACTTTTTTTATAAAATCTTCAGTTCAAATTAATCGTAACCGGATGTTGCCAAGCCAATTTTCACTCGGTAATGGCTGACTTTTAAAATGTTTATCGATGGACTTATGTCGATAATATCTCAGCGTTGTATTACTAAAACACTATGTGCCTTAATTATAAAGAAGTGATTAGTTTTAATTTAATATTGAAAGGATATTTTCATTATTGAAACGTTAACCTGTAAATTTCTCAAATGAATAATTGGCCTTCAGTAAGAGATTCTAATTTAAATTTAAAACTTAGTTGAAAGCTTCTGAACTTACAAAGAAGCAAAAATACCCTTGATATTAATTATTTGGATATACGGAATAAACAGGTTGAAGAATATTATCACCAGTAATCAAAAATTCACGTTTAAAAAAAACATAAAACAAAAACTTAAACAGTTTATCTAACATAGTTAGCGAAACGTATGCCAAGTGATTTTTAAAAAAGTGTAATATTATATAATGGTGACGGTATTCTTCAACATTGTTGATAACCAAAACTTCCAAATTTTGAATTCAAAACGTTCAAACATATTTTAACAAATTTTCTTTATTTGTTAAAAAACCCAGCAATAAAATTAAAATGTATATTTTTTCTGTATTTATCGCATATTTATTTTGTATGGTCTAATCGAAAATTATAATCTACACTCTAAATTGACACTTGGAGTTAATTATGACTATCGGCTTTAACGTTTTAGGAAACAAACTTACTTTTCAAAAGAATTTTATAAATTTAATAATAAATAATAGTAATATTTTATGCAAATTTTTTATCATCTGCTCATCTCTATTAAAAGATTGCTAGTATAATTTAATTTGCTTAAATTAAATTTATTATGTCATCCAAAATACATATAACGTAAGAAAAATAATTTATGCACAAAATATTTTTTATTAGTCCATAAACCTTAATATTAATAAGAAAATAAATTTTCTTTGTCCGAAAAATATATATAAATTTTGTTGTTTCTTAAACAATTTTTTTACTTTGCCGGTCCCATCGAAGGGAAGGTATAGTGAACGATTAAAAACATCGAGATATTTTTAAATTTAAATAAATAAAACAACGTTTTAAGATTTCCACAAAAATAATAACAAAAGTTATTAATTTAATAGTGACTAGTTTCGTTACATAGTAACTTCATCAGACTAATATTATTTACAAGAAAATCAAGAAATTTATACTAAAACAACTAAGAATTAAATTAGCTCTCTAAAATTATGAGGGCTTAACCAAAAGCTATTAACAAACGTTCAAGCAATTAAAAACTAAAGAGAATTTAAAATAATTTAAAAAATACTTTAAAAGAATATTTGTCAAAAGGATTAAGGTATTAAAAGAGATTTAAAAGTGGCGAATTGTTAAGGTTAAATACAGTTAAACATCGAGATATGTCTGTCTGTGTATAATCTTCCACTATAACTTCCGAACCGTTTGAAAAATCAAGCTGAAATTTGGTATGAAGGGTTTTTGTGTGCCTCAATGCGATCATTAGTTTTGGTTTAAATTTTTAACTTTTTTAAATTTTAAGGACAAACAATACACTTTGGTACAAATTGTTTTATTTCAAAGTAATGGACCATTAAATTCCCTACAATTTTTGTATAAAACTTTTTTCAGAATTTCCACTACTTGGGCCACTAGAAGGCGCGAAAAAATGTGCATGTAGGTTTTCCATACTTTTTCCAGATTTTGAGGAAGAACAATGCACTTTAATGCAAAATGTTCTAGTTGTAGAGCATCAAAGTATCTTTAACTTTTTTTGAATTCTTCATAGTTTCGCCGCTAGAGGGCGAAAAAAATGAACATGTAGAATTTTTTGCTTTGATTAAATTTTGAGGACAAACAGTGGATTTTTGTGCAAAGTTGTAGAGCATAAAATTTCCTACAACTTTTTTATCAAACTTTTTCCCGAATTTCCAAATAGTTTTCACCCACAATTTTAGCAGTTCCTAATTGTAGCAGTGTACTATGTCAACATTGAAATACCAACTCGGTTGACGTATTCACAATCGGCTCGCTATCTTAAATGTGTTCCATAAATTAATGTAATGCTTAGTATTTTGTAATTAAAATAATCCTGTTCTCTACAGCCGAGCTGGGAAAGTTTTGGGGTAACACAACCGATTTTTTCAATGCTGTCTTCTTACGTTTAATAGCAGTGGGTTACGGTTGCAAATTATCTGTTTTCTTTGAAATTTTTAATTTTCAAACCCAGTATCAATATTAATTTTTTTTTCTTTTCATTGTAATTTCAACTTCCTCGCAACAAAGCCAAACAAGTAAGATTAACAAACAGAGTAGTTTACATATAATAAAATAAAATCAAAATTTTATCATTTCATAAACATTTTTAAATAAGTCCTTTTTGAAAAATGTCCGTTACATTTGATAGAATCTACCCTATATATTATATAATATAGAAAAGTATAGCACAAAATGATCATATATCTAAAGACAGTAACGATGTTACCGGTTTTCTTTTATATGTATAAACCACAGTTAAGATATTATTATCAAGATCCTGAGTCCTTTCAGTAAGGACTCGTTAAACCGGTTGTTAATTTGTTGTGGTGCAAAAGTAATACAAAATCAGTCAAGTGGTTGACCGAATTTAAAACCGGGAAAAGTTTTCACTGTTATTTATTAGCTCAATCGAATTTGTACAGGATGGTTTTCATATATGGTTTTTTATTTTATAAAAATTGGAACATTTATGGTGTTATTTTATTAATCGATGTTTTTGATTAATAATTTCATGTAACCTTATGTGTTGGAATAATTTATGATCGTTGTAATTACAAACAATATCAAATTGCACAATTATATGAGAGAAATTTATTATTTTTTATTGCAACACACCCAAGTATCAATCATAAATAATATATTTACCGCAGTTTAATAAATATAATGAGAGTTTCTGTTCTGAACTATTTTCCCATTATTAAAAATGTTATCAATTTTTAAGGCACCTAAACTTTTATAATTCTTGTAATTGAATCAATTTTTATTATCTTTGTAACGAGAAATAATGTGGTCCATTTTAAGCCCTAAAGCAGGAGGAATATTAATTATGAAAACAACTTTTTGAAAAGGAATTTAGAAAAAAGTGTAATGAAAAATGACCGTGACATATTTGGTAGGCAAGAAACTTTCATTGAACCAATCTGTCAATTAAGCATGAACATGAGCGCTTATTATCATTTATAAACATTATAACACGTTTTTTATTCATATATTTAATTTTGTTCTCCAACGCTTTCTGTAATCAGGAAGCTGAAACTGTCAACTGATTTTATATACGGTATGTTTACAGTTATATATTCACACCCTGTATTCGGTAGACATAAATTTAAAATAACCAATTATGATTCTTTTGTGTATTTTGGTAGTGTCATTCCATTATATATGGAGATACGTTAGTATAAATAAAAAGGGTATAAAAGAAGATTCAGGTAGAAGCCTCATTATGATTCCAGCCACTAAAAAGCGTAGGAGCTGATTTGATGCAGATGTGGAATTTTTATATTTCACATTATTTGATAAATGTACATATTTTGGTCACGGTTTCGTATTTTCCGTTTTACAGCATTTAAATAAGACTTATCGGCCTATTAACTGTAGATAAAGCATTAATCTTTTGTGCACATGGAATTTTAAGTTAAAAAATCATTTATATATTTACATATTATTTCTAGGCACGACAATTTAATTTTAATTAATCTAAATGAAAATATCAATCTTATACTTATAAATATTAAGTTAGGACAGTTTTAAATCCTTCTGATAAGTATTATAATTAAAAGATTTAGCTAAATCTTGTAAATGCCAACTCAGCTATTATAAATTAATCTTTCGCTGAATTAAAATCTGACTTTCCCGCTGTCAATATCGACGAATAAAATCGATCGATCTAATTAAGTCCATCACTAAAAAAGGAAAAAATCTCTTGATAGATATAAAGTAAACATTAAATTGATTGGCAGTAGCCCCACAGATTTTACTTAGAATTAATGATTAATAAATTAATTTAGCCATCAATGAGGTAAACTATTTATGTAGATTAATGCCTCTAGGCATCGTTGCTTAGCTTTTCGGTCTCTTAATAATTTAATAAAGGCGTAAAAAAGAAATAAATCAAAACAATCAATTGCACAAAAAGATTTTGACATATCGAGGCGCTTGTAGATTATTCCGTTGAGACAGGTTTATTTTTAATTAGTCTAGTTATAAATCTATTTATTATATACGGGGTTATCGGTATCTTTATTGATAAATATTTTACATTATAAATTTAAACGTGAAATTATTTAGTAATTTTAATTAAAAGACAAAATATTATTGGATAGATTTTTTCTTTTAAAATTATATGGTAAATTGATTTGTTTATTAGGAATTTGGTTTAAAACAAAAACACCTACACTGAAACTTCATGTGAAATATTTTATTATTCATAGTGTAAATTATCTTTGCACGATTTTCGTGTCCAAAAAAAAATATTTTACTATTAAATAAATCGAAGGATTGATACAAATGAACTGTTTAATAAAAGCAGTGATTATCTTATGTTTTTCTTCATAAACATCTGGCCAAATGAAGGGGGGAACAATCCCATCCAAGTTATTGAATACATTATTTTCTTTTTTAATAATTTTTTGGGTTCCTACAAAGTAACTAAATTTTCCATTTCGTGAAGTATATGAATATCATAAAATGATTAGAAACTTTTTTATTTATTTATTTTAAAATTTATTGAAATTTTTAACTTTTTAGTGAATCTCATAGTCGGAGAGCTTACGACACATTTAGACCACGGATTTGAGCCAACTAGCTATAAAGCTTAAAAGTGCCGTTTATAATAGTTGTTAAAGGAATGGTGAGTCTGGCTGACATATACAAGTGGGACAGGGTAAAAGTAAGGTAAAATATTTGTGAGAAAAAATATAACTGACCCAGCCTGAAATAACACAAATTATAGTCTATTATCAATAATAAGCGTAATATATCAGTGGGAGATCATTTGAGTGGGGTGATATGGAACCAGACCACCCCAATGATACCACGCTGACAAGTACAATTTTTTTAAATAAGTCAAAAAGCCAGATCATTTCGGTGGTGGAAAAACCTGCCAGATACTAAAATATTCCCTAAGATAGAGTGAGGCCGAAGTCGGGAAATAATGAATGTGTGAAAAAGCGCTCATCGGCAGTGTTTTGGAGCTAAATAAATAAATACTTTTTTAAATGTTAATAATTACGTATAATTCGCGAAAAAAATGTTTTCAACATATACTCACAATTTTTATCTTTTATATTTCTTTATATTAATTGACTGGTATGAATAGAATTAAGTCACAGTAATTTTTTTTTGGTAATTATTCTTCCACGCAAGATAATTATTGTTGGGAACAATTAATTTTATTTTAAGCTTATATTTCTGTATTGCTTGAAAAAATAGCAATGTTTTTGGATAATTTACGCAGTATTCAGCATGTTTGACTAACGTTTATTATAACCAAAAAAAAAATTACATACAAAATTAATAAGTAATAACAAATCTTTTTACACCGATGAATTTTTGATCTCTTTGATAATTTGGTATTATCTTTCTTTTCTTTATGCATTTTCAATAAAATATCGCTTTTAAGGACCCTCTATGGAAAACAGAGACATCGGAATTTACATGTTAAAACTGAATTCTCGATCTTAGTTTTCTCCGTCACCTTTGTACCAATTCATGATATATCATATACTAAAATATATACCAGACCTTCCTACGTATGCTAACGTTACTCTCATGTTCACATCGGTCCTTTAAAGGGTCCTGAAGTGGATTCAAACAAAGAGTTCTCCGGTGATATTAACGACCAATCAAAAGTTATAAAAAATTAGACAATCAAAGATGACAGACGTCTATTTAAAATATTCTCATCTATATTTCTATTATTTTGTATGAAAGTGAACATTAAAGAGACGTCTGTTATCTTTAATAGTCTATTTTTTACAACTTTTGATTGGTCCAAAATACCATTGGAGAACTCTTTGTTTGAATCCACTTCCGGTCCATTTAAAGGACCAAAGTGAACTTAAGAGTAAGGTTAGTATATGTAGGGCCTACATTTTGGTATATGATATATAACGAATCGGTACAAAGGTGAGGGAGAAAACTAATATCGAGAATTCAGTTTTTAACATGTAAATTCCCATATCTCTGTTTCTTAAGAGGGTCCTTAAAATGTATTTTCTATTTTTTAAACTTTTATTTGATAAAATTTCTATCGGTGTTATTCTTACTCCAAAAATATCATAACTGACGAAAGTCAAAATGGTCAGTACATCTGGTCAAACCATGTGAATGCTCTAAGACAATGAGAACGCAGCATATTAGAGTCCCAAGAAGCTGCCGATAAGCGCTCTCTCTCATATTCATTATTTCCCGACTTCGGAATCACTCTATCTTAGGGAATATTTTTTAGTGTGTCTGGCTGTTTTTCCACCACCGAAATGATCTGGTTTTTTGGCATTATTATTTAAAAAATGTACTTGACATGCTATTAAATTTTCAACGTTGGTCAAAAATATTTTTTATTTTTAATAAAATATCATTGGGGTGGTCTGGTTCCATGTTACCCCACTCAAATGATCTGCCATTGATATTGATAATAAACTATAATTTGTGTTATTTCACGCTGGGTCAGTAATATTTTTTAACACAAATATTTTACGTTACTTTTACTGTGCGCGGCACTTTTGAGCTATATTGCTAGTTAGGTCAAATCCGTGGTCTAAATATGTTGCCAGCTCTTGGACTATCAAAAGATTTTGAAATTGTTAATCATACAAATAGAAAAATGTATAGTTGGGAAAAATATTATAGCTGTCTTATTTTATTTAGTTAATAGCATAATACATTTTTTTAATTAAACAAACTAAAAACAAACACTGAAAATAGCTTTTTTTCAGCAAATAGTATAAAATTAAAGTTAAAATTAATTGTGGTCCTCCAAATATGATACAAAAAAACACTTTTACTGGCAGTTATGAATGTTATGTAGTGGATCGTTCCGGAATTTTAAGTGGTATCTTCTGCATCTGTTAGAATTGAGAATCTCTTACTTTAATATAATACACTTCTTGTTTTCCTGATTTTAGGCATCCGAAACTGATGTTAGGTCCAGAGCATCAGCAGCAAGATTTTGTAGTTTGTAGTTTTTATCAGCTAGGGACATTACCATGTGTATATCAAAGGTTTAGGCCTTATTGAAAAATAATTCTCGGATCTTGACATGTAGGTAAGTTAAAGACACCGATCAAGACCCGATCTCCTTTTTTTCTTAGAAGTGTAATTCTGATTACAGAGAATTTTAGGTGATGGTTATTGTTTCTTGGTAATCAATAACTCCAAATGAGTTTTAATGATATTTCCATATAAGCAATTTGTGTACTGGTGTCTGACTTCAGTGTTTGTCCGCTTCTGGTTCAGCATTCCAGCTTCTTGGAAATCTAAATTCTTATATGTGTCACCAACATCCAGCTCTTGCATGATATTACCATTAGAAAAAGTCTATCCCCATTTCTTAACTTTACTCTTTTGGATATGTATTATTATTATTTACGACCTTTTTATGACTAAGGTCTTAAATTATCAATATCGGGGACCTAGCATAAGAGTAATATAAAAATTTATAATTTGACGTAGATGAAAAAAAAATTTCGATTTCACTAAGCGTGTGAGAAAATGTGTTTGAGAAAGAAATTCCGTGCTGGTATCCATTAAATTATTTAAGCCTATTAGCAGCTTTCAAATAATAAAACTGATAATTCATGGTCTTTCCTAATTTTCTTGACATGTCCAAATGAAGTTTAGTAAATTTGTTAATGAGGCTTGCTTGTCAAGGTTATTTAAACTGTCGGTCGCATCATATTTTCAAAGATTTTTATTTCTTGGCTCAGACTTTTAAGGTATAGATTAATACTATTTATATAAGGAAGAACCGTTATGTTTAATATGTAATCTCGTATAAAACAAAGATCGATTAGAAGCAACACAAGACGGAAAAGTTTAGATACGATCATTTATATTAATTAAGATAATTATTTTCTTTTAATCAGATTTAAATGATGAATAGTTTATTTAATGTAGGTTAACTGTACAATTTTAAAACACTATTAGTGGAAACATATATAGATGATTGTACGGCGGCTACTGATCATCAGACCTCGAATTTTAAATATTATGTTTACCAATAACAAACTGCTCAATGAGATACAATTATGCAATGGCCTACCCAGTAAGGACCTGGTTTTTTAGTTGATATCATCCAAAATCCTAACGATCGAGAAGTACATATCGCAGCTAAGAACAATTTTTCTTACGAATAATTTGTATTTATTTATCATTTAGATTCTAAAAATGAGTGGACCTTAAGCATTGGCATTGTTTAATGTAATAAATATCTTACTTTCTTCTTTGCAAAACATGGCTGTTTTGTCCAATTAAATTTTAAATAAATAAAAATCACAATCTTGAAAACATGGGAATAATATTTGTTTATTTTTCTCACTAATTAGCTTATTTATTAGTTATTTGACGAAAGGTAATTAAATTCCATTAAATTTAGTTTTTCCCAAATATTTCTTAATTTGACCCAAAGTAGTGATCTTTAACAAGTCCATCGTCCATGGACAAGTGCCTGCTAGCTATTATGTGACATTTCCCTGGGCGGCAACCCATCCAAGTACTAACCATGTTCGATGCTACTTAAGTGTGGATATCGATATAAGATACCCTATAATATTTTTTCTAAATCGATTTTTGAAATAAATATTTACTTTAATGTAAAGATTTATAGTGCAATCAAAAATTTACTTAATGAATATTTTATCATAAATTTCAGACACGTGGAAAATTTCAAGGTTATTATTTATTAAAATTGTGTCAACTCATTGATAATGTTATAAATCAGAAATAATTTACTAAAAAAATTATTGGCCTGATTTCATAAAATACTGAAAATTTACATAATATTTAATGTGTGGTAAATAATGATAAATCCATTTCCATATTTCCTTCCTTTTATTAAGGCTATACGTAAATTATTAAAGTGTCGTATCCTAATTCATTTACCGTATGTCAAATATTTATATATAAAATTAATTAGCTATCAAATACTTGTTAATTAGTTTAGCATGCACAGTAAAAAACAAAGCAATAAAAATATTCTAAAAAAATTAAGAACATGAAAAAAGATCAAAGTTATTACGGATAAGCAAAGAATCCCAGGTTTCTGACTTTAAATATGTACATAATGTACATTTAATTATTTAATGAACATATAGTTAAATACCATAATTTATGATTTTTTGAGTAAATCCCCTTTAAAGAATAAGAAATGGAAGGAGGATCATTTTAAATTTGAATCGAATATCAATCGTTTTTAATTTATCGTAGAGGTCCAGATCACAGATAGTTTTTTATATATGATAGAATGTGAATAATATTTTTGTTATGCTCAAAGCTTGTAGAGCATGTACTTATTGATTGATGAATCCATATTTTCCAACAGTTGTGTTGCAACACGGATTTTTTTCCATAATTAAATTTTGCGTGCTATTTGATTTTGTACCGACCGACGAACATAATGTATTAAATTTACTGAAAATTATTAGTTCTTGTATCAGATTTTTCATCTCAAGAACAACACAACACGATCATGAATCCTGCTTTCAACGTGGGAGGTGCAAGTTGCTTTAATAAATATTTAATCGTTTTTATACAGTCCTGTAGTAGCCGGAGGGTGAGTAACTACTCGGATTTAACTATTTTTTAATCGTAACTTAAGGTACATCATATTTTAAACCTATAATGAAGGAACTAATCTAATTTAATCTGCAAATATGTTTTTAATGATTAATTTTTCTTTTACTATTTATGGTAAGTAAAAAGCAACAGGCACATAGTTAAAAATTATAGAAAATGAGAAAGAGCTATTCCCGACATTCAATATTATTATCTTAAAATAGTTTAATTAGCTAAAATACGCATTAATTTATACGAAATATATTAAAGAGCAATTGGTACAAATCAAATATAATTAAAACGAGCGACAGCCTTAGTCCACTCCTATTTATGATAATGATAAACAATATATTAATAAATACAAGGAAAAGGACAGAACAACTTCAAATTTTAATAGAATATAACCATAAAAATATATTCATTTATTAGCAATTGACGTCTATGACACTAAAGAAAAAAACAGGGCACGGACTCTAAGCAGTATTTACTGACTCTTACAGGTTTTCCCTGACCTAGAACTATTTTTGCTTCAAAATAAAATACAAAACTATTATCGAAATAATTTAGTTATATTAATTTTTAATGTCAATATTATTTCGTAAATCAATTAACTTTACTATTGTTACGAGGTATTTTGTAAACTTAAAAAGTTCAAAAAAAATAGAAATATTATTAGTTAAATTTACTTTGGAGTGTAGCTCAGTAACGTAGGGTTACCAGAAATAAGAATCAACAAATTTATTAAATAAAACAATAGATAAAAATACTCAACACTCAAAAATAATTGTACAAAATTATACTTACTCTAAATAATACATTCTACTGCTGGGGACAATCGTATTTTAGGAGATGAACTGTTAATTTTCTATGCACTCTTAATCGAGTCCCGAATATCACTATCAAAAAATATCTCAATGGCTTTCGAGCTAACCACCAAAAAACCCCTTCTGCTGAGTAAGAAATTAAGTTTCTTTGTTGATCTTGCAATGACTAAAGTTTATCCAAAGTAAAAAAGTGTTTTTAAATTTTGAAATTTGTTCTACATTATAAAGCGTGTTGGAAATTGTAAATAACTAAAATTTAAATAATTTCATATACGCGAATCTTAATTATCGCTTACCTAAGCCGTGGATGGAAAATTATCGTAACACTATTTAAAAATTAATAAAAATTACTTAAAACAACTTCCTACTCATTTTTCATTTTATTATTTTTAAAATTTTAAAAATAAACAATTAGGAATAGGCTAAAAAGAACAATTGTCAAAAACTATAAAACAAATTTAATAACATGTATTTTTCAGATTTTTATGATCTAAAAATTAGATTTGTATTCATTTTACAAATATTCAAAAAATAATCTTTTGTATTTATTGTAATAAACTATAAAAAAATGTAATCAACATTTCTATTTTTCTTCAATATTGAAGAATATGTCATCACTACTAACTAAAACTACACTTTTTGAATCACTCGACGTACTTTTCGCTAACTTTATTAGCATCATCAGTATGAAAATAGGAGTTGAAAATAAACAGTTCTACATCAACTTCTGATGATGCTTACAAAGTTAGCGAAACGTATGTAGATTGTGTAAAAAGTGTAGTTTTTGTATGCGGTGAAAATCAAAAGGTTTCCAATTAAAATTTTTCTTCAAGTTAATATTTTGCCATAATTTGTATTTAAAACACTTTAAAAGTAAATTCTAAAAGACCTCCGGAAGCCAAAGTAAGTGCATAGGATATAAATTTCTCTGAAATCTAATTTTTTGTATATTGTTACATTCAAAAAACAGTGAGAAAATTAATTATTTTCTTTCTCAAGAATTATTTTATAAATTTATAATTAATTCAATTTTAATAATTTTAGATATGATGTAAAACAAATTCACTGACGTCTGCCAATATTATAGAAATTTCTTGAATTTTACAGATTTTCTCAATTTTCCAACTGAAGCCGAATAGTAAATAAACAAGTTAATACTCAACAAAAACGAAATTTACAAACAAGAATATTATTGATTATCACAAGAAAAAGAATTACACCTAAACAAGATCCTTGCAGGGTGCCATTTATTTGACATTTTAATTCAGACAGGATTTCAATAACTCGAATTTAAAAAAAATCAATTGTATAAAAAGTTTTGGACAAATATTAATATGTTTCAATTTATTCATCATGAATGTAACTGATTGATGATCTCTAACTTCCACACAGTGTCAGAAGCGTTTATAATACAAAAAAATTCCGTTTTATATTTATTGGATTCAAACGTTTCTGGTTTAGGTAGTTTATTAAGTTTTCGTTAATATAATTTTAAATCCTAAAATTTTTTCTACATGTGCAATATGGTATAAATAAAATATAAATTTCAGGAAAAGATAATTTTTGATAAATTACCGTGCAAATTATTTTTAATACTCACAATAATTTTTTAAGTTAGTTATTTTTCCGAACGTTTAATAATTTATTATTTGAAAATAAAAATGTCATACAAATAAACTTTGTCATTCGGTGAATATAAGCATCTTTGAGAATGTTTTAAAATGATCTGCTTAGAAAATGAGTTATCGTTAAGAAAGTGCGTTGTAAAGTTTGTAGTGTAGTTATTCACAATGCTTTATGACGTAATGAAACTTTTTTACAAAAAGCGCATAACATTGCAGTCGAAAGTGCAACACGGATTAACGTCCCATAAATAAACAGATATATCGATAGGATAGGATTTGAAAGTAGGCAAAGAAAACTTAGAGAAAATATAATTTCACAAAATCTATACGCGTGTATTTCCTTCCTTGTTCAACAACTCGAAGATATGGAGTGATATCTCTAAACTAATTAAGAGGGTGCGGTTCGATTTTTACGGTTTATCTATTAGCTCGACTATTTGTCATTTTAAACAACTTTCCAGCATTCATCAACAATGTCTGCAGAATCTAGTTATAATGTAATAGATTTTAAATGTCAATTCGATCGATTTTAATCTCTAAACTGACTCCAAATTGAAATAAGCATTTCTGAATAATCTATTTAGAACCTATTCAAACTACGACAGTCTGTCACTCACAGTAACTAATTTAATATTGAAGATACTATTATTTATATTTATATTTTCTCGTATTTCCACTAGTGAAAAAAGATAATAATTAATATTTTTCAAAACCTGATTAGATAGTGAAAATACTGAAATATTTTTATTGTTGAAAACCGTGGTTTCTATTTTTTTATTTTTAATTGCTAAGTAATGCAATGTTGAAGAAATATCGTCAACACTTACCAAAACTACACTTTATTAAAAAACACTCGATATATACATTTCGCTAATATGTTAGCATCATTACGTGTTAATACTATAACATAGTTAGAAAGTACGATGCTAATATTTTTGCTATTTTTTTATCCTTACGTATACTCGGCTACTTAAGACTCAAAAAAAAAAAGATTGTCTCTCTCTTTCCCTTTCCCTATTTTTCATTATGTATTTCCTTATTTATCATTTTTTTTTCTATTTTCATTATTTTTTCCCTAATTTTCATTATTTTTTTCCCATTTTTGATTCTTTTTCCCTATCTTCCAATTTTTTTCCCTATTTCTCATTATTTTTTCCCTATTTTTCATTATTTTTTGCTCAATTTTTTCATTATTTTATTGCCTATTCTTCATTATTTTTTCCTATTTTCCAATATTTTTTTCCCTATTTACAATTATTTCTTCCCTACTTTTCATTATTTTTTTTTTATTCAATATTTTTCATTAGTTTTCCCCTAACATAACCTATTTTTATTACCTAATTTCCAATATTTGTTTCCCTTTTTTTCATTATTTGCTTCCCTGTTTTTCATTATTTTTTTCCCTATTTTCCATTATTTTTTCCCTATTTTTCATTATTTTTTCCCTATTTTTCATTATACTTTTTCCTATTGTCCAATATTTTTTCCCTATTTTTTATGGTTTTTTCCCTGTTTTTCATTATTTTATTCTTATTCAATATTTTTCATTATTTTTCCCCCATTTTTCATTATTTTTTTTCCTATTTTCTTATATTTTTTTCCCTATTTTTCAATTTTTTTTCAATTCATAGGATCTTTTCAAGTACAGCAAAAAAGTACTCTTGACATTTTTCGATATTTAAGAGATTTACGAGAAAAAATTTCTTTTTTTTTATTTAATTTTTTTTCCCAACTTTTTCAACAAATTTCGGAAAAATACTTCAAATAATACTTGTTGAGCTATTTCAGTCTTACAGTTGCGAAATTTTTTTTTTTTTGAATATCTTTCACGGTTTCAGTGATATCGTTGTTTTAAAATGATGACATTTTCGGAAAAACGATCCAGATTATACCAATTTTCAATAAGCTTCGTAAGGTATATTTTTCCCAAATTTGAAGCGGCTTGGTCAAAAATTACGACCTGCAGCGTGTTTCCTGTTAAACTAGAAAAAGTGAGAAAAATCCGGAAAATCCCGTTTATTCATTTTCCGATTCCGCTCATTTTCTTTTAAAATGTAATACTCGTTGGTCTTAAAAAATGGTGAAAATTTCACGTCGATACATGGAAGCATTTAAAAGTTATAGCACTTTTCGGCTTTGCTAACCAGACATACAGACAGATATACAGACCAGAGAAAAAAAATGAGTTGCTCAGAATTCGACGGGGATCATTTCTCCCAAAGATACTATAGCCCGTTTTTGCTTAGTTACGGAGATAGCGATTTCATATGGGTCGTAGTAAGCAACACCCTATTGGGTCGTCGCTAACAAAAAAAAGACTTCTATGGGCGAGCAAGACAGTAACCTAGAATTAATAAAAATGTTATATGTATACCGAAACTGCTACCGAATTTGCTTACAAAATTACAGTGAAACTTAAAAAAATAATATTATTACTACATATTAAAGCATGGACATTATCCGATAAAAAGAACATACATTTTTACGACTTTTATATTTTTAGTTTATTTCTCACGATTAAAACAAATATAAAATAAAATAAAACTGATCAATTGTCGTTTCTCTTTTATTGGATATCATGATTTTATAGGGGAGAACCTCAGTCTGTCTGAGCGGATAATTATCGATAATTGATGTAATAAAAATTGTAATAATTACTAAACGACTTGTGTAGTTGAAACCTCGATTTCACTGATATTGACGAGACAAGGAATTAATGAAATGGTTACCAAATACGAGAGATTATTTTGTTCTTCATTTTAAACTAGATTTTTATGACAATAAATAAACAGAAGTTATTACTGAGATATTTCTGCATTTGTGAAAGTTTCGATACACTTATATTGTAAAATTACCCTCTTAAATCCAAACACCTATAATTAAGCTTTTTTTAACCAGACCGCAAGAAGGAGTCATTTTAATAGATTCTAAATAAATTAAGAACGTAGTAAAAATATTTTTCTTGTTGTAACTTCAATTAAATTCAAATTTTCTTTATAAAATTGTATACGCCTAGATAATTTATTGTTTCTTAAAACTATTACAGTTTTATAACAAAAATTCTGCGTTAATTCTAAACGTCTTTACAAGTACAAAGAAAGAATACATATAATAATGTTGAACAAATACAAAATTAATTATTCATTTTTAAATTGCTTTGCATATTTAAATGTACTAAATAAAATATTACAAATGTAAAATTTTCAACAAAATTCAAATACAAATTATTCGTTTAATATAAACAATGAGAATATTCCATACTCTGTTATAAATGACTAGCCAATTCCGGAGTGATGGTATTGAGCAAAAATATCAAATCATCAAGGCAGGAAAAGTCTGATTTCTGTATACAGTGGGTCTAATATCATATAAATTGGTGTTTTTAAGCATTTCTTTGGAAACTGTGCCCAAGTCTTAATCTACAATTAATATCTCCTCCAACTATTAAGGGTGTGCCGCAATAAGTTTCTCCAATTTCAATCAAAACTGGTTGAAAATTTTTTAAAATAATACTAATATTTGTTTAATTCCAAATGTGGTCGAATGATGAGGTAATAAAATTAAATATCAAGTACCACACAAATTATATTTAAATTCCTAGTTAAGTGGAAAAAGAAAGAACGGCAACTAGTTTCGGCATAACTACAATCATCAGGCCTAATACACAGTGTCAGGAGATAGTTATAAAACATAGGTTTGAAACTTTCTAGTATTATTAAATTTATAAGCAAGGGCTTAAAACATGGTTGGTACATACTTATAAAACTTAAAATAACATTTGCGCGTACTGGTGCATGAAGATAAAAATTAGTATTTGACTTAATAACTATAGGTAAGGAACAGTAGTGGTACTTGGTTTGTTTGTGATTAATAAGTTATGAAAATGTAGAAGTTGGAAAACCATTAAAACATTGTATAGGTGAAACCTGAGGTCCAAATGACAAAAAGGGATGATTTGAACAGATCTAACCCAATTAGGAAATTTCAAATAAAGAATTAACGCAGTGCTCGGTCTCAACCGGCACATTGATGACTTTAGTACCATTTTGGGGTACAATTATAAACTTGCGGTTAAGAGGCGGCCAACCATGAGTAAGACCCTTAAGAAGATATGTAGCATTCACAGCACAATGCTTAATACGAGCAATATTAAATAAAGCATTTGACACACTTAACTGAAACTAACAAATTAAATTACAAATGGTTAAATTGATATAAGATCATAATGCGCGGATTTTTTAAAAATTATAAAATTATAGCATGAGGGGTGACTGACAAGTAGTAAATTAAGTTTACTTAAATACTTATAGGACAAAAAATAAAAAACTAAGAAACTTTGTTCTAAGTGTGAATGCGGTTGGAATTATATTTTCCTTTTTTTCTATAATATTGTGAAAATGAGTAATATTCTTGACGTCAACGATTTGCTGAGAATAGGGAGAATATAGCAAATGGAAAGTAAACACGAACGTATAGGTACTTATTTTTTAACGTTCCACAACCAAGAATTCCAATTTTTGTAATTTAGTTCTCAAAACGATATAGACAGATTTATTTTTGATTTTTTGATACGGTGAGGATTAAAATGATCCAATCGCATGAAAATTAGGTAATGGTTTCGCTATGTTTCGTTAATTTCCTCCTTGATACTTTTTTATTTGAAAATTATATAAATTTAAACATAAGGTCGAGTTTTACTAATACTAAGTTAAAAAATGTGGATTGTAAAAAAATTCATTATTTTTAATATTTTAAGACGTATATTTAATTTTAAAAATGTGGTTTTTGTTTTATACCATAATTTCTTTCACAAAGAAATTTTATTTTACCATAAAATTGTAACATTACTAAGAGTATATTGTTTTCTTCTGAAACTGAAAAATAAGTATCTATTATTTATTACAAAACTTAATAACTTTACATTCAAATTTTAATATAAATATTCCAACGTTATAATTGAATAAATACTATTTCAGGTAAAAGTGTGAACAAAAATAAATAAATGTTGGACAGAAAATTTATTTCATAGGTCTTAATGAATGCCTTTTTATATATAGTAAATATTCCTTTCCAAACTTAAAATAAACTATTTTATTACCACAAATTGAACATTAGTTCGGTAATATACAAAATCGAACTTCTTTGGCATAATATATTTTTTAATTTTTACAATTTTTTTCATTAATAAATACTTTAAAATGTCAGATCTTATTAAAATAACTTTTGGTCTTATTGTCCGGAATTTCTAAGCTGAATCAATTTTAGAGTATCACCAAGAGTTACTCGTAATACTGACTTATATATCTTTCCAATTAATTGCACAAATTATGGTTTTAACTTGATTGTTAATGACTGACAGAAATAAAGGTTGAAATTGCACCAGAAATACATTCAAAATATCTATCAAATGCTTATTTAGTAAGAATGTCTAAATTTTTGTTGTATGTGTGATCCATTTTTTTGTTCTTAATATATTGTAGTGAAATTTATTACACCCTGTCTATTATAAAATTAATTTTTACAACAAATATAACAGTTAATGGGTAAATAAATAATTTAAAAATAATTGGTATATACCTATAAGGATTGAAATTTTATACAATGCAATATTTTGTGATGTGATATATGGGAATCGTAAAATTATTTCAAAATTATAGAGAATATAAATAGGGATAAATTTTAAAGTAAAAATAAATCATAAAAATTTTGAAAATTTATAAGTAAAATGAAGTAATAGAGAAAGTTATAGTAGATATTATTATTTTTTATAAAAAAAATCTAGTGTTTAAAAAATTGAAGGGGGAGAAGATAACAACTCAATAAGACAATTATTTTTTGTAATATCCAGAATTTTATAATATAATTTAAAATATTTAATTGAAAAATTATTTTTAATACTGCATATTTTTGTTTGCTGGTTATACGTATAAAAAATAAATCTTATACGGATGAGATAAAATTTTAAAAAAAATTATTAAAATTCAGAAGGAAGTCAATTAAAAAGAAAGTTACAAAAATCTAAACCTTTGGTGGAATTATAAAAAAAAACTTATCAAGAAAAGTTATGGAATAAAAAATTAAGTCAAAAAATCTATAGAAGAAAAGAAAGTATCAAATCAGAGAGTTTTATGGAATTAAGCAGATAAGAAGAAGCTTGAAGAACTAGAGCTACCGGAATATAGTGTTATAAAAAGTATTTAAGTGTGATTTAATACATGTAAAATTTATTTGTTATTTTCTGATTTGATAGAATCCAACCCGAATTGAGATCTTATTACTGGAAATAACATAACAATATAGAATTATTACTGTAGACGTTTATAATCGGAGTATACATTTTCATTCTATATTGTAATATTTTGCTTCTTTTTAAAAAAATATCATCTCTTGTATATATTTTTTGATTTTTCCCTGTGTCCATAAAAAATATATTTATTGTTACAAACACGTTATAAATTTGCTCAAAAGTAGTTTATTTAATATGTATCCTTCGATTTTATTGCAAATATAAATTATTTGATTTATATTGAAACATGATTTTGAGTTATCAATGTCGTGTAGATGGAGTATAAGATGATTAAAACAATAAAAGAGAGAAAAATAAAAAAAACTTTTGAACTCATTTAATGTAACAAAGTGTTTATAATAATACATGATGGTATAACAAGTACGATAACATAACTGTTCTATAAACTACATTCTTGTTTTTTTGCAAAAAAATTATTACAGTTTTTAACTTTTTACATTCGTGTCAACGAGTTTAACTCTGAAACATACACTATAATAACCGTAATATGATGCATGTTATCAAATAGTTAAATAGACATTACGCGTAATAAAATATTATGGAAACACATTAAAACGTACGTTAATGTTTATGACTGTATTTAAAATAAATGTAACAACAGATCTTCGTATCCATGTTGCACATAATAAAGCTTAACCTCGAAATGTAATGCGGTGTTATATGGAAACACAATCATTTTTAACAAAATAACTGTTAGTATATCATAATTTAAACATTACTTTAGGGGATAAATAAGATAGCTAATACATGTTTAGTTAACTCACCATGAGAACTTAGGTAAAACAGACGTATTAACTGCTTTATAGTTCAAACAAATTTATATAACCCATTAATTGCCCCTTAAACACTTTTTAAGTTGTATTGATAATATTCTTATTACCCGATTTGGTCACATTTAATATAGATATATGTTTTTTCATTACAGGAAACGAAAAGAAAGTTTAGATTCAACGTCTTCACACCCAGCGGGTGATTTACCAGTGGTGGGTCAACGTGGTATGGCAGAATTGTCCGAGGGGGCAGCGCCTCCAGAGGATCAACAAAATTGGAGGGCGTTTTACGAACATCCTTTGACAGCCGCCACTACAGCAATGCTCAACATCGGGGGCGGAGCTGAAGATCAATCAACAGCGATGGGACTGATTTATGAATACTACAAATTACCTGATTCCAAAGATAAACTAGCTGATATTTGGTCGTAAGTAATTATAATAAATTCACTTTTTATACTCATCATATCTTAGGGACCACTGAAAATCATAGTTTTGAAATATTCATCTCTTATTTAGCCAACCTTAAACCAAAAAGTTTTGTCATAGGTTTTTTTAATTTATATCCATTTTTTTTGGGTTTAGCGATATCAATTAGAAAGCGCATTATTTTAACTACCTGATTTAATACAACAAAATATACCAAAAAAATTAGTGAGATAGCAAATATATCTTTATTAATATTAATTTAGTTTGTTATAAGTAAATTGGTAATTTAATATATATGTAATGCTGCTCGCAGGCCTTTTAGACCCATAGCTTGATGATGGTTTTCTTCCACTCTTTCCTGTCTGCCTTCTAATCCTCAACCCCTCTCTTAGGTCTTCTGTCGCACACTTTGGTCTTCCTTTTTTCTTTGTTCCTGTATGATCTATATCTATCTTTTTTTTGTCATTCATGTCATTTGCTTTTATTATTTTGTTTATTTCTTGTCCTCCATGTAAATTCTTTATTTCTTGGTCTGTTCTTCTTAACTACACTCCTTCCTCCTTTTTCCCCTTATTATCCTCCTACGTATTTTTCTTTCACATATATTTATTTCACTTTCTTCCTCCTTATTTAATATCCATGTTTCGCTTCCATAGAATGCCGTTGGTCTTAACACTGTTTTGTATAGATGTAATTTTTTCTTTCTGGTTACTTTCTTTGAGTATTATTTTATTAAAATTTCCGGCCTGCCTACTTTCTTTAACTAACCTTGCTTCTATGTTCTTCTCTTCATCGCCATCTTCTATGATAATTGCACCTAGATAGATGTAGCTTCTTGTCCAAATTACATACCCTTTTGTCCGTTTAGTTCTACTGAAAGTATTAGTCCAGTGTTTGTCTCAAAACTCTCTGATATTTTCTGGTTCACTTAATCTTAGTATTTGCATGTTCGAGCGTCATTTTTTTCGGTATGTTGATGTTATTCATAATATTATACAGTATTATTTCTTTTAACATAAGCCCTTTGAAAGTTAATAGAATTGGCATATATTGATATATCGTGTTCGTATCTCATTCTTTGAGTTTGCTTTAGCATTACTGATCGGGCTGCTCTAAACCCGCAATGGTAATCCCCAAACAATTCTTCTCCATATTCCTTTATATTTTTTTTCTATACTTTTTGCCATTATTTTGTACACTGTGTCCAGTAATGCGATCCCTCTATAATTCGTGCATTCATCATTTCCATTTTTTATAAATTGGAACCATTATTGCCTCATTATCTCTTGTTCCCCTATGTTAGTTATTAGCTGGTAGATTTTTGTTAATAACGCATCTCTGCCATATTTGATCAGTTCCGGCTCCATTTTTTTGTTGCTGTTTTATCTCTGATATCTCTTCCCTTGTATTTATTCGTTATTTTGCACATTTCGAGTTGTAATTTCTTTCATTTGATCGTCCTCATTTTCTGTATTTAATATTTCTTTAAAACATTCTTCCCATCTTTCTACAATTTCATTTTCATCTATTCTACATATTTTTCTTCTTGCTTTTCAGTTTTTTAAAATAATCATCTTATTTTGGCCTATTTCTCAAGGATGTTTAGATGGAATATTTAATGGGTTCACTATCTTCAACCCCATTCTATATGATTATCAGATGAAATATAAATAAGTGCAGTAGTGGATAATAATAATTGCGAGTTGAAATAGCGCCAGCTAATGATACAGATAAAATTGGGCGAGAAAACACGATGCGAGGGTAATAAGGACATTTAAAAGGCGGGATAGTTGAATGACTTCGTACGACATAGCCATAAATTCCGTCTCTTCTCGAGGCTACTAGAAGAAATAATACTTTAAATACACGCGAGCAGTAACGCACTCACCTTATTTACTTATGTTTTAATTCCAAAAAGCCTTAGTCGAGTTGGTTGTAGTTTCTCGTTGGCGTCGTTAAATCAGATCAACAGTGAAACTAAAGAAGGTTCTGATGTGTTATAAGACTAAAGATGATTGATAAAGGCTGTTCAATGTTCTCTTGATTAATTACGAATTCTCTATAATCTCGTATGCATCTAAACAATTGAAATTGACAAATGTCATCTGTCTAATACACAGACTATTTCACTAAGAAGCCATTATTATATGCATATTAGAAAGATATCTATTACAATCAGCAGACTTCACTTACAATATCTGTCTTTATTATACTACTATTTTTTAGTTGTTATCAGTTTTTATATAAAAAATATACCTTGCAGTTATTGTTTATTTTTTTGCTTAATATTCACTGCTTATTTTATTCATAAATCATTGTTATCAATTAAATCTTAATCTCGAATACCTACACCATAATAAACTGATGACTTTAGGCCTAGTACAAGATTTAAATCAACCCATTCAACCGTACCGTTTTATTGTTTTTGATATCACTCTAATATTATCTTATAGAATAAATAAAAAACGACATCATTGTCTATTTACAATTTACAAACAAAAAGTCAAAATTATTTGTGTATATTTTTTTATAAAAACCATTTACTATAGTTATGTTATATTCTTCTATATTTTCCAGTTTCTTTCACTTAATTTTTTTTGACATTTATTAATCTGACTCTCAGATTCTTTTATCATTTTTACTTATCTTCAGTTGTACGTATGTTTAAATTTTAATCTGAACTGTAGTTTTAACTTACTATTATTCATTTCTGGTTTCCATTAGCAAAAAAAACGAAGATACATTTATTATTTTCGAATTTTTATATTTAATGACCTATTTTTTTTTTCATTTTGGAATAAAAATTCACCGAATGCTAAAGTAAATTTATCAATACATATTGCATTTCTGGTTTTAAAATAAATGCACATAATGTATTAAAAAATTAGGGCAAAGAAATAAATATATTGGAGGTATATAAAAATATCGATATTGTAATGAACGAGCATTGCGAAAATGAAGCCGAAACTTTATTACCATAATAAAAAAAGTGTTACTGTGCAATCCCTTTCTGAATACGAAAGTGAGCTTATAAATTTAGTGGCGGGAGAAAAAGCAATCGAAATGAATATTTTAAGGTTTAAAATAACAAACGCATAAATCTCACGTTGGGGGTCTCAAAGATCTTTTTTAAAATATAATTTGTACGAGTAAGGGTCTTCAACCTGATACTATCAGTATCACGTTACTATGCAGATCCGAGATAACATTTTTAATAAAAGGGATTAAAATTACATATGTAGGATATTGTTGGCAACCCAGAGACTTGCCTAAGGTATCGTACGCCCCTTATGGGAAGTAGGTAAGCTATAAACATTGAATTTAATTTTGCCATCATGCTCTTTTGAATCATTTTGATTTATCTAGGATAAAGTACCTTTGCATTTTTTTTATTACAAGTAGTCCAGGATTAAGTCCCGCTACCAAAACAAACTTCCAACGGTTTATTTTTTTAAATGTCGACTTTATATTCGGATATTTTAACTCTAAATCCGCTTTATTTTTGTCAAATAAATAAACCTTTGCAATTTAAAAAAATGGAAGGTTATAAATAATTCAATAAAATAGTGAAAACTTGAATATTGAACAATACACCATTTAGATATTTTCAACTCTCATCTCATTTAATCTTAATTGCATATATATTTAATGTTTGGTAAATCATGATCTGCAAACAGTGTATACAAAACCTAAAATTATTTTTTATTTTGGAAATTTAAAATATGATTTTATTTAATTTGCCTTAAAATTTTTGACAATTTGATTAAATGAAACGTTAAAAAAAGTTAGTCAACTAAAACTTAATCTTTATTTTTCATTGGATTAAAACTATAAGGAACAATATTCAAAATAATGAAATAATGTGGTATAATAAAAAAAAATTAAAAAAGTAATAAAGGAATAGAATCAATAGTTTTTGTTAAATTTGGACTCAAAACATTTCTTTTAAGACATGAAAATTGGAATAAAAAAAAAATTATGGGGTGCTAGCTTTAAGAGCAATTGCTTCGTGCACCGTATCTCAGATAAAGGGGAAATTTCTCCTGTGAGACCCCCACCACAAATTTTTAAGCGACCGAGGCGATTCACGTAAACATTTTATTTAACAGCGCTTCAACCACGGTGTTTTGTGTCGACTTTTAAAATACGGACTCAAGAAATTTTCAAGCCCAGTATTGTTGAGATTATTTTTAGTGCCATTAGTTTCGCGGTGTTTTTTGTGGATTTTTTAAAAATTTTCTTTTTATCGGAAAGTATGGGGCTAAGGAATAAACGATATTTTCTTAAGAAAACAGGGAAGAATATAAATGACGAATAAAATTCGAACAATTTTTAATTTTTTGCGGCATACTGTATACAACTTTGAGACAAACTGTATATATTTGACAATAATTTTTTTTGTGACATACTGTAGGTAAAAATATCAAAAGATTTTTGAAAAGGAAAAATCTTTTAACGACAAATAATATATACCTACTATTTAGAATATGTATTCCTAAAAAACTCAACTGCAGACACACTGTATAGATTTTACAAGACTTTTTATTTTTAGGACATTCTGTATATAAGAATTTTCATTTTTGGGACATACTGTATATATCTTACAAGAATTTTTATTTTTGGGACATGCTGTATACATCATACAAGAATTTTTATTTTTGGGACATGCTGTTATAAGAATTTTCATTTTTGTGGCATCCTGTATACAACTTACAATAATTTTCATTTTTGGGACATGCTGTATACATCATTCAAGAATTTTTATTTTTGGGACATGCTGTTATAAGAATTTTCATTTTTGTGGCATACTGTATACAACTTTCAATAATTTTCATTTTTGGGACATACTGTACGCATCTTACAAAAATTGTTATTTTTGGAACATGCTGTTATAAGAATTTTTATTTTTGTGGCATCCTGTATACAACTTTCAATAATTTTCATTTTTGGGACATACTGTATATATCTTACAAGAATTTTTATTTTTGGGACATATTGTATACATCTTACAAAAATTTCTGTTTTTGGGACATGCTGTTATAAGAATTTTCGTTTTTGGGACATACTATATACATTTTACAAGAACTTGAATTTTTTTGACATGCTGTTATAAGAATTTTCATTTTTGTGACATACTGTACACAACTTTGAATAATTTTGATTTTTGGGACATACTGTATATATCTTACAAGAAGTTTTTTTTTGACATTTACTGGTATAAACTAAGAGATTTTCTGAAAACAAAAGACAAATATTATATACCAACTATTTAGGAAATGTATTCCTCAAAAAACCGGTTTGAGACATACCGTATACATCTTACAATAATTTTATTTTTGGGACACACTGTATACATTTCAAAATTTACAACTAATTCTAAAAATTACTTCGTTTGGTTTGAATTAAAATATTTAATTTAACTCTTGGAGTCCGACTCTGTTCTTTAAATAACGTCCCCGACAAACCGATCGAAACCGAGACTCTACGAACGTCGGCTAACGAAAGAATTGCAAATTAAGTAGTAGGGATAATATTTGCCTTATTTATAATTATTTTAGAGACAGAACGATATCTCGTATTTTAGTGATTAGAAGCTCATGTCGAATTGAATATTTAATTTGTTTTTTGCATTATATTACGGAAAGATGAATCTGCAGATTGCTTGAATTCTTTTTTTTTAATAATACATTTTTAATATAGTAATTGTAAGGTAAAGTTTTATTAATTTTAATAATTTCAACAAACCTTACATTTTTTCCAGGCGGAATGGTTGGTTTTTTCAAAAAAAAAAATTCGACGAAATTGTAGATTAATCCTTTTTCTTTTTTACAAAACAAAAAGTAGTGAAATTTATTCAGTATTGTATTCTCTATCATTAAAACGAAATGCATGAAATTTAAAGGTTTTGACGGTGTTGGAGCGCGAAGCAATTGCTCTTAAATGGTTTTAATTGATTTTGAGCTTGAAATATTTTTTAAGGCATGAAAATTTGAAACAATGCTAAGAACAACTAGAAAAATCCAGTATAATAAAAAAATTTGGAAAATAAAATAAAATAATGGGGGGGCTAGCTCTAAAAGGTTTTAATTGATTTTGGGCTTGAAATATTTTTTTAAGGCATGAAAATTTGGAACAATTCTAAGAATAATTAGAAAAATCTAGTGAACAAAAAAACAGGGGGGGTCCAAATGGTTTTTATTGATTTTGGGCTTGAAATAATTTTTTTTAAGACATGAAAATTTCTAACAATGTTCAAAACAACCAGAAGAGTTTGGTGCAACAAAAAAAATCGAAAAAAAAATAATGGGGGCTAGATCTAAAACTGGTTTTTTGAGTTTTTCGGCTTTTGTATTTAAGTTTAAAAAATAATTTTCTTCAATAATTGTATTGTTAGCTATTACTAAAAATCCCTACACGGGCATCCGGACATTTGAAAGAATTTTGTCAAAATACAATAAATATACACCATTATCACATTCAATTATAAGAATAAATCTTTGATGATTTTGAGATAATGTCAGTCTTGTGTGAAAGGGCAAAACAACAAATAAATGAGCATATTAACTATTTTCATTTTTGGTGATGATGCAACTTTTCCTAGAAATAGGATTTGCAAAAAATGAAGATAGAATTTCTGATAATAGAAAGATTTTTGAAAGAGTGTCAAAAAAGTTTTCAGTGATATCGATGCTGGTAGAAAGTGGAATGAATTTAATATTATTATTTTGAAAAATCTACATTCAATTTACAAAGAGACTCGCTATATTTGGCTTATAAAAATAAACAACCAATTGATGATTTACATAATTCTAAATCCTTAAGCAATATACAAGAAGAAAAATAAATAGTAAAATATACTAAAAAAACCTACAAATGGAGTTTCATCAATTATTTTAAACAGCAATGCAGAGAACGCTGAAGTCTTTTTATTGTGTCTGAGAAATAGTTAAAAATTGTCTAATATTGTTCTGGACCTATACATATGTAATGTATTTTTTTATAATCTATTTATGTTAGCAAATATTATAAATTAAATATTATAATTAATTCTAAGTTTTAACAATAAATATAAATTTTTTGACAAGTGGGTGGTACTAACAAAGAAAACAGGATTTTTACTACAAACACTAGCATCTAAAATCATATATTTCTATGTAGCCGCATATTTGAAAACTGGAAATATTAGATACACTCGTATATCATTTTTTCAGCCAAAAAGGTTTATTAAATGACTTTTTAAAACGTTCATTAAAATGCGTATCCCATTGGTTACGCCTCTGGACAAAAGGAGCTGAAACGGTTGGGATAAAAATAAGCGTTAAATATATGTGAATCTTTTAGAAATAAAAATGTCTCCAACCAAATTTATAGCGTTCGTCTGTATCACTGAACTATATATTACAGCATACAATGGGATTTATATAAAAAAAATCTGCTGCGGATACTGACGCGGTTTGCATAATTTGTGCGGATTTAGTCAAAATTCGATGCCGTGTAAGCTTTTTTCGAAGCGTGGGAGTGCAGTTATATAAGAAAAAAATCTGTTTTGCTGTATGAATATTTTTATTATTGAAACGTGCAGAACATGCAATCCAGTTTTGTAAATTGCAAATGGTAAAATATTTTTATTTGAAAAATATGTTTACTAAATTTAAAATATCAAATAGTGAAATATACTATACTTAATTTTCATAAATCATTAAGTTTTATATAATCTTTTCGTTTAAAAAAATGTAATTATTTTTTTTTGCCTGCCATCGGATCTATAGCTTTATACATGAGAGAGTAATCAAGCAATAAACTATGGCTGATTATAGGTGCAACAAATATTTTAGGAGATATTTATTGGTTGATAAGGATGCTTAAAATAGTTATTGGAAAAAAATATGTCTGTTCAAAAAACTGTTTAATGTTCATGTTATGAATTTTATGCACATTTATGATTTATTAAAAAGTACATTTGAAATCAATATACAAAGTTATATTCATTTCAATTACTAAATAATGAAAGATTGAATTATATGAAACTTAAATATAAAACGATTTGTTTCCAAATTTAAAGTGAAATTTGTCTTATATAATTTGATATCTTTAATGGGTGGTCTTAAATATAATTTAAATCAACACACCCATCAAATTAAGCAAAATTTAGAATTGTTTATATGTTTTAATAATAGAGATAGACGAGTGAAAGATGAAATACGATTTATTAACTTAAGATATTAAGCACAGAACTAGTTTCTTCAACATATGCACAAATTTATAACATATATAGATATATAATTTATTTGACGTCAGTTTTCAGTCAACGTTTTAGCAATTATTTAATTGCCGATAATTAAGTTTCTAAACGGCAGTTAATAAAAATAGAACAGTTAAAGAGAGAATAGAAATATTTAGTAAATACTGGGTGTTACTCACGCCTCTTTGTCGTAAGATTTTACATAAATTACTTATAGTGCTTATAGACATACTGTTACTTAATAAATATTTATTGCCACTAGTAAACTCTGAACACATCGAGTGTTCTTTCCATAGCGAATGCTATAAATGCATTAATAACTCTCTTTTAATCTTTAAATAATGTTTCATAATGTTTCAAAATACGAAGACCTAGACGAATCTCGCTGATTATCCAGTTTGATTTTGAGTAGCAAATGAACTTAACCTAGGTAACCATTAATGAACATTAAATTACATGATGAAAGATTTTTTTTTTAATTTTATACGATTACCAAATTTAAAATAGCATTCGAGTGTGTGGAATTTTCAAGTCGTCCAAAAACTAAATGCGCATAGGAAAAATTGCTGGTGTATTTATTTATTGCGTTATAAAATTAGGCAACCACCTTAATGGGCATTCACACAATCTCCAAGGCATCGAATTTCAGAAGGAAGTGTTCCCCAATACTAACTATATATTATACGTTCAGGCGACGTTAAGGACGCACTTTGATTATGAATAAGAATAGCGAAAAGCACAATGGGGCTGAATTTGTATAAGAAATCGAAAGGGTTGCTCCGTAACAAGTAGAATAATGCCAGGATGAGTGATGACACTGTCAAAAACGCGTAGACAATTGCCATCTGTGCAAACTTTATTCAAATATTTCATTCAAGTATAATGGAAATAAAAAGAACACTTCTGTCGTAAAATTTATCCAGTTATAGATGACGGCTCCTGTCTTGGTTTAATTTGTCATGGATTTTTCTTCATTTACACACATAAAATTTGTATGTTCTATTGTTATTAGAATAAATCCTCAACGGGTTACCGCTCTAATCGCCTATTGGTATCTCCCTTGCAAAATTATCTTTTAAATTAATTTCTCTTTAATTTGACGTTTATATTATAAAAATGGTTATATCAATGGCAGTTTAACTGTATTAAATTTTAATGAACTTTCTAACTTTCAAGGAGAGAACATTTTTATATATCGTGTCAGAAATATATAGATATAAGATATACACCATAGCTTCAACATATAGTACGAACAGACAGAGATATACTTAAAGGGGAACACACGTTCGGGTCCATATCATATTTAATTTTTCACAACCATACCATTGTTATCAGTCTAAACCAGAGCTGTGACAACACAGACAAAAAAGTGCTCGCCATTAAAAAAGTGCTTAAAAATTACGAGCACTAAGCACTTTTACAGGAAAGTATTCGCGAGCACTAAACACTATAAAAATGTGCTTTAAATTCACGAGACTAAGCACTTTTTGCAAAATTCAATTATTGAAGTGGAAATGTCTGTTGGCTTATTTATATAACTGGAGTAAGTCAAACAAAACTAAAAAAAGTTGGAATATAGGATCAATATCAAAAATTTGAATTAATTTCTGAACTTTTTAAATATAAAAACAAAGCAATTTTTATTATTTTTGAATACATAAGAACAAAAAAAAAACGGTATAAAATAAACGGTTCGTAGGGATGTAACCGACTCGTTTTCCAAATATTGGTGCGTGGACTAAATTAATCTCTTATGAAACTTATATTTTAATATAATAATAAACCCAGTATGCTATAGCAAGCGCCAACTACGAAAAGATTGCGTATATCCTGAAATTCGTCGTACTCCGTCCAATAATGCGCGGCTTTATCACTTCTTAGTTGGCGCTTGTATAACAGTATCCAAGTAGCTCAGCTATGGACAGACGGACAGACAGGTGGTTCTAGAGTTGACTTGGGTCACTGAAAATAGTAGGTGGATGAGCTAAGGTGACAAGCTATCGATCGTAAAAATTAGAGTTCTAAAATTCGAAACTGATCTCGAGTTATCGCTATAAGAAAAACAGACAGACATACAGACAGATATATAGATAGAAGGAAATTCTAAAGTTAATAAGTAACTTCCGCCTTGCTTCGTTACTTAACACAACGTTTTTTTAAGAATTATGAAAGAAGATGTATATATCATATTTGATGCAATACAATTTTTGTCATAATATCATTTTTTTTCAAAATAGTAAAAACAGTAATTAATTTTTTTTCCAAAATTATACACTAATATTGACTAGTGTGAGTTTAAAAATGTTCATGAGAATGCTTAGTGCGTAGCTCGCGAGCCTTTTTGTGTGCTCGCGAGCCTTTTGGAGATCTCTGGAGCCTTTTCGAGTGCTCGCAATCCTTTTAAAGTACTTAAAGTACTCACGAGTTCTTGTGACGAGCACTAAGCCATTTGGTAAACTGTTTTAAGAGCACAAAAGTTCTTAAAGTGCTTAATATAGCACTAAGCACAGTGCTTAGAGACAGCTCTGATCTAAACAATCGGCTTGAATCTAGCACAAGCACCCCAATTAATGAAATGAAAATAAGGTGAGGACGGAGCGATATTTCTGCTTTGTTCTTTGCTTAAATTCGTAATTAATTTTCCTTTATTCATACATTTTACATTTATTTTTGGAGAAAAAAAGATTGACTGAGCAATGCAAACCAGCCATTATTTTCATGTATTTTTGATAAAGCTAAAATAATGTCATTATTAATATGCTGCATCAAGTTATTTAGGTATTTATAGTTATTATCAAAAAAAACTTTAAATGGAAATTCTTTCTATAATTTTTGCAAGCCAGGTACTATAACGGATATTACAGATTACAGAAAGATAATCAAGCTTTTAAGTTAAATTGGCACGTGCATATTTTTCATGTTCAATAGTTAGGATACTGGCGCTAGAGTCAAATAAATAATCGGCTTAGTGGGTTACTGTCTTAAGCGCCTGTTGGTATCTCCATTATAAAATTAGTTGTAAAGTTGTCCCTTCACAACTTTTCACTTAAAAATTTTTTGTTACTACTTTAATTTTCTTAATACAAAATAAAAGTACATTTTTTTTTGGAAATTAATGTTCTCTAACGAAGGTAGTGGGCCAAAAAAAATCAAACGCAAACCAAATTAAAACGCTTTGATGGTGATAAAAGAACCCGCACTTTTCTTCCGCAAAGTGACACCCGATTTATTTTTGATTGGTACCCTGTAGCTTCTTGCAATTTTGGTATTATTCGTAGTCCATTGCATAACTGAAGTAGAAGTGAACATTTATGTGGCAAAAAGAAATAATGAACGATTATGAATATATTGAAGAAAATTGTCCATTATTGCTTGTGCCAATGGACACTTTTGATCAGGATGGTTAAAAGTATACAACATATCAAAAATTTAGGAAATTTCACCATAAGAAAAGTGCGAGGTCCTCTTAAATTCAGATTACGATAGTACATCAAAATAAGGTAAAAGGAATCAGGATCAAAAATATTTTGTTAAATCAGAAGGCTCAAATATTCAAAAAAGAAACAATCTTAAATATTTATAAATCGGCAAGCGTAAGTGGTAAAATCTATAGTTATATTCTATTACGATTTTTTAAAACTTTTCAATACGAGCTTCGTATTCATTTTGAATGAGTATATGTAAAATAATAGCTCTTGTTAGTTCATTATTATTTTGTTTCAAATTATGGTCTCATTTTATTGCTTTTCCATTTCCATTTTCATTTTATTTTCTTCTGCAATAACAATGATGTGGTACTTAATATAAGGATAATAGTCGTGTAAGTAGAAGTATCCTTAGCCTAAGGAATCAAAATAATCTAAAAATTGATTTTCAAGTGATCTTGTTGACTTAAAGATGGTGAAATTACACGCTATTAATTCAGAATCTAATAACAAAATACAGCAGTTAAGTAATTACCTTTAGGCGAAATATACTTGAAAATCAATCTCTTTTTCTTAATTTTGATGAATGAGTTTTTTATTTTTTTTTCGTACCTAATGTTTATCAGAATTTAAGAAACTTTATAATTTGTTTTTTTAATATTGTTTCTTTAAATAAATCTTTTATAATATAAACTTTTAATTGAAACAGGCATAAAAATTCATTTGAATATTTTGTATCTTGTCAACCTTGACAATGAAAAATTGGAAATCGTAAACATTTCAAATTATGCGATGGAATTTGTGAATTTTAATAATCTTGTAATTTACACTTTTTAGTAATAAAAAATAATTTTTACAAATTTAACATTGGATTTCACGCTAAAATAAATATATTGGTATATTTTACCTCAAATTTTTTTATTTGAAAAATATTTAAAACTGTTCTGAGATGTATAGAAAAAAGAATTAGTCTTCCGTCAGAACAAAAATACTTTTTTTTCCTAATAATAACAATTTTGAATAGATAATAATATTTTCTTATATTCATATAGTATTGTCGTTTAAAAACAATGCTAATAATTTTTTTTTAACAAATATTGTCACAAATTATAATTAATAAAAATTTTCCTATTTAGTTTATATATAACAGTGAGCGCATTTAAATTTATTTCAACCACGAGATTTTTTTTCACATTAAAATTAATTATAAGCAATTTGTATTTATTATTTTTTACTCTTTTTGAAGAGTGATAAAAAAGTGTAGTTTTGGTTAGTGGTGACAATATTCTCAATATTATTGAAAACCAAAGGTTCCAAATTCCCAATTCAAATTTAGAAATAATAATTCCTCTTAGTTCAGCTGATTTTGAAATTTATTAAAGATAGATAATCGCAGTTGAGTTAACTCAAGTTACAAATATTAAAAATTCTCATTTAATGAAATATTTTATATCTACGTAGAATTTAAATAATCAATTTATTAACTACTGCTGTTGCGTTAAGCCATTATGTTTTATTCTAACCTTAAAATATTTATAAAAGTAAAAAAAATCATCATAAGTTTACATGTCAATTGGAATAGTTCGCATTAATATTTATATCTGTTTTAACAATTACAGATTTCCAATACATTTTAAATACTGAATATTTTTTCCAGTTTATATATGATTAATTTTTTATACTGCTGTGCTGAAATGTAAATAATATTTAAGCAGTTTTACAAATTAATTTTATTTAGAATCAACTGGATAGTTATTTACCTGCAATAATTTAGTTAACATTTTGAGAAGAGTAATTAACTAAATATATGACCATTTTTCTTACAGCTCATAAATTTATCAGGAAAACTGCCTACATATTATGTGCTATCCGAACAAACGTATTTTTAACGATTTTAAATCGGTAAACTACAGTAATTATAAATTTAATTTGATTTCTAGAAACCAAATTACAATTATTTTGAACTTTGTCAACTACATTTTAAAAACTATTAAAAGTTTAGAACGAAGAATATTTTCTGAAAATTTATTAATTATAAACAAAAATTTTATGTTATTCTTATTCAAAAAAAGATGCTCTGAAATAATTTAAAACGCGTCACATATTCATTTGTCTCCCTGATTGTACAGTAAATAGACAGGAAAATGTACTAAGTGATAAAAGCTGGTTCTGACTTTTATCTGGCGTTAGATCTTGCGAAGACTCGTCGGACGGTTGGCGCTAATCGTGATTATAGCGACCTGTACCGGGTCACCTTCACAATGCCGCGGCTACACGCGCCGAAGTGCACGAACACGTGAGCATTTATATTAGGTACTAAGTAGTAGTCTAGCTGTAAATTAGAATGTTAAAAAAAATAAAATTAGTTACCGAATTTTATTAATTAAACGAGCACCTGATGTGTATGGTCAAATGAATTAATATTTGATTAAGTTATGTTGTTGATTTGTATAGAAAACATTTTTTCTGTGTTTTTACCGGTACATAAACATCTAAATATAAGGTCATATTTGGTATTGTTAAAAAATTTATGGTCCTCTAGTATTTAGCAAAAAAATCGTAATTCGGAAAATTTTTCTCACTTCAGAAGCACAGTAAGAGATTAAATCATATTTACTATTATTATAGTAATAGTATAATATAATTTTTATACCCTTAAATGATTTCAGCCTCTATTGTATTATTCTAAAATTATTGTTATTATTAATTTTTATCCTATTGTTATTATTAACTTTTATCCTAATCCTATACATTTTGTTGAAATTTATATATGAAAATGTTTTTATCTGTTAATAAAATTTAGATCATATATAAAGTAAACTATGGTGGTTTAATGACTGTTTTAAAGACCTAAAAGACTATAACTATATTTAGAACAAATTAAGAATATTTATAAATATCGAAAAAGTAGACCATATTTTTTTAATTTAGGTGAATAAATATACTTTTAAATTGTATAATGTGTATAGGTCTATTTTGTATGTAAACGTATCATTTGTATATAATATTCATCTTAGATACATTGATTTTAGAAGTATAGTAAGAATCCATATAGAAGTAAATTTGTTACTTAAATGAAATAGTACCATTAGTTTCCCTTATTTAAATTTGAGATCCTGTATTTTTTTAATTTTAGATATTGTGAATGTCTGAATCATATTCCTCTAGATATTTATAATATCATTATGTGTTTTTCTTGTGTTGTATATATTTCTTGAAATTCAAACTGTCATAAATCAAATAAAAAATTACACCAATTTTTATAAGATTTAAAATTAAACTGTATCCTCAATTTAAATGAAACGATATTATATAGGGGCTCTTTGTAGTAATCAAAATATGTTTTTTAGTAATAAAAATATTCATTCATTAAACCAAGGATGGAATTACCTGTATTTAATTTTGTTAAATAAAAACTCTTTAATTTGATGAAAATTTAGCAAAATTAGTTTTTTATAAATGTGTGTAACGAGTTAAAACTATTTGTATATTAAAAACTGCTTACACGATACACTTAGAAAATTATGTTAAAAAAGTCTTTTGCTGAGAAATTTGTTGTAACCACAAATAAATTTTTAGTTGCCATTACAAAAGATACATTCCAAATAAAATTATTTCTTAGTCATTTGGAAGCTACGAAAAAAAAATTGTCATTATTGCAAATATTTTTTTTAATATAGAACCAGCTAAAACATTTTTTTGCTGTAGTTGAAATAATAATAAGTAGCTTTTTCATCATGCAATTCACTTTTTAAGACTATTGAAATATTTTCTTGGTAGAAAAAATATTTATGTCTTGATATGGATAAGGAAAATTTCCCAATTTTTAGTTCCTAATAATTCTAACCGCCCTCAGTGGCAAAATTTGTTATATATGTCACACTATCATTTAGTTTATTTAATTTTATAACCATTTAACCCATATTTAATTTTTACTTACCTTTTCATGTACCCCCAATTTTTTTCTCTTGCACCACCCTCCTTCCCTTCTCAGTATAGCGTTACCCTTAATTTTAAGCAATATGCTTATTAAGGTTTAATCTTAACATAATTGCGTATTTAAGTTATGTTCTTTCATTTTTGTATTTATTCCTATCGAACTTGTATTTATTCTAGGCCTGAAGATGGATTTTTAGCCGAAACTAGTTACCTCTCCTATTTTATAATTATATTTATTGTGGTAATTTCGAGTTTACATTTTTAAACATCTACTTATAGGTACAATGAATTCATGTTAATATGTGGCATTTGTAAATTTTGTAAATTTTAAATCATTTTTTAACGTATATACTTACAATGTATATTGGGAAAAATATTCAGATCTAACAACAAATTATGTTGCTAATTTTAGGAATAAATGTAGCAGTTTCTTTTTGATTTAATTTAGCAAATTCTAATTTTTATTTTTCATATAAACATTATTTATTTATATCAACGTTAAACTAATATTTTTTTTACAAATTGTCCCTTGACCAAAGTCTTATGTAACGTAAGAAATGTTTTTAAATTGCAAACAGTATACCTCATTAAAATTTAACGATAAAATGCAATAAAAATAGCATTTAGAATAATGTAATTATGGTGTTTGTTGATGTTGTTAAAAACAATATTTTAACACAATATAGCATATTTGTAATACATCTTGTGAAATAAAAAACAATACAAGATTTAATTTACCATAATAATACAGATCAAAATATAATTTTTAAATCAAGTCAAGAGTAGTAAATCAAATTGAAAATAGATATCAACAGGCGCCGAGAACAGTAACCCTAATTAATAAATCTAAATAATTCTCTTGGAACAAATATTAATTGATTTATTTAAATATTTTATAACTCGATTTTTCATTTACTGACAACGTTATTACGATAAAATTATACAAATAGTGAATAAAGTCAATTGAAACGTATATTTAATAACTAAAACGTGCTATGATGAGTTTACAAAGTAGTGCGATAGATGTTATGAGACCCCACTATTACCGCAACATCCACATATGACGTAATATATTTGTTGCAGGGCAGGTTCCCAAGCCGGAGGCATCCTAACGTCCCAGCTGAAGGCAACCAATGGCTTGGTGAGTGGGGCGGGCTTAGAACTGTCGACCCCGCCTCTTAGCAGTGCCGGTCAACTTAATTCACAAGAGTTGCAAGGTTTATTTATTAACCCACACGTCGGGTATACGCAGCCCGCGATCGCTGGACAGAATTTGCAGATTGTCAAACGAGAACCCGAGGATTTGAGTCATCACCGAAAACTGGACTGTAGTTCTCCTAGTTCGGGTAGTCTCGATGGGTCAATAATCATCTCTAAGCAGTCTAGAGCAAAGGTGATTTATTAGTGAACGGTGTTTATGTTTTGTTTTTAATAATTTAGTGTTATATTTCGGGTTTGGCCATTTGTAATTAGTGACACGTGCTTTATTTTACCTCAGTGCATGTGGAAGGTGCGATTGAAGTGATTGATTTAATTTAGTCGCCCCTTCCTTCGGAATGATATTGTTCTACTTGGACATTCTGTAGAAGGGGTACAATATGGAATACATGCTTTTAATATTTTTTTTTCTTTTAAGCTTTTACTAATATTTCATTTAGTAGTGGTAACTATAATTAGTGCATGGTAAACAAACGTAGTATATTTGGTTAGAAAGTAGGTTAGATCTAGGGCCCACCTAGGGCAACAGGCATGCCGCTAACATCCCTTGGTGGTTATAGGTCGTGCTGGTGTCCTCGGCTGGCGGCCATCCCGGAGACCTGGTTGTAGACGTCAATTCAATCAAAGACGAGAGCCACCATGGATTAACTTCACCTCAGCACGGCTCTCGATCCATAAACGGAACTCCAACTTCCACCCACAGTAGTCTTCTTGCAGACGGTTCAAACGCGGGGCCCATCGAGTTTATTTCTGCGAATGGCCTCAAACCAGCGATGTATACAACGCAGATATTCGCCTCCATGAGCAACGCGCCACATAGTGGTGGCAGCGGTACACCTTCGCCAATTCCTTATACTGACCATGTCCAATATACTCAAAGCTCAATGGCCGGTGGAAGTGTTAGTGGAAATTCAACCATTTACTCTTCCACCGGAAGACCAAGTAGTTCTGCAGCTTTTTCTGTATCAGATCCTTATTATCGTGAATATTTTACCACCGTAGCATCGGGGGCAGGTACCCCGGAGCCTGTCTATTCGACTCAAATGAGACAAAATCAACTTGCCTATGGTGATGAGGCAGCAAGTGGTGGTACTACAGCAAGTTTTGTCGAAAGGTACGTTCGCCAATCGGCTTATCATGGAAAAGGCGTTATAGCCGCTGCCGGCCTCACCGTTGATCTCCCAAGTCCTGATAGTGGAATAGGCGCCGATGCCATCACGCCACGCGACCAGAATACGCTGCAGCAGGTGAGCCCTAGACCTACTTCAATAAAAATCTCAACTATTTTCTGCCAAAGTTTCAATGCAGCGGCTGCGAAAAGCACGACTGAAGCAGTTGCTGATACTTTCTTTACTTCATAAATTATTTTTCACATGCTTCTAAACTCATGTAATCATTCGTGTCATTCGCATTACTGCATTGCATCTATATACTCTCATGATACTAAATAATCAATTTTGTTTCAGTCTTTTGATTACGCCGACTTGTGCCAATCGAACTCTACGATATTAGATCCTTTGTCCCTAAACAGAAGCAATTCGCAATCCCCTGGAACACAACCGTCAAGTCGAAGCCGACCTTGGCATGACTTTGGTCGACAGAATGACGCCGACAAAATTCAAATCCCTAAAATGTAAGTCAAAGTGATTTTGTCACATTAAGTGTAAAAAAAGTGAAATTATGTGATTAAGTGATCGTGCCCTTTAAATGTGTCATATATGTGAGAACTCGTCAAGTATTTCTCGGAAGCATCCTAAATCATTTATAGTGGTTATGTTATGTTATTTATGCATAACAAACAGACACCGTATTACTTGTTACTTCAGAGCTTTAATTTAATGAAAAATACCTTCAACTGGACAAACTCGATTTGAGCAGTGTTACTTGATACAGGTACCTTATGTCATGCAACGTAAAACAGTTGTAATACAATCAGAAGGAGCCTGTTAAACAAGTTTAGGTGATTCACAACATCGTGTATTGTACTCTAAGTTGCTTTTTCCACACTCTAAATTTCGTTATTTGTCACGTGCAATTACTTTTTTATAATTTTATTCTCGTAGGTTATCGGGTCAACTGCAAACTACCTGTACATTTTTATACACCAACAAGACATAAACAAGCAGGTTTCTTTAATATCGTTATCTCCCAAGTATACAACAATACCGTTTAGGAAATACTTATACGAGATCCAACTGTACGATATACCGTTCGTTGTGAGAAATAGTGACAGTGATAATTTGTGAGTGAAATGTGGTCATGCAAGACTAAACGATATGTAATTGTTACAGATTTTCTCCCGTTGGTTTCAAATATCACCTAGAAACACCCATATCAACATCACAAAGGAGAGAAGACGATAGAATTACGTATATAAATAAAGGACAATTTTACGGAATCACACTGGAATATATACCGGATCCCGACAAACAACTTAAATCACAGACTGTAAAGGTGAGTGGAATAACCATTAATTATTAACTAGTATTATTTCATATATCCCACGCAAATTAGAACAATTAGAGCAAACAAAACATTTATAGATTTTATGAATAAAAAAGGCGAGTCCTCCATGCTAATGTAATCAACATACAATAGATCCTGTATGTATTATAATTGTAAATCATAATCACAATGTGCAATACATTCATTAGTAATGTCGCTTATACTCTGATATATATATACGGTTAAAACTATTTTTCCCAAGATTCTGATCCGCATCACCTAGAACAGAGATATCACGAGAATCTAATAAATATAATAATTTTTATAGTGTAATATTCGAATAAATTTCACGATTTAATTGTGGATGTACTGAATTGTTGAAATAACGGTTAATTAATATATTATATTCTATCTTGATAATTTTAAGATATCTTCCAATAATTAATTAACAAGTTGTAAACTTTTATATATTTCCGCTAAACCACATTTGATTTGTTTGTCAAAATCTGTTACAAGAAGATTCAACAAAAAGATTATTTTAACAGTATAATAATAATTTATATCACAGAATATCGTCCTAGTTGATAAGAAAATCAAACACTAAAACATTTAAAAAAAATTACCGTGGACTATATTGAAACATATACGCCAAATATTTAAATTTTAGCACTTTTAATATATCTATTAATTAAATCTTCATATTGATGCATTTTCACAATTTAGAAAAAATATTCTGTTTTTCACAAATTGATAAATTTAACCAATAAAAAAAATAAAAAATAATATTAAGATTAAATTAGTTTTAAATTCAACGAGAGCCAAAATAAAAAAACATTTATTGATTTTCTTTTAATTAATTTAATATTTTATATTTTGAAGACAAAAATTATTTTTATTTCCAATTAACATTTTTACGCAACTGTTTTTGGATTTTAAGTATTTCACTCTTCAATCATCAAATATGTTGAATATTTGATGATTGATTATTGATTTATACATGATGCAGAAATTGCTATAATTAATATTTTCTTATGTGGAGATACTTTATTCCAATTTTAAAGATGTTTAAATCGGTTCAAATTTACTTGACTACCCGGTAACACCCTTACATGACTTTTTTTGATTGACAAACTTGCGTTAAATTTAAAAGACTTTAGAAATGACTTTAATATTTAAAAAAGTATAAGTTTTGAATATAAAGTATTTTCAAAATTATTTAAAAATTAAACAAGTTTATAGTTCTCTACTTTTTTCCAAAATTTAATAAGCCCCTTTTGATTTTTCATTACCTTCTTCACCATCATTTTCTTATTTTCACTTCATAATTAAACATATCTTAAGATTAAGATTTCAAATATTAACTTGCAAGATGTGAAATAACAGTCAGAGAAAAAATTCTTTTAATACCGCTCGTTTCATTATTATTTAACAATATATTAATTCTTAAAATAATATGATTATATCGAGCTCTATAATTATTTCAAGCATAACCTTCTTCTATATCAGGAAATAAAACTCCAAATAATGTACAACATATATAATAAAAATATTTAAAAGCAACTAGTTTCGGCTAACAAACCATCTTCAGGTCTAGAATAAATACAGTCGTTCCATAAAATAAAAATTATTAACAAGTTTTAAACTTATTATTAAAAAATTTTAAACTAGTTGCCTTTAGATATTTTTATTATATATGTGGTACCTACATGACGTGGAGGTTTATTTCCTTAATACTTGACAACATTTGAGATATGAATAATCTTTTCGATATTCTTTTCGTATTATACCACTAATTTCAGTGTAAAATGAGATCAAATTAAAAAAAGGATTTTCCAAAATAACTTAATATTACTTCAATAATAAAAGAAAATTAAAAAAATTATATATTCAACATGTTATCTATTACTCATTATATTTAAGTTATATTCAAAGCCCTTTTATTTTTTTTAAATACTAGTCATTTCTACGTTATTTCCGAAAATCACTGTTTTTAACACCACTTTGTCAATTAAAATAGTCGTGTAATACATCGCCGTAAAAAATAAAGATCAAAATATTATGCTTGATATAATTATATGGTGGCAGAAAAATGGAAAAGATAATTGAAATTTTATTAGTTGTTTGATCAAATTCATCGTATAATCAATTAAAATGTAAATTTGTTTGTGTTTGGGCAATTGGCGGAAAAAAATGGGGACTATTATATTTCAAATTTATTTCCTAAACTAAAAAGTGTTATTAGCCAAAAAAGAATCGTAGATCATCATATATGTGTGAACAAATTATCAATTGAAAAACAACTACACAAGGACTAATTGTGCACGCGAGGAATGAATTTTCCTTCAAGTAAAAATAAACATTTATAAGCGTATTTTAATGGAAAATATAATTTTTGTAAGTGAAAACGATTAAATTTGCATTTTAGATATTTATTTTTACTCCATCAAACTATCATTAGTATAAATTTGGTTTGGAAAAGAATTTTACTGTAATTACTGTTAATTATCGTCCATAAAGGTGCAATTAATAAGTACAAACATATTAAAATACGAAATTTATGTTTAAAAAAAGTTCATTTTTTTTGTCGATTAATAATACAGTGTAGCACAAAAGTTTTTAATATAAAACTTAAATTTTAGTAATAAATTTTTTAATATATTTCATATACGAGAGAGAATAATTTTTAATCAATTACTTACTATTTTTCAAAAATTGGTAAATATTTACTGTTTAAAATTAATATTTCCCCCATTTCAAGAAGACTTTCTAATTAAGTGGTTAAATATTCACTAGAGGTTGTGCAAATAAATTTCAATAAAATGATTTGCCTTATTGGAAGTTATATTTTTACGTCTTTTAGATGGCCTAAGAGCCGAAACATGTCGCGACTGAGTTGGTAATTTTCAAGTTGTATTGAAATTACCAAATATTTTTATATTAAATTCATGTGATCGACTTTGAGTTACTATCTCCTTTAATATATTTTATTTTTTATTTGCAAGTATTTGCCAAAAATATCCTTTTATTATTAAAAATCGAAATAACTCTACGACTGTAATATTTAGGTATGCTTAACAAAAGTAAAAGTATTTTGTAAGTAGTTTGTGAAAATGATATAAGATACAGGGTGATCTATTTTCTCTACCGAGAAAACCATGTTCGTGAGTTTTAAGTCACCCTGTATAGAAAATGAAATATATCAAAAACATGATGAGTTGCAAAACCACGAAATTATTCTGGCATTAAGATATTAACCCTCAATTGTTGATTTTAAATAATATAGGGTGACGGTTTCGTTAAGATTTTCATATAACAGTGGCCATATCTTTAAAAGTACCCTGTAGAACCTGATAAAACCCTATATGGTCGAAATAGGGAAAAATAAGTAAAATTCAAATTCGAGATAATATATAGAGTGTTCCATTAGAAAAAACATAACTTTGGTACGCTATGACTTTATGAAACACCCTGTATATTACGAAATTATTTTAAAATGTGGAACTTGACTCTATCTATAATTTTTATTTAAAACTTTTTTTCTTATCCTTCAAAACAACGGAGATATCAAACTGCTGAGAACAAGTTGTTCACCCTGTATGTATATGTTAACTTATTCATAAATTGTATAAAAGTTTGATTAAAAAAAAATTACTAAAGAGCGCTCGATTTACTAGTTTTTGTTAATTTTTTATGTGCCTTCAAAATTGGATTTTTAAATTGGTTTTTTTATTTTTTAGTTTCGTACTATTTATTCGATCTTTATAAAATTTTCTATATGGTTATAATGTACGTGTATGCTTATTTTAGACCTGATAAACAGATTCACAGTATTGCCTTAAAGTAATAGTTATTGATCCAAAATTTTTTTATCGATGACGCACTCTGTATAAAAATTTTAAAAATGGTTTCCTCATACCTTAAGCTAACGAAAAGATACTCTTGTTGGAATTCGATAAAATTAGCCGTTTGGCTGATATTTGCATTTTATTAATGCACTGCATACCAATTTGCGCATTCACCATTTTTTGCAAGGATAATCCCAGATAACGAAGTAAAACTAATTTAATAATGAAATGCCCAAGATTCACCTGATGTAGTAGAAATTAACAATTTAGCGATAGTAGAAGGTAACAACATTAACAAGTCATTAATTTGAATGTTTTTAAAATTTTTTATAAATTTCATCAATGCGCAAATTGGTATGTAGTGCATTAATAAAATGCAAATATCAGCCAAACGGCTAATTTTATCGAATTCCAACAAGAGTATATTTTCGTTAGCTTAAGGTATTCGGAAGCCATTTTTAAAATTTTTGTACAGGGCATGTCATCGATACAAAAATTTTGGATCCTTAACTATTACGACTAGTACGTCTTTGTCTTTCAGGCAATACTGTAAATTTTATAAAGATCGAATAAACAGTACGAAAATAAAAAAATAAAAACCAATTTAAAAATCCAATTTTGAAGGCCCATAATTCGAAAACAAGGGCCCGTGTTAAAAAAGTTTGTATGAAGTACTAACATTATTTTAGCTCAAGCTATACCCTCCCGATTTTTTTCCCATTAGTCCCGGGACACCCTGTATAGTTATTCTACTTACATTTTTAAACAATATTTTTTAGAAAAGATATTCTAAGCTGAATATATCACAATTGTTGCTAATTGGACAACGCAAAATCGTAATGGAAATAGGGTCTCGGTGGACTTTTTAATTTGTGATATTATAGTCCATGTAATTTTGACCAAATGTTAACATTGCGCCAAAATGAACAGTTTTTCTGGCCTTAACTTTTTTAAAATATTCAAAAATATAATCAGCCCAAAACTTAACCTAACCCGGTGTTGTTAACTGTTGTTGACACACAGGGTGATTTTTTATTTTTTACTTCTAATTAAAACCTCTATTTTTATTAAACAGTTTAAAAAAAAATGTTTTTTTTTGTTTTTTGATAAAAATTTAACAAATTATCACCATAGAGAATTAGAACTCTTAACTTCAGTTTGTGTAGAATTTTGTATTGAGGTTGAGGATTTATAACACATATTCTTCAAATGTCAGAAACATAAGGTAGAAAGTAGTTAATTAATAGAAAAACTAATTTAAATGCCATGTAACTTAGAGTATCGGTTGGTAACGAACAAAAAGGCTATGTATGATTATATAATTAATTTTATTGCACTGTATAAATTGTTTAATCGATATAGCCGATTTCTTGGAAAATGTGGTAGCCTCTTTGTTTTATGGTTGCACCTCTATTTTTTTTACTTTTTACATTCACATTAAACCAACTACCTTTTGGCATTATATTGTAATATAAAACATAATTTTGTTTTGGTCCGACTGGTTGGGTAAACCAAAACGAAAGTTTTCACTTATTTCCATTTTAACAATTTTAATTAAACCGACATGAAGGTTAATCGATAAATCTTTTTATTGCCCAGAAAAAACTTTCGTCGACATTCTTAGAGCTTTGGTCATTGCTTAAATATATCTACACTTATTTTATTATAATCACGATTTCCTTAAAAAAAATACATTTGTTATAATAAAGTTTAAATACGGTGGGAAATTGTATTGCATAGCAAAACTGTTAACCGCAGAAATAAACTGACCTTCCTAATCATTTAAAACCATTGGAGGTGACTAGGGTCGCACTTTCTTTAGATAAACAAATAATATTTATGAGACGCAAAAGTATTTTTTTAATGTACATTAATAAAATATAAGTAAAATAAATACAAATATTGTACGGGAAGAAAAATTACACGTTCTGAAAAAAGTTTTCTTGATTCTTAAACCAACAAAATGCATTTGGTTGGTTTAAAAGAAACAAATTTTGTTTTATTCAACAGTGCCATTCTTATGTGAAGAAATTTAATATTTTTGAATATAAATTCCAACTTTTTTAAAATTTATGTTTACATTTATTTTGTTCAACAATAAAACATATTAATATGAAATATTGTCGTAGTAAAATAATGAGCCTGTAGCAGAGAAATGTATTTATTAATAAGTTTTCATTTCCATAGTACACTGAATTGTTTATACCACCATCCACTTATAAACAAACATTAATACAATTTAATCTATGAATATTATTCTATATTATATCCCAGTAGAAAACACTCTACTTCATTCTATCAACCAATAATACTCACTATACAGCTCATCTGAAATATCCATTACAAACATTCAGTATAATATATTTGACATCATTCGATAAGTAAATAATTTTTCTGCATCGAATTGATGTTTTATCATTTTTTATAAAATTACAACAATCACACACTCTTATACTTCCAAACTTCAAAAACATAAATAAATTGTATTAAGTGTAGTTCATTTATTCTCTATTAATTGTTTTTGATACTCAATGGATAACAAAATATTGTTATATTCTTTAGTTTCAACATTTCCACCAAATTTGAAGTTCACTATAACATTGCATACGTTTAAGGCCCCTGTTGAGAGTGGATGTATTAACAAAATATATAATATTAAATTTGATTGTAATCGGAATGTGTTTTGCTTGGGACAAGCACAGTTGCCTAGTCTATTCACTAAGTGTATAATAAACAGAGATAAGATATCACATATTGTTAAAAGTGTTATTATTGGTAATTAAGAAACGTCCATAAACTTTCGTATTAATTGGTATAATTACAAGTAATTCTGTTGGCCAGAGCTTAATTACTTGGTATACGTAATTGTAGATTGTCTTATTAGAATTACCACATTTGTCATACGATATAAGACGCTGATCATTACTGCATCACCATAAGAGGTAACGAATGTCACAGTGCTGGTTTTTTCGAATGTTCATCCAGTAATTGGCTATGCGCAAGTGGAATCTTTAATATTACTAATTCTTAATAATTTCGAAAAAAATATACGACTATTCTATCTTGGCCAATCATCAACAGCCAACAAAAAGTCGAATTTCTACCAAATGTTTTTTGCCTTATTGTCTTCCTCTTCGTTCGGAGGTAAATAACCCTTAATTCCAGTGCCGGATCCAACGACAGGCCAAAACTACTAACAGACATTCGAGCAACATAAATACGAATTATACGTTTTCCAATTAAGACAAACATTAAATTTAAGTCTAGTTTTTGACTTGACAAGAAAATAAATCCATTTGTTACTTAAAAATAAAACAATACAGTTGTCATAAAGAACTGATTACTTTACGTACTAAATGAGTGATTAGGCATTACTTTAAAAACTTTATTTAAACTTATACAGTTTTCTACTTTAACTATGGCTGTGATTGTGACCTCACATAACATGAAGCGACTTATGTTATTAATTTAAATTAATTCGGTCGTTAAATTTTTTAAAATTGCAGAGACTATTGTATCAATTAACGTTAAAAAATAGCAATCACCAGAAAATAAATTATAACATAACTCCTTTATCAACTTATTTATCAAAATAAGGGTTTAATGATTTTGTGACTGCACTGGATGTTTCCTTATAGGTAAGGATTGCACGTAGGACATGATGCGGGTATGAGCATTCCATCAGCCTTAAGAAATTAATCAGGAACCGGATAATAAAATACCAATTGTATCAAACGAACAGCTTCCCGTTATTCTACATTCCTTTTTTTATTATTAAAAAAATATTTCAATTTGATCAGATCACTAAGTTTAATATAATAAATAATACGAATGATAATAATTAACTACCTATCTGAAAGTTCTAATCTCTTTTATGTGTAGGCTCTAATCCCTAAATGTTTTTAAATGATGCGTGAAGGTTAATTGGAATTAGCCTTTTAGTGAAGTGAAATATGTTTTAATCGCAGTGGGAGCAAGGTTTTGTCGTTTTAGGATTTTTGTTTAGTTAAAGTGTTCAAGACGAAATAAATGATTTGGCGAAAAAATCTTATTTTTACTTACAAGGAACTTGCCTGAGAACATTGGTTTTAAATATTTATTTTAATGTTAATGAAAATAATTAGAGATTGTCTCTTTATTTTTCCGAGGTATTGTCCAAATATATTATTATAATAATTAGTTAAAATAATAATTTTAAGCAAGCGTAAAAATAAAAAACTTATAGATTAATAGTAGAGCGTGGTGTTCTACTAAATGGTACAATAATTAAAGAAAATCTTAATAACTTTCGACTAGCTAACAACATTTTATACTCACTTCGAATATGTTAGATCAAGCAAAGGTAAATTGCTTGTAAGATTAACATCTGCTTTACATAAAGTTGCTGAAATTTCCTACTAAAAGAAAAGAAATTTTTCAAGTTGCATCCTGCAAGTATCTGGGAATTGGCAAAGACAATCGAACATTTGAGATTAAAGGAAAGAATTGGATTAAGTGAACCGTCTTTGGAAAGGTGGCATTTTTAGTCTGTCTTGACAAACTGTTTGATGCTGAGATGTGTTAGAAATTTTTGTTCTTCTACTAATAAAAAAAAGTAATTATTTAGAGAAAAATAAATCAGGACAGTGACAGGACATTATCCAACTAATGAAAGCAGTTTTAGATAGAAAATTATAAAAGATTGTATCGCCATAAATATGACATTCTTATATAAGAGATATGAAAGTTCTATTAATGTATCAAAAATGCTATATTTAAAATAATCATCACTTTGATTTCGACAATTAGAAAATTATTGGCCCAAAGTCATATTTAAAAAAAGATATTTTAGGGAATAACAAGTCAATAAATTTGAAAATAATATAATCATTTCCCTAACCCACGTGTATGATATTTGCAGCACGAACCGCAGATTACTACAAATCAATACGAGTTGGAAATAAATACCATTCCGTGCAAAATATACATATAATTTTATTACGGATATTACGAGATATATAAAAAAATCTTTAAATTTAATTGTATTAAACAAGTTATTTTAAACCCTTGGAAAATTAAAATGACAATCGTTTAAAAAAAATTTTGAGAAGATACATTTTTAATTAATTAGTTACTTGTCAATATCTTCAAAATTAAAAGAAAAACTTATTAAAAGTCAGCAAAGCCACTTGTGTGAAACAAAAAAAATTCATTTAAGAATTTGTCGTAAATTAGTCGTGAATTTTTTTATCACGCTTTATTTCAAAATATTATGCATGGCTTTGCTAATTTCGAAGAGAAACAAAGCCATTATTATAAAATGCATGAATATTAATGTAATGAAAATTGCTATAGCCTGCCCCCATTTTGTCATAAATTTGTCGTATAAATAGACATAAATTGACTTTGAAATAAATGTTACACATATATCAATATTAAAATAAACGATTCATTTACGACAAATTGTAGAACATATAATTAATTTTAAACAGTTTAGAGAGTGCCCATGTTAACTTCCATTATAAGTTATCTTAGTCATTTAACTTCTAATGTAAAAAAGTTTTTCAGTGTAACTGTTATACAATGTGTTGTAAATTTAGTCGTGCAAAAAGTATTATGTTTCAACTCACATTATACATATAGCTACTCACTCTTTTAGTTTAATATTGATATATTTGTAAGTTATAATTATTTCAAAATAAATGTATGCCTATTTGTTTACGACAAATTTTTTTAAATAAAACTAATTTACGACAAATATTTAAATATTTTTTTATTCCACTCAAGTGCCTTTGCTTACATCTGAAACGTTAATTATTGTCAACGACCAATTAATCACAAATTAAAAAGATCAATTTTATACTTTATGTAGATTTAGTGTAATCTAATTTAAATTTATAAAATGCAAATAGACACCAAAAAATTTAATAGATGAACGCAATAAAATTTACACATTATAGGATCCTTTTAAAATAAATGCAGTACGACACTGGAGTAAATTGTACCGATCTCGATAACTACTTTGTCGATAAACAATACGTTTCGTATTGAACGTGGGTATCATTTGGTGGAAAACAGTCTACAGAATTCTCTACCGTGCGCAAAATACAGTGTGGAACAAATTTTAAACCTTTTTTCTTCTTGAATACACAGCTGCAATATTCGTTACATATCAATAGTATATCGATGTATCGATTGTTATTAGAAATTTAAATACGTAACTAGGAATCACCGATACCACTGAATTCTGATGTTTAAAATTGACCGAAATAACTTTTATTTGTTGTTTTACAACCTTTTTTCCTTGGTTTGTAACAACTTAACTTATACATTGCAACTACGTCCAGCAACATGTGAATAATAAACTTTTACTAAATCGCACAATTTTTTTAAATTTGTTGAGCTCTATAAAATAACTTCGCATGTCACCACGTAGTTTATTTGAATCTGCCTAAAACAACTAAATTCAACATTCGATAAAACATAACTATTATTACCTACATGATAAAATATGTAAAAATGTTTCCTATATTATATTTTCATTTTTACTGCTTTAAAAAATATAATGTTTTAAAATAATTTAATTCGAGCAATTTCTTGCCACCCTGTATCTCCCGTTCTTTAAATTCAGCACAGTGAATTTAACCTCTCAGACATACCTGTCTTCTTCAGTAAAAGACAGTTGGCCTTATAAGGTGGACAAATGGAAGAAGTATTGGCTATATTATGTGATCTTAGATTGAGTTTAATACTAGAAAACGATGCATTCTGAAATTACTGCAGAATACACCCAATTTTTCTTGGAAATATTGCCAAAAAAATGAAGATCTATTAAAACCCTTGGTTGTTGTTTTTTAAGAGAAAGTTCACTTATTTAAAATTTAAAAAGTTATAGATTTTTTTAATTACAGAAATATGCTTTTTATTATAATAATAAAATAATGTTTAAAAGATAAAAAAAATCGTTACAAAGATATCCTAAAACAAATTCTTTGCGTAAAGTACATTTTCAAAATTTGACACAAAAGTAGTTAGGTACTTTTCAGTAAATCTGAATTTTGAAAATTTTAACGGTTTGAAACCGAACCTTGTTTCTTTAAGTAACCTCTACAGCAGAATCCAAAATAAATAATAAAATAGCTTGGAAAGTAAAAAAAAATGCATTATTTATTCCTCTTTAAGTAAAAAAAAACCTTTCAGAAGTCACTGTTCTGTGATTTCCAATAAAAACGCTGGTAATTAAACCAATTAATTTAATTGTTTAGTTATGAATGCAGGCAGCTTATTAAAGTCAATAATAATGATTTCTTTTGCGTAAATGTTATAAATTATACAATTAAATATCACCTTGAGAATTAGCGATAAAGTGACCCTTGTGACATGATCAATTACTCTTCAATTTAGGACCTATTTAATATTTTAGAAAAATGTCATTAATAAAATTTACAAAAACATAATAAAATTCTTGATTAAATGCAAATACTAGTAAAATATTTACTGTATCAAAAAATGTATCTAAAAACATCTTTAAATGTTTAATCTATTTTTGTTTTTGCCTAATAACTAATTAACGTGCTTTGAACCTAAAAAATAGTAGGTAGGTATGTTTTTGAACTGTACTGAACTATTAAATCCTCTAATTGTATTTACTCCTTTAATTTATCTTTAGAAAATACCCAAGAACATAGTTAATAATATTATTGCTTATGTGGCTCCAAATCAAAGTGCATTTCTCCTTGAGGAATCTTACACTCAACAAATTTCAATATAAACATTTATTGGGATTTGAATAATTCCATAATTAATTTAAAATTTCGAAAAGAGATCCACAAACTAACTACATGTTTCTATTTTTATCCATTTTTACAGAGCATCGTTATGTTGATGTTTCGAGAAGAAAAAAGTCCAGAAGATGAAATTAAGGCGTGGCAATTTTGGCATGGTAGGCAGCATTCGGTTAAACAACGAATTCTAGATGCAGGTTTGTACTTTTTATTTTATTTTTTTATATTCAAACACAAATGCAATTACTTATGTGTTTTTTCTTCCTATTAGTAATCTTCCTATCATCGTCTTCTTAATTTAATTTAAAAATATTTAAATATAGAATGTTAACTCATCGCATTGACAGTTAAATAGTGAAATTAAATAAGTAATAAAAAGGAAATCCGTGTATTTAGCGTAGGAAGTTAAGTTGTTCTTTAAAATAACAATAACTGTCGTTAATCACTATAATTATCAATTATTTATTGAATTACATTATATTGAAGAATATCGTCACCACTAACCAAAACAAAACCAGAATAGTTCTGGTTAGCGGTGACGATATTCTTCAACATTGTTGAAAACTAAAGGTTCCAAATTCCCAATTTAAGTTAAATTATGTTATACCAAATAAAAGAAACAAAATATATTATAATTAAATCTATTGACTACTTTTAAGACAGGTTTTCCGAGAAAAAAAAATTGTTTATAAAGTCGACAATCATGAATTAGGCTAATATTTCCGACTTAAACTGTTTGGTCTGTGTAAGTTTAGATTATAAGACCTGGCATCATTAGTTTCTGAAAACTTCCGTAAAAATCATCTGATTCAATCCAAACTCTTGTTCATTAAACAACCTTGTAAAAGATTCTTAGCTAAATGTATGATAACATTCAAGTATTAGTCATTAAAAAACTAGAAAAAAAGTTATTGGTGTAATCGGAGCTATTAAAATTCAATACATTTCGAAGAAATTGATGAGTGTCTTACATATGTTCTACCTCATTTGATATTCTTATAACTTATATGTAATTATTATTGTAGTAGTAGGTTTGGTATTAACAGCAATAAAGAAGTATAACATAAATGTGGGTACTTTTAGCATTTTCATACATATTCGTTGTGTAGGCTTCGCGTAGGCCGTATCGATTCTATTATTTTATTCTTCAGTCGTGTAGGAGTTATATATAATGACATTTGACAAAAATGAATACATATACGTATGTTCTACTATACACAACAAGTAGTAAATTGAATATTTAAATAAATTTTACTTTCCATGCATCCGGTTTTCTTTACGTGTAAATTACTTCGTATCTCGCATATTAAATATAATCCAAAATTTAAATAAATTTTGTTTTTCATGCATACAGACATCATCTTAGTTTTATTGGTAAGTTTTTGTACAGCTTTTTGTGTTTTGCACAGTTTTGATTGAAGTGTTTTAAATTTTCTTTAATTAAAATTATACATTTTGCTATAATACATAACACGTTTATTACTGTAATTTATTGATTTTAGTGCCGTAGTTATTTAGATGTCTTGAAATCAATAATTTATTTCCTCAATAGTTGTTAATTACAAAAATTTGCATATATCAATGTAAAAAAATAATAATTAATTGCTAATTAAATTCACATTACAAAGATCACATAAAAAAAATTAAAAATACGTATTTCAAATTTTTATTTAATATAAAGTATAATAAAAATATGAATTGTAAGTTCAGAATATTAATTTGGATATTTATAAATAATTTTCTGATTTTAAAAACAGGTTGTTAAAATTCTACATATTTAATCAAATATTTGAATCGAAAAAAAGTATTATTAATTGCTGATTAAATTCACTCTATATCAAAATAAAAAGTTTATAAAAAAACCTATATTTTTAATTATTATTTACTAATAAAAGGCTTTATTAATTGGAATATTATTAATTTTGATACTTATAATCAATTTACTCATTTATAAATATATTCATTAAACCTTATTCTACATATTTTAATGTTTATTTTTTATGAAAAAAAAATAGTTGCTGATTAAATTGGTAGTACAAAAATCATATATAAAAATATAAAAAAGGTATAAAATAGACAATCATTTTTATTTGATATAAAATATAATCCGAATAAAATAAAAATACCAATATATTTTTTAAGCTTTTATGAACTATAATGTGAATTTATAATTAATTATAATATTTTAACATCTACTAAACTGTATTCTACATATTTTAATAATAAAGTTTGAAATCATCAATCATCTTTTTACCCTGTTTATATCTATTGTTTGGAGTTTACACCTAGCTTAACTGTGTCTTGATTTGCACAATTTTGCACTACTTTAATCTCATAATATAAAAGTAAGATTAACATACTAGCAAAACGCATCAATTTAAAGCCAGCTGTTCAAATCATTACAGAAAAATCTTAATACGTAGTTCTTTTATTTATAGATTGATTTTTTACGCTTTAACAGCTACTAGTGGCTTTCAGAAGACGCCAGAGATTTCAATTTAGATTAATCGTTATGGTAGCCAGCATTGCCGTCTCTTTAAAAGGTCAAAGGGGTCAACGTTTTTATAATTTATTTTCGTTTCATATTAAAAGAATAATAAGTGTGTAGTAAATATTTTAAAAAATTTCACTTAGGGCTTATATATTTAAATAATAAAAAAGTAAGACAACCCTTATGATCGAAAATGTAGATATTTTAGTTAAATAAATTTGGTTTTCACTAGAGATGGCTTGAGTACGTTGTGTAATAATCATCAAAATTCCCAATGCAGATACTTAGATAATAATTTCAATAATAAATCATTTGGGAAAAATAATAAATAATTAATATTTTGTTTAACTCTTTTTGGAGTCATCTTAGCATTATTTCTATTAATTGTCTTGTCAGATGATAAGTATAAAACAAGATTTCTCAAATATTTTCAGTAGTATTATATTTATTTTTTCAATTTGTTTTACCATAATATCCCAAATATTTTAAATTGCGTTTATGTCAGGACTCTTTCAATTATCAGTAATCTAGTTTTATGCCACTTTCCTTTTAATATTAAAATATTTTTATTTATATCGTATTCTTGTGCTAATCTTCGAAATTCTTTAAATTTAGTTACAATGCTATTTTTAAATCTCAGTTAAGACTATTTGACATTTTAATCTTTACATGCAGGTAGATTTACACAGCTAAAAGAAACTGACCCACTTTTTTCAATATCAGTGTACTTCATAGGTTTTTTACTAAAAAAGATCTGAAATATTTTAAAAACTATTACTTTTAACGAACACAGAATAAAATAATTCACATTTTTCTAAATGAAAATGGCAATTAGCAAATATGAAGCATGCATGAAGAAAATGAATATGTTATCTTTCCTGTCAAATTCTTTTATCTGTTTTTATTTATTATTAAAAATTAAATCATATTTATTTTTATTTTTTCAGATACGAAAAACAGCGTAGGATTAGTAGGATGTATTGAAGAAATTTCTCACAATGCTATAGCTATATATTGGAACCCCATGGAAAGTCCTGCAAAGGTAAAGTTTTTTACCCCAAACAATGCTTATAAAAAATCAATAAAGGTATATTTCTATAATATGTAATATTTTTATTTGCAGATAAATATTGCAGTTCAGTGTTTAAGCACGGATTTTAGTAGTCAAAAGGGAGTTAAAGGCCTACCTCTACATTTACAAATAGACACCTATGAAGATCCCAGAGATTCACAAATCTTCCACAGGGGTTATTGCCAAATAAAGGTTTTCTGTGATAAGGTAAGCCAAAATTCTTTATTAACAACTATTAATTCAATTCTGACTAATTAGTTTTTATACTATATTTTTAGGGCGCAGAGAGAAAGACACGAGATGAAGAAAGACGAGCTGCCAAACGAAAAATGACAGCAACAGGAAGAAAGAAGTTGGACGAATTGTACCATCCTATGTGCGAAAGATCAGAATTCTACACGATGAGTGATCTTACGAAACCTCCGGTATTATTTTCCCCAGCAGAGGACATTGATAAAGTACGAAAACAACTTAAAATATTATTAAGACTATGTTAACCTGATATTTTTTTAGTTGACTTCAATGGAACTACAGGGCTTCTATTCACAAGAAGATGGTTCGTTAAGTGGTCCTGTGGATCATGTGAAGACCGGTTCACCGTTTCTTTTACATCCAGCTTCAAAAACACCCACGACTCCAACCCTTAAGTTTCACAACCATTTCCCTCCAGAAGCTGACAAAAAAGAAAGCAGTATATTAGACAGCAGTTTGTCATCTGATGGAAATGTTTTCTCTCCACCAATTAACAAAAGGCCAAAAATGATGGGAGGAGCTGGAGGTGTAGGTCCTCCTCCTTTAAATGAAAGAGTGATGCTGTATGTACGTCAGGAAAATGAAGACGTTTACACACCACTTCACGTTGTTCCTCCCACTTCAGCTGGACTTCTAAATGCAGTAAGTTTAGAGCCTTACCATAACGCTTAGCTTTAATACGCTTCAAGGGTTTCCAGCCAAAATTTAGTAAAAAGCGGATATAAAATATCCAGTTTTAGTTTAATCTAAATATTTGTTCTACCAACATCTACATCGAATCTAATTTCATTATGGTTTAAAATCAATATACATATTTTTGATAGTTTTAGTTTAATGAATGTATGTCAATGATAATCCTTAGTCAATAATCGAGTTTTTTAATAATCTTAATTGTTTTGAAAATAAATAAACATTAAATTCAAATATCTAGCAAAATATTATTAACTTACAAAAACAAATAAATAATAATGCTTTTACAAAACTAATTTTGATATGTTATGTAGAAATGTAGAGATAGTTGTTAAAATAATTGTAAAACTTTTAAAGAATGGGGCTTTTGTATTTTTTTAAATGGGATCATGTGGGTTTGATTATTTTTATGACTATTGATAAGATTTTTGCTGGAAGCCCTATGCCTAATGCATGGACCTGGACGTACTGGGCTTTTACACATCTCATTTCGTTTACATAACACTAAAAATAAACTAAAACCGGCATGTTGAAATAACAAATCATAATCACCAACGTGGGTAACAGTTCACATTTGCAGCTCCACGTACTTGTCATTTTTTTTTTGTTTCTAATGTTAAGAAAAGCTCAGTACTTCTTCTAAATCTATGCTAAAATTAAGAAAGACAGAAATCTTTAATTCTTCCCAACTAAAAAAATTAATTCTGTTTTCCTTATTTTGCAGATTGAGAATAAGTACAAAATTAGCGCGTCGAGTATAAATAACTTGTATCGCAAAAACAGAAAAGGGTAAGTTAAGAACTTTTTGACAAATGTTTGGAGTAGTTGTGAATAGTGAACTGAACACTAACTGGTTGAATACTAACAGTTCGCCTTTTACTAACTACTTGCACAAATTATTTATAAATACGTTAAAAATCACTTTCATATTCCCTTATACAACTTTAAATAATAATAACATACTAAATAGCTTATTTCTTAAGGTTATCCATATCTCAAATTTGGTTGAAGTAACAAAAGTAAAACACAAAATCATATATCACATAATAAATTATCTTAGGAATAATTAATTTTCTACCAACAATACAACAGTTTTAAAAATGAAATTGTAAATATAACATTTTTTTTCTTATTATACTGCTTCCTTATTTTTTTATAGAACTACAATCAGAATCCGATATTAATTTTCCTTTCCTGTTTAAAACACTTGTATTATTGAGGCACCTAATTATATATAATAAAAATTGTTATTTTATGTGCTATATAACTTTGTGTTTTACTAAATTCGTTTTCATCTAATGTATTTACTATGTTTCAAGCTATGTCTAGTAACTGCTATATGCTTACTTAACTTAGTAGTTTTGTAATTATTTCTAACTAGTTATTAATATCTAATGAAATTTAAAATTCTTTGAAAAGAGCCCTACCATAATTTATTCTGAGCTTTGATAAATTACTTTTCCGTATAATATAGTTGAACCATATCTCAGATTAGTTTCACAATATTATTATTTTTCATTCTGCTTCATCATTATGGTAACTTTTGTAGCAAGCTTTATTTTTATAACTTTACCCTTTTCAAAACATCTTTCTCTATACCGATTGGTGGCTTAAATGTAGTTTTAGATAATGAACTTGTTTTGCATATTTTTTTCTTATAATTGTATTTTTGTTCCAGCATTATAGCCAAGATTGATGATGATATGGTAGCTTATTACTGCAACGAGGATTTATTTCTGTTGGAATTAAAGGCAGTGGACGAAGATTTGTTCGATGTTACTTTCGTGGAGCTCATGGATCATTAACCGCCATTGATATTATCTTACGTACTTATCAGTTTTTGTTGTGATTTGTTTTTTTTAACGATGTATTTTTAAGAACGATGTTGATCAGAACTTTATTATTTGTTTATAGTGTCTAGAATGTTGATTTTACAAGGAGTTTTTTTCAATCATTTATAATCAAACTAAGTTATTGTTAGTTTTTGTTTTTATGTTTATTAAGGACATGATCATGTTTATATTTTAGAAATACTAACGTGATCATTAACATTCAATGTAACTCTAATGTTATCAATTTTTTTTATATAAATGGTGGCAATGTTTTTGTTTCTGAGAATTTAGATACTTTTATTACGAATTTAGCATTTAGGGTTTACATCGAGTTATCACGGGTGACCCATTATTCCTAAAGATTTTTAATGTAATTTGTCCATGTTGTAAATTTTGTAAAAGTACCAACAGCAAATGAACTGTAATTGAACAACAATTTTATTATTTACTAGGATAATGCAACTTAAATTATTGTATTTAATTTCTTAATTTACAAGGAAAATAAACTTAAATATCAAATGTACAGCACTTATGTTATTTGTTCAGTATTGCCTGGAGCCACCTCTTGCAATTCTAGGAATCTCTATTTTGTATATTTATTATTTTAAGACCTAGTATATTTAATTAAAGATACATTTCGTTATTTTTTATTTGTTTTCATTAGTAAATTGGAACTTTGGGTCACCTGTATACATAATATTAATAACTTGGTCGCCATTGATCTCAAAATTGAAAAAATGTAAATGATCTGAAGACGTCATGTACAGAAAACCGCCAAGATCTTATATCTAGGGGTAGGGAAGAAGGGAGTATTTTTTCTTTGTAAATAGCTTTAAGATGTTTGTAAATAATGACCAGCCATGACTTAGTTATAAACGCACCCTAAGTGTTGTGATAAGAACTACTCAAAACCTCTATTTTTGAAGAATGTAGCACAAAGGTAACCTTGGTGCAATCATTTTAGACGTTTTTACTCATTGGCGTCAATAAAAAATTTTAAATTACGCATGTGGAGGTATCGTTTACGTTATTTTAATATTAATCGTTTGGAATGCTGTAAAAGCATTCTAAAATAACGAGTTGTTACTGCCACATGACGTTTAAGGGTGCAAATTTATATTAAAAGTGCAGAAGAAACACCAAATCTTTCTGGAATTCATTAAAAAATATTTAGAGGTTATTATATGTAAATTATAAATATAATCTATAAGTTTCAGATTATTATCAACCAATTTAGTAATTTTTGGTTCTGCAAGGACCTACAGGGTATTTTAGATTTCATATTTAAAGTAACATTTCGTAAAGAGAGGTTAAGGTATATAAAATCATAAAATAATGTTTAGGACTATTTTGAACCAGACTATGTCTGATATACCTCCCATTATACTTAAAATCTAAAAGACCCTGAATATATTTTTTTATTAACAAGACTTCAAGAGATACATTTAAAATTCAATAAAACTTTAATTTCAATATATAACAAATAGAAAATATTGGAGGGACTGATTTTGTTAATATAATTATTGCATTTGAGTTTAGCACATACTTAATAGTTTGTAATTCAAACATAGTTTCAGGTACGTAATTTAAAATTGGTATTTTTTAAAAAAATCGTTATTTGAGGAGACATCTAAAATGATTGTTATTAATATGTATGATCCTCTGAATGTTACTGAATTTTCCATAAAAAGACCAATGTGTGTCAAAATGCCTCACAAAAATTTCAAACGTACCTGACTAACTCTTTATGTAACCTTTAAATGTTCAAAATGCCATTACAATGAGTCTACTTTTGGGATACTATTCTTCATTATGTTTATTTTTATTTTCAAAGAATTTTTCTTTAATTTGGAAAGTTCTACATGGTACTGATCTGATTATATAAATATTTTTCATACCTTTCGAATAATTTATTTAAAAAAAATGTGTAAAGTCTTTAGACACAATTTTATTATTTGATATTAGAGTAGTTATAGATATATTAGATGGCTCTCTGTATCCATAAAGAATTATAAGAATACTATAGACGACTTTATCTTCATTGACCACCGATTTAGTTAAGGTAGTGACTCAATGATGATTATATTCGCAATATTACTTAAGGTTCTTTTTTATAAATGTATGTCTTGATTTTATAAATAAAATTATATCTGTATTTGACACCAGTTTTTCTGTACCCACTCCAGATAATAATATTATATCTATTCATATTTAATGGGTGACTTTACATCAATTCGGTTGTTAAGGACTGGATTGTATTTTACAGACAGACATATAGAATTCACTAACGAACTTTTAAAAAGTTATTCGCTGATACGAAATTGATGCTTTTTAATGTTTGTACAGAATTCAGTAACTTGACGTAAACTAGTTTTTCTTGAATTGGGAATTTGGAACCTTTGGTTTTTAACAATTTATCATCGCTTCCTGATGATTCTAACATAGTTAGCGAAACGTACGTAGAGTGGTAAAGAAGTGTGGTTTTTTTCTTCTTTATTGATTTGTAAAAACATAAAAAAGGATCAATTTAAAACGCATGAAATAATTTTCTTAATAATTTTAATTACATGTTAAAATAGTGTAGTAAGTACTATATATGTAGTTGAATGCACAGAATGAGATAAGACATTATTGAACTTGCCACCTAAAAAATATAGAATTGAATTTTAAAAAAAATATTTATTTTTAAACGTATCTATAGGTATTTAAAAAATGTGACGGATATTAAAATACCTGAAATATTAAAGCTGCCCGTATGACAAATATGTTACCAGCCGTTATTTCTACCTTATTGTGAAAGAGTTGAGTCAAAAAATATTTTACCTAGAAAATAAGCCACAATTAAAAATATGTAGAATTATAAAAAATAGCTCGAACAGTAGCCCCATGACAACAAAAAACTTTCAAATTACAACAACATTGGTTTCCTGCACATCTAGCAACCATAAAGAACAAAGTTTTCTTTTACAACAAATGTTTTCAACAACAATACAAATCGCTACAACCGTAACAACAAACATACAAACAAACAAAAAAAACCAACAAAAATATATAATAAGGATATATATGTGTGATTTGCATAATTCAATTATTTGACAAAAAAACACCACTATTGCTATATTTACTAAATTAAAAATAGTCTAGGAGGATTGGCACGTGAGTATCAGGGACTAAAGCTATGGTTTCCTCGGAAGCGGTGCCGTCACGTCACCCACCGTACTTTGACGGACGTAAGAAGACGGCACCGCTTCCGAGGAAACCAAAGCTTAACAATACGGATTTTTTTTTCTGATTATTTTTAAAACATTGTTACCAATAATAAAAATGTACACTGCCATCTGGGGCAATGTGGTCGCATATTGTTTGAAATCGAAATTAATTAAACAATTAAAAAATAATGTTATTTTAAACTGCACCATCAAAAATGGTTATTAACAATGAAGTACTCTGGATCATGGGTTTTCTCAGTTATGTTATGTTTTTTTAAACATGGTATATGTGGATTTTGGATTTTTAATTTGTTAAGAATAGTAAAATTCGTAATCTTTTTTTAATAAAAAAAGCATATCTTCTAAAATATTAACTTTATCGTAAAAAGTCAAAGGAACTTTTGCCAATTAGATTATTTTTTAATTGTTTAAATATTGTCATTTTAAACAATATATGCGACCAAATGGTCCCATGGCAGAGTACTTTTTACGATACGGTATATTAAAAAAAAATCCTTTCCGTAATTAATACTTATAATTTTGAATCCCTATCAACATTATCAATGTCGTATTGTTCGTTTCATGACCAGAGCTATAAATCAAGAACGACTCGGAACGAGGAGAAAAGATATCGGCTTATCCGAGAACCGGCACCGATTCTCGAGAACCGAGAACTTTAAAGAATCGAATACTTTTCGATTCTTGGTATTCGAGAACCCCATCACTAGATAATAGATAAAACTAACTGTCAGTTTTTTGAGGTTAGATATGACCTAGAATTATAATTTAGACTTCTTTCATCTTTTAAAGTGTTAAACTTGAGCTGGAACATCAAGTTATTAAAAATTCATTTAATTTTAGGCAAGGCCTCGAGCCTGAGAGCCATGGTACCTGTGTTTGTGCCTTTGTGACTAGTGTGCATCATACAATCCAAAACCTATTTTACAAACAATGAAACCTATGTTTTGGTTGTGAGTTTTCAGGTGGTTGTGAAATTTAATGTAGGTCCATTTATATCTATAGGGTCTCAGGGTGTCGCATCATGATTTGTGCATAGTGTTACCGTAGTTAGATGCCTGATTGAACCTCTATCTTATACAATAAAGGTCCTAGTTGTATACAGGATGATGCTGATTCATTGTTACCCATGGTTTTAAAAAACCTAGTAGTTCAAAAAACAGGTTAAAACTATTGCCAGTTTTGTATATTTTCGTTAAAACTAATTAAAAACGGATCAATGGCAAAATCCACTTTTTAAGTAAAAAACAGTTACAGCTTGCATACAGATAGAGGAAATTATGAACTTTCAAGCACTTTTTGTCTCGATAAACACACTATCTACTTTTTTAGTAAATAAAAATTACTGCAGCTTGCAAATAGGGTCTCAATTCTCGACTTGTAGAAAAGTATTCTGACAACATTCACTTCCTATGAACTTATTTCTACAACTGAAGTAATATTCTCGAGTTTAATAGGATTATGAATACTCATAGGAATTGAAATATGTCTGATCAAATCAGCAAATATTTAAAAGGCACCAATGAAATTATATATTTTTTGAAGATAATTTTAATTTTGAATGCCTTGGGGCCTTGGTTCCCAATTAAAATCACACGAAAAATAATAATTTACATATTTACTGTTTATTACGTTAGGATTAAAAAATATATTTTATATGTTATGAAACAAATAAACAAGTTCGTATTTGATTTATAAAATTAGAACACATGATGAATGTAAAAATTAATGTTAATTTTATAATTTAGTTTACCAAAGCCTTTTCCATCACATATGGTTTTTTCACAATTAACGATTTTTATTTTGGTAGTAAAGAAAATGTAGCTGTTTAAAGTAAAATAGGTAATAGTGTATACTAATAAAGAGGAGAAAATAAAAAATGTGAAAATTTAACATGTTAAAAAAGTAAGAAAACAAAAGCGAAAAATATTCCATAAAAACATAATATTTTTTTAATGAACTTTAAAATATTTTTTGTTATGTATAAGTTGTCTGTAAGTATTATTGCAAATACTTGCTATTAATAAAATTCATATTTTACATAATTTTTAATATTAACATCGTGAAATATTTCATACTTGAAATAAGCACGAAAGCACATTTAGGATAATTTTCTAAAGGTTTATTTTTGCAGGCCTGTTTTATTTTAGTACCTTCTTTAATTTATTTATTATAAATTCAAAAAAGCAAAACTTCAATAACATTCCCGTCCACTGCAACTTTTAAGTACTCAATGCTGTTTGTTATAAATGCAATTCCTAAGAGTAATGCATACCCACAGGAGGTCATTTTGCAGGAATTTTGACAATACAATCTTTACTTTTCGTAGGAAATTTATTGGTTTTCCTATAGGAATGAAGTCAAGAATTGAGGCATAGATAGTCGAAATTTTGGAAAAAATTTTGGCTCATACAGAATACACTAATTAATAAGATTTTCGGTTCTTAGATACATGTAAAAATTATTGATTTTTATTCTTTGTAGTGAAGGATTTGCACATGTGCATTTCCTTTAAAAGAACAATAGAGTTTCTATAAAAAAATATTTTCAAAATTAATTAATACAACAAACATCACTCTGTATCAACAGTTTCTTTTTTGTAATATCATTATGATGTATTATTTGCTAAAAATTCTAAAAGCTAAAATTTTTAGTGTATTAAATTTAATCTTGACACTACATGGTATATTTATTATATTGTAAAAATTGTTAAAAGTAAAAGCACGTAATACTTAAGAAATATGGATGTAAAACATATTTATTAGAAAATAAAGATATGGCAAAAAAGTAAAACAACTTATTATATATACATCATCTTGGCATACCAACTCTTCCATTTCCTAACTTTGTACAAAAAACCCTAAATTTGTTCATTATTTATGACCAAGTTTAAAATGATCAAAAATACTTGTTTGACTCTACATGAAAGCTAAATATGTTGAATACACCAAAAAAATTTTAATAATCTTATAAAATTTACAAAGTTGGTGATGATTTTTATTTTAATTTATTTTTATTTTTCAGGCTTCCTTAAAATGTGGCACGAAGCAAGACGTCAGGAACGGAAAATCCGGGGAATGCTAGTTGACTATAGAAGACGAGCCGAGAGACGGCGAGATTTTTATGAAAAAATCAAAGCTGACCCTACTCAGTTTCTCCAAATTCATGGTCGCCAGTGTAAAATACATCTAGATGCAAATATTGCTGCTGCAGCTGATACTGCTGTGATGATGCCATGGCAGGGCCATGCTGATAACTTAATAGATCGTTTTGATGTTAGGGCACACCTAGATCTTATACCTAATATAGAAAAAGCAGAAGAAGAAAAATTAACTCAAGATGAAAGGCATCTTAATTACGAAAGGTATAGAATAATAGCTCAAAATGCATTCTTAAGTGTTCCTGAAGAAAAATTTTTAAAGCAGCTGCATCTAGAAGAACAGTTTGGTTATACAGAATATAAAACAAAAAAAGATGTAAGAACTGGAGGAGCTGCTATTGGATTTAATTATGAAGATAGTACAGGGATTCCACAAGAATCTCCTGTTGAAATTACATCTGAGGATGAAAATAGTGATAGTGATCTAGATGTAGATCTAGCTATAAATGTTTCTAAAATGGATCCAACTCAAGCAAATGAAATGAACAAACATGGTCGAAGCTATGGTATGAGCTCAAATGACTTCTACTCATTTTTAATTAATGATTTAGAAGAAGCAGAAGCAGTTAAGCAAGCAAGAGAGGAAGAACAAGAAAAAGCTTTGTTTTCAGGAAGGAAATCTCGAAGAGAAAGAAGATATCACAGAGAAAAAAGACTTGCTAATAGAACTATAAGTCCACCTAGTTATGCTGCCAAAGCATCACCAACTTTACTTGACTTCCATGAAAGTAAATCTCTTTCTAGAACCCCTTCTCCAGAAAATTCAGGTAAAATTACATACATCACTTCATTTGGAGAAGATGAGGAAACCCCATCTACTAGTAAACCTACCTTTGCTAGTAAAGTAAAATTTGGAAAACCTAAACCCAAAGTCGGTAATGAAAAAGTAACTGTAACGTCTTCAGCAAATAGAAGACATTCTAGAAGTAAATCCAGGAGTAATGATGGATATTATAATAAAAGTAGCAGATCTAAAAATATTACCAGTAAGAAATCTAAACGAAGTAGAACAAGATCTAAATCACGATCACGAAGGAGTAGAAGTAATAGCAGATCAGGTTATAGAAGGCAGAGAAGTAGATCTTCAAGTAGTCGGAGCAGATCTTATTCCAGGAGTCTCTCAACAACTAGAAGAAGTAGTAGCCGTTCTAGAGATAGATCTAGGGGTTATAGAAGACGTCATTTATCTTCCTCTAGTTCCTCTTCTAGCAAAAGTAGTTCAAGGTCCAGTAGTTCTGATTCTTCTAGGCGTAAATCGCCTAAAAAGAAAACTCCTGAAAAAAGTAGAGTTGACCATATCCCAATCATTCAAGAATCAGGAACTGAAATCATACCAAGGTATTATGGTCGACGGAAAAATGATAAAAGTTCATCAGATTTAAGCGATCTAAATGACGATGAGAATAAACCTAGTTACGACTCTAATGGAGGTGAGTCACAGAAAGATACTAATTTAATCATAGCCAAAAAAACAACTACCAGTATGACAATAATAGAACGCCTTAAAAGAAAAAGACAAGCTTTACTAAACAGGCAATTTAAAGCTGATAAAATCGCAGAACAGGCCAAAACTGAACGGGAAAAATTAGAACAACAAACTAGAGAAGATGAACTTAGAGAAATGGCAATAAAACTAAGAAAGAGGCAAAGAGAAAAGCGCCATGCTAATGACAGTGTAAGTTCGTCAAATTCTGATGATAGCAGCAGAAGTTACGATTCAAACTACAGCAAAGAGAGATCACGCAGTCGAAGTAGAGAAAAAGACTCTAGGCGACATCATAGAAGAACACGAAGAAATAGCGATGATAGACGAAGTACTAGTAGAGAAAGACGAAGAAGAGATAGAAAAGATAGGGAACGGGAAAGAGATAGAAGAGGAAGAAGATCCTCTTCGCCAAGTAGAGGTTCTAAAGATAGGTATAGAGATGATCGCGAAGTTAGATTAGTTAACTATTAATTTAAATAGGAATTGGTACTTTTAGACATGCCCACTTGGATACATATTTATGCTGAAGCCACAACTTGGTCTTAAAGATATAATAAATTACTAATAATTAAATTATTACTCTTGGATGTATCTAAATGGTATGCATTTTTGTTATTTGAATTTATAAAATTCCGTGTATTACAGTAAAGATTAGAAATTTATTGAGAAAACATCTCACGTTATTGCTAATCTTTACTTTATATTAGTTTCATTTCTTATTTAAATTATCGGCAATAAAGGTCAAAATTTTCTAAAAAGTATTTGTATAAACTGGATATTAGGGATGTATCAATAGTGATATATTATAAGTATTATAAATTCTATTAGGATACTAACAATAACAAAGCCCATAAAAAAATTGCAGGAACTTGGTACTTACTTTGACCAAAAAAAAATTAATATATCTAAAAATATATTTGCTTTCAACATTGTTATCGGTGCATTCCTACTACCTGTTAATTTTTATTACCTAAAATTCTCTGTACTTACATATTCATCCATTTCGTCTGGTATGCTTTGGACACCATTCAAGATAGTTCCCGTTGCATGAGCCTAAATAAATTGCACATTTCATATATGCGTTATTTTTATTTCCTTCCAAAAAAGTGTCTTAATGTCTCATAATATGTTTACAGTCCTTTTTTAATTTGACGGAATCAACAAGTAATGAATTCAGTACTTTTAAATGCATATACTGCTACTTGTTACTAGTCTACTTCCAAAGTAGTATTTTCCCATATTTTAAGTACTTTTATATTTAGTATTTTCTGAATATCAGTACGAACTTAAGTTTTTTCTGTATACTTGAAAATATAAAGAGCAACAATTTTAGAAGCTAAATATGGATAACCTGTTTGTTTTACTTAGAAACTAATTTGAACCTTGCAAAATAGTCATTGTGAGAAATTCTTTAATTTATTTAATTTAAAAAATACTTTTATGCAAATACCAAAATTGGCTTTAATTAAAAATATATACTCTTAAAAAAATATCTCAATTACTTTGTACTAGATATTTAAATTTTGAGTCTCAAATTAACATCTTAATAATTTTTCAAAAAACCTCTACTTAGCACTGGGAGTAAAATAATGAATTTTAAACTACTTGTATAGGGTTTTGAGAGTACTTGTTATAAATCTAGTTAATTATCAATTTTGGAGGAAAATAAATTTAATGGTTTGAGAATTCAATTTTATACCTCTGAAGATGCCATAGAGCCTGCCAATGATATTATGACTAGCTGTAATACGCTTATAACAATGATTCCTTTTCCAAAATATTGATATAACTGTGTTGTTTTTTGTGCGAACTGCGTGGAAGGTAATTTTATAAAATACAAACTGTATACTTGAAAAACTAAAAATATTTGTAGGAAGGCAAACAATACAGGAAAGGCAAATATATTATTCAATTTTTCACTTAAAGTATGAATTCGATAATGCTTCATACGAAGTGCATCTAAAAGCACTGCTTGTTTTTCGTTTAAGTACCTAAAATGGATAACATTAGTATTTTGTTATATTTACTACATATTATATATAAACTTACACTGCTTGAAATTTTTTAGCGAAACTTTCAATAATATAGATTTCTGTATTACGACCATCATTAAATCGTTCTTTCCAAATTAAAAGACCTTGATTAATCCATTTAAATCTTCTCCTTAATACAAATAGCAAGGCAGAAAATTTTAAAAACATTAAGTTAGTAGCCAATATCGGTATGCAGTAACAAATATTAGAACATAATTTTATAAAATCTGTTGGGAAAAAACACAAAACGTCTACTATCATTATAAATAAAGCAGATGAGAGCGTTATTGTACTTCCAAAAATAGCAAATGTAGACGTTAAACAAAATTCTTCTGAAATTTCTGTATTTATATTTAAATTGGAGATTTCTTTGTCAAAGGTATCCACATCACGCAACCATTTAATCATCTGAAATTGCCAAGATGAATCCAGAGTCGAGTTAGTTTGGTTTCTACTTAAAGTGTCTACAAAAGCATTGACCAAGTCTGTTCCCACAAGTTTTTGCATTTAATTAATTCAATAATTAATACTTTTGACCAAAATGAAATAAACGTTTTGCGAAGTAGTCCGTTTTATTTTATTTGACAATAAATTAGAAATAATCCCGGAACAAACTCGGACCCTGCCGGAACGCTACTCGTACCTATAGTCAATTAGGGAAAATTATACTTTACCTTTCTGGTATGTACTATGTCAAATGTACTAATTACTAGTGTATTTATAATAGTTTCAAAAGTAAGTAAAGTATCAATAATACTGTATATCATATCGTTGTCAACCTTATGTTTAGAGTACATTTCTACAATCGCTGATATCCCAAAAAGTATAAGAAAACATAAAGGATAAATATATCCGTAAAATGAAGAAGAATAATATTTCTGTTTTAGAGAAATGCAAGAAAAACCAACTATCTTACAAACGAAAAATATTGGAAACAAAACTTGATAAATATTTTTGGCATTTGCCATATTTGACCTATATTGTGACTAAGGGATAAAGAAAATAATTTATCGCGCCGAGCTTTTATAAGTGAATACGTTTTAGTTAAAATGCTAACCACATAGGTTTTGACAGTAATAATACGGTTTAGTGATAAATTGAAGTCATGCTTTTGTGGAATTAAAGCGACATATTTTCATAATTTATACGAGCATTGAAAAAATGATAAAAGCACACATAAAAATCAAATATAGTACATGAGGGTTAAATAAATTAAAAATTGATTTTGCTTACTCATTTATACATGGTTATAAGAATAATACTCAAGCTTTTATAGTCCAAGAACTAGGTAGTTTTTTTATGCAATCTTCTACAGATCGAATTTTATTGTTGGAACATATTCAGGTGCGTGACCTGAAAGTAAATTCAATTAAGTTGATGGTGCGCGATTTTCAGCTGCCATCTTCAAAAACACGTTTTGTGAAATATCTCGTAAACCGTGCATCGTACGAGAAACATAGTAGAGATCATTTTTATAGATAAAAAGATTCTCTACAACTTTTTTTCTGTATAATTTATAGGTTTTTATTTATAGCTCTCCAAACGACTGGCGCAGTGAAATAACGTTACGTTTTTTAAATCTTTTTACCGCAAAATTTATAATTTTAGAGCTAGCTTTGCGAAACTTGCACCTCGTAAATTATTACAGGAAATGTGGCTCATATAGGAATAAAAAAGCATTTCATTAACGCATAATAATAATAAGAATGATAATATAAAAATAATGGTAAAAAAGGAAAAGGTGTAGAAGGGTATAAATAAACTCAATTAATGCAAATTAATGTTTTAAAATAAAAACGAAATCTTAACATTTATTAATTTAAAAAACGTGGTACGTTATTTCACTGCGGAAGTCTGAGTTTGGAACGAACATAAATAAAAAGCTATGGATACAGAAAAAAGTTTTAAATAAAAGTTGTAGAGAAATTTTTTATCTATTTTTCTCATATACAATAGGGTTCACGAGATATTTCATAAAACGTCTTTTTCCAGATGGCGGCTGACGCTCGCGCTTCCCGGTGTCCCTGAATTTACTTTCAGAGGACACCCCTGAACATGCATGTTCCAATAATAAACTTTGATCTGCTGTAGAAGATTGCATTATGAACCGACTTTCTTGCTCTGGCTCTTGGACTATTACTTGAGATAAAAAATACTTTTTATACTGGTTTTATGTTTAATATTTTTTTTAGTTTGTCACGATAACTGATATATTGTACGTCATCCGTTTTTTTTTAAACTAGGGGCACGAGCATTTTATAAACTAAGATTTATAAATATAACAAATGACGCAAATAAGATAATAATGCAAATTCGATTCAAACATACTTACTGGAAATATGACTAATATTTTATCTATCAAATCGTATCACAGGTAAAAATATTTCAGATCATTAGGAACATTCTGTTTTATGCTTGTTGATATACTCATGTATGTGGGCATATTCATATACGACCGTGAACCGGCAAGTGACTAATAATCCATTTTCAGTACCATCTGTTGGAATTTCTTATTATTTATTCATTGCAAAACATTCCAACAACTCGGTTTTGAAAAAACTACAACATGTTGACATTCTATTTTTTTAATAATATGTTTTTTATTAGTTTTATTTATTATTATTGTGTCTTTCTTTTCATCGATCTTTATAATCAAGGACTAAGAAAACGCTAACGCAAGTTGTTTTTTTCTCTTTAGCCAGAAACTGTGTAAGTAACACAGATTAATATAGTTACTTAGTTTTGATATATTTTCAACAGAGAAATTTGTTCCTATCATGTTGCTGAAGTTAAACAAATGATGTTAAATCATCCTCGAGGAAGATCATTTTTTCCTGTTTCCGATTATTTAAAAAAATCTGCTTAAGAAATTAAAATTGCTAAAAAAAAAAGATGTGGCGAAGCCTTCGACGAAACGCTTGATACATAACAAAATGCTTCCGAAGCACTACGTGGGAATCCTAATCATCCGTCTTCGACAAGTTCTTCAGAATTAGGAAAATACATTTGTGAACTTGAATAGGAGAGTAACTATGTGTATAAATAAAGAGAATTTAGTAAAATTGCTATTTAATAAAATTAGACCAAGCACTTTCGATCAACGACCATCTTCAGACCCTTCGTCACAAGATGGTCGTTAACCCCATAAGCGCTTAGCCGAATTTTATTAAAAAGCAATTGTCTTTATTGTTACACATAGTAGGTACTCTCCTTTCCAAATTGATTCGTTTAATGTGTACTCTATAGTGGTTTTATTTTTTATTTAAATAAATTTGTGTCCATGTCCCATACACCGATATTCAAAGACCAAACTAGGATAATATTTTATTATTGTCATTTATTTAAACTTTAAAAAAATATAAAAACTGGTAGCATTATATGTTTCAAATAACACAATATAATGAGCCAAGAGATTGAGGTAGCTATACTAAGATTCTAAAGAACCTTCTTGAAAATTTTAAATTCACGACTCAATCTTATTTTCATTTATTTAAACATTAATCGCACGAAATACGAGAACTTGATGTTTTAAAATGGGCATTTTGTTGCTTTGCATATGAATTGTATAGAGAATACCTTTAATTTTTAATAGTTTTATTAACCAATCTAAATTGGGAACTATTACGGGTTCATGGTCGTTATGTCAAATCATCTGCGAGATTATGTGACTCATAATGAATCATTGTTTAATGTGCTCGAATTCACGAAAATAGTAAAATTATTCTCTTGAGAAATAAATCAGAGATCCCAAGCTTTTCAAAGATTTTTTTCTTCTTGAAATTACAACGATAAAGTTTGTAGAATAAAGGCTAAACAGTAAGTGATTATATAATTTATACATAAAACAGGAAGATAATAGAAATGAAACATAACAGTAACTATAGACTCCTTATCTGTGCTTGACCTCGCACTTTTGTTATGGAATCACATCATGTAATTCGTCCTTATGATGAAAAGATAACGGTGGTATTTTTAGAATTATTGGGCCTCGTGGCTTCTTCTGTTTTTTTTTTCTTTTTTTGCCATTGATTGGAAGAATCTTTTCTTGAGGATGCAGATAATTGATATAGTCGAAAACGTGCTATTAACATTGGCTTTGTATACGAGGTGATCGTTAATTTTTGAATACTTAGGTGTAAATTGTTTTGCGATTTTATTGATTTCATAGAGGTCCTCAGAATTAATTTTGAATAAATTCGTTATTGGCTGGAATTTGTCTTGTATTTTCGAAATTTCAATATTAATTATTAAGCGTTATTATTAAGCGCTCCTTGTTTTACATGTCGGTTTTTGTCAAATTTCATTCCGCTGATTAAATTTTCGCAATTTTTGACGGCATTCGTGCAGGCGTCTTGATTTCCAATTGATTGGTTTGGCATTTTGACAAAAAAAATTCACATTAGAAGGTATAAATATTTCGCCCTCTGTTACCTATTTAATAATGGAGTCTTGAACTTTTACGAGGATGGCGTAAATATTTGAAATATAAGGATGAATAAATTTTGAAAATTGCGGTAATATATTGTACAGAAACGCTATCCGTCAAGAACGTTATCTAGTCTACAAGTGCTTTTTGGGTCAAACTATTTTTCTCCGCCTCCGAAAAATATGAACGAGATGTCATTCGATTCGGAATAGCGTGTAGATGATTTTTGAAAAAATTCAAGAGGCGCTTAGAAAAATTGCAGTTATAAATAACAATTAACTGAAAAATAAAACTGGGGTTTGGTTTTTTGCAAATATCTCAAAAACTATTATGGCGATTTTTCTATTATATTATGCATTTCATTAACAATTTTCCTACTTGAACATGAACATTGTAAAGTGCGATAATCTGAAATTTATTTCCTTTTTTGGACCTATTTTTGAAAGGCCTTAGAAGAGATTCCCGTTGGAAAAATTAAAAAATTGTTATTTGTCACTTTGTTATTAACAATTTACTTAGGTTAAAAATTAAAACGCTAGATTAATCATTGGAAAATTTTTTTTTTCATATTACTTTTGATCCGTTTTTTATGATCAGAAGTCACAAGAAAATGATTTTTAAAAAATTTTATTTTCTATTGTTTACAAAATTGTTATAAAAATATGCGTTATTTATAAGATAATTTATTTATTTTTTTGGAAATAATCTGATGCAAATTATGATTTTTAAAAAAAATCGTTCCTTAAAAAAATTTTTATTTCTTAAAAACGTTTTTGTTCATTAACAATTTTTTTCTACCATATAAATAATTTTTGTCAAAAAATAACACATGGTTGTTTTTGTTCCATTATGTAGAAAAATGTATATAGAAAAAATTTAATTGTTTTATAACAAATTGTTTATTAAATAAACAATAAAAATTTGAATAAAAACAATTTTTTTTTAGTTATCAAAGAGCAAGATAAATTTTGATTTAAAAAAAAATGTTTCTTAATAATAATTACAGGTGTTAGAAAAAAATTGTTACTTAACAAATACGTTTTTAAGCAAGAAAAAAAATTTAAGAAACGATTTTTTTGTAAAAAAATCATAATTTGTATCAAAGATTATGTGTTTCCAAAAAAAAAAATTAAAATTATCTTATAAACAACGCATTTGTTTATAACAATTTTTGTAAACAATAAGAAATAAAAAAATTTAAAAATCATTTTCATGTGACTTCTGATCATAAAAAAACGAATCAATGGTAATATGAAAAAAAAATTTTTTTCAATGATTAATCAAGCTTTTTAATTTTTACCGTACGTAAATTGTTAATAACAAAGTGAAAAATATCAATTTAGTCTAAAATTATTCTTTAAAAGTTATTTCGTGGACACTAAAATTTTCGTATAATGTATTGAAATTTTCATATTCCGTACGTGACTATTAAATCTTGTAGAGATGTCGGTTGTTTTAGGTACATGTTATTTTTTTAATGTATTGGTAACGTCCTGCAATAAATGTTTTTATCACAATTATTGTTTTTACAAAGTTTTTTTTGGGCATTTAAAATCTTCCATTTCTGCGTATTGTCTACCTAAATTACTTACCCCTGGTTAAAAAACATCCTTTGGTGAATTCCAATAAATTTCAACTTTGTTTCTAACCATGACCTTTTTCTGAATACACACAAAAATGCGGTAATTTAATTCGTTACATAAGTTACATATATAATTTTAACATCTCGAAATAAACTTATTTAAAGTATTTCTATCACCTTCAGGTTTAATATTTGATCTTTTAGACTTAATAAGATCCCAATTTATGGCTTGAGGCCTTTCTTGTACTGGAGATACTTACGATATATAATATCAAAGTATATTTCTGAATAACCGCTTAAAAACTTGAAATGCTACTATTTTTTACAAACTCTGAACTGATTTAAAATATTTATTGCATCACAGAAAGGGGAGCTTCTTATTTGGATTCGTACTTCGATGTTAAAACATCAAAATTGTAAAGTTTTTTCTGATACGATGCGAAAATGTTTTTCACAACCTGCACAGATCCTACTGACTGCGCAAGAAATAAACCGAAGATCTGAAATTGTTTTTTGAAATTACAACGATTCAGTTTATGTTTGTAAAATGAGGGCTAAATAATATGAATGATTATAAAATTATATCTACATAAAACAAAAACTAATGGAGTTGGCTTCTGATTTTCTTTTTTTTTTTTTTAGAATGGCAGAATTTTTTCTTGACGATGGGTACTATAATTATTAGGACGATGCAGATAATTGATATAGTCGAAAATGTGGCTATTCGACGTTAATTCTTGGTCTTCAAAATTGATTTTGAGAGGAATTTTTCTTGTGTTTCCGAAAATTTAATGTTTAATTTAGGTTTTCCTTGTACATTTTTCGGTTTTGGCGAATTTAATTTCCATAATCAATGGCGTATGGTAACTACAAAAAGTGGGGGAGGGCAGGCTCATACATTTAATATTTTCTTTCTTGAGAACAAAAGTTTAAAAAAATGCAATTTCATACTTTAATTGAAAAATATTAGCAATCATTTTAATTTTAAAATGAAAACAAAAAGTGGGAGGCGCCCCCCCTCGATCATACGCCACTGCGCATCATGTAACTATTGTGGAAATACTCGAGCTTTTAATAATTATTTTTGAATGCATTCACATAAATAATTAAGGAAAATACATGGTAATCAAATAAGTTCCCACAAAAGTTTTAATAAACTTCGTTAATTAAGACGGAAAAGTACAAGAACTTTTAAAATTTTATGTCTGCTATAATACATTAAAAGCATTGACATGCTATCAATTTTTTAATCATTTGGAATTTTGTAATGACATGTAAATTTTTATTACCTATATTGGCACGTAAATGTGTGCTAATTAACTAATTTATAAATAAGATTTCAAGAATGAAATAAACATAATTATAAGAAGAAAATGTTTATTTTTTTGAGTCATGGAGTAGTCATGTCATTACTAGAATTTTTTTATTTACAAATCTGTGTTATTAACAGATTTACGGGAATGAGGTCAGACGTACTGCCGCTATAGTTGAATACGAACAACACCATTTATCTTAATTTATTACTCAACATTATATTTCAGAAAAACAACTTGGTCAGTTTTATATTAATTTGCCGAACACAATTCACAAATATTATTGAAAAATTTCGTTAGTGTCGGATCATTAGGACAGGCAGTAATTATCTGCTAAAAAAAAATTGGATTTAAAATACTGTAGGAGTCAATTTGAAACGAAAACCACTATGAATACTTGACAACTTTTTGTAATTAAATTCTTTCAAATATTTAATACTGAACACAAAAATATGATTTTTTCGGTGATTTACACAGTATACCTTTAATTTTATTTTAATAATTACCGAAATATTAGATAACAATTTGTAAATTTCTAATATTGTTATAAATCTGATAACTATTTATTAATGAAATAATATAGAAATATAATTATTCAGATATTTATTATATACGTTGTGAGGAATATAATTGAGTTAAGTATAGTGTTGGTTTGCATTGAGTAGTAAATCTTTTTTCTTTCATTTTATTGTCATCGATATTAAAAAAGGCAATACAAGAAAGTAAATAATTTAAGTGAGGTACGCCGAAGTCTATGCGAAATAATTATCCCGACAATTTTTAAACAACATTTTCATTATGAGGTAAACACGAAGTTTTTTTTATAAATGTTTGATGTGTTTAAAATCTAGGTAGAATTCGAGGAAAATATTGTAACTTAAAAAACACGTCACATGTTTCCCTTACTAAATTCAACTTATATCAAACTCTTTTTAAAAAATTGTAGGCCGCCAAGGCAACATTTTCTTTAGATGTACTTTGTAATTTACTTCTTTTCCACTAAAGGCGCAAAACGGTAAAAGTGGGCTAGGACCGGCATTGCAGAGTCGCAAATAACATTTGCCAATAGATAATAATTATCGCGTATTTGGTGATTTGTTAATATTCAACTCCTGCGGAGTTAAATAAGAGAGAAAGATAACAAATTAATACTAATTTTCTAAAAATAAAGAAAAGTGACAATTATTAAAATTCAACCCCTATGAAAATTAATATGAAGATAAAATAATTCATAAAGCATATTTTAAACATAATTTTAAATATTTCACTTGGTAAAAATACTCTATTATACGCAGTATAAAAACATCACGTATTAAAATCGACAATTAAATGTGATAACGATTTATTTATTTATTATATTTGAAATTGTTATTGCATTAAAAAAATACTTCAATTATCAGTCTGTTACGTCACCCTTGGCGTTCAACCACAAACAAAATTTGTAGCTATTAATTTAAAACTTATTTTTATATTTAATTAGCACGTTTGAGTGTATTATTTGGCTAACTTAAAAGTATTGATTAAAAAAAATTATAGTAAGACTTACAGTTTTCATAATTTAACAGAAAACGTCTATTCTGCACAGGCTACGAAATATTCTTCGAAGTTGGAAAGGAATAAAAACGTGGTTTCATATCTTCGGGGTTTTCAGGGCAAAGGATTAAGGAAGGTCTTAACCTGGGAAAGAACAAGAAAATTAGAAAAAGCCCAGCACAAATTAGCTTATCGATGCAATATGCGTTTTACCACAAGGGCCTTAAAATGCCATTACATTCCCAAAGTTTTTAAAAATTCCCCAGACTTTCTGGAAATTTACAGTTCTGTTCATTCAACTTTTTTGAATGTGTTCCAAAATAACTTGGCTAAAAAAATTTATTGAAAAATTCTAAAAGCCAACATTGATCAATTCAAAACCAAGGCCACTATTTTAACGACCTCTACAACAGATATTTCGTTAAAAATATGTAATAGTGAAGAGGTATGTATTAACTGATTAAATAATAATTTAAATATTTTATTAATTTAAAACGATTTTAGTGTAATTTACGACTAGCTTCTAATTAATTTCGATAAACAAAGTTATTGCAAAACAAAATGTTACTAAATAGCCACATTCACACCTACAAGTACATTATTTGCTTAAGTTAGTTAAATAAATTACGACATACCTATTGTTGTTTTAAAGTTAAAATACCGTACCGAAATACTTTTCTAAAAATTAGCAATTTCGGATGAAATATTGACGAACATTTATGCTCCATTGGATTGGATAGAGAAAAATGGTAAAGGAAGAAAATGATGATGGTGCATATTTTCATTACCCAATTAAAATAATGAAAAAGTAGCAAAATGTTGAAAGCATTAATTTAATGATCCACCCATGTATTATTTAATCATGTACTTACCTCTAATTCGATGCAGTAAAACAGATTATCCAACTTTACTATCCTATTCAAAAGCATTGATCTCCCGAGTAAAATAAAAATTCTTAATTCTCTTCAATAATTGGAAATAAATTTTCATTGTTGATCAGCTGATTTTTCAAGCAAATCGTATTTAAAAATTATCTTAATTTTCCCGATTATAAAATTCGAATAACCCAAAGGAATGTATAAAAATTATAATTTATATAAATACCTCGTAATTATTTAGAATTAAATAACAATTTTCAGAAGATATCATACCTCAATATGAAGAACATTGTAACTTTACAATGTTTTCCACTAACCTTAAACGGCTTCTTAAAAGAATCGCGCTGTAACTCAATATGCTATTAATTTATAAAATGGTTTCATTGCAAGTTTTTTTTTAAATATATGTGAACTCAAAACTGTATTTCCAATTAGAAAACAACGAAATTACATTATTCAAAGTTCAGAAACAAGACAAAAAAACACTTTAAAAATAAAAGTTACAAATATGGAGCACTATTTTTAAGTACTCTCCTGCAAACTTTACAACGTTCTTTACTTCAGGTGCCAAACGATTGTAAATTAATTTTATTTTAAGAATGGTCAATACTTTAAAATCGGATAGTAGTGTTCAAATATTTCAAATCAAACAAATAGATTTTTCTGTACGAAAGAGAACATGTTTTGAATATAAGAAAAATTAATAAAACTGCACTGTTAGTAAATCTTAGTGCCCCAGTTGAATTGTCAATTTTTTGTCTGCTAGCTTCAAAATTATTTTAAGGTTTGGATTTTTAATTAAAACTCGTATAGGAGTTTCGAAAAATTTATTGATATCTGACAATTATACTTGACAGATACAACAGAAAACAAATAGAGCTTTGATAGCAGTTTTTATTTTTAATACATATTCATACATTTATATATAGCACATCCAAAGTGAGTGTTTTTACGGTAAACATAGGGATTTTGGGGGAGAAGGGGCAGGTTTTTGGCCCATGCAGTGGTGTGCAAAAATTTATTTGGTGGACTAAAATGTAAATGTTTAAAAATGGCTTCGAAATAAGAGGTAAGAGGTAATTTCTGGAAAAATTCAACAATGGAAAAATACAAAATAAAAAAAAGATAAACTAAAACAATGTTATTAAATAATAATTTTAATAGTTAACAAGTTAGAAGTGTTGAAATTTCAAATAAATTTTCACATCTGGAAGGAGATAAGATATATAATATATAAAAAAAATTTAAAACTTTTTTAATTATAAAAAACAAACTTGTTGCAGAAGAATTGACATTTAATCACACAACATTCAGCAATTCTAATATGTAATCATATATATTAAAACAAATAAAATATACAATTGCATATTTTCTTTTCTTTTTGTTTATGGCTTAAATTACTTGTTGCGAAAAAATATGCTGGTTGTGTGACAATGTGAAATATAATTTAACGATTTACATATCTCCTAAAAACATTTTTAAATATCAAAAGTTTCATCAAGTGAAACTTAAAACTGTCAATGAAACTTCACAACCAAGTTCCACGAATACGTTAACTTACATGAAATTTCATTTTTAACGAATAATTTTAAAAAAGGACGCGCCACACTTCAATTATCACCAGACTCCTGAGGCTCATCCGCTTCACCCTAAAACAAACAAAAAAAAGCCTTTAAAGTCATCCCTCAGATATTAAAAATTTGTTCTGAACGATATGATACTAATGGAAAACAAGTAATTCATGTAGATTAAATAAATTCAAAACGTTTAATTTTTGACTAAATTTTCGGATGTACGATTACATACCTGCGTGTCACTTGTCCAAAGTGTAAGGTTATCTCGGAGCAGCTGCATGATAAGGGTACTGTCCTTATATGAGTCTTCGTTTAAGGTGTCCAGTTCAGCTATTGCATCATCAAAGGCCTATGAAAGAAAATTTGATAAGCACATATTTGGAATATTACCTAAACAGGGTTCAGACAAAATTTGAAAAAATAGTTCAAAATCATCAAAATAAATTATGTAAAATTTAAATTTTAATAGTTATTAATCTTCATGTCATACGTGCAAATTAGTTATCAATACAAATTTTCAAAGTGAGAAAAGTAATTGAAAAGCTATCAAACCTATAAGATTTTTCGTGCCCGTCTGAACCCCGACATATATATAAGCAAACCCAAAAGCACAAATATATAAAAGACAACACAGCAAAATAATTTACTTATTTCAGTGTATACATTAAATCTTCACATTGTATTATAGATCTCTGGCAAAGATCCAAAAATTTGATATTCCAAAAATTTACTTAATGAATCGGAAAATTCTAGACCTTCTGAAATAGTCAATTAATTTTTATTATGAAAAATACCTGCATATTTTAGAATTACTAAAATGTATTCATTACATCAACTTTTGAAATATACAAATTCAATTTCATGTTTATGGGTTAACTTAGTTGAAGTAAACTATTTCTTACTATTTAGTTAGTAAACAGGCAGAATTACATCACACATTGGCAATGTTAATGTCGCAAATAAAAAAAATCACACAAACTAAAAAAAAAAAATAAAAAACTATAATAACCTGTTTAGCTAAGTGACACGCTCTGGCTGGGGAATTTATAATTTCGTAATAAAACACAGAGAAATTTAAGGCAAGACCTAGCCTAATAGGATGAGTTGACTGCATTTTTGATTTTGCTATATCAAATGCTTCCTGATATGCCTTTTGAGAGTCTTCTACCACTTCTATACAGAAAAACTCAAATTATTTAACACCCAAACGCTCTGTATTTATTAAATTTTTCACCTTCAAATAACCAAAAAAAATCTTATCTCAAATCACACGCTCAAATACTATTACCAATTTGCTCAGTCAGTAAATTTTGGAAAAAAATATGTTGGCATGCAAACGTATTAAATCCCAATCTGCATTTTTGGGTAACTGAATGTTATTTCACACTTTTTACCTGTGCACAACAAAAACCCGTTTTAAAATAACATTTATTATTAGTTTTTGAAGGTGGCTCTATGGCTAACAGACGAATGACAAAAAAATTAACAAAATATATTTTAGAGGGTGTAGGATATTTTCATGTGTTTGATTTGAAATAGATTGTTGGTGTTTTGGGGGAGAAAAAGTAGTATATATATAAAAGACCGGAACATTTGCCTTCCTGTGTAATTCTGCCAGTGCTCTGAAGGAAAAAAATAATATTAACCTGTTTCGCTAACTGGCACGCTTTGTCTGGTGAATTTAATATCTCATAATAAAAGACGGAGAAGTTGAGTGCCAATCCCAACCTTATGGGGTGTGTGGGTGTCATTTTGGTTTTTGAAATTTCGAAAGCATCTTGGTATGCCTTTTGTGAATAATCGACGACAGCTGGAATTAATTTATAAGCAAAGTTTAAGCAAGAATGCTTAACCCTTAAAAGTAAAAAACAAAAAATACAACCTCTTAAACTTTAAAAATAAAATATTAATCTAATGTAATGTGCAGATGAAACTTTATAATAAAAAATAAATCACTAATAATTTCGACTTACAGGAAAGCATATTTTTATATTTTGAATTTAAAAAAATAATAAATGAATAACCTAAGTTGTGAGTTATCAAAAAATAGGGAACAAAATGTGAATATTGTATACCAAAAGAAACTTTTATACAATATAACATTTTTAGCAGTACATACAAGTATTTGAAATCGATTTATTTATAATTATTATAACCATCAACATCGTAAAAAATGTAATTTGTGATTTAAAATAAGTCTAGGGAGCCACCCAAAATTATATGTACTTTAATTCCCTTAAAGATTAAACTAAAAAATAAAAATTAAGTAACTTACTGTTCCTTGTGTCGCCTGTTGCAACTTCTGCGAGGTACCTATAATAGTCACCCTTCATCTTAAGGTAAAAAACTTTTGACTCTGCATTACTAGCTTTTGGGATAAGGTATTTGTCAAGGAGTCCCTAAAATAGAGTCAAGAAATAACTAAACAACCTAAATAAAAAAATGCAAATTCAAACATACATAATGAGTAATAAGTTTCATCAACAGTTCTCTGAAGAACAGTTATTTTATGTTAGCTGTGATTCATTATATTTGATAACATTCTTTAAACATTATTACATTATTTACATAACAGGAAATGTAGGTACAGTACTGCACCTTTTTTTAAAATCTAGTACTTCTCAATATACTTTTATTAATAATAATAGTCATTTTATAGATCTGGTATTAAACTAATGATATAGAAAGGAACTTCCTTTGGAACCTAATTAATAAGTTAATTTTTATATCTGACAAAAAAATTTCAAAAAACCTGTCACTGCCAAAAGAGATAAGAAAAATTTATCAATTTTAAAGTAGTATCAGTTGAATTTGTTCTCTTTATATTTCACCTTTTTATATTAGTTCATTTTAAGTATAAAAATGTAAAAATCTTATATTTTTGGATAGTGTGTTAAAAGATAATAATATGTGCAACTTATGAAAACTTACAAGAACGTCATCACAGATCTCCCGTAATTCTTTCTCAACTTTCTCCCTATATTCCTTCGCCATTTGTTGTTTCCTTTCTGAACCTTCAGTCTTTTGTTCAATAGAAGAAATAACTCTCCAAGACGATCGCCTGGCACCTACGACATTTTTGTATGCAACAGAAAGGAGGTTCCTTTCCTCATTACTCAGTTCTACTCCTGTTTCAGTAACACATTTCATCGCCGAGGCCATGTCATCATAGCGTTCGGCTTGTTCGGCGAGTTTTGCCCTTTGTACTAATTCATCTTTGTCGGGAGCAGACATTTTGTTCTAATTCTAAATCTGGAAGAAAATATTTTATTATATATTAATCGTATTAATAAAAACAAGAGGCAATTTAATTAAATTGATAATTAGATGTGTGTTCAGTTAAACCAAATTTATTATAATTATAAACTCTAAATTGGTAAAGGTACTGTTCAAACTTATTTTGTCATTCAATTCAACTTATTAAAATCGTGCTACTTTTTTTGAAACTAGTAGGCTGATTTTAATAGTTTATGTTTAAAGTCATCATAAGCTATTAACGATATGCCTACTTTAATTTATTCCAAATGAAAACCTATTCCATTTTCTACCCAAAATAAAAAAATCTTAAATCTTAAAACCTCAAAATATTTTATAAACTGTTACAGATTCTCTTACATTAATATAGGGACAATAATAAATAATTTGATTTGTAAATTATGACAAATAATTTAAAAAAATCGATTCAATATATCTAAAATTTCGTAACTAGAATGTATTAGCATACAACAAGGTTAAAAGTAATCAATACAAGAAATATGAAAGGAAACAAAATCTGATACAAGAATGCATTCGGCATATGAGCAATAGACGCTTTTATTATGAAAAACGTATTTCACAACTGGGTAATGAATAATCAAACCTGGCACAAACCACTAAAAATTTGTATTCTAACCAAGTAAAATTTCACCAATAAGTTATAAATAGAACTTGTACCTTCGAAATGAATGACCAAAAATGTATGGTATTTCCACCCCTTTGGTCCTCGAAGTGAGAACACCGGCAATGAACTAGCACTGACAAAGATGTATTTCTACTGCGCGCTACTCGCCAAGCACCGGCAACCGATTGACAATATGGCGTCAGCCACACCTTTTACTGTAATGCGTAGTTTAAGGACTTTTAAAAGGAGAAAACTAATGCAAAGATAAAGTTTTGTAAAGCAATAATACTTGACGTTCTTAAAATATTTAGTTATCGACACCGATCACGTTCCAATTAAATCACAGTATAGCCAAGTCTACAAATACGTAGACGTGATACATCGGACTAGAATTTTCTTTTAAATAACTTATTAGTAACGTCACCGAACTGATGTCGAAAAACTTGATCGAAAAAACTCGCAAATTAAATTAACAGTTATTAACAGATTTTTATCACTCAAAATTACGAAGGATGTTGAATCTTGAAGGTCAATAAGATATGTGCACATTGTACGGAATAACTTGTAAAACTATAATAAAAGTTAACTACAAGATCAAAATTATTTTATTTTTAATTAAAGCAAGCCACTAGAAACCAAATAAAAGATAACTTACAGTTTGTTTCAATAAATTACTTAAATTTTATAGCAGCCGACGCTGTACACACTACTTTGAACAACAAGGAGTAAGGACTAGATCAGTGATCACGACTTTGACGACGGCTGCGATCGATGAAACCGTCATGCACGAATTCTAATCATGGCGGCTTTCTGAAAATGAACGTGTTCTTCGGCGCCTCTTCAATGTTTGCGTATACAGTAACCGAACTTTAAGTATACATGCATACTAATATTTAATAGGTTGTACTTACACTTTAAATTCCCAAAATTTCAACTTTAACTGCAATTTTCAATACACCTTAAATTTAACACGACTCCGGCAACAAAAAATGAGACAGATGAAAGAATTTTATGAAAAGAAACAGCGCGCTGTTAAACAAGGATGTCACATACTACCAATATAAAAAATTTTATTCCCTAGACCACCAAAATAGTTCAAAAACGAAAATTCCACTTTGATTATTAATAAGACATGTATTTTATTAATACTTCTAAAATCAAAACCGAAGAAAAATCTTGTTGTAAAATGTTAAACAGTCTGCAGATTTTTCTTTAAATTCTATTAATCAACCAAATTCCTTTTTATACGTGTCACGTAGTAAATCGATGAAATAATAGAAATGTGTCACCGTTAAATTAAAATTTTAATCTGTTCGTATTTTTGAATATTTATTAACAAGTAAACAAGAAAAGTTAAATTTTTAAATAAATAAAAATAAAAAAAAAACTCATTTTTTTAAAAACTAATTTTTTAACTTCCTAATTAATTACTCTACATGCCATTAGATGGCGAAATAGTATATTGTTTAACGAGCAAGGAATGGTAGTTATTTCCCACGAGTATGAAGTTTGCAGCATGAGCCGCAGGCGAATGCTGCAAATCATACGAGTGGGAAAGTAGCATTCCATGCGAGTTAAACACTATACTTTTTCTACGGCTGTAATAGATAATAGCGAAATGATTTAACAAATAACATGAATTTCAAATTTAACGTCATTCAAAATTTCTATTTAGGTACAATTAAAATATCAATTACACTTGGTATAAATGAGAAGTTTTGAAAAATGATTTGTAGGACTTTTCATATTTTTCCTTAGATAATTCTAGAATTAAACTTAAACATGCCTGATTTGGGGCACAGCTATATAAATATACGAAAATAGAACTGTCATTACTTGAAATTGACATTCCATGAAAGACCTGATTCATTGAAATAATTACACAATAAATTATTGTGTTATCAGATACGGAAATGAAATTGGAGACATACAATGTACCTCATTGATCTATCAAGAACAGTTAAGAAAGAGCAGTTTTGTATTATAGCCGTAGAAAAAAAATATTTATTTATTCATTTTCAGCAATTTTGCTTCTACATATCAATATAGCGAGTGCAACAAAAATGAAGAGGGGGTAATTCCCCCACCGAACACGTCTAGTAATAAGAGGAAGCCATATTGAAGTTGCATCGCGTGTTGTGCCATCTATCTGTTTACGTAACAGTTAATAGAAGCAAACTGTATTTCCAAAGGAAACTATAAATTGCAGTTTTGCGAGTTATTTTTCGTCTGTCCAAGTTTAGCCTATCAATATAAATGTAAGATAAAATAAATATTACAAAAATGAAAAATGTAATTAGTTTTTACAAGATGAAAGTGGATTTCACAGCGGGTTTAATGACAAGCAAAAAAAAGAAATGTGACCCCGTCTACTCGATCTTTAAAAAAAGATATGGACGTGTATGCCGATGCCGTCTATTTAGACAGACCAGAAACAAGTCAAAAAACGGTAATTTACAGTTTCCTTTTAAAATACAGTTTGCTTCTATTACCTGACCTGCTATGTAAACCGATAGATGGTACAACACGCGTTGCAACTTCAATATGGCTTCCTCTAAAAGGGTTGTTTTACGACTATCCACTAACTCAAATATTTACCAAGAACACAAAAGATCGTAACTTTTAACATTGAAACTTTAAAACACCAGTTTCTATACTGTTTATCCACATTTTCATATCTCTCTTTACTGTTGGTAGGTATTAAATCTTCAAAGGCCATTTGTGCCATTTCTTGTATATTCGTAAATGATTGCCTAATGCATGGGGGGCCTCTTTTTTACTTAAAAAATTTGGGCATGGGTTGATCCCCAAGTAACTTATGACCATTTTTTGCGTGACTAAAATTTTGGGCCAGACCGACGCTGTATACTTTATTTTCTCATATGAAGCGGGAAAATAAAAAATTACTTTGGGTTATAATTCATTTTCTCGTTTAAACATTGATTTATTCTATTAAATTAAAAAAAAATATATTTCAAAGTTGCCTCTTAAAATGGGTCAGTGTCACCAACTAAAATTCCTAATTTCTGGACAACTATTGGCAATCTGCGTCTGCACTACTGTCAAATGTCAATAGTGCCAATGTCAATGCCAATACAAATATAACCTAAAATAATTTTAAAATTGCAAAATTATAGGAATTCATTATAAATTATTTCGACTTTCATAAGATATGATTAGTTAATTCTAAGTTACAATTACAATTTCTATTTGAAACATGCTTAGGAATTTAATCAACGTAGTATTTGTAAGTACAAATACCTATAATTAACTAATTATTTATTTATTTACATTTTCTAGAATAAACATGTCTGTTATCATCGCAATAAAACTACTACTCGAAATATAGGCCTTATTCCCATAGTAGTAGAACAAACAGGACGGGGTGAACGGTCCTATGACATATATTCAAGACTACTTAAAGAAAGAATAATATGTTTAATGGGGCCTGTTCACGATAATATGAGTTCCCTAATAGTTGCTCAATTATTATTCTTGCAGTCAGAATCTTCCAGTAAACCAATACATTTATATATAAATTCACCAGGGGGTAGTGTTACTGCTGGGCTAGGAATATATGACACTATGCAGTATATATTGCCACCAATTGCTACTTGGTTAGTATAACATATAAATGCTACTTTATATTAAAACCGAATAATTTTTTTCTGAATTTAAAAAACAAGATAACTTTTATAAAAATTTTTAAATATGTTTTCAAATCTTAGTAATAGGTTTTTCTACAATTGCTTTTTGGCTAACACTAATTATGAAAAGTTAATTATATTGAAGACGTCAAGTGATAAAATCAAAAAACACTCATTCTCAATAGCAACTTAAATTTTTCTACCCATGTAAAGTAGATATTATGCCAAAGGGCCCTGCCCTTTTCTTATGCAAAATGGCTTTCTGTCGAATGTCATAAATTTTGCATACATGTAGAACTTCACCTCTTGACTAAATATGTCAATGTGCCACTTAAATCAAAATCTTAATACATAAATAACTATTATTTATTGTTAATGCTAATTACTGAATATATTTAGAATAAAGAAATAATCATTTTTCACTATTTTCAGGTGTGTGGGTCAGGCTTGTAGCATGGCATCACTTATATTAGCAGCAGGTACTCCAGGCATGAGGCATTCCTTACCAAATGCCAGAATTATGATTCACCAGCCTTCTGGAGGTGCACAGGTATTACTAAAATATATCACTATGAACAATACATCCCTAACTTAAATGAAAATTTCAATAATAGTAATAATTGCACAACTCAAAAGTACATTTTCAATCATATTTATATTTTAAATTAATATTTAGTAAAACGACGATAAAGATATATTTATATAAAAATCTGAGAGATGGTACTAAAAAATGATTTATTTAAAAACTGAATCATTGGCATTAGTAAGAAAATTGCCTAAGATTAAATATGTTTTCATAACTTTTAAATGAAAATTTATATTTTTTTAATCTAGTCCAGGTAAGTAAATTTTTAAATAATAAACAATTTTGATTAACAATATTTTTTAATTTAATTTAATTTACTTTAACCTAATTTTCTTTCTTCCAGGGTCAAGCTACTGATATTCAAATTCAAGCAGAAGAAATAATGAAACTAAAAAGACAAATCAACCAACTGTATGTTAAGCATTCAGGGCAAGATTTAGCTGTTATAGAAAAAAGTATAGAAAGGGACAATTTTATGAGTCCTGATGAGGCTAGAAAGTTTGGATTGATAGACAAAGTTCTCAAAAAACCTGCAAAGGATGATATAGAATTGGTTGCAACTGAAAAATCTGGTTAAAAATTGTTTTTGGTATACTTTATTTAAATCTCTTTAAATTTTTATTTCTTGTAAATAAATTGCAATAAAAAAATCAAGGCTATATATATTTTTATTACCAAAAATAAAATTTATAGGAAGTATCTACTTATACATATTTTTTATAATGTTTTTTTAATGAAGGTTTACGAATACAATGTTACCAGAAAAAACCTAATACAATAAAAAATATCAAGTAAAAATTTATAAAAGTATTTATTAATGTTAGAAGTGGTGTATAATCTTTATAAAGTCAGTTTAATAGGAATAAACAGGCGGTGCGTAATTAAAATAATCAACTGAGAATGGCTCTACAAAAACGAAACGTTGAATTAAACGTTCAATGAAAGAGGAGGCTGAAACGGACAATTAAAAGTGATTTAAAATAGTTTTTTCTTTCATCTAACTGACCTTTTAACTATTATTGTTTTAGAAGTTAGCACTATATTTCCATTAAAAAGTGGCCAGTATATATAATTAACCCTCCCAAGGTTAGGGCATCCCAGACACTGTTGACATACGGGCGCCTAACTACTCGGATTTTTTTGTTTACAGTATCTGAAGACCTTTATTTTTTATCGCACCTTCCTCGAATATAGGTTTGATTAATAATTACATCCATTTTCGAATATAAAACGTCTCAATTGTATTAATAATAAGCAATTGGTAGTCTATTTCGTGGACTTAATTTTGAAGATACATAATTTTTATTAACCTTTGCATAACAACACAGAAGTGTTTATTTGCGTAACACCTAATATTTTGGATAGATAGGTACGTTACATTTTAATGGGCCGTATCTAAATCACCATACGTTTGGCTTGTATCTTATCTTTGTTGTGTTAGTTTTATATCTAAAAGTTAATAATTTGGATGGATTGTACATTTTAACATTTTTCTTTATTATTTTCTCTTGCAACTTATTTATATATATATATATAAATATTTAGTCTATTCTGCATCAAACTATTTATAGATTAGTGAAACAGTTGCCTATACTACAGGCGCGAGCGCTTTAAATATGTGAGCTATTTTTAACTGGGCTCAAAAATATTCATTTTGTATTTGTCTTTTTTTTAGTTTGTCTACAAGTTTAAGAACACCCTATTACAAGAAAAAGTAAAATAATACTTATTTACATTAAATTGGCCAGTTTCAAAAATACATATATTTAATGTGTCAATTAAATTCAATCACAAATATTTTAAAAAATTTGTCCATGTAACTACTTCCTAAAATGTTTTACAAAATTATTTACTGTTTAACAGTTTCATGTTTATTTATTGTTCCAAATGTAATACATGGATCTCTACAGGGTGAAGAGTAAGTATAATTTAAAATTATCTTTGTATATTAAAATTAAAATTTTAGGGTGGCAGGATGGGCTGAAAGTATTGGTAAGGAATTGTGGACCTTAGGACAAGCTATAACTAGATATTCCGAAATACAACAAGTAAGTGAATTAGTAATTATTAATACTTATATATATTTTAAATATCCCATAGAAATATACATTTTTAAATGCAAAAGTTCAGCAAAAGGATCCTCCAGCTCTTTTGGAAGAAATTAATGCTAATATGTCTATTATGATTAATAGAAAAATTCGAGCCATAAAGGTAACATTATGGATCATATAAAATGCATATCAGTAATATTGAAATTAAATAATTTTTTAGTTAATTCAAGAAAGAGCTGAAAACGCAGCAGAATCTGTTAAATTCAATGAAACATTTTCATATTACAGTTCTAAATATTCCCCAGTGGGTGAGGAAATTTTTAAGCCAATTTATAATATTTTTAAGAAAAATAAAGCTTTATACAGGAATATGACTCTTAATAATGATACACATTTTTACAATATTGCTGTGAATACAAACTACAGCTCTATTCACTTGCCAATGTATGTTTATGATAAGGGTAAATATTTGCATTCTACAAGATTTTTGACATTTTGTAACTTATAATTATTTTTTAGACCCAGTTGTTGCTTTTCATATCCAATGGTCAGAGGCTTTAGATAAAGTTTTTATAAATAATTATAAAATAGATCCTGCATTATCTTGGCAATATTTTGGAAGCATGACTGGAATAATGAGACATTATCCAGGTATAAAATAATTTTCCACGAAAAACTAATTCCTAAAAGTTCAATTATAATATTCTAATTTTTAGCTCAAAAATGGGTAGATAAAACAAAAGAATTGTTATTATTTGACTGTAGAATTAGAACATGGTTTATAGAAGCAGCTACTTGTACCAAAGACATAGTAATTTTAATAGATAACTCTGGATCTATGAGAGGTTGTCGGCTTTTATAAACTTTAATAGTCTTTTAATCAATATTTTTTTAGGAATGCCTCAACATATTGGTTCATTAACTGCTTTTGCTATTCTGGATACTTTGTCAAATAATGATTATGTTAATATACTTAATTATACATTATACACAAATTATACAATTCCGTGTTTTTCTAATATGCTTGTTCAAGCTACAGAAGAAAATATTCGTGTATTTAAAACATCTGTTCAGAAATTGCAACCAGAGGGAAAGACACAAGTTACACAATCTCTTGAAGTTGCTTTTAAACTGCTTGCAACTGTAAGTATCATCAATATTTATAAAATTGTGACATCAACCTTAAAGTTGTTCTTGACAAAACATTAAGAAATATTTTGTGTGTACATGAATAAACTTTGTATATTAATTATGTTTTTGTAGTATAGAGAAAAAAGAAATTGCAGTGATGAAAACAGTAACTGTAATCAAGCAATAATGATAATTACAGATGGAATCAATGAAGATATAACAGAAGTTGTTCAAAAGTACAATAATATAAATAATGGAAGCAATATACCAGTCAGAATATTTGGATATCTAGTTGGAAAAGAAGTTACAAATCCTCAAGAAATGAGAAATGCTTGTTGTACAAACAGAGGTAATATAGTATATTATTCAACGAGCTGTTATTCACGAGGGTGGCATCTACGTCACGAACGAATACTATACTTTATCCACGACAATTAAATAATTTTGGCTAAAACTACTATTTTATTTAATGATATACTATGGTACTTAAATAAAGCCTACAACATTTTGACGTTTCAAATTAAAATTAACCGTGACAGAGCGCAGGCAGCGCTCTACCTTGACGTTTGATAGTCAGCTCTGTTTTTATATATTGTATGAACAAACTCGTTTATTGTATATATAATCATTTTCCACTAGTGAATAATGGATATCTAGAAATCAGTAAAACCAGTGAATAATGAAAACATTATTCACTAGGGAATAATGAATATTATTATTATTATTTAGTAAACTCATGTGTAATGAACAAATAATATATTAGTCGTGGATAAAGATATATTTATAATAAATATGTATTTTTATTTTAATAATGTATTCTTTAAGGTTATTATACACCAGTAGCAAGCTTAGAGCAAGTCAGTGTTTCTGTTATACAGTATGTTAGTGTTATAGCTAGACCTTTAGTATTACAAGGAGAGGATCACCCCGTATCTTGGACTCATGCTTATGCAGACGTCACAGTACGTAACATTTATTGAAAAATAGGTCTGTTGATTTAAATTTACTTTTTATTCTAGTATGATAGCAAACTAGATTCGACAGTGATTGAACCTTATAGATTGTTAACATCAGTTGCTATACCTTGTTATGATACAAAAATCAATAAAATGAATAATAGCAGAACAGCGTATTTGTTAGGAGTAGCTGGTACGGATGTACCAATAGATGAATTTGAAAGAATTACTGTTCCTTATAAAGTAAGGTCTTGAATTATGATGTTCTAGAAGTTATAATTTATATTATTATAGGTTGGAGTCAATGGATATGCATTTATAGTGAGTAACAATGGGTATATTCTAATGCATCCTGATCTTAGACCAATGGTAAGCAATATACATTTAATAATTTAAAGTTTCTAAATTTATAAATATTAAGTATGCAGGTGTAAAGAAAGTAAATTACAACAGTATTGATCTTACTCAAGTTGAACACCACGTAGACGATGAATATACAAGTCCTCGAGAAATTACAGACAGCGTTATGAAGTTAAGGCAAGCTATGGTCAATGGAGAAACTGGCAGTATCCAAAATATAACTCTGAGATATCATTATGACAATATGAAAAGGGTGTTTGAAGCAAAATATGATTATTATTACACCCCAATTGAGAAAACGCCTTTTACAATGGGACTGGCTATTCCACATGGGTATGGAATGTATACTTTGGAAGTAACGGACGAAATTATGAGAAATAAACATACTGGAGAGAATTTGACATCGTTTTTTATTGGTAATAAATGGAGAGTTAATCCTAAATGGTTAGTAATTGCAGTACTCTATGAAGGCATAGAAGCACTACACATTTATTTAGATTGTAGACTTCTTTTTTATAAGACAAAATTTTATATTATTTATTTAAAGTCGAAACTATGTTTATCTCTTTTAAAAGCAACACCTTCAATTCTCATTATAAGATTTTAATTTTTTACTATTTATCAGATACTTTAAAAAAATATATGAGATTTATCTACATTTTCGCATATTATTTTACAAAGCCTATTACTATTTTTAGGGTATATTGCAAATATCATTATCTTGAAGGACATGAATTTACAAGTGCAGAAAAAGAGCTCCTTCATTTTCTTTCTAAAATGTATGGAAACTTTCGTTGGGAAAGTCAATACGAGGATAAGGAAGAACTACTAAAAGAAGATGATTACTATTGCGACATGCATTTGGTTCAGAAATTAATATTTGATGGAAGAATTACACATGAAATATTTAATGAAAAATGGAAGTTTCAACCCAGAGAGCTACCTTTATTCCAAAGATACAACGCGTCTTTAAGATTTGTATCTACAATGAGCGGATTAACAAGATGGGATTATATTTTTGGAGATCCAATGGAAACTAATACAAAAGGATCTACTAAGTAAGTTTTTATTTTTTTTTATATTCACTAATTTTTTAATTATCTTAGAGAATTTGGAGACCTTCACCCAAATGCTATTAATGAAAAATGGTACAAAAATGCAGTACTGCAACATCAATACGACGAATCATTTGTTTATTCTGTACCTTTTGATGCTGGTCAAAAGGATAACCAACTTGTAACAGGAAGTTTTGCTATTTTCCCTATAGATGGCGGCCATGCAGCACCAGGTTCAGTTGTGGGATACCAATTCTCCCAACAAAATCTACAAGCTAGGTTTAAAGAATTTTCTAATAAATTATCTGTGAGTTTATTCAAACAAATTAACCATAGGGATAATATATAGTATTTGTAATTAAAAGAATTTACATAAAAAAAAATTCTGGTCGATACATTATTGATATTTATTGTATTTAGAAAATTATAATTTACTTTAAATTTTTATTTATTGTTTTTAGAATCAATGTTCCCATTGCAGTAAATGCAACGATTCTTTAGATTGTTATATGGTGGACAGTTCTGGTTATATCATAGTATCTGATGACACTAAAAATACTGGTTTATTTTTTGGTCAGATTGAAGGAGATATTATGGGTTCTATGCTTAAAACAGGTATATTCAAACAAGCTACCATGTATGATTATCAAGCTTTTTGCAAAAAGGATACACTAGCGGACTCATCAGCTACATCTAATATAATCATAAAAGTAAGAATACCACTCTATATTCGTCAAATTCCTATGCAAACTGTATTTTAGCCTCTTAGATACGTTCAAACAGCTGTGAAATGGTTAGTATGGAAATTATTTTACTCGCTTCTGGATCTCAACTTTAATAGTATTTCCCAAATGTTTGTATCTGCTGAAGATTATACTAGTAATGATTATTCTGATTTAACTGATTATCTCAATTTAAATGACACAGATGCTGTTTCTGTGGAAGGTATGTACATTTCCATGTTATTAATACTATTTATTCAATTGTGTATTTATGTCTTTTTTTTTGTTAATATTGTTTAAGAATGGAAAGAGTACACACTGACGTACTCTTTCCACTCTTCACCTTACATTTAGTGTGTACACCATCCTTAAAGTCTCTTATAAGTAGAGAATATTCCAAACATTTTAGTTTTTTAGAAATAAATGTGTTTTATAGCCTGCTTTGCCATCTTGTGAGATCACGAGCCGACTGTTTCTTTTATACCTTTTTGTATGGTATATATAAATCTTACTGTTTTTTTTTGATTTTGTTAATATTTTTGTGAGACAATTGGAAAAAGATAATATTTAGTTGAATAAGTACCTTTTATTTAAACAAAACGTCTATTACATGTTATAATGTATTTTTGTTTAAGCATGCTGAAACGTATAAAAAGTTGAAAAGAACATGTTTAATAGATTCGTTATAAACAAATTCCTTTGTAGATAATTATGAAGAACCAGAGTTTGACAACTCGGAAGACAATTACTTTGCTTGCGAAACTGTATTAAACTTATTTATTTTGCAACAGGAACTATTTATTAAAACTTCGTTCCAAGGTGAAATAGCAAATGAAGGTGGAAGGTAAGTAAAAAATTAAACTGTAGTTCTCGCCACTTTACAGATATTTATTTTAGAAATTACTATGTGAAGAGAATACCAAATAGTAATTTGATATTTGTAGCAATTAATAATACTTTACCAAAAGGCTACGAAAAATATACCACAGAACCTATTCGCATAACTGAAGAAGCAAATTTTGAGGACGAATTTATAAATACTACACTTTTGCCTTGTCAAAAATTATATCTTAATAATATGAATAGACGAAGACTTAAGGGATGCTATAATGAACATCCAATGGTGAGAAAATTACTTTAGTTTTCAGCATGTTTATTATGCATAACTATTAAATCAGTATTAAAGTTTAAGGAATAAAGTAAAATACATTTTTACCTAAAAATTATTTATTCCAGGAACATGAAATTAATGACTGCGGACGGGGAACATTAGCGAGAATAACAACCAGTCTCTTATTTTTTTCTGTAATAGCTACAATATTGTAAAATATGAAACTTAATATTAATAATTCTTAAAATGATGCTCGAATTTTTGTTCACTTTGCTGATTAATTTTGCCGCAAGCATGCTCAACTGCTGTTGTCATAGAAGGAGGTCCACAACTGAATACACCAATACGCTTTGACTAAAAGAATAATTTAACATATATTAACAATTTAAATTAAATAGCAATTTTAATAAAATAAATGATTTACTGAATTAGTATTAGTGTAATCAAACGATAAAAAATCTATAATATAAATAAAATAGATAGCCGCTTACGATTATTATATGATTAAAATATACATATTATAGTACTTACTGATTCATGTATGTATTGGACCGTTTTGAAGAACTGAGCAAACGCAGGTCGCCCAAAATGAGTAACAGCTCTTAAATTTGTAAACAGAGATTTGTTTGACACTCTCTGATAATGTCTTTCACAAATGTACAGCAGTATAGTTCTAAGATCGAATTTTTCGTAAAACTGAGTTATAAAAATATGACAGCTCAAAAATTGATTTATATCTTTATCCTCCACTTCTCGAATTATGTCTACAAACCATTCAAATTGTTTCTGAGTCCTTGATACCCAAATAAAATACACCTATAATAAATGTATAAATATCAACAATTATATTTTTATGCATCTGAGAAAATACCTTTTGGCAACGGGTTCTAGCTCGGTTAGCTTTGTTAGCTACGTCTTTCAAAATACTAGCAAATGGCGTAACACCTATTCCTCCGCCAATCAAAATTGCTACGTCATAGGTATTCCAATCCTGATGTCCTTCTCCATATGGGCCATCCAAATACAACTAAATTAAATTGAATTAATTAATGCATTAAAATTCATTTTTACTTGGAAATAAATTTTTTCAGGAAAATTCGCTGTTTACATTTTTTTTATTAAAAAAATATACTGTTTTAAGATTATTTTTTTTCTAAAAAAATTCTGCCCCAAGAAAATAAAAGAAATTTTCTTTAAAAAAAAAATTGTCTGGAATTTTTTTTATTCAAACAAACCTTTTTTAGTAAGAATTGAAATGATGTTTGCATCCCTGAATCGAACAACAAATTAAATTTTATCAGTAGGTAAATTAAATTTACTGTTACTTTGTGAATAGATTTTACCTTAGATAATTTTGTGTTTTTTACCTTAGGTAATTTTGTATTAGTTTGTATAGATGCATCATATATAGTCCGCACTAGTTTGGTCCATGGTCCTACAGATCTAATATGAACTGTTAAGTTGGCTTCATCCGGAGATGATGATAGAGTAAATGGATGATATTCATTCTTATTTAAACTCATACAAGCTAATCTGACCCATTGCCCTGCTTTGTACTGAAAATTTTCCGGTTTTCTAAATTCTAACATTGTGACATCTAAAATAAAGTTATTAGTTTTGTGTTATTAATGTTCAAATTGAAAATAATGTGAATCCACTTATTTTGATATAAAGAAAATATCTGATCAATAAAGACTTACTTGATGGTAAGATTGCAGCCTTTATAACTGGTATTTCAACTTTTTTTCTGCTAATACTTATAAGAGAATCTATGGTAAATAATATAACGGGGCCCAGAAGAAAGTAGTATAAATAAGGAGCCTATAATATAAATTCATATTAAAAATAAACAAGCATATGTTTCTCTAAATTTACCTGTATGAGTCGACCAGAGCCGTGTAATACCAAAAATATGAAAAAAAGAGGGTACAAACTGTGAGTGTACCAAAACCAATTGTAAATTTTTCTTCTAGTAATAGGTAATGCAAAAGCATACATTATTATCCAAATTACAGTTAAAACTATACCAGTAAATCCCGTCATAGTTTGCCAGCACCAATAGTGAAATTTGGGAATTACATGGGTTCTAAAATATTTAAAAAAGAAATTTTCATATTTGGCACTTTTATATAAAAATGTTTAATTATGTCGTATGTAAATAATATTATTTTTAATACTCACGGATGAAAATAGTTCCTGAATAAACACGTCAGGTCATCAGAAGTTTGAGTTGATATGTGATAAAAATTAAAAGCATGTCCAACAATATGTAATACTAAAAACGAATGATATGACATAACTTTAATCTCAATTTACAGTTATCATACAAAAATAAGCTGGGACATAGAATAACTTATTTGAGAGTTACAGTGCGTTTAAGTTGAAAACTAACAAAATGATTTTTACATTTGGGATGACAGATTAACATTTTCATTAAGTAATTTTAGTAATTTATAAAGGCAAATAGATATTTATTTAATTCAAAAGTACACTACAAAATTAATTTTTGAAGTGAAATAAATGTATGTAAGAGTTGACATGTCCAAGAATTTGGATCTGGAAAAACTTACTCATTTTATCTGTTTTGTACTCCTAATTGTCTAGAATCAGTTTCAAAGTTAAACAAACAAAAAACAGTTTTCTTGAACATGAAACATTTTCTTAATATTTTGACAAATTTCAATAATTTTAGCCAGTTATTCCGTATTCCATTCTCTTTGACTGACTCATATAATAAACATAAATTAGATTATTTCTCTTACCTGTGAATAAAAACGCCCAAAATGCAATATACTTATGAAAATCAAGTGATGAATCAAACGGAAAATAGCTGTTAGCAATAGTGTCTCTCAAATATGTAAATGTATTTCTGCACATCGAGACTAAGATAGAGGAATAGGTAAACATCATGGCTGAAGCAGCTCCTCTAGTTACTGTTACACCGTATCCTGCAATTCGCCTCAATCCACTGTGTTCACGCTCGACAGAATAATCTGAAGAATAAAATAGAATCAAATTCTACCACTCTGTATTTATAAATTAAATATGGAATCATATTTAGGATCATAAATAAATTTACAACTATAATAAATTACTGAAACACAGTAAAAAAAGCAACTAAATAAAGAAATGTTTTCATTTCATACTCACAGTATGCTCTTTCTGCAAAAATGGCCAATAAAACTAAAGTATAGAGCGACATCCAAAATATTTCCTTAGATCTTAATTCAATAAACTTTAAGGCGATAGCTACCTTATTATCAGATATTTTTTTGTCTTGAGACTTAATAACTTCTTCCTGACTTTCATCAATTATTTTTGCATTGTTTCTTCCTTCAACTTCGTCTGTACGTTTTCCATGGCCCTTAAATCTGGCTTCAATCTCTTGTTTGCTCCTAAAATAGTAAAGTATTAATTGATTTATACATATTTAAATTTTATAAGTATAAAATTAAAATTAAACTATTATTATTTACAACAAAAATTTTTATAATTACTCGTATATATTTTCGATAGTGTTTCTAGCTTTGGCTAAATATGATTGGTCAGCTTCTTTAAATCCTTTAAAACCTAATCTTGCAGTATTTAGGTTTTTTATATCATCACCAATCATTTTTTTGAAGTCTTCAAAGGTTAATTTATTTTTATGTTCCACTCCAGCGTTTCTTAACATTAAGTTAACTGTTTTTTGAATATCTTTATCATCTATTTTGCCTCCAACTGTCTCCAAAAATGATCTGAAAATAACATATAATATTGATTCCATTTTACAATTTTAAAATAAAATTTTCATCCTTTATACTACAATTTGTCAATTTTAAATCTGATTTAAAAATTATAACTTAATTTTAATGAGTCTACAAAATAACAGAAATAAATATATATTATATTACTTGATCATGGTGACAAAATCTTCTTGTTTTAAATGTCCTAGTCCATCAATATCATACATATCAAATAGTAATTTAGCTTTTTCTTCTTCACTTCCATCGGCAAAAATAATCATTAAATCCACAAATTCTCTAAACGAAATAAATCCATTCTTATCTTGGTCAATCAGAAGGAACATCCTTTTTACAAATTCATTTGTTGGCATCATATTCAAAGAATCTGCAAACTCGCTAATAGTAAGCTCAGTATCAACCACTTCTTTAGCTACAAAAGCATCTACTTTCAAAATTTCACTGCTAGAGTGGCTAATTTTGAAAGCTTGGGCAAAAACTACCCGAAAGAACATTTCCAATCGCTTTTGCCGGTCATCTTTAGTTATTACTATTTTTAAAGCAGCATTCCAAGTTAGATTTACCATTTCCTTTTTCACTATTTCAGGTTGGACAAAGTGGTTGTCAAATTCTGTGATAAAGTTGTTTCTCAAGAATTCAGATTCAAAGTTTATTACCTAAAACATCATGTTCATAATTTTTTTAAATTCAGCATAATTAGTTTTTGATGTAACAGAAAGTTGGGTTGTTTTCTATATAAAGAAAAATCATTTTTCACTTACCAGATCATAATTATGACGGGTATTTAATATTAAAGCAATTCTATCAGTTATAAAATAAAGAGTTACTGGAGTTTTTTCAGTATTTGAAAAGTCCAAAGCTCTTAGCATATTTCCGTTAAAACATGTTATACATATTTTTTTTAAACTTTGTTGAAAAGATAATATGATTTCTCTTGTAGGATGTTTTGGACCTACCCATTCAGTCACTGAAATAAAAATGTATTTATATTCATTAAGTTTAACTTTTGCGTATAAAGTAAAAACAAAAAAAATCTGTAAAAAAATAAAATACAAAATAATTTACCAATAAATAGTGGCCAATTGACTGATTTTTCGCTCTTTAAAGTTTTTCTTCTGTTATCATTTTCTTTAGCGCTAATTTTCACCTTTTGCTTTTCTTTAAAGATAATAAGTAAAAACACTCCTCCAACAGTGCCTAAAAAAATCAATTGTAAAGAGTAAAATATGAAGTAAAACAAAATAATCACCAAATAGAAAAGCTGCTAAAAACGCAAAGGATAGAATATAACTAGCCTCGCTGTTATAAAAATAATCATAAGAATCTGGCTGAGTACAATTTTCTGCCAAACGTTCAACATTTAACTGTGGCAAATACCAGTATCCATATCTCTCAGTTGTTGTTAGATTGCATCTACTAATTAATTCCCTATCAGAGGCTACAGGGGCTCTAAATGGACGTCGAGGAATGTCAATGGGGTCCATATGAGATGTAGCCATTATAACATCATATATTGATATTTGTTTAATTCGGTTTATTTCTTCTGGTGTAAACAAACTAAAAAAAGTGTAAATGATTTTTAAATTAATTTGTAATAAAAATATTTTTACCCATTTTCTGCGTTTTCAAACCAAAATCTATCACCATCTCTAATTCGTCTGAACTGATCTAGTATTATTGTTCTAAATAATTCACCAGGTCCTGTGTCCGTTTCTAATATTCCTCCAATCCATACATCAATGTTATTAATATTATTATTATATAAATTCATCAATTCCCTCCGGGCCTAAAAAACAATTAATATACCATGATATGTAATGTACTTAGGCAGCCTGTTTGGGTCTATTATGCTACCTCTTATTTCGAGATATTAAAATGTGCCTTTTTTAAATAATACTCACATCATCTGTAATATGTGTGAAATTATTGAAATCTGTATAAGGCTTCAAACCAAAAGCTCTCCTAGCTGAATTAAAATCAGGTAAGCCATGATCCCTTCCTCTCTGTATATTAACAGCCATTAAATCTCTCCTAGGAAACTCTAGCGGTCCAAAAACGTTTCCTCTCAGATCTTCAACTATTGTATGGTCTTCTCTTTCTGTCAGTTGAACAGACATGCCCATTAGAATTCGATCAATATCAATTAAATCTTTGTTGTCATCAGTTTTATTAAGCATCGGCTCTTGTGGTCGCCAAAATATATTGCAAGTCCTTATCGCATTTTGTTTCCAATTGTTAAATTTTGTGGGACAATTTTCTCTTGTATATCCTCTTAAATATACCTGAAAAACAGCATTAATTTATCTTATTTTTAATATTAAAATTTACACATAAATAAAAAAATATTTTCAATAAACACATACTCCTGGGACAACTAAAGTGTGTCCAAATCTAAAAGCTGCTGCCTGGAAAAACTGGTCTATCTGAGGATCTATACTAGCGTCATATCTTCTATAAATAGGTAAGGTTGCATTTAAATATTCAGGTAACCACTCATACATGTAAAGTCTCTGTTGAGTTGCTATAACCCATTTTCTTGCTTCATTGTAAATTTTCTCACTTTTCCAATCTGTATGATGATGATGTATTCTATCAGCTAGGTAGTTATGCCATCTAAACCACATCACTCCAAAGGTTAAAAGAAAAGCATTTTCGTTGCCACGCGGATTACCAAGTTCTATAAAGTCAAAACTAGATAAAAAATGTATTGATTTAATATATGATAATTACTTACTGAAAAACCTGTTAACATTTGCTGTTTCATGCGTTTTAACATAATGTGCATGATAAAATGGAGGTGGAGGATTTGCCATGGGTAATCTGTCAATGTTGTATTCCGGAAATAATCCATCATGTGAAGAAGCTAATCTACCATAATCATCCACAGATCTATTTATATAAGTTCTTAACTGATCTGACCATTGTTTTGTTATGCCATAAAACAAACCTCCATCCAAATAAGGTGTTATTTCATTCAACTAAAATATAAAATAAGCTAAAATGGTCCACAGACAGTAAACATTTGAAATTTTCTTTAAACTGCTATACATAAACTTATTAGCATATCTGGGCGATTTTGTACATCAATAACTATTCATTTGTTCAAACCTATTAAATCAATATTCTTTGGTGAAACAAATGACATTATGTATAAAATTTAAAAAATAAAGCTCACTTGTTGACGAGGATTGTTAGGACTATATCCAGTCCTCATATCATATCTAGTCCTAAGCAGTGGCAATTCTGAATGATTTGGGTGTAGTCTGTAATTATGGTCTTCTGGAACTTTAATATTAAAATATTCAGGAGGGCAAGCAGGCCTCTGAGCATCCAAAATTTCTTCAACAACTTGTTGTCCTATAAAAGATTTAAAGAATAATGTAATAAAATACTATTTGTTAAAATTCGATCCTTACCAAAAAACACAAGCAAAGCATTCTTTCCGTTTTTTGACATCTGCCCTATAGGACCACTTAGTAACTTTTCACTGAGTGTTAATGGGTTTGGCCTATCAGAACCCGAAGGTAAGTAACTACCATCTTCATAAGCAGCAGGCCATCGTCTTAACAGTGGTCTGTCTATGTAACAGAAATAAAATAACTATCTTACTTCTGTAATTTTACTTTAGTAAGTTTAATGAAGTAGATCGAAAGAAATAGTACAGTTAACAACTATTAGGTAAAATATAAATTTTTCATTTTTAGTCAATCTTGCTATCTGATAATTTAGTTGATTCACTTACACAACACTGAAATAAAATACATATGAAATGCATAAATACTAATAGATAGCAAACAAAATTTGCTATTTAAAAGAAGTTTAAAATAGAAATACTTTTTTTATTCATTAGAAACATATTACAATGGCGTAGTGGACAAAATCGATAAAATATAAATACAGCCAGCACAACCCAATAATAGAGTCACAATTGAAACTAAAGGATAATCGTCTAAATCTCCTACAGGCACAAAAAGTTCCAGGTCATCAAAATGGGCATGATAACTTAAATTCTTCCAGATACACACAGATTCTGTTTTTTCATTGCAAGGAGCTTCTACCTTCAACCCCTTTCCACAAACTGTATTTAAAGAACCAGGACACCAAACTAAAAAACTAGGCTTTCTTAGGGGAACCTTTCCATAACCACCAGTAATTTGACCTCTCTGATATCTCAAATGAACTGGTAATGTAACAGTCATTCTGTCAATTTCTGAATTATTTAGAAAAATATATACAGTATGTTCTGTGGCTTCATGTGCTGGAGCCTCTACATCAATCTTTCCGTCTATATGAACTTTGAGGTGACCTGTTCTATTCAATTCAGCTATTTCGTCAGGATTTACAAACATGGTGCTGTAAATATCTAATTTCAAAGCCACATTGCATTTTAATTGTACCCAAGTCTCTTTCGAAATATTTACAGTTTCTATTAACCACCATATATCTCTGTGAAAGCCTTCTTGTTCAATTTTTTGAGTTATTGAAGTTTTAAGGTTCAAACATTCCGACCCGCAATCTACTGTATACAAAAATAAAATAATAACGAAAACTGTTAACTTGAATATATATTTCATTGTTCTTCTCAATTCATTTTAATTTTTAAAAATTTTCATTAGCTATCGTTCAAAAGTCGAATCACACACAAAACCTCAAATTTAAATTAACAAAAACAACTAATTATGTTAGGTTACTATTCTTCTTATTTTAAATATTAATGGACTGTCAATACCCACAAAGCAACACCTATTCTTCTTTTTTTAATTATCAAATTGTTTTTTCGAAAGACTCAAGTTACATGTTTACAAAAACGTCGATTTAAAATATTTCACTAAAGAAATGTAATAAAATAGTTTCGCTATTTAAAAAAATGGATAACCGCACCTTATTACGTCATACAAACGAAACAAGATAAAATTTATAGTAACATTACATCCGTTAATAATTTTTTTGAAATATTTCCCGCGTTAATTTGTATTATGTAAACGGAGCGAAATTTAAAAATGATTCAACTATGCGGCAACATTTTGATTTTTTTCATGATTAGGAAATAAAGATTATTAAATTAAACCCATTTATGACAGTTATGCTTTAAAATTAGTACTTGCCAATGGCTCCAGAATCAGGCCTAGCCAAATTATTGTACCAGCCATCATATCCTGGATATTCAACAACTCTATTGTCGGATTGGGGCCTGCTATTTGGACTCCAGTCTCCATTCAGTAGCCAGTCAGCAAAAAGTCCTCTATTGTTACTTCCATTATTGTAATTAGCGGGCCATTGAGGATTTCTTGGTTTAACTAAATAATTTGGAACAATTTGCACAGGCGGCGGAGGAGGAGGAGGAGGAGCAGGAGCAGCGTTAGGGATTAAAGGATTTTGCTGTGGTCCATTTTGTTGTGGGACCACTTCTAAAAATTAAAGTTAAAACTTTACTAGAGCTACAAAAAGCGAATGATAATTATATATATAAATGTATATATGAAAATATTAAAAAGCTTTAATTTTTACCTGTCTCTGTAAAATTTTTATTCAACAAAAAAGGAATAATTATAATAATAATTTTATAATTGAAGATTCAACAAATTAATATTATTATTAACAACTCTTTATATAATAAAAAAATATTTAACGAAATAGAAGTAGGTAAAGAATTATATACATTTATGAAAAATTAATGAGCGCTCAAATCAATAATTGAATAAAAACATATTTTATTACTTACCTGGAAAAAAGTAAACCCCTAAAAAGAAAAATAACAGTTTCATGGTTACTTTTATTAAATAGAAATCATTACAACTCGTCTGGTTGTGATACTAAAATGATAAGTCGTTTTTAATGGACAATTTATTCTGAAAAGAGGAAACCACATTGATAGTATTATCTACCTCGACAATAACCACCTAAAAAAAAATAGGGATTTACAGTGAATGTAAACCGCAAATATGTAATAAAATACAGGAAACGGGAAGATAACTTAAGAGAGATAAATTAAAATTATTAACAATAACCGTTTAAAAGTGGAGTTTGAAAACTTTTAATATTTTTTAATCATATAAGCAAAGACTTTTCGCCCTTAGATTAATATTACAACTAAAGATTTTTTTTTTAAAATATAGATCATTTCAGAAATGTGCTGTTGGCGCATATATATAAAGATAAAAAGATAATAATCATTTGTAATTACTATATATTCCTTTTTAAATTATTCACTATTAAAGGGTAGGTAGAAGGGTTAGAAGTTCTTTATTAGATTTGCTAAATACAAGCGAATGAGCCAAAATATTTAGTCCAATACTAAAAGTTTTTTGTTTTTTTAATCAATACTAATATTAGGTATAAAAAAGTAAACAATCCATATTTTAACATTATTATTAACAATGATTACAAAGAATTAACAGACATTTTAAATATTTAGAGTAACAGTCACTTCTTGCTTGAGTATATCGCTATACTTCTGCAAAATAGGTTGAACTTCATCAGCTAAAAATTCAGTAACTTGCTCTGTAGCTCGTCCAATATAAGAAGGTGGATCAAGCAAGCTATCCAACTCGTTTACAATAGGTTTAAAATAAGGATCAGCTCTTACTCTATCTAGAAAATCATTATCGTTGCCATGCTGCTTAACCTGTGCCCCAGCTTCATGAGATAATACCCTAATTTTTTCGTGACAAATTTGTCTATCCCCACCCTTTTTAACCATGGCCATAATCAAATTTTCAGCAGACATAAATGGCAATTCTTGATTTAATCTTTTTTCTATAACTTTAGGATAAACTACAAGACCTTGTGTAATATTAGTGAGTACCATCAAAGCTGCATCTGCACTTAAGAATGCTTCAGATAAAGTTAATCTCTTGTTAGCAGAATCATCTAGGGTCCTTTCTAACCATTGAACAGAATGTGTGTGGGCAGCATTGGAATACAAAGTCATTAAGTGCCTAGCTATGGCGCAACATCTCTCTGATCTCATTGGATTTCTCTTGTAAGGCATAGCAGAGCTACCAATTTGACTTGATTCAAAAGGTTCTTCTATTTCCTTAAAATTTGCTAATAGCCGAAGGTCACTACACATCTTATGAACTGATGAACCTAAAGATGAGAGTGTGGCTACTATTTCTAAATCTACTTTTCTTGAATAAGTTTGACCAGTTACAGGATATGTTCTATTAAAACCAGATAATTCTGCTACACGTTGATCCAAAGCTCTTACCTTGGTACTATCATTTAAAAGCTGCATAAAGGACGCTTGAGTACCTGTTGTTCCTTTTACTCCTCTAAATCTAAGATCTTCCCTAGCTCTAGATAAAGCCCTTTCATCCATTAAAAAATCATAAAGCCAAAGGGTGGCTCTTTTGCCAACAGTAGTTAACTGAGCAGGTTGAAGATGGGTGTATCCTAAGGTTGGAAGACATTTGTACTCATCAGCAAATCTTGCTAGATTTTGAATTACACTTGCAACTTGGGGAAGTAGTAAGTCCAGACCGTCTCGCAGAATAATTAAATCTGTGTTGTCTCCAACGAAACATGAGGTGGCTCCCAAATGAATAATAGGAGCAGCTAAAGGGCACTGCTTGGCAAAAACATGCACATGTGCCATGACATCATGTCTGGTCAATTTTTCTTCTTTTGCAGCTTCTTCGAAATTAATGTTAAAGATGTTGTTTTGCATTTCTTGTATCTGTTCATCTGTTATATTTAAACCAAATTCTTTTTCAGCTTTTGCTAGGTTTATCCACAGTTTTCTCCATGTTGAGAATTTCTTTTGATCACTAAAATTGTACTGCATTTCTTTACTGGCATATCGAGTACTTAAAGGAGATCTATAGTTGGCATAAGTATTGCTATAATCTATCGGTTCACCCATTTTATAAAATTCACAAAACAGTAATAAACTGATTAACGTTTGTTTCTTTGAGGTATCAAGAAGTAAAAACTTCAAAATCTAAATCAAGGCGACAGCAATTTAGAAAATAAATGTCAGAAAACAATACGACACGCTGTTGACGTTTACTTGCTTTTGGTATCAGTATCATTTTTCGGTTTGACCTCTATATAACCTCACAATCTTTCGTAATGATTACTTGTTTTTTAACTGTTTCTGTTTGTCGTAGCTTAAGATAAATAAGAAGTTTCATAATCATTAATTGTCTGATAAATTGTAAATTGTAATTAAATTTCAAATTTCTGGAAACTTTGAGTTTTTTCTTCTCTTTTCTAGTCTTGCTCACGCAACTACATGTGTCATGTCCTGTACCACAGTAAAATGATTATATATATAATCATTTTACTGTGCCTGTACCTACTAGGGACATAGACACTATAGACCATAGAGAATGCTATAGACATAGAGCAAGTATATAGTGATGAGTGATGTTCATCGATATATATTGATTATATCGCACAAAACATCGATTTCAAATTTCACATTATCGAAGAAATCGATGATAAGAGTCGATTATAAGTAATCATTAGAACAGGACACAGATTCTCAAATAAATCAAAATTTAAATAACAATATTCAAAAATTGTTGAAAACTAAGATTAATTTTAACGGTAATATGTAGTTAGGTAGAGACAACCATTACAACGTAAATGTGAATAATTGGTTGCCTTCTATCTGGTGAAATATATTATATATATACTGTAGAATTCTAATTACTAAGTAGCGAAGGTACATATTGACTTTACAATGTCCGTCCGTCTGTCTGTACGTTTGTGTGTGCGTGCGTTTCGAATTTCTGTTTTCAACAATCGATAGCTGGTTGCCTATTGTTTTCAATCTGCAACCGCGTGTCTCTCCGTAGCTGAGCTACTTGGTACTGGTTTGCTGGGTTTGTATTTAACATGGGCAAAGAAAAAAAAAGATCTGCAGGGACCGTACTTAAAAATTATTGTCACTGATGATGTTAATTATTTTAAATAAAACGTCGTTAAAATGACAAGTCTGATATATCACCAAGTTTGAATTTAACGGTTCATCAAGTTTTGTAATAAAAAAGACAGGTCCGTATTAAAAAAAATTACTTCTTCATGGTAGCAGTTAAGACACGAAACGTCGTATCAGATTTATTAATATAATTTTATAGCAAATTTGACATACAATAAAACTTTCCTTTTCTATTTTTTCGTATTCTTTTGAATAAAAATTAAATGCGTAAAAAACCAAAACTAGCATTTTTAGTTTTCTTTGTATGAATGGAGAAAGTCCCTGCAGATTTTTTAGTCATCTGGAACTGCACAGCACGATCAGAATCCAGTGGCTTATATCTTAGACCATATATACTATTCTCGTTTACATTTTTGTATACAATGTTTTGAAGCGATACTTTTTGGATACGAACTTCGATATTGACTTCAAGAAAAGAATGGAAAACTGATTCTAAGACTTATATATTTCATATTGTGTCATATCTACCGATATCCTATGACTGGCAAATTAAGTAAAGTGACAGTTTATAAAGGTGTTAGTAATCATGCTTTTTAATTTAATAAGGAAAAATTACAAACGAACTGATTTATATTTATGAACTGCGATGCTGTAAGAATTAATTGAATATTCGAAAATAACTAACTTCAATTCCAGGATTGTTTTCTTCCACATTCATAATCGCGGTTAGGAAATCGATAAAAGGATAATTCTGGATGACTGTTTGGACAATTATGGAAACAGCACGATTCTCTCCTTTTATTCACATTGGTATGCCATATATGTCAACTACACAGCACTTAATACCAAAAGTATGGCCACCGACCGAGCGGTCTTCAGTACAAACGTGAGAGTAATTACCTAAGGACTGTGTCCGATTGTTAATTTATTTTTCTCAAAATCATATTTCTGGAATTTTGTTTACAGAAACTATAACAGCCGTATCTATATAAAGAAAAAGTACTATCCAGTACAGCCGTCTGTAAATTAAAAATTTGTCATATAAATTAACTACTTATGAAATTTCAATGCAAAACTTCCGAGATCCCATGTACAAATTGACCATAGAAAGTATTGTCGTCAGATTGTAAATGTTCCACTCCACTCAACAGACTGTACAATAGAAATGAAATATTAGTTCATTGATTCCACTCAATGAAAAAACCGAATTAATTGGTATTACATAACAGAAACAATGACAGGAGCATATGACTACTATGTGGCAAGTGTAAATGCAATGTACACCGCCAGGACGAGTTTTTTAGTTTACATAAATTAAATCTCTATCATCTAATTTTATCTCAAAAAAAAAGATGAAAGAGATGTTGCCAAAATGTTTTCAAGTACTTTATTTACAAAATATTTCTAAACTTACTATCATTACGGTCGCATCTTTGAGGGCTCCAAAAACTCTGCCCCTTATAATAGAGTGAATCGTGATGTGACCAATATAGGTAAAAAAATAGACAAATGTATTTATTCTGTACTTATATTAATATAATTAATATACAAACAAAATAACCAAGATAAATAGGATAAATAATTTAAAAAACTCAGTAAAAACATTACCTATCATTGTAATTATAATTAAAGGAATCACAGAATATTAGAGCTAGAATATTATCAGAGTCATATTGAATACAGAATGTGTCATATCTGCCAAACTTCGCTATTAAATAGCCCTAAAAATATATAATTGACTACTTAAAATTTAAATGAGATTAGTGCCAAATGCTTTTGCAGCATAATAAATTATAATAAATATAATAAATAAAATTTTATATACAAAGAAGAATTGTTTTAAATTAGAGGTAAACAACTGAAAGTTTTGAGGTATATTTCTCAAGTTTGACAGGTTGAATAGACACAGTGTATCAATAAAAATATACAATTTTATTACATTTTGATTTTGCTTTGCTACTTGTACAAAAATAATGGGATGTTTAAAGTAACATTAATCTAAAATAACAATGTACAGAAAAATTGCCTAAAATACAATATATACAAATAACATTTAAGAAATTTATAAAAAAATTCATTCAGAATTCATACAAGAAAGAAAATCACAAAAATATATACATCTGAACAAATTAAAACGTTTATGCTAAAATCACATTAAATGGCATTTACTATTTTAAAGCAAGTAGTACTCTTATTTTTATTTCTTTTTTTTTATTTAATTATATAACAAAACACCTGTTTTAATTCAATTTTATTAAGTTACAAAATAGTTGTATCGCAATAAGGGAAAATTGAGAGGGATAGTTTCATTTAACCTTTGAGATCAAAGATTCCTTCTGTTTTCACTTCAACTGATCTTTTCAATTATTCTGGCATAAAAAAGACAACTACAGCGATCTCTTTCCATGAAAACCAAACATTAATGTAATTGAATAAAAAGATAAAAATTTGAAACTAAAAAATAAAGAAAGAAGACAAAAGTTCCTTCCAAATTTCTTTTCAAAATCTGCCGGTTATGCCAAAAATTAAGCAAAGCTACCTCCTTTCTCTAAAATTATATTAAGTTCCCTCTCGATTAACCACTAGTAAAAAAAACTTTATAAGTAATAAAATTAAAATAAATATCTACAGGGTTCCATGATACTTCCCACTTTATTTGATCGCTAATATTTTAATGATTAAATTTTAAATATCCCTGTTAAACTCTTTGAGGGCCTGCTCTAAAAAGATACTGGGATAAAAGGACCAATTAAAAATCTGCAGTGATTTTTTACTTTTATAATAAAAAAAATCCATTTTAATAATTTATGGATCCCTGTAGTGAACAATATGATCGGTGACGAGTCTTTGTATACTGTAGTAATTTGAACGTTATGTTCAATGCTACCATTTTTAAAACAACACTCTAAAAATTGGCTTATTCGAATTAAACTTAGAATTAGACTAGAACAAATTGTACAAGATTAATTTCACCAATATATCTCAATCCAGACAGATTTGAAAAAACATCTTGTACTATACTACTACTGTATGTATTGCCTCTTTTTTGTATTACATAGATATTCTACACTTTGGTAAGTGAAAATTAGGTTTCAGCATAATTATTATAATTATAATAAAATCTCAGATATAAACCGTCTAAAAATAACGATTTTATTTTCAAACTAGATCCCATTTGAAATACTCTCCAGTTAAAATTTAATATAAATTATAATAAATATACTTTTCAAAACTCTAATCTCCTTGCAGGGTTGCCTCTTAAATTGTATACACTTTCAAAAATAAACTTTGAATAGAAATAAATAACAACAAAAGATATGTTAACAATATGGTCCTTTGAGAGGCAATCTTGCAATGTTCTTACATCAATGAGTATTCTTTAAGAACTATGTCATTGAGTCAGTCTTAGATATAAAACTAGAGGTTTGAAAACGCCTTGTTGATCTTTGGAAACAAGGAATATTTGGTTAAGAATCCTATCCTCCAGTTTAATTTAAACTGGATCTGTTAGGTATATCTTTGTTAGAGGTTCCGACGCCTGAAATAAAAAAAGATGTTACATATACATAATAAATTAAGAATAAAACGCTGTTAATTTCTTTTCAATAGAACACAAAGTGGCAATATAAAAAAAATCAAATGAGCCCTCGGCCATATTTTAATTCTCTTTTAACTTTAATTAACACGTTTTTGAACCAGCCCATAAACTCGAAAAGGACATTTTTCAACGAGAAAAGTATTTTAACTACTGATGGAAACCTACAATTCCAACTAATACACACAAAAAGATATTACTCACCAATATTTTTACATTTTGATGGCGTGAAACAAAATGAAAGGAATGAATGAAATATGCTTTTAAATATTTTGAAAATTCTTCCAGTATACAAAGATTTTTTATAGATTCTACTAGCAACAGTATATATCTTTTAACATATCAATATTTTAATAAACCTAAGATAAATTATATATTTCCTAACAAACAAATGTTCCATATTTACAATTTGGCACATATACATTATGATGTTAGAACAACATTTGTAATTTCATTTAATTTTTTGTTTAAATTTCTAATAAATCTTCTTATAATTTCATAATTAATAGAGTATTTTCTAAAACGATATTACCATTTAAGAAAAAAATGAAAATAGGCAATTTAAATATTTAAACCAAAATAGATTAAAATTAATAGGACTGAATTACAAAATTGATGGAAAACATCACTGTCACAATTATTCTAAAACACTTAATACTGTAAATATGAGCTTACATGTTATATGCTAAGTATGTTGGCACAGTTTTTTTACTGTATAAATTGATTACAAAAATATGATAGCAATCCAATAAGAAGCTAATACTGAATGGACATGAGTATAATTTACCCAATATAGTAAAAATGTAACATCTCAAGTCTTTACAAATTTCAAAAGTAATATGCACTGGAAAAACTTTACTTGAAATATTAACATTAGACGTACACCATATATAACTACCATATTTTTAATTATTGACGTCCCATCAACAACATACCGATGTTCAAAACCTAATTTTTCTTTGACCATAAATTATTTTATTAAAAAAAAACTGAAATCGGTAAGTTTTGACAGACATCTTGCAATACAGACAATAAACAATGTTCCACTACAGTGTTATAAGGATTAAACGTTTTCGTAACAAAAAAATACTTAATTATTTTTTGATTTACATTTAATTTTTTTATAAATCTTTGACAGCAATCCATATGAGAAAAATAAATATGAGCAAGTGATACCAAAAATCAGCACATGGCAATCAATGATTTGTCTAGACACCGAAAATTAAAATCTATAAAATGTACGACTAGATTTTTAGTTTTATAGGTGCAATATCTAAAAACAGTTCTTTCTGTAATAAAACTAAGTTTGTGCATTGTCTGTAATTTCAGAACATCCACGCAATAACGAAATACATAAGTGTTCAATTCAAAATCATTAATAACATTAGACTCATAATTTATATTTTTTTGATGTATCAATGTATCGACAAAATTATACTAAATTTGGTTTAACTCGATTGTGGTTTGATCCAATTCTTTCATATATTCATTATTGATTAGATTTAACATGTATAAAGTCACTAGTGGACAAAAGTACACTTCACTAGCCCATTTTCGGGGTAGTGCAAGATAAGCGTTTTCCACAAATTTTTGAAGAACAATAATAAGTTCAACACGTACAAAACAGAAAGGTTATTAGGTACTTTTTTGGAACCATTATATCCAAGTTTTGAATCAGCAAAAAAAAGTCTTTAGGAGGTATAACCACAATTTTTAATAACCACAACACCTAGGGCCGTTCGTTGACAAGAATAATTTGTAAATAAAACTTGTCGTAACGTTTGTTACAACGACCATCCTGGTTAAACTACGGCAAATAGCTTGACGGTAGAATAAAATATATTGTTGATTTGTCAGTTGTTGGAATTTGTAGCTATATAAAAGTCGGTTAAAAAAATTGTGTAGCAAAACAGGACACCTAGAAGTGGATTATGTTAGCTGTCGTTAGGTCATTCATATCATATTTTTTATGAGCGCGTCACTGTATACTATTTTTTAAAGCAATAATCTAGCTTTTTTGTATTGTATTACCAGAATAAAACGTACTGCATTGTGGCACAGATCAGTAATTGATATTTTTATTATGCCTGTCATTATTTAAGTTTAGCACAATCAGTAACTAAACAGACTATCGAATTGGTGATAAAACAAATTTAAAGATTTAAAAGTTAATAAAAATCAAAGTGTAAATAACAAATCAGATTAGGGTAGGTTTGTTTTTTAACTATCGCGGTTTTAACTATCTACCCGGAATCGTTAGTAGTTTTTCAGTAAAAAGCGCGCCGAATTAATTGTCCACTATGAGGGATATAGCAAATTCAGCAATTGACAAGGTCAGAAAAGGATTATATGAAAGTGTTGGATAAATTTTTGTATTAGATACGTGAGTTATTACATATAAAAAACTTTTTCTTACGTGACCTATATATGACATGGTATAATAAATAACTATTTTTTTTATAAAAAAGTAAAATTGGATTAATTTGCTATAAGTAAGTACTTGCATATTCTATCATTAATTATGAATAATTCTGAATTGACAGCAATGTACAAATGTAAAGCTATTTACACGAATAAAAATTAGATTATTATAAAGATTAAGTTTAAAGATTACGTAGTCTTGTTTATGCAAAAAATGTTTTAATTTTGGCGCACTGATTATCTTGCCATCATATTACTATAATCTAATGTTAGTGCTCTTACCTCTTCGCCCACAGTACTCAAATATGGCCGCGTTTGAGGTTGGAAGTGATTTTTCTCCAACGAGAATTGATCCTCTGTTGTTTTTCGATACACTGGATTGTCGAAGTTCATCGAAGTCATGTTACGATGCATTAAGTGCCTGTAGAGGAAGTACACAACCTATAAAAATAAAAAGCTTTAGTGTTGATGCATATTTTGATATTCTTTTGTTTACATTATCAGACGGTAAAAACTAGATTAATTTAAGGAATATTATTACAAATTATATAAAATTAAAAATTGACCAAAGTATTTTTTTGTTTAATAAATTCAAAAATACTTACTCCACCAACGACGGAAACCGATATAAAGCATATCATAATTGTAATACCAGCTATGACACCATTATCAGAATTGTCAGATTGGGGTGTGTTGGGATGTGACTTGTTTGTGGTACCTTTAATAGAAAAACCACAATTAATACTAATTTTTAAATCTTCAGAAAATAAATAGGCAATAAAACTTAAGCCACAGAAAAAGAACTTGGTGTCATTTAGAAAATTACAAGTTGTTTTATTTATTAAATAGACATCAAGCTTGTGGTTAGATTAGGTTAGAGGTTCACTAATTCCATATCCATAAGTTTTATTAATATTACTTACTCTCAAAAACCGTTTCTACAGACATTGTGGTTAATTCGGGATTGGTCACAAGATACGGGATAGTTGTAAGGTCTATAAATTAAATAAAAAAAGCAAATCAGCAAAATGCAAAGAAAAAATATACAGGCTAAAAGCTAAACAAGCCAAAAATGTTATGAGGACAAAAATTCAAACAAAAAAACTGTTAATATTGTAAAAAATAAAGCGCGACTTGAACATACTATAATAATTTTACAATCTACCAAAGCACTTGGTTTAAATTTCAAATATCTAACTATACTTAACTAAAATTTGTGAATTGATTAATAACAATGAATATTATATAAGAAAGTTAAAATATTAATATTTGAATGAGCCTTTAAAAAAATTAATTTAAATTTTTGTTGACGTCTGGAAGATCAATGAATGTGATGAATGTCCTCAACTATTAAAGGATTAATGTTATACTTACTCTCCTGATTCAAGTCTACATTAACTGTGGTTATTTCAGGATATATCACGGTATTCGAGGTAGTTGTTGTAAAGTTTTCTGTTAATAAATAAAAAAAAAGTGCTTCAAAATAATGAAAATAAAAACATAAAATAATATTAAAATAGTGCTAAGAGTTCATGCAGAACATCTACGCTTTATATTAATACAAAAATTTACGAAAATAACAGGTGTTTTAGATTTTTATTGAGGTAAATAAAGACCTCCACGCCGCTGACAAAAAGTTGAATCTTAACTGATTAATTTGTTAAACTTACTCAGCAAATTTTTGTATAAAAAAAGCAAAATAATGATGAGCCAAAAACAGAGCGTTAACCACTGAATTTAAAAAGGTTAATTTCTAAAATATATATTATAATAGACCATTACTCTTTGATACCTACTATAGAACAAATTTTACCTTTTAAATGTTTTTCATAAGAAATTAAAACAAAATATATTTACAATATATTCCAGCATGATGATGATGGTGATGGAAATAAGATGAGTTCTTCATTCTAAATAAAATAAAGTTAAAACGAACACTTACCATCCTGTACACATGTGAGACCATCATCCAACATTCTCAAAGATTCCGGACAAGCACAAGATATCTTGGGAGAATTTTTGTTTATTTGAGGTGCTGGCAAACAAAGATGAGAACAGTGGCCATTAACAGCTTGACAATGATTTTCCCCATCAGGTTGCCTATAGGGATGATATACGTGGATAACCATAGGATTTTGAATCTAAAAAAGAAATCTTTATCATTACTGTTCAAAACTGCATTAATAATCTTAATTAACTTACCATTTCAGTCGCAGTAACAGGCTGAATATCCTTTCCAGTGAACTTGTTAGCTTTGAACACAGCAGCCTTGTCCCAATCAGTCCAGTAAACCCAGTCTTCAAAAGTAGTTATAGAAAACGGATGCCGCAAAACATCAGTGGAATAGAGGATTAGTTTTCTGTCTCTACCATTATAGTCACAGGATGAAATAGAGTTTAACTTAGCATCTACCCAATAAACTTTCCTTTTGACTAAATCTAGAGTTAATCCGTTGGGCCATATTACATCAAAACTAACTATAGTTTGCCGATGAGAACCATCCATACCAGCGCGCTCTATTTTTGGTTCCTTTCCCCAATCTGTCCAGAAGATCCAGCCTTCCATTGGGTTGAGCGCGATGGCTCTGGGTTCTTCTAAACCATCACGTATGAGTACCTTTCTCATTTTACCATCAAAATTAGCTAGTTCTACTGTATTTTTAGCTGAATCAGTCCAATATATATGATTATAAATCCAATCTACAGCTAAACCATCCGAAGTTGTAACATCATTAGTAATAACAGTATTCTTCTCGTTACCTTCATCGATAGGAGCTTTGTAAATTTTCTTGTCTGTTATATCGCTCCAAAATATCATTCCTGTGCGAAAAACAAAGTCTAGAGCTGTGGCTGAGTTTGTTTCATTAACAATGCTCGTCATTTCATGATGATCCAGTGATATTTTTCGAATATCCCTTCTTCGAGCAAACAAGAGCGACGCGTGTCCTTCTATTGCTTTGCATTTAGTAAGATCTCTTGGATCCCTCATATAGCCACTCTCGCATTCACATTTGAAGCTTCCTTTGTCATTTATACACAACTGAGAGCATTTTCCAGGTATCTCACATTCATTAATATCTAAAAATAATACTAATTAATCTAGAATCAAATTTTTTTTCAAAATCAATAGTTACCTTTACAAGTTTTGTTGTCTATAAGCTTATAACCATGTTCACAATCACAATAATAAGAAGCTGGAGTATCGACACATTTTTGTGTACAGCCACCATTATTTACGTTGCATTCATTAACACCACATTTGTCTTTAGGTTCATCTTCCCAATTGGGACAATCTTGTCGGCCATCACAAACTTGAGTGAAGTGAATACATTGGCCTCCACCACAGTCAAAATGAGTTTTTGGATCACATTTCGGAATAGGTAATTCTAAAGAGAAATTATTGTCAAAAAATCACTAACTTATATAAATATTAGTATCAAAAATATTGTAATTAGCTTACCACAATTCTCTTCATCACTACCATCTGGACAATTTTTATTTCCATCACAATGGAGGTGTCCGGAAATACAGGATCTGTCTCGACACTGAAATTGATCTACTCTACATGTTACATTAAGACAGTTATCTGGGGCTTCGTCTGAACCATCCGGGCAGTCTTTTGTACCATCACACAGCCAACTCTTATGTATGCAAGTTAATTTATCTGCACATTCAAATTCTTCTGGTAAGCAAAATGATATTCTACTAGATGGTTTTGGACATCCCTAAAAAACGTCATATTTAAATTACTTTGCACAATCAACAGTAAACAGTTCTGCTTCAGATAATATACATTTACCATTACTAAAACAATATTTTGTAAATACCTGTTCGTCTTTTCCGTCTAGACAGTCATATTCTCCATCGCATCTCCATTTGGCGGCTATACAGAATTTTGGTGTACATTGGAATTCAGAATCACAGGTGATATTTGGACAATTTTCTTCATCAGAATTATCGCCGCAATCATTATCCAAGTCGCAAACCCAACGCTTTTGTATGCATTTGCCGTTTTTACAAGTGAATTCATCTGACCTACACGTTTCATCTAAAATATAATAAATAATATAATACATGATATAATTTTTTCATGTTAATAAGAAAGTAATGAAACAGTTGGTAGGTCAAAGCTTTATATTATCCTACCAAAATGATATATGTTATTAAATAAAAATTATTGTAATTTTTCATCCCTTTTTGATTTATTTTCAAAATAGTGATTTCCTGAAAAATATTTTGGCAACAATCAAAAATATTTGACAGTTGTAATTAACAAACATGGTCTTAAATAATCTCTTACGGATTATAATTAAACCATTGTTGAGAGGTATAATATATTACTAAGAATATTTATGTAGCCTGCCAATAGTCTACATGTATATGGGTTGAGTAGAGGCGTTGGTATATTGGTCTACAAATTTCTACGTTCTGACAGTAAACAATTTTATACTAGTATGACGTTAATATCTGTTTAAAGCCGTCTATTTTAGACACCATATGTTAGTATTTAACTTACATGTAATATTTAATGAGCCAATATCAAAGTGTAACTAAAATCTACATAATAGGGTAATAATAGCCCAGCCAACAACTTCTACTTAATATTATAGTTTTTATAACAAAGAAAAAGTATACCTTAAGGTATAGAAAATGAGATTCCAACAAATATGTAATATGTCAATTGAATGGGGAAGAGTTTAAATATATCTCTTGTAAGTATTTTTTATTAAGTAATTAAATTATTTTTACAATCCCAAATGCTTTTTTTATAAAGGAAATAATATGGACATTTCGTGTAGTAAAAATATATAAAAACCTAATTTTCGACTTCCATGTCATCATCAAAACGTCTTCATTATCTTCAAAATTCAAAGCGATAACTATTGGCTCTACTTTTCTAATTCCTCCAAAATAAACTTCTCTGCATGACAGCAGTAATTAGACGAGTGCTTCTGCACAACCTTTTCCAGGTTGTCTGAACAAGATTAAGTCTTTAAAACATACACTTCATAATCGAGAGCAATGCGTTAATAATCGGTAAATCTAGGCCATAAAATCATTTTCATTTAGAAAACAGTTCAAGATAAAATATTGACATTTAACTTGTACAATATAAAGTATTTTAGTTTCAATTGGTTTCCAAAATAAAATGATTAAGTATAACTAGAGAAATGCTCAGAAGATTATCACTCATTGCTGAAATTATATTTGTTGAGATTATTTACTAATATTTAACAGTACCATAATAATCAGCAAAGATTTATTTATTAAATAATGGCACCGAGTGATAACTCTAGCACTATCCATGTTAAATAAGCTTTCTTAATTTATCATTAAATCTTTTCATCATTGTAAATAATTAGCTCAAATTAACATTTTTAATTAAGAGAATCATAAAAACTATTTGAAATTAACATTTTTGTGCCATTAAAAACACATAATGTAAATGTTAATGACATTAAATTTTAAAGTCATTTTTTTGTCTTAACTAGTTTATTTAAATTCGAATGAGACAGATCAGTTCTTTGCTGTATTACACACAATTTAGTTGTACATAACCCTGGTAGAGTTGTAGCAGTAAGTTAATACAACAAACTCAATTATTCTAAAATGTTTTAATTTAAGGCATAAAACCACCACTACAGTAATATTTTTTGTGAATGGTTCAACGAGATGAAAATAATCTAACCTTCAGTTTAAATTGCTATTAATTTACATCAAATATTAATACTTACTGCAAGATTTTTCATCACTCCCATCAGAACAATCTGGGTTTCCATCACACATCCAAGTAAGAGGGACGCACTCTCCAGGTACAGATCTACAGGTAAATTCGTCTAAGTTACAGACTTTTTTTTCTGTAACAAAACATAGCCAATCAGTTTGTTGTCTCTTCCAAAAAATATATTTTATAGGATTGTATTTTAAAATAACAATTTAACCATTGATAAAAAACTTACGGCATAATTGTTCATCTTCATCACTACCATCATTGCAGTCTTTTTCATTATCACATTGCCATTCGCTGGGTATACATTGGCCACTATTACATTTGAATTCATTCTTTGAGCATGTTACGTTACCTGAAAATAAAATAAATTTTAACTTAAAAATCCTTATAAAAACAAATTAATTTCTTTTCGAAATGTCGGAATTTTGTAATTTTTAACAAAGTTATAACAATTAATTAAGCTGTGATGGTTATGTACACATATACTTTTAAAATAACAGTCTATGACAATTAAGGTGCATAATTTGTTGATCGGCATAAAATATGGAATTGTGTGGCATTTTTATGATTAAACTGAACATGTAACTTGAATAATCAACTATTAATATGAATAAAAAAAACATTAGAGTAGGTCAGTTCCACGACTTATTTTTATAGAACTGATAAATTACTGTTGATTTACTTGTTTGTGTTTGTCTATATATTGCTATGATGTGAGCTTTTTATTTATTATTATTATATTTAATTTAATATGGATTATTCAAGATTAAAACCGTATAATAGTTATTATTTTCTTTGCAATTATTTTTTCATCACTGTAATTTTATTTAAAAACTTTTGCATGTGGTTAAAATTAATGATGAAAAAATATATAGGTATGAATTTTTATTGGATAAAGTTAAAAGTTTATTTTAAACCGCTATTAGTGTCGTCAGCAGCCACACCATCTTACGTATGTTTTTAAAATATTTCCTGTACACATGTTCTTATTTTTTTAGTGCCAAGTACAAGGCACGTGAAAACTTCCAATTATTTTCTCTAAATCTGGCGTTCCCTAAAAAACACTTGTTTGTTTTTTTGAAGTTTTCTCGAAAAGCTATAAATGAAAATCGTGTAGGTACCTAACACTAAAAAAATATATCCATGTAATCCTGAAAATGATAAGAAATTCCGCTTTTAGTGATGTGGTTTTATGGTACCTTTGATTGAATATTTATTAAAATTTAGAAACGATCACAATAATTTATTAACAATAGTATAATATATAATAATCAAAATTTTTCACATTTAAATGCTAAATCGATTTCGCTTAATTATATTCCAAGCTTTTGATAAATAAGTTGTTTTGATTATGAAAAATAAATATTTACTTTTATGGGGTTTATTTATTAACACTTTCATTTTTTACTCTTAATGTATTTGTTTGTATTGAATTTGTTTGAGTTGTATAGAAAAAGACTACACTAATAAAAATGTTTAAATATTAATTTATGAACAATAAAATGTATAAATCGTTTGTTAATCATACCTATACCTGATATTACCTTTACTTATCATTACCCATAGCTTAAATAAATGCTCAGTAAGATTAAGTAATAACCTTGTAAAATTATGTAAATTATGAGTACGTTAGACTCACTTGAATAATATTTTTAAAAATTGTTTATTATTTGCTTGAATTCATAAAAATTTTAAACTATAATTTACGAGTATAACCAAAAATTTAGCATGACTTATCTACAGAAAAATAAAATTATTTATTCATTATTCTAAGTTGTTTTTTGTTTGGTTGATTACGGCACGCCTAATTGAGCTTATTATAAATATTTTCAAGCAAATTGTTTTGTTAGGCTATGTACTACTTATACCAGTGAGAACATTTTATTGACAAAAATATCATCATTGATATAAACGTTTATCCATACATTTTAACTTATGTGGTTATGTAATAATAAAGTGACATATCATTTATCAACATACAATGAAATATTAAACAATATTTAATCCTCAAAATTTTATTTTACGCATTAATTTTACCAGAATTCCGTATCTGGATTTAGAATTGGGAAAAAATATGTTCGCATTATTTTTCATATGTTTTAGATTTCTCTATAGCAAATGCATGTATATTATAAAATTATAAATAAAAATTTGATTTATAAAGAATATAGGCAAATATCTAAACTAAAAACTAAAACATTCAAAATAGACTATAATAACCTTCCGAGAGACACCCTAATAAAATAGCTGAAAGGACCTTATACATTATTCCGCTAGATTTAAAGCCCGATTTTGAGTTTATAAAATATGAAACAAATTTACGAAGATGAAAATAAATCCTAAAGTTCATTAATAAAATAAAGAATTGTTCATGTAATATTGCTATAGTCATCTAAAAATTTTAATTCTACAATAAACACTTCTACCTTTATCATAGGTTTTTTAAACATTTAAAAAAATCTACATTGTCAGATTATAGTATTGTAATAATTTAGCGACAGTATTTTTAACTATATTTTAATAATAATTTCCTGTCAGTAAAATAAATAAACTATATGCTTATATCGGTAAATGATTGTTAACAAACTTTAGCATAAAATTTTATTAAATTATAGTACTAAAAACTAATCTTTAATTAAATTAAAATACAGATTGAGATATAAAATCGTAAAACATTTTGAAATATGTTGATTAGAATCTAAAATAAACTACCGAAATACTGCATTTTATTTAAACATGCATAAGTTAGAAAGATTACAGACAACTTATTGACCTATCAAAATATAAATGATTTAAAATATTTCTTTGAAGATCTAAATCTTGCCAGTAAAAAATAAATAAAATAAACTATAATTAGCAAGATTTATTGTAGCCTAATATTGGTCATGTAATAATATTGTTTTAATATCAAATAAGTTAAAAATATTTTTTAGCTTCCTATTTCCGCATCATTAGATCAATTTTTTGATAAAAAGCCGATAATATTTTCAACCTTATTAACCTGCCAATGTTAATATTTTTAATTAATTGCGTAGGATACATTAAATTAGTATTATAAAACGTTAAGCTATATTAAATATGTGCATTAGCAAATAACATTAACTACCTGGATACGTAAAATTTTATAGCAGGAAAATGAAGCTATTTTTATAGTTGTTGATAATCGGTTCAAAAGCTTCCAAAAGCTTTTACAAAAATGGTCGATTCATTCAACTTTTAACTTTAACACTTAAGTTAAAGTCTTTTGTACATGCTATAAAGTTTCAATCATCCTAAAACTTTGAAATTTCTTCTTATTTGAAATTTTATTTTAAGAATGCCACTCGGAGAGGCCATACTTTTTCCAATATTAAAATTTTGTAGTTGTATGTATGTAAACCTTGGTAACATACTTTTTCTAGATAGATAATTTAAGTACGATATATATAGGGTGATACAACATATATATTTTTATCGAAATCAAAAGCTTAAACATTTTTTTTAGAGCTCACCCAGACTAGATACTATTGGGAGCCAAGCAAATATACTTTTATTTTCTTGTATTTCTCATTTAAATCGTATTGCAAAATGAGCAACAAATAGATGCTTAAAATTGTAGAAGTGATTAATTTTATTTAAGTAGTTAGTAGTTGTGAAAAATCGCTTGATAAATGAACTATTCGCGTTGTAGAAAAAAGAACACCTGTAAAAATTTAAAGAAAAACAAAAAGGTAAATGTATAGAGATTACATTTGCATAAGGCTTGATTGCTATTTTTACTGAAATGTTATTCAAATTGCCCTTATACACAGCTACAAAATTAGTCATAATAAATTGATAGAGAGGGAAAAAGAAGAGATGACAAAAATGTAATCCAAAAAGAAAAAGTATGGTCTAAATTTTCATGGAAAAATTGCAAATTGGATTTTGAAATAATGTTTGCGTAATTCTGTAAAGAACTTTTCAACCGTTTAGTGCAGGAACGGCTTTATTGTATACTACGCATTATAACATATCGACCTATCAGATTGTTAACTTTACTATAAACTCTCTGCTCAAATGAACAAATAACCATATTTAAATTTCGCTAATCTAACAAAATTACACATATAATAGAAATTCTAAATACTTTGATTAGCATCAGGCTTGCGTGGATTTGATACTGACTTCATAGTACTACAAACAGATTATTAATGTTTAATAGTTACACGAATTTTTGAATTGTCCGATACTGCAAAAACACTTAAAAAATTGTAAATTAAAATTGTAGTCTTCTTACTTTCAAGTTTTGGCTAAATTCGTGCCTGTATTCCGCGCTATTCCCCAAGGATTTCATAAAACTTTTTTTTATTCTGAATGCATATATAAATTTTCAGAATGACTTCAATAAAAGAAAATATTTTTCGCTACATAGTATTAATTAACTAGAATACGGGGAATGAGGAAGTTGTGTAATAAAACAAGAACATTTCTGGGAATAGTTTCCTTGATTATTTTTCCAAGTAAAATAAAAATTACTGCTTACAAGAGAACAAAATTAAAAAATAGATTCAGAAAACTGGTTCACTATTTTTTTTTGAATAAACTGACGATGAACAATTTTTATTTTTAAACAATACACCATTTTAACTTTTCATTTCAGTTGATGAGGTTGTAATTAACTTAATTACGACTGCTATAAGTTAGTTTATTTATAACAAGAATGTAGTCAAGTGAAATCAAACCTTTTTGGTCAAAACCAAACCATTTAATTGTATTGGTCTTTACTTTGTTACTAAAATTCAAGTCAAGAGAACTATGCGTCTTTCAATCAATTAGGAAACAATAGGTAGGTATATTGAATCTTTAAAAATGTAGTTGACAACATATATAGCAATATTGTTAATGTTTTGATTTCTGAAAACCTGGTTGTGGAAAATTTAACAAACAAATAAACTGATCAAGAGTTCTATAAATAACCATTTAATAACTCAACTAAATTGTTTTTAAATTTTAATTATATTGTTTTGATATTAAGAAAAACTAATCGAGTGGTTTTATTAACTTCTAGGAACTATTTTTATCCCACCGTCATCAATTTTAGTTAAAATTATGGCTACAAATCAAATAAGAGTTGTCAACTTCTGATTCACATAACAGTGATTGATGAGTCAGTTAAAAAAAATGAACGATTTTTTAAGATTACAAAAGATCAGTGGCTTGCAATTGCCTTGACACCCATAAAAACTAATGGTACTATAATAGATGAGTACATATCCAATCAATGTTGTGTCCTTCATTATAAATACTCATTTTAAAAGAGAACTTACTACTTTTAATTAATAATTTTAAAATAAATCCCAAGGAATAAATCAAAATAAGTAATCAATTTTTCTAATCTTTAACAATATGTATGCTGACCTATTGTAATTATTTTAGTAGGACAGTACTTTTTTGAGAAACGATGTCCTAATATCCTTAAAGAAGAGGTAAAGTACGAAATATACGGATTTAAAAAGTAATTCAAGTTTTAAATTATCTCCCAATTTAGGCCCTTTTCTTAAAAGTACGTATGAAAGGGTGCAGCCGAGTCTGTCTTAAGAAAAAAATTAATCATTTACAAAAGACGTCATTTAACAATAATTTAAAATAGCAGTAAACGCAACTGCATAAAAGGTTGCGGAGATAATAAAATATACTTGTTGGAGCCCTCACCTCTTTTCAAAAGCTCATCCAGTTACAACAGAAAGAAATGATACAAATATATCCCTCGTCAAGTTTTAAAAATTGTTATACTACTAATAATTTAAAAAAATTCTGTATTTTTTGAATCACCAATAACGACATTCAAGATACAAAAGTGTCACCGGAAGAGTATTATCATTTTTCCCAAGGTTTGGCATTCTTTATTACATGACAAACAATAAAAAAGTATAATTGTGAGTTTTTAAATATAAACGTGATGTTTCTTTGGTCTTTAATGGATCCAGATTGATGGCTTTCTTTTATTGAAAAGTTTTACTGACTTGTCTTATCTCCAGTAATTGAGAATGAAAAGAAAATAGCACTGTAAATGTCTGGCGGAGAGCGAGGTAAATATTTTTAGAAAGTGCAGGAAAACTTGGGTAATAGAGCTACGGCTTTATTACTGGAGTATAAAGACCTCTATTGGTTTTGTCTCAATTTATTTTCCGATAGATATCTCCGGTTTTGCCAACCCAGCGCCAAACTACATACTTTCATTTTATACTCTATTGCACAAACTGCTTTTAAATTGCCTGTTACCCTTATACAAAATAAATTGAAACAAAAAACTTAAAGAAAGATCAGTCCACTCACACCCACTCCCACCAGGAATCATAATTTGAAGTTTGTAGCAAATCTAACATTTTGTATTTGACAAGAATTTGTAATACATATTTAGCAAAATATTATGGATATTTTATACAGTGGTTTTTGGCAAAAAATAAATATATTACTAGTTATCAAATCAATTGAATGTTTTACGAGCTTTTAGACAATATCATTGAAACACCTACTTTCAGTAGAATATTGACTTAACTTGAAAATGTGTTTGTAAAATGAATGCATTTATTGAAAATCGATTTAAACTAATCAAAAGATGTAGCAAAAAATATCAAGTAAAACAATATAAAAAAGGTTAGTTTGCTTCTGTTCCAATCATCCATTAAGAAACTCAATATTGTGACATGCAGATTCCTAAGGAATACTAAACGAAAAAAGGCTAAAAAGTACTTGGGAGATTAGATGCAATGCGAACGTATGGAAAGGCTTTTACTTTTTATTACTTGACTGATGGTCATATGCTGATTCAAAATTAATAAGAAAAAAACAAAGTAGCTATTCCAGCTGTATACAATAAATATAAAACTTAAATTAAAATGTTAACCACATGCAAACATAACAAAGAAACAAAATAGAATAGTTGTATTTATTAATAATTGACACATAAAAAAATAAATATTACTGTATTTTGATTTAGCTAGTTGACAATATATTGGTTTCTTAAATAAAAATAGAACTGTAGAAAAAGACAGTGTATTTAACTATATTTTACCCTTGGATTTTTATTTCCTATAAATATTGGAAGTTACTAGGTGACAACGTTATTTTCGTTAAAAGAAACCGTAGTAAAAATATGAAGGGAAGTTAATAAATAAATTAATGAGAATGGTATTAGCATAATTGAAGAGAATTGACAATAAGCATTATAAAAATAGCTAGTCGTGGTTTATTTACGTCAGAATATGCGTGACTTAATAATAATTAAACAACAGTTATATCGAAATAGATATTGCGTATTTAGCTAGTAATCTCAGTGACACAATTAATATCATCTTTTATTGCCATTATTAATATATACAAATTGATAAAATTGTCTAAGAAAAATAATTAAGCGTAATATTGGCCTATTAGAGTCAACAGAGGTCGTGTTTATATCAACAAGAATTAGAATTGGACCGACGTTTACTTGATTGATGTGCAACAACAATTTAATCTTTTTTTAATCAACATCCTTCACATCTTTTATGAAAAATTGACCTTATGAAAGTTTGATAGTCCATTTCACGATCTGTTACAAATAGTCAATTGTCGTAAACTTTCATTCGAACTACGCGGTATTTAAAGCCAATTATTAGTTATCTAACGAAAACAATAACAAATTTTAGTACCCAATTTGTTTTTAATTGTTATTTCATTATATTACAAAATTGATGGTCAATATCAAGGTCTTCAATATACAAAAATAATTCCTAATATTAGTAAATCCAAAAAGCTTCTCAAATACCTATATTTTATTAGATGTAGATATACAAACCAAGGAATAATTCAAGACAAAAATAAAGTTTTCTACTTTTAAGAACAAAATCAGATGGAGCAAGAAAAATAGGAACTAATATTTTTTTCTATACTTATACATATGTATGAACGGCAATAATCATTTTTTTCTTATAAATTGTGGCGATTGGGATTTTCATGTACTTGACTTACAAAATTAGTTTAGTTCAATTCAGCGAGGGACTATGCAAGCAAATTGAAATTCATGAAAGCTCTAAAATTTAATTAACAGTGATTTTATGATGCATCACGAATATAATGGATAAGGAGAGCTGTGATTGCTGTTTAAAAATGCTTACATATTTTATTTTCATGAAAATGTGAGATAATGAAGTTGACATAATGAAAAAGCGTAACTTTTAGCTATATGTTTCCACAAAGTGGCGTTTATTTAAGTTTTATTTTTTGATTCATTTCAACATCATTTCTACATAACTTAAAATTCGTTTTGCATTAAATGTTTTGATAGTTTAAATAAAAAGTTTGTTGTTTTCTAAAGATCGAAATTTATCAATTCACGCACATATTCGTGGCAAAATGATTTTTTTGTATTTTATAAAAGTATAAAATATTAGTATTCTTAAAAGTTAAAATATGTTATGTGTACCATAATGGGTTAACTTTGACCCAGTCATAGTAAGAAGATTAAGTTAAGTTTCTTATCAATTATTTATGTAACTCTTGGACACATGCGGCCTTCAATATTTTGTTTTTATAGTAAATGAAATATTTATTATAAATACAAGCGTTACTTCCGAGATATATATTAATAGTCATTAAATAAAGGTCACATATATTAAATACACAATTAAACATAATTTAATATAAATTTTAAAACATTACTTATACATTTATTTTTTATGATTCTGAAATCTCGTTAACATTTAAAAATTTAATCAGAACAAATCAGGAAGTAATCTTAATCGCGATTACGCGATTATTTTTTAAAGCAAGTTTGCATTTTATGATACTGTAGAAACATAAAAATTTTAACAAAAGGGTAATAAATACAATTGTAGGGAGCAAATTGTAGTTTATCGGTCACAAAGATTCATTAAAAAATTAAAAGTTCTCATTTAGAGAAATTTTCTATTAAATTGTTGAAACACAAAACATATCTACTACTAATTAAATAAATTAAATTGGTTGGCACAAAGCCCACTCTATCATTTAGGCAATTAAGATTGTTCTATCCTGCAGGTATAAAAAGTTTTATCACTATAATTAGGTAACTGTGCTATCATTGCTATTGCAGACATACAAGTCAATCCTAATGTATCAGCAAAATATAATGTTATTTGCCTATGCAAATATAAACATGTTTTTGTTTATTTATTCAAACAGTCTTTAGGCTGTCTATTAAACATAACTAATATAAATAAAACATAAAGATACAGGTTTTTATCAAAACAATCTAGAAAACTTCGAATTTTCGTAAATTTCAATACAATTTAAGATGTCATAATTATCGAACACAAGTAAAAATAAAATATAGAGAACATTGAGAATTTATTACTACTATTTAGAAAGTGTTGTGACACCTTTCTTCTATTTCAATTATTGGCTATAATTCATCATAGTTTTAATTCATAAATAGGTATAGCTTACTATTTTTAATGAATAAAATTTCTTAATGTTGATACATATATTTCTGTGTTGTTTATTCGATTTATTATTAAAAAATTAGTTTTGTAAATTAAACATATTGACGTATCCTTTGATTATTGAAAATTTTTATGTTAACCATAACTACAAAATTATTATTATTATTAAAATTATAATTTACATTTCAGGCCTTGATTGTCACTTTTTTAAATGAATACAATCATGTAATTACTAATTGTACTAGATTAATTTTACCTTACGTCAAAAGGTTAAAAATAGCAACTATAAAAATAAATATTCATGCATATATATAATAGTACACAACTTGCAATAATTGTTTAATATGCACCTGCTTTCTATAAAATGTTGACAATTTTTTTTATAAAAATGTTTTTTAAATAAAATAAAAATGTAATTTCTACAATAAAAAAACTAACCTTCAACTTTATTGGTGTTGATATCAGAATGAGCAAAGTAAGAGTGCAAAAGCACTAAAACGCCTACAATGGGCGAAAAATTCATCTCAAGATGTATGCAAAAACAAGGAAGTTGACACTACCGAAGTTTAAACTAATTTGAAAATTATTTATGATAACTTGGCTTTTAGATGCTGTTTATATTCTCCTAGCAGATAACATTGTGAATTTATTTAATTTAGAAGAGCATAGAAAATGAGGAGCTGAATATTGCAACATGGACTGTATAAAGTTAATTTTATGATCTTTGATTATTATTTTTACTGCAAAATATGATTTAAAAATTAAATACGTTTAAAGGATCATTTTTAAATTGACCCCTGGACCACCAGTAAATTAAAGTTTAAAATATTGATTTTATTCTTAATTATTATTAATGCAAAAACCAAAACTTTTATATTTTTTTATAAATTAAAACTTAAAATTTTTGAATCCAAATCTCACCATGTTGAGTTTATTGAGAAATGGGATATGGTTTTATATTTACACTGACTGACCTCCTATGTAATACTTATAATTATTGGACAATGAAGACACCCTTATGGATTTTAATTTTTATTTATTTACCTATCAACTTGGCGTTAGTAAAGGTTTATGCTTACTTTATTACTGAATTTTAATTCATTGCTTGCCAAGAGTTAAAACTAAACAAATTTAAAAATAGAATGCCACACCCCAGAAAATAAGTTTGTCTGAATTTTAAAAATAATTTATATATTAGTAATATACGCAGTAATTTTTTAAAACTAAACACAAATGAATATTTTTGTATAGTTATAAACTATAATTTTCAGACCATTAATATTTTCGTGGCAAGTATTAAGATAATTTTTAATTAAATGTACTTATATCAGTGAAAGAGAATTCCTCTTTGCCAAGTTAAAAACAAATTAAAGAAGATTCTTTTAACAAATCAATAAAATAAGTTGGTAAAAACAAAAATGGGAAAAAAAAATGTTTGCTAAAATAAAATAAATAGGCATTAATTATAAACCAAGATTCCATTAAAAAACAAAAGTTGCACAACATCATGGCTATAAAAACAAAACAAACAAAATATAAAAGTGTTAGAAATAATGTTTTTTATATTTAAAAAGTATATTATCAAGAAAACAAGAGTTTAACTGACTAAAATTGATTTATTCGATTTTCTCAGATTTTTAGTTTAAAACTTGTAATTATGATTAAATGTATACATGTATATTTCTGTTTTTCAAATGATATAAAAAAATTAAAAAAAGTAATTATAATTTTTCACATATTAAAGTGTATTTTTTGTCCAAGCTAAAATTATTAAAACCTTTCATACAAAGTAATTTTATTATTTAGATAAATAAAACGTTTTATGATTTTCACAAAAATATATAACAAGAAGTTATTTTATGATTAGTAACATGTTTTATTTGCAAATTATCTTAAAAATATATACTACAACAACTGAGACTAGCATATATATTTTTAAGACAATTTGCAAATAAAACATGTTACTAGTCATAAAATAACTTTTTGTTTAATATTTTTGTGAAAATCATAAAACGTTGTTTTATTTATCTAAATATGATAATGAATTTTCATCAAGTAAAACAGTAATTCTATTTAAATGTAATATGCATGATGATCGAGTAATTTAAAATTGTAAAATTTTCTGTTGGTCTGCGATGAAATATAAAAAAGTGGATATAATTGATATTATCAAGTTATTTTTATGTTATACTTACGCATACATTCTTTGGGATCTTCATCAGACCCATCATCACAATCTTTTTCATCATCGCACAAAAAATAGATGGGTATACATTTTCGATTGGCACATTGAAATTGATGCAAGGAACATGGCCCAATATCACCATCATCTATAAATAAATAAAATTACAAATCTCAGTTATTTTATAAAGTTTTTTTTACAAATCAATCAAACACATTTCTAGCATGTACAATACGAACTAACCATAAAAAAGCAGGACTAGTAATAAAAATTGATCTTAATATTCCAAGAAAATTCAGAAAATGTAACCATGGCTATATTTTTAAAATGTCATTGTCACTTTATACTTTTATAAAAAGTGAAAAAATATATTAAAAAATTTATATTTTGGCATGGCATGTACTTACTCGTGGATCACTACTACAGCTAATAGGTACGAGTATCTTCAGCGATTAATGGGACATGTCATAATTTTAAAATCAGTTTTTAACAACTTCTTCAAAGGAAAATTGGTGTATGTCGATATTAGCCTAAATATGCTTTTAGCAAATGCAGAGGTCCTAATTGGAGAAAATTATAGTAAGAATTATTATTTTTCTTATTTTATCCTTTACAAATCATCTATTTTAGAATATCTTGGAGATCTCTTTGTGAACTCTGAGTTTTATACTTCTATACACCTATATATAGTACCTCCACCGCCAGGATTTTATCCCGTTTATATGATCTGTAGCCACTGCAATCACTGTGTCCCAATGCCACTGCCATAAGAAAAACAAATTTCCTATATTTAATTTATTGTATTTACGTAGTTATTTAGGAATGGAAATTTTTGGATTTCTTTCCTAAGTCATTTTTTTTTAAACTTACTCATTATACACTTTTAAAACGATCAATTTTATTTTATTTTCAGTAATTTCTTAACATTTCCACCTAGCAACAAGCATTTAATTAATTTTCAGTAGACGTGAATAAACTTCTCTTTTATTGCACTTAATAATTTAAGTCTCACAATTGTATCTGCTAAAGTTTTGTTATAAATATACAGCAATGAGCAACAGATAAAAATACTTCCAAAAAATGAAAATGAAAAGTTAGGTTATCATCAATGTTGCCGTTCGTAAAATTCTGTTTTACCCCAACATGTAAACGAAAATACCCCAAAACGGCAGCACTGGTTATCATTTACCGACTGCATAAAATGAACGGCTGGTAACAAAGAAAACTACCCGACCTGCCAATCCTGTCATGGTCATTAATACGTTGAAGAGACTCGATTTAAAATTAAAACTTCTGAAACGAAGTAACTAGCTATTTAAGTGTGTGAAGTGAAAATTGCATTGAAAATATAACTTTAGCAGAGCTCATTCAGAACTTTCATCAGAGTAAGTAGTTAAGTAATAAGTAACTAATTACAATTTGCATTCATTTGACCTCACCATTACTTTAGGTAGTTCACTCCTAACCTATTAGATAATAAAAGTTTTTTGTCGACTTCAATCTTCGAATCTACTTCTCTAAGTAGCTTTTAATGTAGGATATATGGATAATAGTTTAGCATATACCTATTTGGGTTTTTAGTTTCCGTCTACATTATTACTTTCCCGGTCCCATCAAGTATAGTGAACGAACCAAAAAAATATCGATGGAAATATCCATGTAAAAATTTTCCTTTTAAAATTTTAAGGACAAAAAATACACTTTAGTGCAAAGTTGTAGATCATAAAATTTCATACAATTTTTGTATCAAACTTTTTTCAGAATTTCCAATAGTTGCGCCACTAGAGGTCGCGCAAAAATGTTCATGTGTTTTTCGTAGTTTTTCCAAATTTTGAGGACAAACAATGCACTTTGATGCAAAATTTTCTTATGCAAAGTTGTAGAACACCAAACATCCTTTAACATTTTCGCATTCCCCATAATTTGGAAGCTGGAGGGCGAAAAATATACACGTCTAGGCTTTTTGCCTTATTTTTATTTTGAAGACAAACAATAGGCTTTAGTGCAAAATGTTCTAGTGCAAAGTTGTAGAGCATAAAATTTCCTACAACTTTTGTATCAAACTTTTTCCCGAATTGCCAAATAGTTTTCACCCACAATTTTAGCAGTGTACTATGTCAACATTGAAATACCAATTCGGTTCTGCTAACACGTAAATGTGTTCCATAAATTAATGTAATGCTTGGTATTTTGTAAATAAAACAATCCTATTCTCTACAGCCGAGCCGGGAAAGTTCTGGTGTGACACAGCCGTTTTTTAATATTTTGTGAAGGTTACTAGATCTGGGCAGTGGTATTCCACTACTATAAAATTATACATTTTCTATTTGTAAATGTTTAAGTACAAATAGGCGACACGCCTTATATATTATAATTAGTTTGAAACTATACTGAATATAAAGTGGAATGCGCAGTTTATAAACAAAGGGCCCTATAATTATTTTAGCAGTGGTCATTATATGCTAAAACGGATATCCTATCCAAAATTTATTTTATTACATGCAATTTTCATTTATACAATTTCGATCGATGTGATTTTCGAGAACCAAAGAATGATTGTAAAAAAAACTAAAAATTGCATTGATCTGATTCATATTTTAATTTAAGGCGAACTAAATACTCTATACTGCAAAAACGAAAGATACGCTAATACATATAGCTCATTTTTTTATTTAAGTTTGTCTTCCAAACGCCTTTTTCTACAAAGACGTTTTGTGTTTTTTTTAGAATACAATTTACCGAGTCATCGAATCTTGCGATTTATGTGACACATTAACATTTCATGGCGTCAGAATATAATTAAATAATTAATGTTAAATACATTTATCAAACCTTATTAAAAATCACCTGATCGCTTACTTCGTCATAGGTACGTTTGTTAATTTAGTTTATATCAGAAAACATTTATGGATACATTGTTATGTAATTTGTACTGATAGTACACTTTTATTGGTATGGAAAAGTCGGATTATACGGAATGTCCAGGCGTATAGATCGAAGTAAAAAAAGAATATTTTTCTATGTTTTAAAAATTACGATCAATGTTTTTCTGAACAGTGGTTATGAATAATAAATATTCGTAAAGGACCACCTTCTTTTGAATATTGTTGAAGGGAACGACCATTTCTAAATATTCTGAAATATTCACAAATAGCAGTTCGTGCTTCATTTAGAGGATTATTTTCTTTGAAAAGTCTTTCATGAAATTAAGAATTTTATGTTGGGAGGATGGTGTTTTCCCACTTTTACCGTTTTTAAAAATCTACTTCTTTTTGTCCCATTTCGGCCAGTCTATGTACAGGGTTATTCACTATAAATTACCCACACTTTATCATCCTTATTATCGCATATAGAAAAAAATGTTTTAAATAACAGTTGTGTAGTTATGATTGAATTTTGATAAAATGCCATCAAAAACACAGTGGAGTACAGATTTCACGGGATACGACAAAAAATAATATTTTTTTTAAATAGGATACCCTGTATATTATTCAATTTTTGAAATATCTTTTTTTCCTGGTTTGTTACCCGTATCTTATATTTTCCCGTAGAAATTATGTTGGCGCTGGTAATAATCTTTCATAAAATCATTTAAGTTGATCAGCTTAAGCTTTATCTCTTTTCATTCTAACAAAATAGTCATTTTCAGAAAAATATATGGATGAATTTTAGTATGTATGTTTATGTATCTATGTATGAATTTGTATCATATGTGCTAATTGTTGGGAGAGCTTACATTGGCTCTAGTAAGTGGAATCTTTGGATGTAAGTTCGTACTGCCTGACAGTAGTGAAGACCAATCTGTAAGCGAAGCACATTGTTTTGAACAAAAAATTAATTGATACTATTGAAATAAGTAAATAATGATTCAGATGTTGTCAGTTATATTTATTTTTTTTGATTATTATCTTGCAGCTCAAATTATTTCAAATTCGACAATTGTACATACAGGGTTAAAATTATTTCTTATTTCTTAAATGAAAAAAACAAAAATTACATACAAATAGCGGAAAATAATTCTGTTGCTCTTAACCAATTTTTCATATCTAAATCTGATAATGTTGACTAACATTCAGTTAACATGACAATCTGAAATTATGTCTTCACAAAAACCAAAATCAATATCTGGTCGCGCATAAACTTATTTTACACTGGAACAAGCAGTTGAATACTAAAGGGAAAATTGTTATGGAGAGTTGTTTTTGTTTTTACAATTTTGGTAATTATCTTTCACAATTAAGACTGAAATATGTTTGTCATCTTTGTAGCCATTACTGAGTAACTATAAATAAAAAGTGTAAGAAAACTGAAAATTTCTATTTTCATTACATGATAATAGATTTCGTTGAACTATATAAACAGGTATGATCGAAAATTAAGCTTTTTCGAGTGGGCAGAGGGCATTAAAATTCAAACAAGCCTTGTTAGTTAACAGTACACCAACACAAAATTTATAATACAATGAACAACATATATTAAGCAATACATATTGCTACGTTTTTCAGTACTTGTGCTATGTAACATTGTAATGGTTTTAACGCAATTGACAATTCCAACATAATTACTATTTACCGTTATCTCAAAAGTAATTATATTATCATTGAAATTATTATATAACAATTTTTCTCTTTTTGCATTTTGAAGAATGTCGAAAACTAACATTAAGAAAATAATAAGGCAATAGCAATACAATATTTTGATTAATTCATTTTACTATAAATTTTTATCCAGTCACAGATCACTGATTTTGTATAAATTTAGTTTTATTGATTATAATGATTATAAATATTGTGCAAATGGAAACAGTTTGTTAGTTCAAAATAAACGATTTTATTATTAAGGTCCATACAAATTTTACGGTATTTCCAAAACGACTTATTGAAACCTACAACAACGCAAGATTAAATGTTTGATTTTTATCAATTTTGGCAAGTATATAATAATTCATATGATCTGTAAAAATTTAAAAAAAGTTGTGTAGTGTATTAATAGACCTAGCTCATATTTTTTAATTTTTTAATTGTCTTTATTTAAAATCAACTTCAAATCAAATATACGAATATCAAAACATGAATATATGTTTACGCGATTTAAATTGTTCGTATGAAATTTCTGTACCTATGCTCTTAAGATAAAGACTGCAATTAAAACTAAAGACAAAACTCGACAGATGTCTAATTTTAGAATTTATAGTTTTTAGCGTCGAGAATTTTAAATTATAAATACGATGTTTTGATCAATTCATCAACTTAAATATAAACACAAACATGTGTGTTTTATTAGGTGAATATTTTACGACCTAGAAGAGAATCTAAAAAGAATTGTCTACGGTTTAGTTATTTTTAAATCAACATTAACTAAGGTCAAGTACTTCGCAAAAACTTGTTTTGGATATTTTTTAATTTATAAGGTTGAATATGAAGACAAATACAAATCGTTACTTTTAGTTCAGAACTGTTGTCTTAAAGGTTATTATGAAATTTTGAAAATTAATTAAAAAAGATATTAAACTGTAGGAATAGTCCATTTAGAGGAGACAAAGAGATAAATTATATTTAAATGAAATTCAAAAACGTGATACATTTCAGATTTTTAGATGAGAAGAAATACTTAGCTGGATTCCGTATCCGATTATATCATTGAATTCATTTAATTTTATCTAAAGATTTGCATTATTGAGATCCAATGAAAGTTTTGTGCTAAATTTGTCCCAAATGAGATCCCTGATATTCAAGTTAGATAATTTTATTATTAGGTCGCTTTTTATATAATTGATACTTATATCATTTAATTTTATTTGATCTGATAATTTTAATTATCACATTTTATTTAGAAACGTAAATTGTACTTTTAATTAATATACAGATATCATTGAAATTCAATGTACTGCATATATATTTATTAGATACTATCGGTTTACATGAAATTCAATTATATCATCTCTAGAAGATACAAATATGAGTAATCTGATAATTTTAAGATTCTAGAATTTCGATTCTATATCTATTAATAACAATAACCTGACTGACTATATTTAAAATAACACGCCTCGTATAATTAACAAGGGGAAATATAATAAAATATAATGTAAAATTTTCCTCGTTGAAATGAAAACATTCCTTGGTATTTAAATTTCTCACACCCCACAGAAGCCATTAATTAAGTCATTACATTATCAAGGTAATTTGGCTTTATTGCTTTACTCCGTCTGGCCAAAGAGTAAAAAGAAATAAAAAAATACATTGAACTAACCTCTATTTCAGCTCATTCTCTCCTTTCAATTTAAAGTTCTGCTAACAGTAAAATATTTTATTTCAAGAGTGAACCAGTTTCAATTAAATTTTGACAAAGTTATATTATACCTGTATTATATGGGATGAAAAAGAAATTGATCCTTCTCATTATACGTTTATGAACGAATGAGGTACGCCACAATTAAATAATAAATACTGTAGACGCCAGGTCAGTAGTTTAAGTCAGTTAATGTGACGATAAACGTGAGAAATACAATTACCTTTTCGGTAGACTGGCCTTGTCTTATCTAAATTAATGAAGAGTATTTACAGCATCGTCAGTGTAGAACACCAAGTGGTGCTTAAACAAGACAAGAAAATAGTATGTTATTTTTACTTCACAAAGATATATTATTAAAAGACAAAAATCTGTATGTATGTTATTAGTGTTATGAGCTATATTTAATGAGCCATTAAAGATAATGAACGTTAAAGTATGGAATAACTACTTGGCATATTTAAAAAGAAATTGACTTGTATATCCGATTGTGATTTTCTTTAGGTACCAAAGTTTTTGGATATTGTTATCTAAAAAATATTTTGCCAACATGTTTATGAATGCCATTACTGTAAGTTGATAAAAAAAATAATAACGTACGGAGGTTGAAAGTGTTTGGGAAATAACTGTTTTATTAACGTTAATTCCAAAATAACGAGATTATATGGTCAATAACAATTTGTCAAGTAATGGAAAGATAGCGAGCTGAACTCTTTCTAGTCAATAAAGACCAAAGAAACTTATAGTTGACGTCATTTTTGTTATAGTTTTATACACACTTATATTCATTTAAATCATGATATATTAAAAAACATATTTATTTATTAATTCTCAAATATATGAGTAAATATCATTTTTAAGGAACAAAATGATACAACTGGATAAGTGAAAAAGATTCAAACAAGCAACGAATTTTTAAATTTTAAGATACTATCGTTTAGTAATATTAAGATTGATTATAAAGAAATATTTATTTTAAACTGTTATCTGTTAAATCGGTTTAACAGGAAATTATTTGAAAACATACATACATTAAAATAATAAATATTTTACAATAAATAATAACATGAAAATTTAACCTACCCTAACTTTTTTTTAAATAAAAATATTTGTGTTAATTAAACAAATTACAATAGACATATTTATTTAATGATACTATAATAATAATAATGCACATTTAAATAATTTCCTAGAACTTTTGTCTGTATAATTATAAAGTTGGATGGTTATTGTCAAGATTTTGAGGAAAAGGCTTATTTTTTTTTTATAAAACTTAATTTTAAAGAAACTCGCTGCTTTAAAAAATTTATCAAGGATGAATGGGACAATTTGGCTTTCTCCTTTGTGATTCTACCTTCAAATGTCCGACTAAATCTTGATATATAATCATAAATAATTAAGCTTTAAGCATTACATGTTTAATTTAATTTATTAGCGTTAAATCACGGAAATTTTAAGTATAAAAATGTTTGTTAATAAATTTAATTTACGAGTTTACTCATTTTTGTATACAGTAAAGATTGGAAAATATTTGTGTTTTTGATTGACAAGATTATTACAAAAACATTTTTAGAAACAATTTTAGGAACAATTGTATGACGGTCATTTTTTTAAAGCGAATTGATGTCTGCAAATTTTATTATATTGATTCTTCATTTTAATGAATTTATTTAAATAAATCAAAATCGACCATTTATTTATATTTTACTAAAATATTTGTTTACGCCATATGCAGTAATTTGTAATTTAATATTTGCTAGCAACCATAGCGTTAGAAATACCTATATTGAATTATCCAAAATTCCTAAGATGGGATATAGTTTGTAATGATTAAATTTAAAATTTCATACACGTAAATATCATGTATTCCTAGTGGTAGACACAATTTTCTGGATTACTAGAGTTCCTAATAATATTCATGAAACTTCTCAACTGAATTGATATATTTGCATCAGAATCAACGCTAATGAGAATCTAGCTGGATTTTCATATTTAAATAAATGTACAGAGACTTGGAATAATATATAATAAATATTCTTTTTAAGAGATACAATAAATAAATAGATGACTATTTGTGGTTTTGTTACAATATTGAAACGCACTATCGTATAGATTCAATCGGAACATGTTAAAATATTATTAAAATCATTCAAATGGAAACATGAATATTATATCCGATTTAAAATTGGGATCCCAATATAAGCGCATTAAAAAAATGTTGAAAATTTTGAATGAAACCAATCCATTTGAAAATAATCTTATTACTGTTTTTATGTATCAGCAGGTTTACATTTTTTATAAATAATACATTTTTGTAACTTTAATTATATGAATTTGTCTTTCGCATTACTAAATCGTTGATAAACAAAAGAAACATTCGTAGGCCAGAATAGATCCAGTCAATACTCGCATATTTTTATACTGCTGACTTAATGACACATGTTTCTTTTTGCAACTGAGCTACTAATTTGATAAATTATGTAACTTCTCACTATCAAAGCTGATTCAGCATTTAAAAATCAAGTTTCGCTGGGAAAGCAGATATTATGAAGTGATGTCAAATGCAAACTCTGATGATGATTTTTAAAGGCTATTAACACATAACGGATTGTGATTCCTGTCAAGTTCAAAACTCCTGTGAGTGTTACAAGTTACTGGCATACCACAGTCGCATAATCTAGTGTAAGTACGGCCTCATAACATGTTGACGGTCGTTTTAATTTACAGGGTGCGTTGTCTTTGCTATAATTTCAATACTACATTCTAAAACACTATTTTCAGCAAACAAATCTTTTGTATTGAACTTCTAAACTTCCCATTTTTTTCGAAAATAAATGTTTTTCTTGGATTCTATAAAAAATTGTATTAATAATGTGTCATCATTTTCACGACTCAACATTTTTCAAAACAAATTTTTATTGAGGAAATGACTATTAAAGTTCGCCGTAGGGGGTCTTTATTGACAGCTTTGAAGGAAAATGAAGAAGCAATTTCAATCAAACCAGGCTGAATATAATTATGGATCAAATATTAAAATTTCCATAACATACAAAAAAGAACTTTTAACGAGTCTGTCATAACCAGAGGATCTGGTTTAAAGTATTAATGAATTTAAAAGTAAAGTTAATTTTAAACTTAAATCATTAGCTTATAATATCCTAATGTTGAATTTTGTTTTTAGGTATAATGTATTTTTTCATTTGTTAAGTTTAAATTAAAAAAGTATTTATCTTAAAAATTAAAACAAAGAAACAATTGTGATTCGGTAATTCCTCAATATTGGTTTAGATATAAAAAGAGAGAATAGATATAAGGAAAGTAGATTTTTCAATTTAATAGCAGATATTTTCCAGAAATAATCGATTAGAATGAGATAATTAATTATAAGAAAACAGTTGAGAATGCGCAAACTAGCATTGCCATGACGAACTTTTAATATATAAATGTTGCTAATATTTAAGATTATTTTTTATTTTAATTATTGCATAACCTTTATAAAATAAGAAAATATTTACAAATTTTAAACTCACTATGACTTTTTTGTCTTAATAAATATGCATAACCTTTTGTTTGCAGACAGACAAACAGACGGACAGTAACGAACTTTTGAAAAATCGTGGAAAATTCTATAAAAGCTTAGTAATCTAGGTAAAATGTTTTATATTTTCACCTAGGTATATTTTTTAGAAAACCAACATTTTTTGCTCTGCTAATAATTAAATTAATAATTTACATAAAGCGATGATCACCAGATTTACAATTTAAATATTTCAAATTAAAGCAGTAAACTGTAAATTTATTAAAACGTATTTGATTAATGAGTCAAAATAGTTTGTTGTAATAAATACAAAATCATTTTACGGTTTCACCGTTTTCTTTTTGTTGTGTTTTTATTTGATAAAATGTAGTCCACAAATTGCTAATATTATTTTATTAATAATGTTGGCATATTTTAGGATTAAACTATAAAAAAGAAAGCAAAAAACAGTGTTTGTCAAAAAGTATATTAAAAAAAAGTATGGTCAGATCATTATTATTGACTTGATTTGTTTGTTAAATTCTAATTTACATGCAAAAATTGGCGGAACTTTGATTAATTTTTAAATAATTAAATAATGATAAAGTAGACTTTTTTTAATATGTGTTCAAAATGTTGACCTTTATATTTTATGTGTAATAATTAGGTATTATGTCTTGAACAAAAGAAAGCCCATTTTATAATTGTTCTGTAAACGTCATATGGGTCTATAATAATTTATCTGACTGCTTTTTTTCACTATATAGATACATACCTATGTACATCAGTTGATATTGTTAGTTTTATTTAAATATATTAGTTTGTCTACTATTTTGTTAAATATTCTATGGATGAATAAATATAAAAAATAAAAGAAAAGTTTAAGTATTACATATTTCCTAAATAAATTGAATTTTTATTAAATATTCTAAAGTGATAAGTAAATTTACAATTAAAAGTATCATTTACTCTGGAAATTTGTAAAAGCATGAAACAATTTTTAGAAACAAATAATGTAAGATTTTTCAGGATTTTAAATAAATAAATGCTATTAAAAACATAACTGTAAAAAGCATACAGAGTGATTGAAATTAAAATTTTTACTAAACTATTTAAAAATTAAGAAATAAATACCTACGTACTAATGAAACAAAAAAAGCAAAGTATGTGGAGGACTTTTTGTCTGCGAATATTTAATATTTATAAAATTAAGAATAAAAATATTAATTAACACACTCCGTATCTTTCAAACAGCGTGGTGTGACTAGTTGGTGGTATCACCTGATTTGACGTTGTCAAGAGTAGAGACTGTAAAATACCTATGCTTAGTATAGAAAGTAAATAAATGTGCTAGAAATGTGTTCTATTTGGTTAAAAATAAAAAAAAAATATTGAAAATTGTAGGGAAACGCCTCCAAAATATTCATTAATTTATGATAACAGGATTAATGTAAACCCCTAAGAAATATGACAACAGAAACATACCCTGTTGGAAGTTAAATTCCGAATTTCCACTGGAAGCACTGACACAAACCCACATTAAAATCGCATAAATAAATGAAACCGTGCAAAATCTCGACACCATTTTACAATTAAGGGGTAGTATTGCACGTGTTTTAAGACATAACCAATTTTTACGTTCACCGACTAGTAAATTCACTGCAGACAATCATCTACTCGTTTTACTAGTAAAGGCCCACCTTCATCGGTAAAAGAATTGTGGACTACGCGCAGGCGTTCGGCGGCAAAATGTCCTTCGCCTATTATTAATACATACAGCGCGAAGCACAACAATTCAAAGGTGTTTTATCTCAATACCTTAACTTTCTATACTATAGTTTTACTATAGGTACATTCACTTAATACTTGTTTATCCACGTGTTTTATATACTGGTCTGACGATTTTGTAGGTAGACATGCATCCCATATCTCTAAATAAAATACTTGACGTCTATTCATTCCTAACAATTACATCGAACCGCTGCACGCCTGAAAAATTTCAGTGGTACCGTGCCCCCACGGAGCACCAATTGCCTTCACTCGACAACATCATACGATTTGTAGTGGCCTATAGAAACGCGTCGAACGATACCTGCCTATATTCTCGGAAGGTAGAAGGTAAGCGCCACGTCTGGTTTTTACACGCATACCGGTATCCATTCAAAACGTCACATGGCTCAATATTCAGACTGCTTTCCCTCCAAACCATATAGGTATTTTTTTTTTTTTTCAAAAACGACAAAGATTATTTTTTAAAAGTCACAATTATAATAGTTTTATTTAAACATATATAATCAGTCGCTATTATTGAAATGAATATAATTTTGTTTCTATTAGGTATATTTGACTGAGCTTATAATTTACAAAAACATCCTATATACATATTTTTGGTTTTTCCTGAATCCACTAATTTCCGCGATATGCCAACTTGAGGTCTAAAAATAATAGTTCAGAAACTATAAACAGCACTTTTTGGAATTTCAATTAATTATTATTGTTCCGTTAAATCATAAAACAGCTTTCGGATATTGTATTTTAATACTTGAAAAGTTGAAACAGGGAGAGTAAATATTGTTTTACGCTATATTTTCGATCGATCCGCCTTGGTTATAGCATTCGGGCAGTGGCAAACTTAAATATGATTTTTAATAAGCATACATATTAGTTTGCTACAAGTTAAAAAAATTTAAACACTTTTAATAATATAATAATTTATTTTCCATATATTTTCCATAATAATATAATATTATACCTACAACATATAAAAAAAGGCATGCATGGGGACTGCCGTCAGAAGTAAAAATTTAAAACTATAAAATACCAGTGTCTTTAAATCTTTAATTGAATTGTAGTATTAAAAATTAAAATTTTATAATTGTTCAATTAAAATTTTATAATTTGTAAATTAAAATTATTAACATTAGTTTGGTATACGTCCCCAATATTTTGGTTGTTTATTATTCAAAAACGACATTTTGGCACACATCAATTAGACAATAATTGGATGCATCCAAAAAGATTTTGTGACGCTCTACCCTGTTCTGCGCAAAAAAAAATACTAGAGGGTATATTTAACATTAACCGGAAAATACTAAAAAAACAATTTTACACCCATTTTATTAGAATATAAGCACAGTTTCTCTAATCAGCAACTTTAAAATTCACGTTCGTATTGTATTAAAATCATAAATTGAGAAGCCCTAAATAAAATAATGTTGGATTAAAAACATAAATAATATAACTTTTTATTATTAAGATTAATAAGAATCATTTAGATTTAATAAATTATTTTGTGATTTAATGTAATGACTCGTTAATTACGGCTAAGTCATTTTAATGGAATGTTAGAAAATTTTCTAGGTTTTACAAAATTATTTTTTTTAATGTGACACACTAAATTGACATTGCATAGCGTGTATTTATCCTCTGTATAATTTATTTACAGAATTTATCAAAATATTGCTTTTTTTAAGTGATACTGATAAAAGAGTTAGAAATAATTTATATGATAGCTGTACAAATACAAATTACTACTTAAGTAACACATGCAAATATTTTACATAATCTTATATGATATTTTTCATTGATAATTCACGCGTGAATGAATTTCTTGAAATTTTTTAAATGAAAGGTTGTGATAATATAATTTTTCATTCTGAATTTATATGTCCATGTATTATTTTTTGTAATTCGCGCGCTACATTTTATTAAAAGTAATTCTGGTCTGCTGGAAAAAAATTTAGAAATAATTTGCAAATATTTTAACTTTTATTAAAAAAATAACAAGTTTTTAACCAAAATAAGTAGGCAGGATGGTTACAGATATGGTATAATTACCGTTTCCTTGTCAAGATATTCTTTAGAAAAAATTATACCTATCCAAATCAATTGGCCTCTTTTTAGTCTATTCTTCTGAACTGAGTTGCACTCTAGAATGCTTTGTCCGTCACTCTCATTTTGCTCATTTTTTGAATAAAAGATGTATTTTTTTTCATAAAACTATAATAGTTGTAAATACTTATCTATTTTTTAAGAAACATACTTATCTATTTTTTAAGAAACATATTCTATAAAGTTTGTTTGTTGTCGGCGATCTTTTAAAGCTAATGGTTTTTTTTTGGATAACACCCTATATTTGTGTATGAATATATATTTATTTTTTATTTTTTTTTGAAAAATATTAGTCAGATCACAGATATATTATACATTTTTAGATAGTCAAAGATATTTATAGCAATTTCAATAAACCAAGATATGCCGAAAGTTGTCTTATTATTTTTGAATATGAAAAAACAATTGTTTCTTTCAGGTTTAGTTCATTTTTAATTTGTTGTATTGACTTTTTACTTTATATTAAGGACCAAGGAGATGGTTCTAAGTAATGCATATTTAATGGGCCTTACATTCTTTATAACGGAGATATCAATTTTGCCTATTTATTTAGTGAACCATAAGTTAAAAACAATTGAGTCGATCTGTATACCTTTTCTAGTTCCGCAATTATTTCTACTTAGAAAATTTTTAAGTAAAAGTTCAAGTTTTTAGTAATTTCAGTGTATACATTTAGACAAAAATTCATTTTTCTTAATAAGATTTATTTGATTTGAATTATTTCAACCTCAAAAATTTGCGTATTATATTATATGCTTGTCATTAGAAGAATTTTCTGATTATACAAGGAAACCCAAAAATACCTTTTTTTATTTGCACGGCCTATCGTCTTTATTTCAAATACTATCCAAAAAATTATAACGAAAAAAAATGTATACAGAATATCAGGTTCGGTTTCCGAGATATTTGGGAAAAACTGAAATTGACGATTTTCGTTTTATTTAATTAACATCTTAATTTTTAAAGATAGAAAAAATTTATAATACTTTTTTATTGAAAGCCAAATATCGCTTTACGTATCCAATTTTTTAAAACAACGTCTTTGAAGTGCCACCCTCAACTATTTTTTTTTAAACACGGACCTGTACGTTTAATTTTATTTTTGACATCTCCATTTTTTTTTCATGTAGAACACTTAATATTTTTATCAGATTTTGAATTTTTGCTAAGTAGGGTCCTCACTGAAATATTAAAATTTTTTTGAATAAAATTAATTAAAAATTGAGTACACTTTGAGCTTATCGCCCTAAATATACTTAATTTCTATTAAATTAAATTTTCTTAAATAACTACAATCAGAAAAAATAGTTGAAGTAGCCCTTTTTCTGATTGTAGTTATTTAAGAAAATTTAATTTAATAGAAATTAATATACTTCGGGATATACTCAATTTTCAATTAATTTTATTCAAAAATATATTAATATTTTAGTGAAAATGGAACAGGACCATACTTTGCAAAATTCCTAAAGTACCAATTGATTGTCAAAACCTAATAAAACGTACAGGTCCGTATTAAAAAAAAACAGATGAGGGTGGCAGTTCAAAGACGAAACGTTGTTTTAAAAATTAGATACGCTATGTTAAGCGATATTTGGGATTTGGGATAAAAGTTTTATAAAGTTTTTTCTATCTCTAAAAATTAAGGTGTTACTAAAATAAAACGAAAATCGTCAATTTCGGTTTCTCCCAAATATCTCGGAAACCGGACCTGATATTTTAAATTTGAAAAAAATAAAAAAATCGTCTTGAAAATACACATCTCTTTCCCCCATTTAATCAACTGTGTATCTATAACGGTTTACGAAATCCTAATAGTGTTCAATTAAATTTGAGCCCCTGTATATAATAAATATTTGGTATTATCTTTAGACTTTCTAATTTTTAGTAGTCCTAAAATTAGAAAATCTACTTATATATTATACGTATTCCGATTTGTATATTTGAAGTACTAATAAAGTTTGTTTTTGTTTTTGGACAAATAATGTTAGGTGATATGAAAAGCACCATGAATTTGTGTATAGTAATTTTGTGCATCAACAAAGGAAAAATGCTCTACTGATTTAATTTATGTAATAATAATGATTTATTTAAAGCAAAACATTTTCATTATTTCATTTTCATATTTTTATTATATAGTTGTAAAAAATAATCGTAAATTTTGTAAAAAAATCACAGGCCCGTTTAAAAAAAAATTAAATATCTGACTAAACAAAACGTGTAAAAAACTTCCTAGGTTTGTTTCAAGTTCAAGTGAAACCAAATAAAAAATTATAATATTGTTTGGCAGCGTTAGCGTCAAAAACAGAATTGCAAATTTTAGTTTTGTTCAAATATTATGAGTACATACCTACGATCATTGATATTATGGATCTGCGTATGTTAATGTCCTTCAAATTAGGTGACTTTTGTTCCATTGAACCCACCTTAAGTGATCTAATTTACTTTTCAACTAAAAATCTTTAATAATTATATTCTTAAAAAAAGTATTAGTATTATTCTTATTTTTCCGATTTAATAATAATCAGACTTTGGAAACAAAATATAGGTAGGTATCTACCTACTTTTTTCTGCAGCCGTCACGAAAATGGAACTTTCACTCTGATTTATTAAAGCGAAAGTACAACTTTACACAAATCATACCGAAAGTAAAACTTTCGGCATGTTTTTTAGGTAGATTTCCATATATGGAAACTACCTATTGTAATCGATTCAATGGTGGGACCCAGATTCGGAAATAGGGGCGCTCCGCCGCTTGTGTATGTATGTATGTATGTGTAGACATTCGGTTCCGGCACGATGGAGGTCGCAATTTTTGTCCAATCGATACCAAATTTGGTACAAAAATTCTTTGGGGCAGTAGTTCGTTGCATATTGAAAATGGGCATTTTACACTTAAGAGGATGGAAACTGGAAGGGGTTGAAATTTCAAAAAATTCATATCTCCACCATTTTTAAAAATATTGAAACAGATCTTGAAACTTTTTCTATGTCCTAATTAATATAAAATTAATTTGCTTGAAACTTTTTTCGATCTGACCTTCATGGGTGGAACTGGAGGGGGTTGAAATTTCAAAATTTATATCTCCGCCATTTTTGAAAATATTGAAATAGTTCATCATGATACTTTTTTCATGTCCTAATTGTTATAAAATTAATTTGTCTAGAACTTTTTTCATCCGACCTACAGGGATGGAACTGGAGAGGGTTGAAATTTCAAAAAAATCATTCTCCGCCATTTTTGAAAATATTGAAACATGTCATTGGACATTTTTCATGTCCTAATTATTATAAAATTAATTCGTTTGAAACTTTTTTCGATCTGACCATGTGGTGGGGGGGAAGGAAAATTCTCAAATTTAGACAACTACCTTCCAGTCGATCCTACCGACAGGAATTTGTTTACCTACTTTCGAAACGATTTTTTGTACTTTCGAGACGATTTTAAATATCTACGTAGGCGACTTTGGGAACAAAATATACTTGATTTTTATTTTGACAACGCTTTTCAGAAAACGTTTGTTGTTGTTGTTGCATTTGTAAGTTTTCGATGTTTCATTCCGATAACGAATAATAAACGGCTGCAGAAAAAATATTGTACATAACATGATCCAAAAGTGATTTTACGGCACTCGCAGGCTTGGGTTTTTGCCTACTTGTCCAGTAAAATATCACTTTCGGAACTTGTTACGTAAATAACTATAACATTATTTTTTTAAGAGAGACATAATCATCTTGTTTTTAAAGTAAACTTTTAATTAATTATGTTTGATCAAATTTACATTTAATAACATAGGTATTACATATTAATTTTTTACAATGTTCTTTTTTTATCGGTTTACTAATGGACTTGTCAAAAATCAGGTGATATCCTTCACGTATAATATAAATAATAATTAAATATTGTTTTTAATAATAGTTGACGTACACCTGATGATTCATCGTTGTTTATCTATAAACGCATGTATCGTACGAATATTTTTGACGAATCAGAAATGTACCTACACCGAAAGTTGACGCCTACCTGCATTACTACTTAATTGAAATCCAACATCCTATTAAAAATAAAATATTATTCTTAGGATTGCTGATTCAGAAAATTAGATTATATAATTGTTTATTTGGTTGGATGATAAATAATTAAATACAGTAGATCCCTATAATTTTATCTTCTTTCACGATAGGGACGGTAGGTACTTTTTGTTAATCAAGATTAAAAAATAATATGTGGATTTTAATTTGTAGTCACACTGGTAATGTACTTTTATAATTTTTTGAAAATTTCTGGCGCAATTTTCTGCATGAAGGAGGCTATTTTTTTATTTTTTTTACGGAATAAAATTTTCTTAATTTATCGAAATCTTTGAGCTATCAAACACATCGATCAGATCACTTCTCAAGATATTGCGGTTGGGATTAAATTCACAAAAGTGGGTATAGGCGCCTTTATTATGGGATCTATGGCTAAATGATTACTTAAACTCATAGTTATTTTGAGTGTTTTAGCTAATAATATGGTCTGATTTGAAATATTAATTATAAGCCCTGTTTTGTAGTGAATTTACGCTAACGCTAAAAATACACTGATAAATGAATACCTGATTCAACTAAAGAAACTAATACATAATGGAGTTCTTACCTATTTAATTAAAAAACATATTAGGTAAGGAAAAAAACATTTTGTAGTTCCAACCATAAATAATGAACTTGCTTTCTACTTTTAACAATTTGATTATATTTAACATTATTTAGATGTGATAAATTTGCGTTATGTTACCACATAAATAATTATTTTTAGTATAGGGATTCTTTATAAGTATTTTTTAATTTTCATAGTAACTAGTAATTGCCAATTGATTTATTTACAAGTTTCGCCACTTAACGTAGAAGGCTGGGTGATTGTTGCTACTAATTTTAGATCAACTATTTATATACACAAAGTAATTGAGTACGAACACCATGTAATTGATTAAATAATGAAAACAATTAACTTAAGAGGCGCCTATATCATATTCTATCTTGCCTGAAATGATTTTTGGACATTCGTTTCCTTCTTACTAAAACTGCTGTTTTCGCAGATCGATTCTGTCAGAAGGAATTAATGACACATTTTTTTATTTGCCAGATTAAATGAGAATGGGAAATCGTCAAAAAACGGTTCCTCCTGTTCACGTTGGCGAATGTACATGTAAGCAAATTGTGAAAATTATGTTATGTCTACATGTTAGCAAGTCGTTTAGTGTGTGCTGGTGTCAGGACTCAGGTCAGCCAGTGCTCTTTGATATGTATTGAAAAACGGACAACACGACGGATTGCATACCAACATTCGGGCTAGTTCTATATTCAATATTACTAAAGCGACCAATACCCTGTTCTGTACACTGACCATGTGAAAAAAAAAATAAAAATAATTTTTCGAAAATATATAGACATTTTACTTTTGATAACTCTCAACTGGCATTCATAAAAATCACGTGGTGTACAGGCCTATCACTATTCACCAAAAAATAACTGCATTTCTCTACGACTATTAAATAATGCAATCATTCTTTGTTGCATATTTAATTGAATAATAGCATACATTCTTCCATGCCGTGAATTCTTACCAAGAATTCACGCTAAATTAGCCAATCACATTCTTTGGGTTCTATTATTCAGGCTAATTTCAACAAATCACATTGATTTGAAAATAACTAACCAATCGCATCTTAGCAATCTCCTAATGTCGCCATTTTATTTGAAATGTATACACTAACATCAAAGTTTAATAAGTGCCAATTAAAGATTTCTGTTAAAATTTATGATTTAGGTATATAATTTAGAATGGCTATTATTCACTTCGATGATTCCAACGCTGACTCGTTGCACTCGCTCGTGTCGGAAACTTCACCTATTTTTACTTTTTGAACACAACAAAGTTGTATAGAAAGGAAAGTATTGCAGTCAAGATATACCAGCCCATTCCTCTTATTTTAATAAAACAATTTACGATAGTTGTATTTTTTTTATTTTTGATACCCAATCAATAACAAAATATTGTTATACCTAAATACCTATATTCTTGGTAGTTTTAACCATACATTTCCACCGAATTTGATCTTCAGTATACCTGCGTCTTAATCCTAAGCCCACTATGTTTTGTCCCGCTATGATTCCGCCACTTACCACGTCAATAAAACAGGATATGGCTATAAAATCATCAGTAATAATAGCAGACAGGCTATGACCCATCTAAACCCCCATTGTGTGAATTCTATAACAAATAATATTCAATTTTGGCAGCAGCCTACTATAAGCGTTTCGAATTCATTTAATTGGGTTACATTACATTACAAACTTGCAAAATCATATTTTTTTATTTTTAGCTTTCTGATATGTCATTAAGATATAGAAAAATTTTTACCAGGGAATTTACTACTTGATTCTAATTTCTTATATAAATATATTTTATAAATAAACTTAACTTTGGAAATCATTTTTTTTCCTAACTTCCTCTTAAATTCTAGATATTAAAATTTCTGTTGATTGTTTATCTTGCTGTTATCGAGATGGATTTAGATGTTGATGTGTTGCGTCTCTCAATAAAGCTTCCATTAAAACTTTGCATTCTGATGCATCTTCCGCCATATTTTTATTTTGATCGTTTTAGTTCACGTAACAAAATTTTGTAATCAAAGACGTACTTAGGGGATTTTTATGGAGTCTGAATCTATTGCACTTTAAAAATAATAATCTATTTCCCTATAAATTAAAATTGATGGGCATCTTAATTTTTACTTAAATGTTTTAATAATCTATAAAAACTTACTTTCAATATATCTAATTTCATAAAATTTTGATTATTTATGGTATCCACTTTAATATATATTCAGTTTAATTTAGTTCCTGTTCATCATAATCATAAATTATAAATATATATACTTACTTTTTGTTACGCCGTAAATTTACCAAATCATACCGTAAAATTAATTAAAATAGTTATTTGTACATTAAGCATACGATCGGGGAAATGTACAATGGAATTTTATAGCAGTCTATGGTTCGATTACAAACACGGTCAGCGTAAAAAATTACCGCGGGTGAAATTGGATTATCAGATTGGATTTTTAGCTTTAATGGCCACATTAACAGAGGGTATTCTAGTTAAGGGCTTCTAAGAAAAATATAAATATATATTTATAACTGCCTAGCTCCCAGCCTCTTGAACTATTACAGATATTGTGTCCCATCTATAACTAATCTAATCAAAAATAAATTCTCTATATTATATTGCACCACCTGCAGAAACCAGATTATTATTTGTTGGTTGGGAGAACTTTGAAATACCGCAGATACTTCGCCCGCTTCTATTTTCTACATAAATTGTTAAATGGACTGATTGATTGCCAGTATCTCCTCAAGAATGTGAACTTTAGGATCACACAACGATTTACGAGATTTCATCCACTGATTCCAAGAAGCTCATCGCACTTATTTTGTCTTTCATTTATTATTATGATTTATTTCTTGGAAATATCGATCAAAGCCTTATAAAAACTCTAAAATTAATTTATTTGTTTTTGATATAAAGCATACGGCGCCAGTGAAAGATACAAGATGGAAGGGTTCTCGGTTCTTCATTTTTGATGGATTGTATTTTCTCTGGTTAAAACATTAAAAAAAATGTGTTGGTTAATGTTATAAGTTGAATTGGGACTTTGGAACCGTTGGTTTTCAACAATGTTGAAGAATATCGTCACCACTAACCAAAACTACACTTTTTTATTACACTGCGTACGTTTCGTTAACTATGTTAGCATCATCAGAAGTTAATGATAAACGTTATAAGTGAAAACATTTACCCACCCATTATTTTGTAACGAAACCTTAAGAATCAGGTCATCTGCAATGGATCGACATTTTTATTATCGAAGATGAGAAATTTTGGATGCCAGCGAATATTCATTCACGAATTCCTAAAGTTTAAAACTAATGAACAAAAGTTTAGTTATCGCTAGGTGTACCTTTTCATCTAAGCGCAGAAATATTTTTACTTTTAAGCCATACATTGCGTTTTAACTTCAATAAAGGAAACTTAAACTTACTGCAACTTTGCACAAAATGAAAACTTTCTACACAGTCAATTTAATTTATTTTCCTGAATAAACAGATAAAGAGTTTACTTCAAGAAACTGTTATAATCATGCTTTTATAAATATGTTCTCATTTATTTTTGATGCGATATACAGAGTAAATAATGTAGAGTTCAATATTATTATTTTTTGAGATACAGTCCAAGAATAACAAAATAGTTTTTTTTTCAGATAGTATTTTTCCTTTAAATTTCATGAGTTATTTTATCTCAATAACCAATTTTTGGCGAAAAACACATTTCAATCACTTAATTTACAGGAGCGCAATAAGGGCGAAAAACATTTTGTCACAAAATTTTCAAGTGTAAAGGTGAAATCTTTTTAATAAGTTGTTTAAAATTCACATTTCGGTACAAAGTAACATAATTATCATAATTGCCTTAACCCTTTAACTGCGGGCAAAATTTTACAGTGCAAAAATATTGAAAAATTAATTAAAACATTTTGGCATTAGTTGAATTTTGAGTCTATTTAAATAAAACATCAATAACCTTGATTGTAATCATTTTCAAAAATTTAAAAACAAAACTGAGTAGGTATAAAGAAATTCAAAAACTTCGAAAATATATAAAAAAATTCCAAAATTTCGGAAAAAAAATTAAAATGTCGATAAATTCAAAAATTTCGATAAGTTCAAAAGCATAACGAAAATTACAAAAATTTAAAAAAGTAAAAATGTCAAAATATTCAAAAATTTCTAAAAAATATCGAAAAATTCAAAAAACGTAAAATTATTCGATTAATTATAAATATTTAAAAAATTTTCAGAATTTTAAATATTTCAAAAATGTCAGAATTTTCAAAAAATATTAAAAAATTATTTGAACTGAAATATAACAAAAATTTCAAAAAATTTGAAATTTTGCAGAATTTTTTTCGAAAAATTCAACAAAAAGTAAAAATTTTCAATTGAAAATATTTCAAAATTTTTAAGAATTTTAAACATTTCAAAAATGTCGAAAGTTTCAAAAAACATTTTTCAAAAATTGTAAAATTTGTAAAAATTTGTAAAATATGTAAAATGTTTTAAACATTTGGAGGGAAATAACAAAACATCAAAATTGTTTATTTCCGATGCCCACATCACAGGATAGTTTTTCCAAAACATTTATGTACGACATCCGCAGTTAATGGGTTAATGTAAATAAACCAGTCACTACTTTTATGTATTAAAAAAAAGACTAGACTTCGCTAAATGCAAACCAGCCACCATTTTTAATTTTTTTTTAAAGACGACTGTTTTCGTAAAAATATAAATATTTTGTAGCCTGTCCCGATTTGGGTTATTTTTAATCCGGTTACCTGTTTGATTTGCCGATTTGGGAATCGACCCGGAACAAGGGATGTGCGATTGTCGTTTCATGAGTACACCGTTTCGTCCGATAGGCAAATTTTTAAATATTGAAAACATATCGTTTGGTCCGGCTGTTTTTCAGCTAGATGACCTTTTCCATATGTATTAAAATATTTTTAAATAAACATTATATAATGGTTTTGATTACTTAATGTTATTTTATTCCATTTGTTCAATATTATTTCGGACCAAATCATTTTTATAAAAATAGTCGAAGGTAATCTAAAGGTTATAATTCACAACTTAGAAATAAATGCAAGTAAGAACATCACTTTTTGAAAATTCAATGTCATAAAAATTGACTGATTAATTTTCGTTTTTTGTAATTGTGGACAATAATAGTGAAAATATTGTTATACTTAATACTTGCATGAACCGGAGATAACCAAAGAAGCAGGATTAACAATTATTAAATGGACTTTTTTTAAAAAAATTTAATATTAAAGAAAATACTAATTCACTAAATATTTTAAATGCGACACAAATACAAAATTAGATATATAAGTAACTACATAAAACTATATTAATGGGAACTCAATTTTACAAATTGCAATAAACATATTTCATTATTATATCTAATTGAATAATTTTTTTTATTAAATAATTTGCTCGTTTTGGGTTTTAAAATTCGGGAATTTTTGTTTATAAATGCTCTGAATTGTTCTTGAATTCAAAAGTTCTTGACAAATAGAAAGTACGTACGTAATACAATTTTAAATAAAATAATCCTATTTTCTGAAAAACACATTTTGACCTAAAGATAAATGTAATATCGGGCCCTCCGGACGGACCGATAATTTATCTATACACTTATTATTATATGAGGGGATTACCGGACCAAACGATATGTCTCCCAAGGGATAGCTACAATTTTTCTTCAATTTTGAATTTTTATTTTGCATGCCGCGATTCCAAAATAAATATCTCGACCATTTGTTTTTAGATAGGAAAAGACAACGATATTTAAAAAATGTATGATTAAGGAAGAAAAAATATTTTTTTATACAGTGATATAAGGAATAGGAGAAAGCCCATTATTTTAAAAGGGGCTATATACCCATATTCAATTGTACATTAATCCAACATGCCTCTTTTTGCGCATCATTTAATTAAGTAACAGAAATATTGTTTTCATAAGTTATAAGGTCTTTGAAGATAAGATAACATTGACTTTTATCATTACTATATCAATTTTCATTAGTTGTTGAGAAGTGTTACCGGAGTAATTTAGAATCAGCGTATATATAAATAGAAGTTGACTGTTTTGAAATGATAGAGAATAATATATTAGCTATCGTTTTACATCAGACCTCTTACGTGATATCAAATTTTAAATCAATGCAACGTTTTTGTTTATATTGTGACTGCCTTTCAGCGATAACTAGTTTTAAACAAAAGCCACGTAGTAACAGATTATATTCAAAATACTTTTTAAATAACCACATGACAGGTTAAGGAGAATTTAGCACTTAATATTAATCTTAATAGCTTCTTTTTATACTTAGAGTTTTCGAAGAAAAAAACTCTTATAAAACGGTTTTGTCCGTCCGTCTGTTAGCCTGATTCAACTCGAGAACGGTGAGAGATAGAGACAAATGGACAATGTCAATCGATTCAGCATCGTTTAAACCCCAAAAATGATATTAATCTTTCACCTATTTTTACTTTCCCGCTACTTATACCATATATATATTAGGTATATAGAAATTTATTTTCGTAACTTTAAATTTTCGAAACCTCGAAATTACGGCAAAATATTGCTGTTTTTCATTTTTTCAATAAGAAATAAAATAGTCCCAATTTAGATTTTTAAAAGTATCTCAGGAACTATTCCCAGTACGACTGACACTAGTTCGTCATTATAGAGATTTGGGCGTACACGATTTCGGCTCCGAAAACATGAATTCGTCTCGGATACTAAACCGATTAGAGGGCATACACGAATTCGGCTCTGTCTACCTTCTTTAAATTTGTAAATTTGATTTTATTTAAAATGAAATAATGCTGCAAACAATATTTAAAGAAACTTCAGAAAAACACTAGAAAATATTAATTTTACAAATCCCCCTGTAATCATTCATTTTTTTCAATCGCAGAAAAATAATATAAAAATATTCTTGTTTGAGCTCCTATAAGAACGAGTATTATCAGCCTATAGTACATTTGATTTTTTTAATATCTCGAATTCGATTAGAACTTTCCGCAAAAACTAAACCAGTGTCGTTATCAGGTTAATTTTTTAAGAAAGTAATACATTTCCAAAATTTCGACATATCTCAAAAACAACGGTTGTTATAACGTTTACCTTATTTTTCATAACTACTTGACCGTGTATAAGGTTTTCCAATAAGAAATATATAAATTTCGATATGATAACTTTTTTGAGGCACCAAGTTCAAAAATAATTTTAAAATGTATGTAAATCCGGCTGTTAAAGAAATTGATTAATACCATTTAATTACAAATGAAAGCCTCGCTAGTCATGAAGGATGATTTATGATATTTATTATTAAAAATGTCTCTTTATTCCATTTTAATACGTATATGGGTACTATATCCACTCAATTCCTTCTAACCCTTATCAGCAATTATAGTTTAAAAATTTCATATAATCTGAAAATAATGTTAAATTAATATCCTGTATACTTGGCAAGAGGTTAAATATTAAAGGAAAAGTAGGGAAAATTGAATAGATGAGGCTTTTACTTGTAGAGAAATTTAAGTTCTTAAGAGGCGCCATTATCACATGTTATCTTGCCTGAAACGGTTTTTGTTCGCACACTCCCTTAATATATAAGAGCGGTTTTCACCAATTGATTTATTAAAAACGAATAATATCCTATAACAAAATTATAAATATATATACGTCGGTCGGAGCACTAGACACCTCCTTTTTAATTTCCAGGCAGATTTTGTTTTGACTAAAATTTTTCGACTCATTTCACGTTATGAATATTAATGATATTGATGACGTCTAGGAAAACATTTCATACTAATTGGGCTTCTAAAAACTGTGTTTTTCCAATATTTTTTTGAATTTTAAATTAAATATTTTTCGTTATTATTGTTGAAGTGCCTGATAAAAAAAGTACAAAACAACAAAACTGCGAATTACAAGTGGTTTCAAAATAAATCGGACACCTGCTATAATTTGTGATAATAAGTATATGACTATTTTATGTCAGAAAAAAAAAGACAGCTGTTTGAATTGTTGATAAAAGTTACTTATACTTACTCTTCCGTATTTAGTATTGTTAATTTGGATAAAAATGATGAAAAATTTTTTCATAATATATCATTCTCATTTATTTAATAATTTTCTCATTTTCATTTATTAGTTATTCATTTTTGTATTTATTTATTTATTTTCATATTTATAGGTAGGTATCTCTTCACAATTCTGTAAGGTTTCTATTAATTCGGTTTTCTGTATAATTCTAGAACTCATTTGACTATATATAACATTTTCTGTTTTTCAATTATTAATTATTCATTTTTATTTTAAATCATCTATTTATGTTTTTAATTAATTGTGTTTGCCAATAAGATTCGGCAACACAGGGACAATAGAAGATTTTTCAATTTAATGCAAAGTTCTGACGTCACCGTATTGTCTTTATGAAATGCTGTATAATTTTGGAATAAATGTATAAAATAAGTGCGTAAAATAAACATATAGGTATTATTGTACCTAATTAAGGAGTCAAACAATATTTATCTAACACAAACACATGAATAGGAACCGCTTTGCATTTGGTGCAAAGATAATTGCGATAAGTTGATATTTTGCGGTTTGATATATATTTCAGTTTCCTTTTTCAGTGTAATTTCGCAAGCCCCAATGGCGTTATCACCATGAAATCAGCTAACAGAGGAAGTTTGCAAATTTAGCGGAACTATGCTGTGAATGAGAATTATGTTTGGAAAACGAAAACATTTGAATATAAAATATGTCCCGGATTATGGATTATATGTTTATCTAATGAGAAAAATATGAACGAATTACAGATGCAATAACTAGAAGGTCTTGTCATAAATCCGTATTTAGTCCAGAGGCGGATTTTGTCACATTAAAATCATTTTACTGTGATTTGGCACAGTAAATTTGGTAGGCGGCCTTTTCCGAGCTCGTGTATACAGGGTGTCCAGAAACGCTCTTTAGAGATGACGCTGCTCTAACATCGGTTTAATTCAAATAACTTCAAAAAGGATTAAATAATATCATTCTGTACATTTATTTCTTGGGATGTGTCCAATCTAATTGCATACAATACGATTTTATTTTAATTTGTAGTCATACGTTTTAAAAGGGAAATAATTACCACAATGAGTAATATAATAAAGATCACTAGTTTCGTCTGAAAAGCCATCATCAGGCCTGAAAGTTACATCATTCAATGAAATCCATGGGGTTATATAAACAAAAAACACTTACCAAGTAACAGTAAATAATTCCCAGCAAACATGAATTTGTGGTAAATCAGCTGGCCATCAATGTCAATGAAGGCAAAGTGCTGGCTGGCTGCGGCTAGCTGCCGTAGTAGTTTAATTGTCGAAATACCTTAAATTTATTAAGAGCGAAAAAAATATTACCTTAAATGGTGCGACGTAAATTTTACAGCACAGGCCCAATGAAAAGTATTTAAATTGCGTGCCTTAAATTAATGTTTAAAAAAAGAGTCTGTCTGTTAAACATATTAAAATTTAGAAATTATCTGGTTACCTAGGTTAAAATACATTTTGTTCGTCTATTTTTATACAACGTAAATAAATATAACTAATTTTTCCATTTTTAGTCGGATGATCCTCTAGCTTTCTGACGATCATTTAGATTGTTTTTCCAAATGTGTTTTTATCCATTATTTTTATTCGTGAAAATAGACGTCATCCTTTTTCATATTTTTTTGACAAAATTTGCATTCTTGTACACAAAAGTGGGAGTTCAGACATTGTCTATCTATATAATGGATTGAAGGTATCAAATATCAAAAATTAAACAAAAAATAGGTTCAAAAATAGTAAATATAAAACTACTGACTTATAAATAATCTTAAATGTGCGTTCAGGTTTATCATCACCATTACTTTAGTTTCAAACATCAACAACAAAGTTCGCATTTTGATTCTTACGTTACGATACATCCATTCCAAATATACAGTTTAATTTCTAAAAATTATTGTTTATCCAGTGGCTCTATTCTCAAACAGAGACATATTGTGTCGCATGCGAGATTTTTACGTTGTCGAACGAAAAACGCAATCGTTCATTCGAAAACTTTCGATAGACAAATTGCAGCTAGATTGGTCTAGAGCAGTCAACAATTTCATGTCGAATGCGAGATGACATATTTGACAAATTTTTTTATCAATTTCATAGGTGCCCTCGAGAGAGACGAGGTATATATTAATATGTTTTTTTTATATGTGTAGATTTAGTTCTGTTTTTGTATGTATTGTAGTTGACTGAAATTGAAAGGTAGAATGTGATTGTCAAATGTACGTATGAGGAAATAAGATTATGATAAGAAGTTGAAGGTGCGTATGGCTGTGTTTGAATGTGTTCAGGATTTGTGTGTTTTGTGGATTGTTTATTTTATAATGAGTTAATTTGTTAATTGGTATATAAGCATGTATCAATAAAAAAAGAGTATAATAAAATTACAACAATTGTGGTTCATATACAAAAAATCGATGTATCAATAACCACTAAATTCGAAATCTAGTTGGAAAAACAAAAAAAAAACAGTTTGGTTTGAGATATTATTTTTTGAAAAATATCAGAAAAAAATGGAAATTGAACTCGAGAAAAATAAAAAATTGATGATTGAATGATTATATAATCATTTTACTGTACGTTTACCGAGCTAGATCAGTAAAGTGGATGTGGCTGAACTACAATAACAAATATTACAAGGAGGCCTAAGTGCGTGAGACAATACCTACACTACCTTTTCAAAGTTTAAAATTCCAACCCAAAATCTAATATTAATATGCAAAATATTTATTTATATTTTTCGAACAATCAAAAGTTCGTTTATGAATTTATTATATGTATGTCGCATTTCCAAAAAATTTGCGAGTTTTTAATTTTGACCTCTGGGTCTTAAGGAACACAAAGAAAATAGCAGACAAAGTTCAAATTAATTTACGTTTAATTAAAATTAATTTTGTTTTTTGTTCGTCACAATATAGCTTACGCGTCTCAACTGATTTTTGTTTCCAAATCACCTGATAGAATTACTGGAGTCTAAAAATGCGATAATTTATTTAAATATACAAGCAAGCTAAACTTATCAAAAATTCTGGTAACCATTTTTTTTTCTAAAAATAATGTATTTTCTTAAAACTGTAAACTATTTTTAAAGGATGCATCGTAATTAGTTTTTACTTAGACGTCCTCAGTATATTTTTATGCCACACACCAAGATATAAAAATGTTTTTGGGAAGAAAAAAGTTCCTTGAGTAATACTCAGGGCCGACTCCAAGTTCATTGTACGCATCCTCTAAAAACTTAATTACACAAATACAAAAGAAATTTTAAATTACCTAGTAATGATACCAGGGTATCAATGATAATTAGATATATTAATGTTTTTAAAAATGAACAACATAAAAAATATTAAATAATATTTGTTAATAAAACATTAATTAATTATATCATTATTCATTATATTGTTCATTACATTTCGAAACAATATCGGCCAACGTGTGTCTCCCCAACGCAATTTTACTATGTCTCAAAAGACACTCTTCCTTAAATCGATTTAAATTTCTGAATGATAATTGGGTTTTAAACATAAGATATATACATATATTAAAAAACGTTATACCAAATTTAGTAAGTGGGTTTTTTAAATATGTCACGTAATTATAAAAGCAAAATAATATTTTTAATTTAATGCTAATTTGATTTATCCCAAAACCATATATGTCATTCACGTTAAGAATTTAATTAATTCTTTTACATATAGTTTAATTATGCTGTTATTTGAAATTGATTATTCAACTAAATTCTGATTTTAGTATTTATCCAAATAATTATTTTGCAGACACATTCCTTTAAGCTATTAAATTTATGTGTGTTACATTTTTAGTTTTATGGGAAAGTACATCTGTAGTTTTCCACAGAAAGCTATAAAATCATAAAATCAAATCACACGATAGTAATTATTAAGTTCGTTTTCTTGATCTAAAAAATTAATAATTAAAACGCGTATTGCAATCACATTGTATGTTGCCATTCATAAGTCAAATTATCGTTGCAGTAATTAATGAGGCATTGAAAATCGCATAACCTATTTAATAGTTACAAATTGATAAGCTCATAATTCATAATCATAAAACAAAGGATATTTAGGTAAATTACTAGTACTTTTAAACAACTGAATTTTGTTTAAAGAAAAATACTTAATTCAGTTTCAGTTTAACTGTTAAAAGAATACCATCAACCATTGAAAATTTCACAAATGCACTACTAACAATGTTGAAAACCGAAGGTTCCAAATTCCCAATTAAAATAAAATACTACAACTTAGGTTCCACGCTTTAAAGAAAGAACTCGCTCAGATTGGTTAATTGTAACGCATAAAAAGTTGATTTATTTAATTCACATATAAAACTAAATATTTTCAAATTATGATTTAACTTTTTAACTCTCGACCTTCAGAAAAGAGAGGTATAGTAATCATGCTAAAAATTGGGTAGCGAGTATTTACGATTTTGATATTTTCGCTATGATGTCTGTGTGTGTTTGGTTGTATATGTTGTAGTAGCGATAACTTTAAAACTGCTGAATTAAAAAAATCTGCATACCATAGATTAGATCTGACAACCGGAAGTAACAGTTGCTATGGTAGATGACGTCATTTCTAAACAAGATGGTAATAAAGTTGTACACATACAGTTTGTATACTCTATAGTTAATTTTCATATCATTAAAATTTTCATAACTTTTGTCACTGTTGCCAGATTTACTAAAAGTCAATTTTTTTCATACTTTTAATTTTGTGTTAGCCTGTTAATTTTTTATTCAAAAATGGCGAAAGGTCATATATGTGCTGGCCACATCAGATTTTTAACAAAATATTCACCATTTTATCTTTTGATAAAAGTTTATCTCTGATGCAAATGAACTATAATATTCAAGAAATTTTGAGGTAGAAATAAAAATAAATAAGTTTTAACTAAACATGTATTATCAGATTAAAATTTCAACTTTTTTCCAAAACATTTTTTATATCACACTAAAATCAAAATATAAATATTTCTAAAAAAGTATACAAAATATTTTGGCACAAAATACTAATGATAAATGCTTTGGATTTTGGAGTTTGTAATAAACTATGTAAATATAAAAAATATATAAAAAATTAAAATGCCAAAACGGCATAATATTAGATACTTCTCCAGTTTTAATAAATTCTAAAAAACTAAAAACAATTTAGATTTCATATAATCAAAGAAATATTTTTTCTAGAGGATAAATCTAAATATTACGAACTCTAAATTAGTTTATTAACAAGCTGTAAGGTCAATGTTTGCCACCATGTAGGAAGTAAAATATTTTTTTTATTAATAGCACAATTATAGTAGCTGTCACTTAGGACGTTCTTTGAATGCTGTTTAATACTTGTCTCATCTTTTTTACCTTCACATTATCACTAAAAATAAGAAAAAAAATATATGAAGCAGTATTAATTAAAGATAGCAGGAAGATGTATAAAATTTACAAATCTAGCCGAAACTTGTTTTTCCTATATTTAGGTTCCATCAGTATTTATTTAATAACTTACTGTGATGACACAGTCGGCCATACCATCCACGATCACATACACAGGCGTCATCTACACAAGTACCATGTTTGCAGGCTAATTGACAGTTACTCCGAGCTGGTTTTGCTCTACCTATCTCACAGTGGTCACCCCTAAAACCCCTTGGACATCGGCACTTATTAACTGCCTTGCATTTTCCTCCATTCAAACACGGTATAATACAACGTGCTAAAATATTTATTGCTAATTTTAGAGACAAATCATAATTGTTAGGAACATAAACAAATTAGCTTTAAGATACTTTTGTCTCTGCTAAATTTGCAGTTTGTTATTTCATAGCATTGTTTTATTTTAAAATAAAATGCAGGTACTTTTATACCAAATATATGAAAAATAATTTGTTAAAAGGTGTTTAAAAATTGCCCTCTATGGTTGATTAAAAAATAAGTACAGTTTTCCCAATGGCCTCAGACGAGAAAGCATTAAAATTAATTTTAATAATATTTTATATTAAAATAAATTTAAATAGGTGAAACTACGGGATGTAGCACGGTATCGATCCCGACTCCGCACGGACATAGGAGTCGCAAAAATCCTGAGATAATAGCGTCATAATCATTGCGGTTTGTGCTTTTTGTGTACCGAAAAATCAAATTTTGTGCTCGACCGGAACAATGTTATTTAAAAAAATTAAAATTAAGGGGTGTAGCACGATGTCCATCCCGACCCCGCACGGACATAGAATCGCAAAAATCCTGAGATAATAGCGTCATAGTTATGTGCTTTTTGTGTACCGAAAAATCAAATTTTGTGCTCGACCGGAACAATGTTTTTAAAAAATCAAAATAACGGGGTGTAGTACGATATCGATCCCGACCCCGTACGGACACATAATCGCTAAAAAGCACATAATTATGACGCTATATTGTCCAAGAATTTTTGCGACTTCTATGTCCGTGCGGGTCGGCATCGATATCATGCTACACCCCGTAATTTTTATTTCTTAAAAACATTTTTTCGGTCGAGCAAAAAATTTAATTTTTTAGTACACAAAAAGCACATAATTATGAGCTATTATCTCAGGATTTTTGCGATTGGATATCCGTGCGGGGTCGGCATCGATACCGTGCTACACCCCGTAATTTTGATTTTTTTAAAAACATTGTTACGGTCGAGCACAAAATTTGATTTTTTATTACACAAAAAGCACATAATTATGACGCTATTATCTCAAGATTTTTGCGACTCAATATCCGTGCGGGGTCGGGATCGATATCGTGCTACATCCCGTAATTTTAATTTTTTTAAAAAATATGGTTGAGGTCACCTTTTTAAATTTAATAAATCCAATCGTATGCACTAAAATATACCTTTCAACAAATTTCGGAATTAAAAATGATTCGGTTTGTAATAGCAATGTTATCTAGTATTCTCAACTGGTTTTTTTTCTTTTCAAATAAAAAAAATGAGATAATTTCTGATTTAATAAAATACTTACAATATTCACAATGTGGTCCATAATACCCTTTTGAACATTCACAAGTATCTTTTTGAATGCATTTGCCCCCATTCAGACATTTTTCACTACAAATGCCTAAAAAAAATATCAAAACAATTTTTATAATTGAAATAATTTTTTATGTAAAAAGCATTGTTATTTTACCCCCTTCACAATGTCTTCCTTGAAATCCAGGTGGACAACTACATATTCCAGGTGATGTACAATTACCCCCATTCATACATTGTGGGTAACATAAAGCAGTACGACAATAGGGTCCCATATAACCTTCAGGACATTGACAAATTTTTTCATGGTTACATCTTCCTTGATTTGCACATTTTTTGTCACATTCTGGATCCGGAACTTAAATAACAGTTTGCAATATATTGTGTATGCCTTTGCAGAAAGTAACTCTTTACTGCATCTATTCAAGAAGTTACTTTCTACTTTGATAAAAATTTGATATGTGGGAAAATTAAGTCTTACTTCTTGTAGCACACTCCTTTTTGAGTTTCAGTCGTAAGGGTGTCCCGTTCAAAGGCTTTCCTTTTCTGCTTTCAATAAGTAGTCCTATACCAAATTTAGCAATACCAGAGGTGTTACCTAAGCAAGGTAGAAATATACTGAATTCTTTGGGGCGTCTTGGTACTCTTCCTTTGGTTTTTATTGATATTACAGGTGCTTCAAGAATACTTTCATCATAAGATTGAAGTCTATCAAAATGATAATAATATTTTTTATTTCCTGCTTTCCAAGTAAAATTTACATAGCTAACTTCATATGGGATAATTGGTAGATATTTTTCAAAATTTGGGTCCAATATATATGGCATGACATTTCCATTAACTATTGCATAGATTTCCATGGACATGCCTTAAAGGTAGAAAAAAATTAATTTGGTTAGCAGATGAAATTAGATAGGTACATACCGCTGAACATTTTGACTTGTTTTTCATCGATCCACAGTGCCAAATCTCCATTGCTTCTTGGATCATTTTTAGAATCATTTCGTGAGATTACAACAGCAATATTGAATATTAGAATCACGAAATTAAATGTCCACATCACAGAGTACTTTGTATACATGCTTAAAAGTTGATGTAATATTATTACAGGTAAAAGTTAATAACATTGATGGTTTGAGCTTCAGATAAATAAGCGGAATTATAGAACAATGCATATTAGATTATGTTTTGTTCATATTACGCACACAACAATACCACAGTACCAAACCAAAGATTTCTATGAAGATTGAATCATACCATTAGCAGTAAAAGCTTCATTCTTCTTGGGGGATTTTATAGTACTTTAAAGAAGGCATTGCAGTTTTGCGAAAGAATGTTACAATGCAAAGCGAGACTAATACCTAAAATAAAGCTTTTCTTTCCAAGTTATCTTCCAATAGGTTAACTAAAGCAAATAACCTAAAATTTGAATTATTTAAACCCACTTACTTCATCAAAATTATTTAAAATGCTATTTACATGAATCAGTTCATCTCATCGAGTAGAAATTTATGCTAAAAATAAATATTTTGCTGTTAGTTTAAACACTTAGTTTGTTTACATGAACTAAAAACTTTATTTACATTTTCAGTATTTTATACTTTATTCATTTTAGTACGATAAGCGCCATCTCTTGTAGTCTCTTGTAGTCAAACCTAACGAGTACATATTACTACATCTCGTAGAGCCTCAGATATTAACTAATTATAAATTCTGTCACTAGGTGGCCTCACTGGGGTAAGCATGGATTGCTCACTTTAGGAACTATTAGTAATTATAAGGTAGAGGACACCACCTTTGATGGTTTTATAAACTCGAATGGCAACTGCAACTTCAACGTTAACCGAAGTCCGCAAAGTTCAATAGTACGAAATCAGTATTCACATTTATAAACATCCGCAGCGGTTGACGCTGAGTTTGCCGTTCGCACAAAGATAACATACTTTGCAGTTGAGGTTGACGTTGAGATTGTTGTTGCCTTTCAAGAGTTAATAAATCCAGCAAAGTTTTCTTGCCTTCAAACAAATTTGGAGTGAAAAAACCAGTTGAAAATGCGCTCTGTGAGCGGGCATTGGCAGACCGAACTGAAAGGATTACTTGAACGAACTTAAAAATAATGTAGAATATACTCCTTTTCCTTAAAATCCGACTGTAATGGAATGTTAGGAATGTATAACAGAGTTGCCACATTATCCAATATTTGGAAGCATTTCGTTCATCAAACAAAATTATGCAAATCAAATTATAATTATTGGTTAATATTATAATATATCATATTTAAGATAATTTGTCTCATAATAATAATTTACAATACTTAAATTTTAGGGACCTTATTTAAATGTTTTTTATAAAGACTTCTACATTAAACTGTTATATATACGTAATTTACTTCACATCGACAACACTGTTATGTCGTTCATCAGATTGCCAAGGCGTTGCCATGTGTTTTAAAATTTATTTTCTCTCTCATTTTTTGTCATGCAATAAAAAGAGAATATCTGATACGAACTTCGTATGGAAAAGGCAACGTCGCTTATATGTTAAACGATCAGTTCTTAGTTAGGGAGTGGCTTTGAGATCATGTGCGGTACGTATTGGCGGGAACGGGAATACATGGTAAATTATTTTATTTATTGTTTTTCTTTGCGGACCTCTGTAAAAGGGAATCAGCAGCATTATAGCTTCTGCTAAAAGACATCTTTATTCTGAAGCGGAATTTAACTCAATTTGAGAAAATTTTTCAGGTTATTCAGTGAATCAGGCGGTAAATTTTTGTGGGAAATTAAAGAAAGCTTCAGAACGCACAATTTACTGACCTAACTTTAATTAAAAAAAAAATGCATGAAATTAAAATGTTGTAAAGCGATAAAATTGCCCGCCACTGGAAAAATTTCCTCTTTCCCCTTAACCACCGAAAATCTCCAAGGGGTTTTAGACATCTTAAGTGTGACTAATCTGTTTGGATGTGTCTACTCGGCCAGTACCAAGTTTAAAAAGTAGTGAATTATTTGAACTTAATATGCACAAATATTACAGGGAATATAATTTAATGTATTCTAGTATATTACTAAATATTTATTATTCTGAAAAAAGACAGTAAAACTGTTGAAAATTTAGAATATCCTTTATTCTAACGTAAAATAATATCAATAGAAACTATAACTACCATTTTTAACGGATTATTGACATAATTTGTGCGGATTTAGTGAGTTTTTTCGCCAACTCAGCTGCGGATTGTCAAAAAGTTAAAGGAAATATTGGATGGATCACAGTCTATTATATAAATTTTCCTATAGAACTAGTTCATTTCCAATGGAATACAAAATTTTAGGTTATATCATTTCATCATCATAATCTAAAACTTTTGAAACTTTTTGATAAATTCGCCATATTCACGATTGCAGTAACTTCGCACGACCTCATGCTCGTGCTGAAAATGTGCACGGAGTTCGAATTCGAATGCACCAGTTTTCCCAATAGAATACAAATTATGCACTCAGTGTGCACCACAACATACTCCCAGTGTGCTGTGGTGTGCACCGGCAGTTTCACCAATGGAATTCGCTATTAGATTTCATGCTCGTCCCGAATCCGAACATCCGAAGTCAAAAATTAAAAATTGTTATAGGCGTATGATCGGATCGCCAAGGGGGAATTGTATTATTGTATATATTACACGGGCAAAACTTGGGTATATTTTGTCTTGGGTAGATGTTTACACTTAAAATTGTTTTTGGATTCACTGACAGAATAAAACAACATTTAAAAAAGTGTATACATTTATTAAGTGTATAAAATATATGTATTACAATTAATCTTAAAAATGATATTGATACAAAACAAAAATATAAATTTTTAAACGTCGGCATGTACCTGTCAAGCCCACTAACGGGATAATTTTGAACATGTGTATTTGTTTTGATGTCGTTATTGTTAATATGAATATTTAAAAATTGGGCTTTACGATGATTCTAATATCAATACCAAATGGCGCATCGCTTCTCACGATTCGCGAATATTAATTTAAAAGATTTAAGAAGTTTCTTACCTGGACACTCGAAAAAGTGGACTTTTCTTTTATCACTATCACCATACTATAAATAAGTTATTTTTGCAGCTTTTTTAAAAACACAATAACTGACACATATATTTTACAATTTCCTTTACTTTTCATATTGTATTATTTATTTATCGCTCACTTTAAAATATGCCTGATTAATAATATCTTAAGAAGTACTGTTCTGCTGCCGCCCATGCCAGATGTTTTATTTCGGAGAATGAAAACGTTTCTGGTAAAAAAGTTGGGTGAAATTTTCGGAGACCATTAACGGAAGTTACAAGAGATTGTCGATAACATTTTATTTAAGAATTTGCCGCTGGATAACAATACTATAAAGCCGGAACCGCACATACAGTGGGGCCAATATTGGCGCCAAAAACGCTCGGCCAACGTGTAAATCGAGATTATGGCGTTGGTACCAATGTTTTCTCCAACGTTGCAAGTATTCCGTTTGACCAAAAATCAAAGGGAAGAAGAAAACTGAGGTAGGAAGCGAAAAGAAAATCGAAGAAAGAAAGTGAATTCATCCCACAGTACAATTTGTCAAGTGGTCCTGTAGAACCAGAATTTAGTCACTGTTTACTCCTAACATAACAACACAGAGGGATATCCTAGGTAGGTATATCCTTTTTATATACCGCGGTACAAGTACATGATTGGGACATTCAGGGGATGTCCCGTAGAGGTTGTCCAGAGGACATCTCATCTGTTATATCAATATAGGTTGTCCCTTTCATGTCACTGGTATTTGTGATATCCATTCCCATTCAAAACTCATCAAAATATTAATTGAATATTTAAAGTTGATATTTTTATTTAAAAATATTGTTTTCTTATCAAGAAATTGAAAAAAATATCTCAGAAATTTCTAGGATGTGAGCGTTTTGCAAGCAAAAATTGTTAATCTAAATCTCCAAGAATGTTACAAATTATACACAAATCTCAATAAAACTTCATTTCATTTTGGTTTCTGTGGTTTTGTCCTGTTTTTGGCTTTGGCAATATTGTTTGGTGATCTCAACAACATTAACCTCACTTTGCCTAATGTGCACGTCTCTTCTTTCTTCCTTTTTTTGTTTGTGGTATAGATTGTCCAACAACTAAAACGACACCTCCCAGGTCCCCATTTCTCTAATTTTCCCTTTGTTCTTTCGTTCCCCACTTCTTTAATTTTTAACCAAGCGGTCGGTTTAGTAGTTGGACAAAGTTTACTTGTTTACTGATACCATTTTCCAAACCAAAATTTTGAAAATTTTTAATAGTGAACAGAATCAACTCTTTTATAGCGGAAACTTACCTTGGCTTATGATGATCATTAACATAATATAATTAGATATATTTATAATGCTAATAGTGCACAGTTAATGGAATTTATAAATAAATCAAAATTATCTTTTAAAAAATCAAAACACATACTCTATTCTAATTTACTAAAATGAATTCAAACAGAAGATGTTCGATATTTATAAACGGTTGTGATAATCGAGACGTGACAAGAAATCACAGAAAATATAGATAGTCTTTCAAGTATGAATACAATGAGCAAAACTGAGGATTCATTGATTTAGATACATTATAAAAATACAAGGTCAAGCATATGTGTAATATTTTTGTAAGTAAAAATAGATAATGGTTTTAAATATCGGCTGCGTAGACCCAACGATATCCTCTTGGCAAAAATTAATATTAGTGTAAATAAATTCCAAAGACAGTTTTCGACTACTATCCGTTAAGTACCGTTATTACGCACGTTGTGTAGTGTGTAAATCTAAATAATATTTAAAACATTTTATTCGAAAAGATTTAAAAATACTTTATTTCATATAATTATTATTAAAAATACCTATTTCTCCATCAAGGGACGAGTGGTCAAATAGTCTTTTTCAATGAGAGTTTTATACTATATTTACTACGTTTTGGCTTCCATTAAATTGTTTGTTAATATTTTTTTATTAGAATAGTCTAAAATTTAAATTAATATTGGGGAAATTTTGGTAAAATAAAGTTAGGTTGGTTACACTGTTAAGTTTAAAAAAACAGAAGTTTTATATCTGTATTTTTTCTAATTTTTATTAGTAAATTCAATTTCATCATTCCAGCAGCAACTTTCCATTGCAATTTGTCAAATTTATATCATAATGAAGTCTATTAATTATAACAAAAATGAACGAGTTTAAAAAAACACTTTTTTTCACACATTCTGCGTTTGGCATTAGCTCTGTTTTTGTTACTTATAACGTTTTAAGGCTGGGCTTTAGGCGGGAAATGTACATATGTAAACTATAGTGTAAAACATGTTCACCGTACTACGCACAGGTCAAACAAACAAAAGCAAATATATTGAAAGTTAAATTAAAAATGTGTTTATAAAGGTTAATTCTTTGCCATAGGCTGGTTTTTAATAAAATTCTTTTACGAATAAGATCACAAATAAATCTTAAAAATCGTGTAAATTATCGTACTATTTTGTATCTTAATTTTTATTAAAATTAACTAAAAAATTTAAATTCTGATATAGCCATTGCATAGAATATCAATTTTTCTTTAGTTTGGCTTATGAAACTTGTCGATTAATAAAGTAATATGAAAGTTCTGTGCGAAGTTAACTATAAATTAACAAATGAATCTTAATAAAACATGGCTCCTTGAGAAGGCGGAAACTACTGATATTAGTTTGGATATTCACTAACATACAACATGTATACAGAATATATATACAGAAAGGTATATATATATTTTTTATTTGAAAATCTGAGTGATGGTTTTCCCGCCTAAACCCCCGCCTTAACTTATTGTTCCAAATATTAATTTAAATATAACAGGTTTTTAGATAACAGTTCCTTAGATATTTCCTCACATCTCATTATGAGGTATTTCACAATTTTGACATATTTATGACTTTAATGAAAACATAACCTTAGACTACTAAAGATTTTGAATAGACCGTAAATATAAAATTATAAGAAACATGACCTTAAACGAAATAGATTCTCATTTTGTTAAATGTATAGGTTATTTGCACGCTAGTACAAAGCTAAGAAGAGGAGATCCAGTTCCATTACAATATGTTTTAGAAGAGGCTATTAAGAATAAATACGGTGTTATTAAGGATTATACAGATTTAGTGCAGTCATGCTTACCGGTTAGAGAAGAAATATTCACTTCTTTGGTTACTAGTGGGTTTGAAGAAAGCAAAGGTTCAAATTCTGATAATGAATTAGAGTTAGACTTGTTGAAAGAAGACCTTATGTGTGTTATTTGCAAGTAAGTTAAGTATTCCTATGTGTTGTACCAAAGAGGCAACTTATTTAAATATATTTTAGTGGAATGGATGTAGGAGCTAGAAATAGACTTGTAGAATGTTCTGATTGCCATTCTCTCTACCATCAAGAATGTCACAAGCCAGTTGTTACAGACGATTCTTTTGAAAATTGGACTTGTTTTAACTGCAAGGTATGTAATAGTAAGATTCATTTGGAATTGTAGATGAAAAGTTTATTTTTAGGAGGCTAGCAAGAAACTAAAAATATCAAGCAGTGGAACTGGTGGGCAAAGTTCTAGCAGTAAAAGTTCCTCAAAATCAAGTTCCCATCGCCATTCTAGTAGTTCTAGCAGCTCATACAAAACATCAAGCTATTCTCGGTCCAGTGACAAATGTAAGTATTTAAATATTATTAAGGTTGTCATTTTTACATTTCAATAATTCTAGGACACGAGGAGTACTGTGATTACAAGTACGAATATGACTATCAATATGATTATCAACAATATTTGGGGTAAAATAATTTTAAATTCTGTTTTTAATATTTTAAAACTGTAAATATTTATATACTTTTTATATTAAGAGCTATTGCTCTATTGATTTAGCATATAAATTGAGGATAATGAATTTTTATTTTAATACGAAACCTGAAATTTTTATATTTTATAGTAGAAAGACAATATGTAAAGCTACAATTTTATTAAAAAAAATTAACAAAACTAACCACAAAGCAAAAAGTCCACAACTGATCTGGTCACATTTTACAAAATTCGTTTTTGTTTTATCGAGTAATAAACACAAAAATGATTTACATTTAATGTAAAAAATTGTTTAATGATTTTAAATAAGCAGTAAATTTAAAATGTTAGTTGTCAGTTGCCTTAAAATTTGTTCAATTGAAGAATCTTTGATAACTGCACCATTTAGGTGCACAACAAACCTGTCTGGTAAGTTTTAACATGGGTGCAGAGTCAAATTATACATTTAGCTAATGCGGATAATAAGTCCCAACACTTTTTGCATTATTTTCTTTATCATTTTTTTTATAACATTATAGGTGACAGGTAACAGTATATTAGACTCTTGGATCAAAGGTGCTAAAAAGTTTTGAGTTTATTTTTCAATAGTGTAATCTTTTTAGCTTTTAGACATAAACAATATAAATACGCTATGCGTTGTAAATTATTCGCGAACGAAAAAACCAAAAATCGATATGTGAATTTTTTACAAATTGGGTATTTATCATATCAATATTTTCCCACACAGTATCTTCCTCCTTAAATTTTACGGCATTTGTCAAAGCTTAGTTTTGGTACTTTTTTTTGATTTTTATACTTTTTACCTAATTGTACATTTATATTTGCACAATATTTTGACATTAATTTTTGCTGTGGGAAATATTTTGCATCTTTACTACTGATTTAGTAAAAACATTCCTGTTAACAAAATTAAAAATTGATCTTACAAATGTGTATAATAATGATTGACATAATTTGTTTAAATCCTTTTCTTATCTCATCTATTTCTCGAGCTATGCTCTGCTAGTCCTTTGCAAAAAAATCTATCCTCACGCTGTGTACAATAGCTCTTACATAATACATATATAATAATACAATACAAATATTGTATTTTTTATTGTGTTGTCTAAAGATTCAGTATGAAACTATATTTTTTTTAATTTATAACCAGAATAACAACCAAGATAAAAAGGTAAGATTTGACAATATATGCAAATGTATTAAATTAATTAATATAACCATGTCTTATTCTAATGTAACGGAGAAGACGTTGCCACTTCAGGGTTTTTGGAAAGAAAATCACTAAATGCCAGCATTGTAGCATCTGAATTTTCAGGAGAGATATCTGAAATAAACCAATTAAAAACTTGCTAAGTAATAATCTAATAAAACAATACCAGATTTTCCTGTTTTTGCAATTTCAATTACTTTTCTCAATCCAATAGTTAGAATTTTAAAATATCTAAGTACTTCACTATTCTTATGTATATAGTTTTCTATGTCTACTATATTTTGGAAAAAATGATTTATCTGTAATTCCTACAAATAAAATGGTAAAAAATGAATAAAAATTTAGGAAACTAAAGAAATTGACCTAAGAGCACTTCATGGTATTTAGAGAAAGTGCCAAAAAAGAAAAAGATGTGTGTATTATTTAGCGTTTCTCAATCAACCCTAACTTCAAGACCTTATAATTCGATAAACCAAATTATTTTGAGACATGAGACTTGCCTCATTCAATCGCGCATATGCTCAACTTAAAAATGATCAAAAACCTAAAATCGATGTTTTGGCTCTTAGGTCGAGTTCTTCAGTCTACACCACATATTAGGAATACATACCTTGAAATCATTCTTAGTATTTAAAAGACTAGAAATATTTTTCATATCTTCTGTAAAATCTGCAAATAATTTAGCATTTTCGGTTCCCAATTTTAGGTAAAATGTACATTGTTGATTCATTTCTCCAGCAGGTTCCAAGGTTTTTTCTATCTGAGAGTCAAAGATGTGAGCATTGTTTATATATTCATTAACATGATCTGAAAGTCGAAAATATATTTCTTTACAAATTACTTACGAATTAAAGAAAGATACGCTGTTGTTTTTTAATTAATAATAATCCCAATCTCTTACTAAATTAAATACTTACGGGACAATTCTGCTACTTGTTTAAAAAGCCCGTTATTATCTTCGTTTTCAAATTGTTCCATAATGATAGTCACGTCTCATTAATAAAATATAAACATCCTCAAGATTTAAATTTGTAATTTGTAACTAATTTCTTTCTCTGTAATTAATTATGAACTGTTATACACCTGTCACATTCGAAATTCGAATTCAAGAAACGAATAGAGTTGGGTAGTTTCGGGGACTAAATAGTTCCAGGAGCTATGTTATTTATTGTTCGTTACTAGCGACTAGGAACATTGGCATGTACAGTCAGCATACTCATGGACGTCCACAAGGTCGTTGTCTGATTCAGACAACGACAAGGTATATCGTTGTAGTACATTTTTAAAAAAGTGAGGAAGATGGCGTATAGGTTCGGTCTAGCGCTATTTCTAACATCCGAACTATAAGATTCTGTTTTAAGAGAGATATAGATTGACCGAACTATCGTTTCATCTCTCTCGATATAGCAACATATCAGTATATGTTAATGGCTATGAAGAACTCATGGACACAAAGTCCTGACCAATCATAACATGTGAGGTTAGGATGCGCTGGTGGAAGGGTCTGTTACTAGATTTTCGGTAACCACCAAATTTTTGAGATAAAAAAATTGAATAAAAAAAATTTAATGGTCAATGCAAAGCCAATCCATATTTTTACGTGTTTTTTAAGAAGCTAGAAAAATTGTTTTTGCTAATATGCTGTATCTCAAGTCCATAAAGAATTTTTGTATTTATTATTTGTATTAGTTATTAAAAAAAAAATTTACAATAATTTTTTGCATCTTATCAAGATTCGAACCCAAAGCTCGGTATATCTTACCCTCTAGACCACTGCAGACCTCAACGAAAAAACATGAAAGATTTAATATAAAAGTGTTTAATTAAAATAAAATAAAAGCAAATTTGACTTTTCAACACAAACCGACCATACTCTATAAAAAAAGGAATATTTTTACGAATATCAAATAAGAACAACGCAGACATAACTAACTATTACTCTTAATTGGTCAAGACTTTCTGTCTACGAGTTCTCCTTAGACGCTTTTTGTTCCGTTTCACTTCAGTTTCAGTTAGGCCGGGGAAACCAACTCTATTACGGGGAACAAAATGGAACTGTTGCATTTGGTCCAATTCGGGAAGGCTCGAAAGATTCACTCGTTCACTGCAAGGAAGACAGAAATAACTATTATTGCTTATACTTCCTTTGACCGTCTTTATGGTTAATCGAATGAATTTGAAAAAATCGAATTATAATCCGATTAACGAAATTATGCGATTTTTTCCATCACTATCCAAGGACGCAAACTCACTAATATAAAAAGAAGTAGATAGAAGATGTCATTTGTGTCTAGTGATGGTAGATATCGTGATTTCACAATCACGGTGTGAACCGTTACTGTGATTTTTTGATATCAGTGATTTTAAACTGTGACGTGATCACGACTTTATATTTATACTATGAAATATTGGGGAACGGTATTAAGATATATCTATCCGATTTGAAATTGACTTCGAAATTATAATTATACTGCAAAGAATGTTTTTTGAGATTTTTATATAGGTACATCTAATTTTTCATCAATCAGTTATTTTTTGCTTTTTATTAAGATAAACATTTTAACTCGAAAAATTGATATTTAGCTGATATCAGGGCACGGTGGAAAATAATGCGTTAAAATTAAAAATCGAGAAATAAAATTTTTAACATTAAGACTAGTTAATAGATATTTTCTAAACTTGGCAATAATTTTACTTTTTTAGAAAGTACATAATTATCAAAAAAAAATTACTTACTAAATATGGCTATACACACGATATTTTCAATCTCTTGAAAAATTATTTTCACTCTTTGCAAAAGTTTCACTAATGATTTAATAACAAAAAAGACTATTTTTCAAGAGTAAAAATTATTATAGTCAAAACAACGTCGAACTACATCTTTTATCTCGAAAAAGAATCAATCATTTTTCCTAACTAAACTAAACAAATAGGAAATCAATATAAATATTTTGCCTTTTTCTTATATTTTTTTATTTATAATTCACCGTATATAACCATTTTGCAAAAATAAACGATCAAACTTTATAACAAAAGTACAATTCTCTCAATATTTTTCTAGGCCGTGATTTTAAGCCGTGATTTTATTTCGCCGTGATTTTATTTCGTCGTGATTCGAGTTGTGAAATGAAATAGCTTTTAAGTCACGAAATCGCTTGCTACACGTGTTAATTTAAATGGTAGCAAGGAAAAATGTACCTTGTTGACTAAGAAATTCCATAAGGCAGGATGTCGCTTGCCATGCTTGTAAATTCTTATGACGATCTACGAATATTACCTCTAATGACTTGAATGTGATATTCGATATATATCAATTCGATATATATCGTAGTTCAGAACTCAAAAGTGAAAACGTAAAGCCGTGATCACGTCACAGTTTGGTTGCTACTTTAGTAACAGTCGTTACCTGTGATTTTTAGGTATCAGTGAAAAAATCACAGTTCGTGAAATATCTACCATCACTATTTGTGTCTTTGTCATTTGACAACAAAGTGTCAACAACAGTATGGAAAAACATAATGGGTTTGCTTTCCTCTATTAGTTGTGATGTTTTTTAAATGTTTTATGTTTATTTGTTATGTTTTATATGTAGTTTAACGTTTCTACTTTAATGAAATAGTAATTTAAATAAGATGCATTTTTCAATTCCGGATACACAAGAATTAAACGAAGGAAATGGGTCAACCTTTATTGTATGTTTATTGTGAAAACCAAGACTAAGAGTAAAACTAACATTTTATTTTGTTTTCAGGGATACAACATTCATATAAATGGAGTCTTTCACTGCACTGTTCGATACAAGCAACTTCATAATTTAAATGAGCAGTTAAAAAAAGAATTTGGTAATGATTCTGTTCCTCCATTCCCCCCAAAAAAATTACTCCCGCTTACAGGGTCCCAATTGGAGGAGAGACGAGTCTTGCTAGAGAAGTACATACAAACAAGTAAGATATTTTTGTTCCCCAATTGATTAGCAGGAAGTTCACAAATCAAAGTTAATAAATTCACATTATTACATTGTACATTTCTTCAATCAGAATATCATTGTCGATCTCATTTAATGATTTCCCCTTAATAAATTTATTAGGCACGGCAATAAATAATATATTTAATATATTATAGTAAACTAAATTTAGTTTTTTTTGTTGTTTGGGATTAAAACTTGGGAGTGTGTATTAAATTTATTTATTATCTTTTATCAAAAAATAATAAATTTTTAGATAATTATTGGTAGTTTAATAATTTTTGGTAGACATATCAGATCGAAACCACCTTGTTTATCTATTATTTCCAACATTGTTATAACTGACATTTTAGGAAAAAAATGATTTATTACTTTTTAAATTTTACTTTTTCACAGACATTCTCTACTTCATTTTGAAAGGTTTTCTGTTTAATCTGATGCTTTCTCTTTCACCATGAATCATCTCTTTGAATATTAAATCATTTATACATTATTAATAGTCCAAAGAATTTAATTAAAAATTTTACATTGTGACTATTGTGGTAAAAAATTTTGGGATAAGTAGGAATATGCAAAGAATTTAATCTATTATTTAATGAATAATGAATTTTAAAAAAAAATTCTGTGTCACAGATAATGCAATTAGCGGTTTTATTTTTATTTTGATAATTATTAAATTAATAGATAAAATTAAATATTATGGAAACTAATTTATCTAAAGTACACATATTTAGCATTAATAATTAGATAAGATTATCAATAAAAGAGATGTTTTTGGAAACCATGATTAAATCATTAAATCAGATATAATTTGATTAAATCAGTATTTTCATTCATTTTAAGATAACAAATGTATCAAATGATGTCTATAATAATATCGTTGACTACACAAAAGTTCTGTTAAATTCTGTAAATATAATTATATACACGGAGTTTCATTGGGAAACAGGTATACACTATAGAGGTTGCTGAGGTGGTTCCAAGTATACCACATTTAATGAGTCTTGCAGTTTATAACAGAGATAGAAGATGTTTTGACAAGTTTGCCAATATTTGACTTTTGGTCATAACTTATGATCCTCTCCATATTTTAGATACTTGATATACATGTTTTCCTTCTACTTTCCAAAGGACTAACATACTAAGTAGAAGAAAAAGCCAGGTTCAGATTCGCAAAAAATTAATAGCTGTATCCTCAAAATAACACCCTATATTTCAGAATTTACAAAATCCGTTTACATATTTGAAAAAAGCACAAAAAACTGAATTAAACAGTATATTTTTTATTATTTCATGCACAATTTTACTACTCAAATTTTGCACTTAAATTGAAATTGACCAATTGATTAATACGATTTTTTTAAATAACATGAAAATTATTTAATGCTAATTCATTGTAAACTTGTTAAATAATTATTATTATTCTTGTGCCAGAAATAGGTCTAAAATAGAAAATAAACCATTTCATAATGAAACACCCTGTATTATTTCGTTTGATATTTCTGAAATTATAAGAGATATTTGAATTCTGTAAACGTTATTTTGTTATACTAACGAATGACTAGCTGGCATACACTATAAAGATACGTTTTTTGACCCTAGAAACGTTGAGATTGGGTTCTTTTGACATATAATTAAATTTTTGGTTGTTCTATTTTACTAGTAGGACTTTATGGATTCATATTTGTAATATAAAAAATCAAGTCAGTATGTCTATTATTTTTTTTGTAAAATTTTTCTATACATTATAATACCACATGAATACAAAAATACAAAGCTCTAAAAATTTCTCTTCACACCATTACGCCAGTCCCAACATAAATATTTCTAATTATTCAAAGAGAATAGAATAATTCTCCGTGAAGAGTATTATTAATATAATGTATTAATAAAAACAAAACAAAACGTTCATTAGATGTGCTTTACCGAAAATAGATGCCCTACAGTATGAGTTGTAAATGAAACGCTACAAAATATTTACAAATGGTGTTGCAATAATTTATTAAAAATAATTAAAAATAAAACAAAATGTATGCTGGAAAGTAATTACCATATCTATAAGCAGTTTGTTGATAAATGGTACAACATCACAATTGGACGAAGTTCTATACAATTAGTAGAAAAATTCAAATACTTAGGGGTAATAATTGAGAAATAGATGAAATTCACATACCACGCCAACACTGTTATTAAAAACTGTTGCGTCTAAACAAAATTTCCTATTTAGAACTTTATATGACCTCTCACAGTGGACTAAATGTATTATATTATATAACACTATCATCCTACATCACTTCAATTACTGTTCTACTGTTTTTGAGTTTTTAATATTAATCTAGAAAATAAATATTAGATTTTGAAAATTTTGATCAATTTTTTGCAAAATTTATGGAAATTAATAAGCTTTTTAATTATTTTTTTAGTTGGACAAGACTCAAAACTAGTGTCTTCAGAATTAATAATAGGTTTTTTACTATCTGCTCAACAAGAAACCACATGTGAGAAAAGACAAGACATAAACTTAGATATTTATACTATGAACAATTATCAAATACCCATATGGGTATCATCATATGATAGAACTGAACAAGTACTTGCTAAAGCATTTAAATATATTAATTTACCTTTAGAATATCTGCAGTACTTCTCTTTATATCTTGTAAAAAAAGATAATAGCGGCGAGATTATTATTTTAAGAAAGTTATTGGACTTTGAATCACCTTATATGTCACATAAATCATTGAAAGACGCCAATAAAATTGTTCTCAGGAAAAGGTAAGTGTTTTTTAATAAAAAAATAAAATTAATTTAGTACTTTATTCATATAATATTAAATTAATGTTTTATTTAAATTAAGAGTGTAGGTTCATTCAACATTCTATGTTTTATTCAAGTGTTACATGAAAATTATATTTCAGTTAAAATATAAAAAACCGGTTGACTCAATTCTACTGATTATAAAATGCTGTAAACCCTAAATTTTTTTAAAATTAAATATAATTGTTAATGTTTTTAATAACTAATCATTTAATAAAACTCAAAAAATGGTCGACCAAAATTTCAATGATACTTATTATCATCAGTTTACAAGACGTTTACATGTTCATTTAATATATGATTATTTAAAAAAAATGTAATTGGGTAATTGTTTTTTAGTTATTGGGATTCTGGATATGATTTTGAATTAATGAATGACCCAATTTCCCTAAATTTGCTGTATGTCCAAACTGTAACCGAAATTGAAAAAGGGTGGATATTGGCTAGCAGGGACATGAAATCCAAACTTACCAGTCTACAAGTAAGCTTGGCGAAAAAAGAGTACATAGAATTAGCACAGAAATTAAAATATTACGGATTTATACAATTTATGCCATGTTACTGTGATTATCCCAAGACACAAACTAAAGTTATTATTGCCATTGGGGACCAAGAATTAAGTATGAGAATAATTGGTAGCGGCCAAATGGTTAAGGAAGGTAGCTTTAAAGTTACTAGAATGAGGTGTTGGAGAATCACAGCTACACATGTAAGTTATTTTGTTTTTAAAATTTTTTAAACAATAAGAGATGGAGAGAAATATACTTTATTGACACTAATGCATTAAAAGACCATCAATCGAAGTCTTTCAGCAAATTTTAAAACAAATAATTACCGAAAATAGCACATTGAACTAATTTAAAAAAGAAATATTCACTTTTAGAATAAACAAGAAATGGCAGCCAATAGTAGGTCAAGTCCTAATTCTAGTTTAGAATTATCTTTTGAGTATCTCATGTCGAAAGACAAACTACAGTGGATAACCATATCAAGTGAACAAGCAATATTGATGTCAGTTTGTTTGCAATCCCTTGTTGATGAATTATTAATGAAAAAGAGTGGTATTAAAAGGAAAACATTGAGTATCAAAGGAAGTTGGTCCTATATGAAAAGAGATGGTTCCAGTCACCGAATATCCATAGATAATGTAAATTTAAATAAAGAGGTAAGTTTTTCTTCAGAATATTAATATAAAATAATACAGATCTCCAATTTTACACTGACAGGGCTGCCAAATGGGCCTCCCAAAGCACTTGTTTCATTTTAAAACAGTCCGCAAATCGAATCCTATAGATATTTTAAAAACATATTAATATATTGCCACACTCTTAATATTGAATTAAATTCCAATCTATTTATTGTTTTGTCAGTGTTGTTTTTGTCTAATACAATCTTACGCTATCAGTGCAGCAGGATAATTTCCTGAATTGAAGAATAGAAGTAATATATGTGAATGTAGAAAAAATTTGGTTTTCATGAAAATTACATATTTAAGTTCATCGAAACTTATCTCCGTTTTTGGCATTGATGAAAAATGTATTAGATACCAACAAAAACTGTTCTGCAACTTCAAATATTTATTTTAGAAATATATCGTCATTGTAAAAACGCGCAACTCCAAAATTTTGGAGTTACTAGAAAGCTAAAAGTCATTTCTGAATTCCTTAAAGAACTCCACTTATTTAAAGTGTCTCTTTTTACGAGATCATTTTCAAGAAAATTAATTTTTGACAATATAAAATGTGACTTTAAAACCCTAGTAAACAGGCATATATAGGGTGTTTCATTAATAATTGTCCATTTTGTAACTGGAGAATCCTAAAACCAAAAATATGATTGTTTAGCCTAAAACATATTGATCAATTATTCCTTCTAACTGATATTTATTTAAAAATGTCTATGTACCATAACTTTGATATAAGTATATATTTTTTTACTAAACTTCTCATACTAAATAGAATAAGCAATTTGAAGGTCTTTCAAGTCCTCATTCTAAAGTCCATAATTTTATTTGGCATATTTTATCATGCTTCCCTTGTTGGCAGCCATGTATACACATATATACAATTTCGCAAAAAAAACCAATACTGTTATTATTTAAATCTAGTATTTATTTATACAGGTAGATGGTGTTCAGGAACCTAAATATCAGGAGTCGTTTTCGATAAAAAAGTTGCAGGAAAAGTTTTCTAGTGTATCTTTTAAAAATGGGCGTGAATTCATAGAGAATCACGCATTCGAATGTATAGGTGATGACGATTTATAATTAACTAGGATTTTTAAGGAATTTGTCCAACCTTATACTTCCATTTAATACATCAGATAATAATTTGGCACTTTTGAGGTCAATCCTCGCTCTGTCCATAAAATGTGCCAATTTCTAAAGCAGAAGTAAGATATTTTTAAATTGGTGGTTTATTATATAATTGTATTTTATATACTGCCTTCTTGTATACAAAACTGATATGATCCCCGCCAAAATTCCACTAATTATCACTTAATTTTTTTATTTAGTACCTGATAAAAATCATTGTATATGAAAAATATGACAAAAATAATTTAATTTTTAACTTCTAGACAATGTAAACATTTTATACTTTATACAACGTGGATATATACACACAACTATACTTGTATACATATTTTTGTGTATATATATGCACTTATACATGTGAATAAAAACATAACACAATTTTTGTTGCTGATTTATATTTTTAACTGCTTCCTGTCATATTTTTGCCTAGTTTATTCCTAACTCCATCATTTTCCAATGCTCGTGTTCCAATATACCCAAGATTTTTTAATTGAAATTTCTCACCTGATAATTTTTTTTCAACAGTAATTATTTATTGTGAAACAATACCTGATAAATTCAGGGTATTTAAAGTAGTTAAAAACGTTATTAAATATGAATTGTCATTTTGTATTAATTGTTGTATCTGTCTTAACAAAAATAATATGGGATTTTACTTAGTTAAAACTTTGAAACCTACCAAGGCTTTTTGTTAATGTTTTTGAATGTTTATTATATTGAATTATTTAGTATAAAAAATATGAGTGATGGGCAGATAATTTTGTGAACTTATATTTAAAAAAAATTGTGAAGTTTTATGTTTTTCTATATCAAGCCCGGTTTTCGAAGAAAAATTTTGGCTGGGGGATTTTTAGGGTCACTGATAAAAACATTTAAAATGTAATCCAGTTTTTGTGAATTATGCAGTTTTTATAGAAATTATATTGAAATCATTAAAAGTGTTTTTATGAATACAAATTCAGATTTTCTAAAAATTTTAAAAAAGTTTCTAAAATTAAATTTTATCATTTAAAAAAATTGAAAAAGCCAAAAAAATTACCAAAACTTAAAAATTATAATAACATGTTTTCTGAGATAATTAGGCCTAGTTATTTTTAATATTATAAATGAATCTATTAAATTTGAAAATAAAGACACAACTAACCAATTTTTTATTAGTCACAAACATATTTTTACAAACAAAATATATATAGGGTGATCAAAGTTTGCATATTTTTGATAACCTATGTATACATTTGCTACTAAGTACTTGAAAAATTAAGATAGGGACATGTAAGCCGGTTTTTCCGACTTTATGTCGGTTGGCCGAAGCAATCACTTATATTTAAAAAAATGAGATTTTCAGTTATCTGTAACTTCAAAACTGTAATTTCTGGAATGGGAAACATTCTTAAATGAACAAATTGATAATAATAATTGTGAAATAAATGGTACATGTAATAGTTAAAAAAATAGCATGGTTATATAGGATACAATAAAAATGTGAAAACATATCTAGAAGACAAAATAGAGTGAACTGGCAACGGCAAATATGAAAAACCAAGGCTACGAATTTATGATTTTGAAGAAATTGGGATGCAACAGAAATTTATGCTGTTTTAGATAAATCTGAATCCGCTTTTTGATACATGTTGTATTCTAGCTTTCCAACTAGAAGTCTAACGTTTTATGACATTGACAATTTTATTTTTTTAAAAGTCTAAAGATGATTATGAAACTTCAAATAAATTATGATACTTACGTTATGGAATCTTCAGGTTATCTTGAATTAAAACAACTCGTTTCTATGCTTGCGAATTTACTAGTTCAGTAAACAGTAAGTATAAGTACATATAAATATATTACATATAAAATAAATTCTACTACAGGTAGTGAAAATTGCATTCCATACAGAGTTAATATTGTCAGTTATTTTCATTAAAATCACAGAGAGAGAGAGAGAGAAGTATACAGTGCCAAAGATAGGAAATGGGGAAAAGTGTATATGGATTTCTGATATGATATGTGAGGGTTTACATATTGGAGGTGAACAGAACCGGTGCAACCAAAGTAACTAAAATTATTTATCGTTTCGATATGTTTTTTTTATTATTTTAGTGTTTTTAGATAATTTGGTATTTTCCGTATAGGGAAGTGTAAGTTAAAATACATGTTCTGTGATATACTAATTCTCATTTACACCAGCCAATATCGGGCCCTTACAATTTGGCTGCTATAAATGCAACCTAAAAAAATACCTACATTATTAATATTATTGTCTTACAGGCCAGCACTGGGATTCAACGTTTACTTTTAGCAATACATGAAGAAATATAAAATAAAACTAAATTTCATTTACTCGTTTATTTAACATCAATATATTATTGGTTACATGAATTTAAAGTGACAAAGACTTGTGTAATATCATGCTATATAATTCATATCAGTACACCCAATCGCTTTAAAAAAATATTTTTCTCATAATATAATATCATCTCATCAGGTACCATTCTTTAAATCATTCCTAAGTCCACATATTCCTTATATTTTAAATAAAATACCCGTTCTTATGTTATGTTTTTAAAACCATTTCTGATATAATTTCACATTTTTTCCCATTCTATTATATATGTTAAAAGGGTAATTCTAAGATGAATATTCTATTTCTGTAATCCATTGATAATATACAAAACGATAATCGACACAATTTTAATATATTCTGTCTTTTATACAGCAATAATTTCACAAATGAAAAACATCGTCAAAGATACAAAAATGTTCTCCCAGTATGATATTTTGTAAAGGAAACGTTCAAGGAATCGAAATTTGTAGTCATCCATGTGCTTGTGCAACAAATTATAGCAGTAGTAAAAAGTTAAATAAATGATCTTAAAAACCATTTCGCTTAATCCATATTTAATATCAATGGCTTACAGAAAATACGTTTATCGTAGATTTATCCAATGAGTTTTATGTTTCAATAAATATAAAATACACATTGTTGGGAAAAAGTTTATTCAAAAAGAAACTCTTCTTCCGTAAAAGAAATAAAAGTTGTATAAAATGACAAAAGGTATTTGCGAATATACGTGCGTGATAGCACCAGATTTTCTTTTTTTTTAATAGAACACCCTATATATTTTACGTTATTTAGATTATTCCAGCTCTTGTTGAAATCGGCTCATCTAGAATAATCCAAACGTTTTAAATTATATAGGGTGTTTTGTATTAAAAAAGTAATTTGATTTGCCACACAAGCATGTCATTACAGAGAAATGCTTTGTTATTTCATACAACTTGTATATAAAGTCATCATGAAGAAAATATTTAATTTCATCTACAAAAAAAGTTTAGAAATATTCCAAATAGTGTCTGTCCATCTGAAATACTTAAAAAAGTAACTGGGTGAAGGAAGTTGTGAATTGTTAAAAACATTTATATTTCATTTCATAATGGACATATTCTCATTTTTTATATATTTTAGAACAAAACCTATATTTCATATCTACTAGTCTTACAGCACAATCAGTTCTACCTATATGGGTTCCTCATTGTATATTTAATAATGTATATAATCTTTTTGTATAGATGATTCTTATTTCTACATGTATTAATCTTCCCAAGCGCTGGTAAATTTAATAATAAGGTTAAAATTTAGAAGTTCTTAGAGCAAAATCTCTTTATTGTCAGAACATCACATCTATACTCTACCGAATCCAAATATTTAATCGAGAAGAAATAAGTATTTTATATTTAAAATAATAAATTTTAATTCAATATAATAAAAATATTTCCATAGTCATTAGTAAATATCTGGCTTAATAATAGTTGTATAGTTTTTGTTTCTTGCAGTATAATAAAGAAACTGATTAAAAAAAAATCTAACTTCTAAATCTTTCGAAGGTGCCGTTTTTGGATGATTAGGAAGACTTGGTTTACAAATAAGCGTTATTCTACGTAACGTTATATAATTTTACTTTTCTAGCCTTAGTTAGTATGTATACATGTTTTATATAAAATTAAATATGTTTGATATGAGTATATTTTACATAAATATCTCTCTCTAGGATCACAAATTATTTTAGTACAATATAGCAACGGCAAAGACATAACAATTGAACATATTTTTCTGATACCAAATACTGGGTATAAATTTCCCATTCACAATTTTCACAAAATTACTGATTGTTTAATCAACCACAATACATTTAATTTTTAAGAACGCTAACATAACTTATATAAACTAAAACAGGAAATGCTACTACCATAATTATATTTATTATTCACAGCAGGGACAAAATGTATAACAAATTTATATACAACGGGTGATTCAAGAACGACACACGGAGTTTTATGGCGAAATGGCATATACCCGTTAACTTCTATTATGGTGGTATTATGTAAGTCAATAAGGACTACATTTTAAAAATATTTTTAAATGTACAGGGTGCTCCAAAAAAGAGTACCGTATCAAAGTTATGTTTTTTTAAATGGAACACCCCGTATATAATTACATTATTGAATTGTACATAAAAAATAAGCTATACTTTCATAAATGTTCCCAAAGGAACAATTTTTAAAAGTATCCAAAGTGGATATTTACTTGTACAAATGGTATAGGAAAACCTAAATTTCGTTTCAGAAGTAAGTACCTAAATCAGTTCAAAATTTAAGTATCGAACAACCTTATAAAAGTTGAAAGGTAATTAAATTAGCCGAATATTATATTGAGAATGTTCTACTAATTGAACTAAAAATTATAAACATCTTATAAAAAGATGTTTATTGGTGAATCAATAAATAGACTAAGGAAACGGTCATTTATTTAAATCTAAGAGTAAATTTGTTGTAAATGGTTTTATCGGCAGATATTTAATTTTTTCTAAAACCTTACATTTTCAGTAAAATGGACATAACTTAGAACATTGTCTTATTTATGTACAATTCGAACATGTAATTATATACGAAGTGTGCCATTTAAAAAAACAACTTTAATATGGCACTTTTTTGAAGCACCCTGTATATTGCAAAATATTTTTAAAATGTAGTACTTATTGACTTACATAATACCACCACAATAGAAGTTAACAAATATATGCCATTTCGCCATAAAACTCGGTGGCGCTGGTCGTGTATCACCCTGTATATTATGTTGATTTTGTGTGAATATTATTAAATAAAAATTTCAGCAAATGTCTAGCCAATTATTTTTTAAAATATGAACTTCAAATTTTGGTAGTATAAAAATAATTTGGTATAATTTACAGTATACTTATGTATCGAGAAATTTTACAAAAAAATATTTATTAATATTATCAACCAATAAAAGAAGCCTCCGATAAAGTATATAATTAATACCGTTTTATTTTTTATGACATTCACGTTTTCGCAGTATACATATAGAACTTCCAGAATTCTTAAAAACTAGATTTTTACTTAATTTTACACAAATTTTAGATAATATTGTCTCCACTTTTCTTTAAAATATATTTAATGCAATCTTACTAAAATCATTAACCCCAGCTTAAAGTTGCTTTATTCATTATAGGGACAAATTTAAGTAGTTAACAATATATTTCAAATCAATTAGTAGGTAAGTAATGTACAGATATATCAGTGGTTTTTTTTTATTAAATTTCATTCATTGATTTTATGCAAATACTTAATTGTAAAGTTGCAGCATATCTCAATAATATTGGTAATAATAGTATATAGTAAAATAATGAATAAATATAATTTCCAGGAGTAAACATTTCGGGAAATAGATTTATTAATGATGATTACTCTACGACCATCTAGTGGGCAGTATAGTAATCTGCGAAAGAGAGAGAGTAGAGAAGATTAATTTCTTCCAATATATTTATAGTTTAAATTGCACTAATGACTTCAGTCTGTTGTATATCCCTATATATGTATATCATTAAACGTGGTCCTAAAAATATGATTTGCTAAATATTGTCCGTTTTTTACCTGTGTATTTGAACTGATGACATTCTAGTTGAGTATTGATGTTAAATACTGATATGTTATTGTCATTTTATGAGGGATGCTCATTTTTAAGCACGTATAACTTTTTGTTAGTCTAATAATTTTTTTTTCGTTCTATTAACTGACCTATCTAATTGACCAGAACTAGACGAATTATTGAAACATTTGGATCACAATTGAACTATGGGCGATAATTTGTAAATACTAGTTTTTCTTTTTATTTTGGGAAAAGCATTGTACAATTGAATATTAGTTTAGTTTAATTTCTATTAAAAAATATTGTCTAATAATTGTTATTTCTGCTTACACTTGCGAAAAAATGACTTGACGTGTTTCGAAGGCGCATATTTCCAGTAAGGAGACTGAATTAAATAAGAGTTAAAGGAGCCTTCTAGATTTAGCACATTAAAGAAAAGTTAGGAAACTATTGTTTTTAATTTATTTGAGATCGGGACAATGTGTGTCACGATTTGTAAAGGGCGGCCGCAATGCTAGGAGTCCAGAATTTCAGGATCCGAATACGTTTACAGCGGTTTCTACGAGAGGAGAGGGTAATAGGAATAATTATACCCTAGGAAGGGATTATTTTTATTGTTTTAGTGAGAGTTTTTTCTATTTTTATAATCGTTACTTTTTTTTACGAGACACAGACAGACGTTGTAGAAGAATGTTAGTTATTGCCCGTAGAGTACTTACCAAAAAAAGGGGAATAAAAAAGTGTTGCTTACATCATATATTTGAATTGGGATTTGGGAATGCGAAAATGAGTTAGAAAAGACAAAAAATCGATGTACCTAAGTAAACCCTTATTGTCATTAAATACTTTTAGTAAGAATTGGTCAGTTTTTAATCATAATATGTGAGCAGATATTAGACATTTACAAAAAGTTCAGAATGTGCTTAATAATATTTTTTTATATTAGATATGGATCCAGCCTTTTAAAAAGTAGATATGCTTATATGTAAAAATTTTAAATTGAGCTTATCATATAAACGAAAAAAATGATAGCTTGGGCCTACATATTAGAAGTATTGTAACATTAAACATTTAATATGTTTTAGAATTGTTATATTTACAAATGAAACCTATAAAAATTTCCTCTCCTTAAGTTGTACTTTCAAATGTTCCTAGGTTATTATTTTTAAAATTCAAGGGAGGAAAGTGGTGGATTTTTTTGGTTAGTTTATAGATTTTGTCTGTCATATTACATCTATTTCAACTTTACCCAGTCAATAGACATACAGGGTAAATCAACAAAGCGATACTAATTCGGAATCTATTTGTTGTATTTTAGGACAATTTAGTTGTTAATTAAATTGATTGATCCTATACAAAACAATACTTTTTCCTACGATCACTATCCAAAGTAGGCTTTTGCACACTAAAATCTAACCGCAAAGTTGATGTTTTCCGTGATCTGTCATAATTTGACATTATTGTCGCTCTAGCGCGTACTTTTCCGCTCGCCTGTTTTTATTTACAATAAACTAAACAAAGGTAGTAAATAATAGGTATATTAAAACAAAATGTAGAGCAGTCTGAATATTTTAGTTGAAATATTAATATTTAAAGATATTTCGAACGAAATAAACTTTATTTTATAAAATTTATCTAGTATAAATATAACAGTCAGAAGGTACACCTAGATACACCTAGGTACACCGATATGCAATAGTGATTGCAAATTTAAGTGCCTACTTACTATTTTGTGCAAATAGTAGACTATGAAATTAATGAAACGTCAATATTGCATTTTTAGTTTATGAAAAAGCTATTTGAAAAATGGAGAGTGAGAGTGAATGTGAATTTTCAAGTACACCTCCAGATGTAGAAGATTTTGCTAAAAATATTTCTCTGAATCTTCTGCCGACTAAATCCAGAGATAAATATGAAAAACAATACAAAATTTTTTCATGTTTTTTTTTTTAAATTATTTGTCTAAAAATAATGTGATCGTAGAAAAAATCTTGTGTGCAATTCGAGCAGAAAGTGCTTTGCCGCTTTCGGCAGATTGCCCGCGCTCCGCTACGCGTCGCGCGGACAACTCTCTGCCTCAAGCGGCAAAGTATCACTTTCCGCTCTTAATACACAAATAGCTATTTTTGGTTAATATGCCTGTATTGCTCTTAATGCTAATTGACTTGTTAAAGTTAAATCAACTTTTTTTCTAATTAAAATAGTTTTTTAAATTACTATCTAAGGTAATTGTCTGATCAGCAGAAAGTATATTGATACAAATACACATAGTGTTTTCGCATATCTTAAGTCTACAATTGCCAAAGGACCATGCACTTTACTTATGGCGGTTCGATTCCGGGCCGATTTTTTTTTAAATGTGCTTCATATATATCTTGAGTCATATAGATCATTTTTGCTCATTGCACCATGACTCTAAAAATTCAAGGTGGTCCAAAAAATGACTTTCAATACATTGACTATCCTTTACACTCTTATTTAAATTAGTAATTTTCTATTCATAAATACTTATTATTATTATGGAATATAATAAACAATGCGTTAAAATTGAATTTCGTGAAAACAAACATACAAGTCGTCTTAAAAAAGAAGTTTTATGTTTATTTTATTTTAATCGATTTTATTTAAACTTGCTTTCTTTAGCCGATACTTAAAGAGTCATTTTTTGATAAGAATTGTATCTTAATATTTATACAAAGTTTAAAAAAAAACTACACAAACAAATAATTATAGAATTGACTCTAAGAAATGTAGTGTTGAAATATTAGGTACAAGAAAAAGAATGCGCAGAACCAAAGACAAAATAGCATTAGGGTCTAACTTTAGTATTAATATTCGGATTTTGATGGGACAAACAGTATTATGTATAGAACACTTCATACATGTGTAAAGTTTAGGTCATGAGTCATGGGTCATGTGTATAATAGGTCAGGGGTCATGGGTGTTGTGTATTATGGGTCAATTTATGCTAGTTTAGGTTTTTGAAATCAGGACGAATTTGAAACGTAAAAAAATACAGGGTGTTTCAATTAAAAATAACATGAATTGGATAAGTCACAGATTTATCAGATACCCTGTATGCTGGTAGTTATTTTTGGAAGATATTTTTCATTGCTCTTTTGCCTATCTCAAATAGAGAAGCAGCCATCATCCATCCATCCATCGATGATACTGTCCCGTCGCGCCGTTACTACCTGTTAATGTATCGAATGTCAATTTTTTCAGCCACCCTGTATTTTTAGAGTCACGGGGTGCAATGAACAAAAATAACGTAAATGACTCAAGAAGTATGTGTACCAAATTTAAAAAAAATCGGCTCGGGACCCAACCGCCAAAAGAAAAGTGCCTGGTCCTGTAACTCAGATGCAATTTGAAATGACAAATTGTTATCAAACAAAGTTTTAAATTTTTTTAATGAAATTAATAAAATATCGGCATCAATAGTTGCAGGTTTACCAAGTTGTTATATTTTGTTATTAATTTTTTCAAACCACACATATTTAAAATAGTCGGTAAACACTATGATGTCAGGGCATCTTTTATTTAATATATACTTAAAAATACATAATTTAACCACAATATTATTAAGTCACAGTTTTAAAACTAATATGGTGGTTATTTATACAAAGTGATCCATGATAGTTTTCTACAAACATTTTTATTGTTTAATACTGTGAAAATGTGCGCTGTAATTGCGCAAGAATTTATATTATAGGCTAAACAGATGCACTTGTGATAACAACATATTTTATCTATTACCAAAAGACAAACTAAGCCCAGCCTCCTAATTTCGTAAAGTAACCTATGCTCAAAATATTGTTTTTATCACAATACTACATCCATATATATTCCAGACTTAATAATTTTCTTTTTTCAGTCACATTTAATCGACATGAACCGATCTATATTCCATTTCAAACTCACAGTTACCAGAAATGCTAAACATATTTTAATCTCTTCTACACCTGTGGTTTAGTTTTAAAAAGGCTAATGTCAAAATATTTTTTCGCCACATTGGCATTAAAATTTTAAATATCTATTAATTTGCTTAATAAAAACTTAGTTTAATTATAATGAACTTTAATTCAAAAAAGTGACATTAGTCCTTTTAGAATCAAGCCGCATATATATACTTTAATTATCAACTCATCTGCACATTAATTTTAAGCTATTTTTTTCTGTTTTACTCGATGCTAAAGATAATCACTTTATTTTTATCGCTAGTTAAAATAAAAATATTTAGCGAATCTACCATTTATTGTCAACGCACAATGTTCAACTTTGGCATCGAGGCGTTTGAAATCTGTATTATTTCTGGCGTAAATAATGTATTTCCTGTTTAAAAGGAAACCTATCAATTGATCAGTCCACATGAAAACAATACACTAAGTATGGACTAATAAACTTTTTTCTTTAAAAACTTTCTCACTGACAAAGATCGACTGACTTCCGATAGCCAGCTAACTACAATTAATATTTTCTTTTTGACTTTGTTGTGATATGATACGGATATTTTTTCTCTAGTAAGCAAGGAAAACATTAATGTCCAAATGGTACGGAGGCTTTGCTATAGCATGTGTATAGGGTGGTTTAACAACATCAATCTAAACTAACATTTTTGTTTTTTTTTTTAAATCGCCTAAGGTAGATAACCACTGTAACCATCCTGAAAACAAAAAAATATCAATTAATATAACTATGTACGTTATCTTATACAGATCTTATACAGTGTTCCTAAATATCATGTACATACGGAAGTGGGTAATTCTTTGGCATATTTTATGACTCAAAATACATATAAACATAGGTCCGCAAACGCTTCGTTGCCGATCTACAGGATGTTGAAATTTCAAGATTTGTTTTTGTTTTTCTTTATTGTTTCTGCAGTTTTTGAAATATTTAACTTAACGCTGTAGGGATTATATAATTGGGCATCCCAAGTTGTGAGAATTTAAGGATGATATTTTTTAACGGTCATGTCCCCAAAATAAATTTTCTGTTTTGTTTGGAAACTTTTTGGTCTTTTGTAGTTTTTTTTTTGTATCTTCAACCGTTAACGAGGAAAAGATAGAAAAAGTACGCAAATTTTTTATCAGCATGTATACATTTTTTTCTTATGCCACCAAGTAGAACTAAGAAAGTTAAGATAGGGACATGTAAGCAGTTTTATTGAAATCAGATCCTCAGGGCGAATCTAAAAATGTTAAAAAATATAGGATTGTAGAGAACTACAATGGCCGAATCTGTACTTATGTTGTAGGGGTTTAGGAAAGTTTCTACACGTAAAAAGCGGATTTTGTACATATTAAATAAACACACAATAACCGTTATCCTCAATAATATGGTTTTGTCATTTATGCTGTGTTCGAGTCGACAAGATTTTTCTCCTACTAGGCGCTAATTTTTCATTATTTACTAGTTGGAGAGAAAAATTGAAATAACATAAGGAAATGTCAATGTTAATTTTATTATTTACTCACTGACATACATATTCCCATGGACGTGCCCAAGCCGTATTTCGTTGTAATATTTTTTTGCTGAAAAGAATGAGGAAGATGGCCTATAGTTTCGGCCTAGTCTATCTCTATCATGCTAAATATACGATACTGTTTTGAGAAAGATAGAGATTGACCGAAATATAGTTTCATCTCTTTCTCTCGAAATAACACAATTCTCACTGCTGGTCATGTCCATGAGTATATGTCAATGTATCAACTAATTTTTTATTATATATCTACTAGTAGAAGCGAAAAATGAAAAGACAAAAAAATGTTAAATCGTTGTGAAAATGATTAAATGCTCTAGTAATGGAAAAAATATTATATAAACCACGGTAGAGGAGATTTTTATCAGCCTCGTATTTCGGGATAATAATAAAGCTCGACTGAGAATCTTCTCTACCTTGGTGTATAATATACTATTATATTTTTGTTACTTACAGTAAATGAAGTGTCGAAAATCGCGGGTCGGTGCATTCGAGGTCTGCCTGCACTACGAGTATATGCATAATCAGGGACCATTTTGTAGGTGATAGGCCTTGCAGCTGGATCAGGAAATGACAGAAGTCCTGGCCTGGGGGTATTTTCTTCGATATTTCCATAATCCGGTTCATCAGACATATATGCGTATTCATCAGTCACATAACTGTAAGAAAAGTATGACTATGTATTAAAAATATATTTACGATCTTAGAGAAATTAAAATAGGTATGGTAGAAAACATACTTGTTCCTCTTTTATACTAAAGAAGTTGGCATCTTTAGGAGATATTTCTTCTTTTTTAAGATCGGTTTTGCAAGTATCATAAAACTAAACTGAGTTTAACTCTATCGTTGACATAGTTTGCCCATTAAAATAAGTATTAAATTATTATATTATTTAGAATTACGAATGGCGGATACAAAATCAGAGTCAGTTGTTAAATCATTTTCCTTAATTTCTTCTTAGACAAGTTTGTGATTATCAGTAATTTCTGAAAATAGTCTTTTTCTACGTTAAATTAATTAGGTCCACTTCTAAAGGTTACATTATTATTAGTTTCGTTTCTCATTAATTTGAGCACTCTGGTGGAATACTTTGGTTCAATGTTAAATGTTAGCAGTGCCCACAACAATAATGTATAGATATTCCTTTTAGAATTCTTTAGTGACAATTTCCATAAATGAAAGGAAACGTTGTTGACGTCTTATTTTTTAATTTTGGTTTTAAAATTTTCAGGCACCTAAATTCACTATCCTATATAATTTTGATTGCGTTCTCTTCATATCCACATTCGAATTTTCTTTTTCTTGTTTGTTGTAAAATAGTGAATTGAATTGTTTTCGATCTTCCTCTATATTTAAATTTACCTGAATGCCACAATTTATTTTATTAAATGAGCTTTTTTTCTGATAGGAAATCTTTATTTTAATAGCACTTGTGTCTGTGTGTTCTGGCAATGGAACATAATATATTTGCTGAAGTAACACGTAAGTATTATGTGTTATTAAACTTGGTATTAGTTTTATTTTACCTGTTATAACACGTAAAACTTGTTTGTATTAATTATTTATCATAAATTTAAAATGCCGTTTAAAATTAATTCAATAGTTAATTTTTTAAATTAAAATAATGATTTAATTTTTATAATTTCAATTTATTCATATTTGTTCACAGGGTCATTAGCAATTGTTTAATTTCGCGAAAGCGTTGATTTCTCGTATTTTATAAATTCAAAATCCCTATACTCTTAAATATGCCATTTCGTCTTTATGCTATCTTTTTTTGTTTTCAAGATATTCACACTAATTTTCGTTTTTTGTATGAACGTTATATTCGATTTTTTTGGGTTATATGGCATTTTTAATTCTAATTCCAATACTTTTTCAAATCGTACCAGTTTGTTCAAGTTGCAATTTTATGATATTTTGATAAATGTGTACTTTTAATTTCACAGCCCATTTCATCAATTTTATACAAGTCACATCTAATATTACTCAAAATCGACAATGTTATTATCATTAGAATCAGAATTGAAAAAAAGAAACTTAAATTTACAAAAATATATCTCATATTAAATTCATTGTTAACTCAGCATAAAAGCGCAATAAATTATCAGCGAACCTACAAAACTAACAATACGTCTTTATAGCGGTTAAAAGAAATCTCAGCAAATTTTAAAACCAACTAAATGCCGAAGTGCGCTTGTTAATTTAGCTTTCTTACATTTTTTAAATTAATAATTGGAAGTTAGATTTGCATATTTTCCAACGTTATGAAATTCACAAAGAACTCTTGAAAATGCTGGCAATTTTATCTTCAAATGATTTTCCGTGGTTTATTAATGAATTGTTCTTCAGTTTTTCAAGAAGTTCTAAGAGTTTTTCATTAAAAGAAATCATTATTTGTTTTGCCGGAATTCGTTATTATGGCGAAAGAACGAATCCATTTTAAGGAATTTGGGGTTCTTGAAATACATTTTAATAATTGAAATTGATTTTGACAAGAATTATTTTATTTTTTCTCATATATACTTTTCAAAAATAAACAACCTTTTATTTCTGAGCTTAAATAAAATCAATATAAGATGTAATTATATTTTACTAACGCATATTTATTTTAACACTTTTAGACATATTTTTGGACCGCGCTCCCTTAATATTAAAGATAGGAAGCTATGGTTTTCACCAATTCATCATATGTATGTCTTCAGATCGCGTCTGTGGCATTCTTTTAAAATTATTTTTAGTAAAAGTGATATGAATATCAACATTTTTCTCTAGATAAATTTCAAAAAAGTAGCACAGAGGCGATTATTTAATAAATATTTTAAATAATCTGAAAAAAAACGCATATTTTTATTTGCTATTTGGCGAGATTTCGTCCAAAAATTAATAATTATGTTTTGTGACGCTCTACCCTGTTCTGCGCAGGATTACTTAACATTAATTGAAAAATTATAAAAAACAATTTTTATATTCAGTTTATTAGAGTACAAGGACATTTTCCTTGGATAATTTTCTAAACGGCAACCACGCAAATCAGGTGGTGTGCGGGCCTCTTAAAAAAGTACTTACGGTTGGATCTTTGTTTTTCCTTTGGTAGCCAAATCTTTAAGCGCTGCTGCCCTGGCCGCCGCTTCCTCTGCTGCCCTTTGTTGTTCTAATTCGCGAGCGCGTTCCGTCTTAATTAATTCCTGAAAACAAAAGTGACGTTTAATTAAAATGTAAGATCTTTAATTGAAGTAATATTTCGTCAAAACTAAGCCCTGGCAAGACCTTATCGCTGCAAAAAATCTTAGCTCCTCTAGTTCTAATTAGACAAGATAAATTATTCGCAAAATATCTGCAGAAATAACACCTAAATCAACTAGCTATATTCTCCTCGTTTAGGCTGAAGTCCATTTTTTCAATAATTCACATCAAAGTGATTCCTCTAATTGGTAAATAAAATGCCGCCTATGGAGAACGGATTATTTACATTTTATTTCAATTCAAACTTTTGAAGCGTGTTTTTTATAGGGTGAATTATATATTGACATGACTATAAAACTGCCACATTAGTAAATATATACAGGGTGTTTCAGAATTCGACGTTCAAACGTTTACGGTAGACGCCTCTCAAAAAATAAACAATTTCAGAAATCAATATTCAATAATCATTAGTTAATAAATAAAGACATTTTATAAGCTGTAAAATTTTTAAAAACAAATAACTTTCAATGAAACTTTTGCACCTAAATGACGGTATATTTTTTTCAAAACACTTTTTCTACACCTGTTTTATAATACGCTAATTATATCATTATTTCTTAGCGAAGTTGACAATTATTTTGACAGATGTCAAAATATTTTAAACTGTTTAAAAGTTAATCTAAAAAAAGAAAAACCAATAATTAATATATTCTAAATAAGTTTAGGATACTTATTTTTTCTGTCCGATTTGAAGGAAAATTGAGGTAGATTTAAAGAAAAGTAACTGGAATTTAGGGGTGCCATCTGTTTCTTTCATTCAAAAGTTATAAACGGTTTAACATAAAAAAATATGTAAAACTTGCGCTGTCGCCATTTTTGGAAAAACTAATAGAGGTAGAGAAGAACTGATTATTTTTTTGGAATATACGTCCCTTAAAGTATCCCTCAACCGATTTTCTCCGGAATCTGAGTGATGAGAATTTTTGAAAATTTTTAAAGTCTAGCCTTCCCATTTTTTGGGCGACATTATTTTTTCTGTCCGATTTGAATGAGCATTACATAATATACTATTTTGTTCAGCAAGCCAGAAAGTTAGTCCGTACCATAAGTTAAAAACTAAACTTAATAAACGAATCCGGTTTTTTGTATTTAGTTTGTATCAGTTCAAGGAAGAACTGATTAGATTTTAGGATATAGTTGTTTAATTAAGCAACGAGTTTGATATTATTTTTGATAGAGTAGGATAAATAGGTATAACCATAATATATTTTTTTTATTAAATTTAATAAAGGTTGGTTATGGCCTAATACGTAAGAGGACTGACTTGCATATAAAAGGTCCGAGGTTTAAACCCACATACGGTAAGAAATAATTTTATTTTTTTTTCTTACGAAATAAAATCCAAGTTTTTATTAATAAGTAATACGAATAATAAATAAATATATTATATTTATTTTTAGATACAAATTTCTTAGAACTTAGAACTATTAAAGTATTCTGTATAAACAGTAACACATGTCTTCATTAACATAAATTATTAAGTGCAAGCCATAGCAATAACTACATATTGACCTAATAAGAACAAAAACATATTTGGTAAAAAAAGTCAAATTGCGGATAGATTTACGGTCACCTGCAACTTAATAAAAAATATGTGATCCACTCAAACCAACTCAAGAATAGCATTTAAATAAAAATTATAAGCTTGACGGATATTTTCATTACCAGTGACACAAAATAAAATATAGTGCTTTTGTGATGAGAGCGTTACCGTAAAAGTTTAACTAAACCGCAATTCTCTCTGAAAATCAAATATCAAAGCAGATTCCTCGCTCGCAGTCCTCGAGCTCGTTTTTCAGGCGTACTCATCACGTGCTGCTTTTCAAATAACTTATACAAACTTTCTGCAACAACTCGTGGGCAAAACCCACGTACTTATAAAACCATTTCAGATTTGAATTGTGAATCAAATTGGCGAATTTTTCTTGTTTTCGGATGGACTCTTAAAAACTTCATTTTACAGGTAGGCGTAAGACTATTTGTAATAATTATTATATAAATATGTCAGACATGGAAAAAAATTTGGTCGGGCATCTAGTGGTAAATTGTATAAATATCAAATTTGAAGTGCAACTTTCATCACCCGGTATACATTTTGTTTAGACCTGATTTTAAAATTGTAAATACTATTAATAAACGGTTATCGAGCCCATTTACGCTCCCCACCCCCATATCTCGGGGTACATGCCAGACATGTGCGATAGCTTATTTTTTTCATGGGCCAAATTTTAAGAAATTCCTCGAATTGTTTTTGAGATCGCGTAGATAAACAAGCAAACAAACAAACCTGTATTAATATAGTAAGATGTAAATAAGCCAAGGTTTTAAAAAATGCATTACATTTACAACAATTTTTCGATATGATTCGTTTAAGTTGATCTTGAATTGTTAATTGAAAAGATTGAAAATATTCAGGGTGTTCCATTAAAAAAATATAACTTTGATGCAGATTGTCATTTTTGGGTCACCCTATACAATCAAAAATAACTTTAAATTGTATTCATCTAAAACATCTGTATTATGCCTACATTAAACAATTTTCATACAATTTTCCAAGACCGACGTATATGTGGTTAGTCACCATGTATACATATCTACTACTTATCTACTACTACTTATCTAGTAGTAGTAATAGTAAATAAAGTTTGGAGACTAGAAATTTATATTAGGACACACTACCCTGTTTATTCTTAACTATTTTTAAGGCAAATCCAACAGTGTCATATTTAGAGATTGAGTAACTACTGCCAGAAGTAAATAATGTATGGTACCTAATGTTTGTAAAATTCTAATGCAGTAATATTGTATGATTATTAATTTATAATAAATGTCTCATCCTACAGAACTACAAAATTCACTAGCAATGTTAAGTAACACTAACTGTCAAGATTTGTTAATATTTTTAAAAGTAGAGTTTAATTTTGTAGTCAAATAATGCCTTCTCTTTTGACATATGACGATGGGGTGCGATTTGTAAACAGCTCTATATCCGGAGCAATAAACACCTCGAATAAAGCCTGTACAAATAGAAGACATCGTTCAGGGCTGGAGTGGAACTTCTGGGGCTTCTCGAGATAACTGACAAGGCTTTTGATTAAACAGGGAATTAATGTTTTCAAAACCACTCAGTTCAACATAACAAGAACATTATAATACTTAATTATATATCGAGTGCATTATGGAGATATTTATGCTTTGATGGCATATTATATATTTTTTAAATTGTATAAGTGTGTAAAACGAGTTCTTTATACTGTACACCTAATTTTTAAATTTAAATAAGTTGTAAAATATCAAAACCAGACATATGCCGTTTGAAAGGCCAGAAAAAGTTGTATAAGTAGGATCCAGTATTAAAATAATAATTAAACTCGAAGACGACCCATTTTTTGGTCTGATGATGGTCAGTGATCGAAACTAGTTACTTTTACATTAAATTCTTGTGGTATCTGCTTTATTTCCTTACAAATTAATATTGCAATTCAGGAGAATTGATATGATTTTGTAGATTATTTGTAAGGTTGATTTTTTTAAATTTATCATTTCATTCTCTTGCTATATAGTTAGTATTGTGTTAAAAAATCTGAGCATACTTTTTAACTCGTATTTATTGACCTTCAAAATATTAAATTCACCTTTGAATAACATTTATAAAAGTTAATATTATGCAGAACGTTATATTTAAAATTTAATAAATCGTCGAAAAAAATATACATGTTATTTCCATCCTACTTATTGTTTTCGACAAATCCACTGGCTAAATTGGCGTGGGCGGCCCTATATAATTTATAGACGCCTCCACATGAACTGCTGTTTTAATTTAAATTTATTGAAAATTTTTTTTAAAAAATTTGTTTTTCGTTTACTGTCAGTCGACTAATTCGAAGAAATATCGTTAGCTCTTTTAAGCCTGGCGGAGTATTTACAAACTCTAAACGAAAAAGTCCACTGAATTTCTTATCCATTGATCTCTAAATATTGCCATTAAATCTAACACTGCTCCACTGAAATGTATCGAGGTCCTATCATTTTAATATCACTTAAACTTTGTCCAACTACTAAACCGACCGCTTGGTTAAAAATTAGAGAAATGGGGAACGAAAGAACAAAGAGAAATTTAGATAAGTGCGGACGCTGAAGGTATCGTTTTAGTTGTTGGATAATCTATACGTCGCCGAATGATGAGTTGACTTCTTTCTGTATTTTTGACAACACAAACGTACTTTTAAGAGATGTTAAAAAATTTCTGAAGATTAACTTTATGATATCGGCCCAAATATTTACAGAAAATTTCTGTTGGTACTCTCGAAAATGAGTTATTCAAGGATGTTCATCTTATTGGTATAAAATTAATTTTGGGAAATCAGGATCATTCTTACATTTACCTATTACCTAAGGAGCAAATTCCAGTCTTATTACATAGTTTCATTGTAAAACGTTTGTACTTTGGATAATTCTGATACACTATTTTGTTTAAAATATTTTTTATCCTTGGCAACCTTATTTTTTACCATCAATATTGCCATTATTGCCAGTACAAATGTGATTTAAAAAATCTTCCCTAAATGATCTTTTGAATTGCCGTTCAATTACATGACACACCTTCCCAAACATTTGTACTCTTCTGTATTGACTGTGTGTTTGCCTGGTGGTATTCGGATTTTCGGTGGCAGATTAATGGAGATTATGTTAACTCACCCAGAAAATAGCATTATACCAAAAATTTCAATCTTGCTAAAGATTCGATTTAGCCTAGTTACAAAACCGCATTCATTGATCAAAATTGATCTCCCTCAGCTCCTGATACATTTGTATTCGGTACCGAATTCCAAAATAAGAGTTAATTAGTTATTATTATCGGTAGCAAGTGACTGAAGGTTTATAAGCAACATTCCTAATTTCGCTATATATCTTATCAGTAACTTTTCAAAACTTATAAATTCTTTATGCCATTACACAATTTCTGTCTAATCCTATGGAAACGAAAATCATGTCAATTAATTCATTTTAACTAAAATCCATTGTTAATATAAAAACTTTCAGCTAAAATAAAATCGGAATTGTTAATGTCAAGCAATAACTATTCTGACACTTAAGTCCCAGTTGACTGGACTGAACATTGACTTGATAAAAACTAGAAGAAAGTAAACTTAAAGCATAATGCGTGTTTTTTCTTAAACGACGAAAGATAGGTATAGAAAAGTTGAAGGGAATGAAATCAGTAATTTGCCATTTAAGAAAATAAAAAAAATCATTGGATTTTTTAAATTTACAATTGATTTTTGACCACCCTGTATAACATACAAATTCAAAACTTAGTTTAAAAACAGAGCTACGGACCCTGTATGCTAAAATTTTATCTGATATACATAAACTTAATTATTAATGGCAAATTCTCTTAATACTGTTTCAATACTACGCTGTTGGATGCGTAGGTGTCCGTTTTCCGAGTAAATAAAAATATCAGTTATGAATACAGAGCTTGAAGCGCCAAAAATCAATTTATTCGTGAATCAATAAACCGTAATTTAAGAACGTATTTCGTACTGTGAAAATGCGTTATAGGGACGCAATTTTTATTTTTTTCTACGTATTATCTAAAATAAAAAAAAAATTCATAATCCTAAATCCTGAATAATTAAATTATCGACCCAAACAATTTTAATTTTCTTGTATTCCATTTCCTGTGATGATAATTTAATTTTCTTTATATTTTCTTTGCCTTGACTATTTAATTTTACGTCTCCATTTTTACTATTGCATACTTGTTCCTCTAAGAATAATTTAATTTTTTTTATAAAAAAAAAGTTTCTTTAAAACCAAATCCTTCAATAATATTCTATTCCATTCTCCTTTCATTATATTTTTTCCAAATTCCTTCCTTTTTTTTAATTGAAGAATTTTTTATATTTTTTTTATAATATTGACTTCTATCAAAACTCCTTCAACAACAACCAAAAAAATTTTATTCGTTTAGTCAATAAAACAAAATCATACACCTAGTTCTATAGGTATGTACTAAATTTCATACAAATCGGCTGTACGAAAGTATTTACAAACTCTGCGTCACTTTTACCATTTTACTCGAATCCAGAAGCTTCGTTTCCATAATAGTAGTAATGAACAAAATATACGTTTTAATTAATTAATACAAAAACGCTAAAAAATTCAAAACTCTAGCTAATCTAAAAGTTGATAAAAATTGATTAGTAGGTAAATCTGGGAGACGGACGCGAGTTTGCACTTTTAATAATATATTATGTTTTAAATAATTACATTTCGAAATTACAAAAAGGCCTATTTGAAGCAGACGAGTGAAATACATATAAAGAGTAAACAGAAGTATTTTGTTTGGCAATGGACGAATAATTATATTTACAAAATCATTTGTATTAATCTCGCTTATAATTGGACATTATCACTTTATTACTTTATTACTACACAACAAAGGAAAGTATTTTAATCATTAAAAACCGATTAAGCTGAAATTCTATTCATTTATTAATGGTTGACAGGGAGACGATCTGTATTTAATTTGGGGTTAACCGGACAAGAGATAAAACCAAAAGCGATAAAATTTTACATTCATATTTTCTATACAGAGAGGTGGTAAATTTTGTTCCTTTTATCTATTTTGAGTAAAAATATTTTGATCAAATTATATGGTAAGAAACTACATACATTTAAGATTTGGTGATTTATATTTAAATCACAAAAGGCTTGATAAAAAGCGTCTGATATGTATGTAGTTTGTCACCCAATAACTTGATTTAAATATTTTGATGCATTTAATATCTTCATATACGACTTCTATTTTTTCATTCCTACACAAAATGCCCAAAAACGTCAAAAATTACTTTAATTTTGATCCTTAACAAAATAGCATATTCTTACTTTTTGCGGACACAATTTTGTCAGGGACCGAAATAAAATTATGATTTTGTATGTATGAATTCTTCTCAATGTGACCTTTCAAACGATGTATTACAATATACACCTCAATATGGTGCTAAGAGGCCATCTTCATTTATATGTAAATGTCAAATAGCTTAGAATCGTTTACAATGCAATAACCCATAATTTTAATAAGTTTCAATACTTTTGTCATTTTTATTTTTTACGCCCGAGTTAGATTACTAATCAAAATTGTAGTAAATATCTGGTAAAAAAAGTTATTTAATCCAGAAACAAACAACTTATAATTTATTTTGACTATTTTTCTTACTTTGAGGTGTTGAAAGCTTCCTTGAACAGGGGGGATGCCAACGGTACGAATTCTACCTCCTCCAGGTAGGCGGAATGTTGTGAGTTTCCTAATAGGTTCAGTGGGAATCGGCATACCATACAAATGAGCAACTTCTTGGAATGCCTTGTATCTTTCAGCGGCGTTATGTTTCCTCCAATTAGGGGGATTGTGGATGATCGTGCCAAATATCGGCTGGTCTCTATAGCGACCTATCTTTTGGCTAAAAAATAATAAAAGATTTTTAATTTATAAGGCCTGAGCAAATTCATAAAAACAATTAAATTGTGTATTGAACAAACACCTACATCCTTTGTTCTGCTGTAATTACGGTTAATAGTTCAGTTACGTTAGTTAAAACAGTCCACTATTTTTGTTTACGCTATTAAGTAAATTTTAATTATTTTTTATTACAAATATGGTATTTTTCTTGTGGGATTTTAAAAATAACTAAGAAAAAATTGATACCAGCTACATTTTAGTGTACAAACTTTTAATTTTAGGGGTAAAAATAAATTTGGTCATAAGAGCCTGTGTCCAAATCTCAAAAATAACAAAGTTACAGAGTATTAAAATTTAATAAATATTTTTATTTCTGTCTTTACAACTTAAACGTAGTCTGATATTTTTAGAATATAACAATCTAGTAAAATTTTACATAAAAAATGTGGGTTTCTGTTTTAAATAAATTGGATGACGTCATCACGCCGTTGTCATGACGTCATCATAGCAATGAATTTCCATACTAAAAGCAAAACTAAATTAAGATTTGACGTGTCTTGGTGTTTTTTGCCTAAACGTTGCTATATTTTTGAAGTTTCCAACCCAAATACTCGCACTATATATTTAGAGAGGGAAGATTATCGAGTTGCGGTATTTGAATTAATGAAAATCTATTGTTTAATAGCTTTACTATCATCAGGAGTATGCTATAAAATGTGGACAATTGCACGTGCTACAAGACAGACTGATTTAAAATCAAATAAAACTGAAGTTGGTTTAAAGATAAAAGTTACATTAATAGGTTAAAATATGGTTTGTAAAATTAGACAATAAATCTTACTTAATTTGTTAGTATCAGATTGCCAACATGTCGGTTTGGGTCCTTCAACGTTTCCTTTTGCCTGCTATTTTCCATTCCAGTATTGGATATATTGTCTCTATATATTATATCCAACTAGGTTACTCTCTGTTCTTTAATTTTGCTTTACGATGTTTCCTGTATTTCTTCATAAGTTCATGGTTTGTTCTTCTTCTGCACTTATCGTTAATTTTTTTTGGCTTAATATCATTCGTAAAATTATTCTCTTGTCCTGTTCGTTGTTTTATAAATAATCAGTTTTGAGTTTTCCCTATTATTTTATTTTTTAGTATCTTTAGTATCTATTTGTTGTTACTAATTGTCTTTGATGTCTATATCTTTGTTTCCATCTTTTTCACTGTATTTGAATTCATGTACTTCTTTAAAGGGATACCGTCCAATAATTTTACCCTGAGTCATTAGCGTAAAACGGGGTTATCAATTCACTACAAAAGATTAGTATTTCAAATCTGATCATATAAAGCACTCAAAAGAAGTATAAATTTCGTTGTATAGTCATTTATTCGCAATTTCATTTTTCTTTCCATTCTTTGTGATAAGCAGTGCATATTCTTCTACTTGTCTTCCTCTGTGTTCTTATTACGTATTCCAGAGCTAGATTAAATAGTGTTGATGATATGATTCTCCTTGTTTATTTCTGTTATAGGAATCAAAGGCTTGATTAAAATTTATGAAGAGGATCTCTATGTCCACCTGATATTGATTTGTCTTCTCCATTTTCTGCTTAATGGTGTTTATTACATCGACGGATAATCGTCCTCTTATGTTATCCCATTACTTTTTGTGTTGCTGTGGGTAATCTAGTCTAGATCAACATTGACACATTTTTTTAATTTCTCTGTAATTACTACATATATAAATTATTATTATTAATATTTATATTTGTTATATTGCATTGCTTAGCATCTGTACTTTATAACATTGTCTTTCCCTAGTGATTTTCTATTATTATTTTTGTTAATTATTTTTTCCTCCATTTTTCTTCCTGCTAGCATTGTTCGTTTATTTCAAGTACTAATTTTTAACTCCTTGTCTTTATTAGAGCGGTTTTTTTTGTTTCTTCCATTTTTATCATTTTTGTTGTAAATTCCATCCTTTTTCCGTTTTTTTGGCGATCTTTCACTCTCCGTTCTACCCACGTTTGTTTATAATAAGTTTGTTAAATTAATTTCAGCTCATTTTTACATTCTTGTTTTCTTGGGATCTTTTAATGGTCTTTTAAGAATTTTCTTTGTTGTAGGATTATTTGTGAGTAATCTCCGCTTGTAAATATGCTTGATCCTTTTAGCTTCTTGAATCTTCTAACATTTCCAGTCTCTTTTTATTTGATTTAGAAATTTTCAGTTTTCGTGTTTTTACTTTCCGAATATAATGACGTGTATAAAAGATTGTAATTATGATTTTTTGATACCCAGATTTAAACGGATATTTACATTTTGTATAAATTTCATTAAATTTTGAAATGATGTCTGTCTTGTGCTTGTCTATGTGAACATGGTAGCGTCTAAATAATATATTTAATCTAGTTTAAGATGCTCATAGACTTTAAAAAGATTCGTATTCAAAGGTCCACCATCAACTTAAATTCAACCTGATTTTTAAATCAATTAATCAAAGGTTCATTTATTTACAAGGTATTAAATTATAAATAAAAAAATCTATTTACAACAGTTGAAACATTCTTGTATTCTTTTTATAAATAGTTCACGTATTAAGCATTTTTTCACAAATTTACAACAGCTTAAATTGTGTGGAAACCCGATAAATGTTACACCGGTTGTAGTTAATCGCATACCTCTTCTCCAATCTTTTATACTCTTCTGAAAAGAGGATCAAAAGTTCTCGGTTTTACAGTCATTTACTAATTAAATTATGCAATTTTATATAAATCTAAACATTACGCTAACCATAAATTTTAATTGTGAAATTAGTCGCGGCTGTTGCAGGGAGAAAATTCCAGTTATATTTACTTTGGACGAGATTTTAAAATTCCGTTTTAATTTGGTTAGTTAATATAGCGATAAAAAGTTGGGTTGTATCCAGGATTTGTGTATTTTCACGCAATGAAAATCTAAATTTGAATCTCCAAAATTAATTAAAAGCTCTATTTATTTCTTGGTTTAATAAACGATATTTTGTTTTTAAATATTTATTTTTTAATTCTATTGATATCTGAATAATGTATCAAGTTGGAAATTTTAAAATAAATTTTAGTTTTTGGGAAATTACATTTAAATAATCCGTATGGTTCTAAAAACATTTTTATTTAATATTTTGAATGGTAGCTAGTTTGTTTACCAGTTAAATATAAATTATCATATCGAAAAATAATGTATACAGCAACGCCATATATCTTAAGATGGTAGTGACTTAACTCAAACAATAATTTATTTATAAAGTGAAAGGTCAGTAAATTATACATTCCGACGATTACCATTTTCTTTATAGAAAATTATCAGTGACACTTTGTCGGAATTCATTATTATATTGGTTGACTTTATTGTTGTATTTAGAAAACATTATTTGTTTGAAATAAATCGTTTTGTTTAAACCAATACGATTATTTGGACAGTGGATGGTTGAACACAACTAATTGGTCAAGTGGGGCGAACTCAATCATAATTTTAGAAATAAGAATCGCTAAGTTGACTTAAATTTGTGTTTCTGCTATAGATTAATCTAAATTGACAAATTCTTTATTTATTTATGTATTTGATTCAAAATTGAAAGTTTCTGATTACCTTTCAACGTTTCCAGGTGAGTGCTCCTTTTTAATGTTATTTTAGGTTAAGGAAGGTATGAGACTAAATGAAATGTAAAGCTGATAAATACGTTCCATTGGCGTTTAAATGGAAAGGAATGTATAATTAAAATATTTTAAAATTATTAAATTGGCGGTCTACGATTCTTGAAATTTACTATACACTATTTATTAACCAAATATCAAGGTGGCTCTGTAATGTCACTCAATATTTCTCTATATATACTTGCATCTTAGTATTTATTGTTACAGTATTAAATAAAATTTAGTATTCAACTTGCGGTAATAGTCATAACTCACTTGATGAATTACAGCACTCGCTTGTGGCTCGGGCTGCAAACTTTCATCTGCATTAGTTATGACCTACATTAACGATCGTTAAATAATATACTATTATATATTTTTGCCTAATTTACTCACCCCTATAATCAATAATCCAAATCCGATATACCTATCAAATACACATTTTGAGGTTATCTTTACAACGATTTCTAATTTTATCTTTTTACTCGTAATTTAAACTCAAATACCAAAAATTTACAATCTTTAGGTTAGATTAATATTTATAGTGCAATTTATAAGATTTATGCGTCTGTGTAACTGTCAATGTATGTGTACATATGCGCGGAGTGACTAAAAATCTTTTAATCAAAAGTGAGTAAAAGATGTATTTTAGCCACTCATTTTACAGAGAATATTAGACGTTTTCGAAAGTCCAGGGATAAGGCAACAATGGTCTTATCTAAAATATTTATGTAATTATGCAGCTAAAAAAATATTTCTTTAAATATCAAACATTCTGAATCTATGAATGTAAATTCTGTAAATTGCTTAAATAAAATTCCTGCTTATAGTAAAAATAAATGACAGATATATAGTAATCCTAATGAGAAACCTTTGATTAGTTTTTATTTCCTATTATATAAATTATATTTTGAATTGGGAATTTGGAACCTTTAGTTTTCAACAATATTGAAGAATATCTTCACCACTAAAACTGACCTTTTTGAACACTCTATTTGTGTAATTTAGGTTAATTCAAAACTGTATTTTAATAAATATTTCTATTCGACACCCTGTATAAAAAATCAGTCCCGCAATTTGAATCAATAAACCGTACACGTATTCCAGATGGTAAAAATAAAAATTTGCAAATGGATACCTATCTACCCTGAATTTCTATATTATTTCTGAAGATGAATATGTCATTTTAAAATGGAAGAGTTGGCTTAACGAAAGATATGCTTTTATTAAATTGTAGTCTCTTTCGGGCTTGTGTATCTGCAAGATTATATTAAACTTTAGAAGCATTTGCTATTAAATTTTCTTCCAATTCGTTTAAATATACTTCGTCTCCATTGACGTTTAAAATAGGGGTTACTAATTTAAGAATTTATTACGAAGGTAAACACATTATATTAGATTATGTTTGACAAATATTAACATTTTTTTATTTCCCAATCCACTTCCGAGAAGGGAAAGTATTTTGAACGAGCTAAAAACGTTTTTTCAGATAAAGATGGAAATATCTGTTTTTAGGTGTCCTGTGACATTTCCAGATGAAAGTTTGTCGGATATAGGTTTAGGCTATCCGTCGGAAGGACCCATTAGTTTTTGTACGACATCTGTCAAACGGAAGTGCGTCACTGTCAAAAAATGACCGAAGCAATGGGCGCATTCAGCAGACAAAACAGTTGTTGCTACCGGTGGGAAGCGGTAGCGAAATTCTGCTGGACACACCGCTAGATGATTTAACATTTGACACTAAAGTGACAGTTAGTTTTTGATGACAGTTTTCTTTTTTCGGCAATTTGCATCTATATTTAATTGATAAGGATCTAATGGATTTTAATTTGATAGGGGAAATTGTAAATGATTTTTAGCACAACCACTGGAAATCCTTGAAAACAACGAAAGAAGAAATTTGCCCAAAAATGAAGGTTTTTATGAAATAACAGTTCTATTGTACATGGATGATTTGTTTAAGGAACATTTTAGAATGTCTCGGGCAGCTTTTGAAGTAATTAAAATTAATTGAAATGAGAAAAATACCATTTCGAAATCTTGCATGATTTTCTGAGGTTCCTTTAACATCGTAAAACTGTTCATTCAATTCATATGTTATTAAATAATACTCCATTTCTTTCTCCATATTTGACATGTTCACAACTCCCAACACGTTGTAAAAAGTGAGCGTACTTTTTTGTCGCTACAAAAAATGGCGACCGCTCCACAACATGTTGGCGGTGAGCGCTTGTGCCAGCAGAAAAATCATAAACTGTTGCACAACTGTTCTCTCTGCTGAATGCGCCCAATATGTCCCAAAATTTGACTTTCAATATGTCATTTGAAAACCCTTACAAAACTCTATTCAGAACTGCCACCTGTCAAATATAAGAAAATATCAAAGTTTGAAATTTTAACATTAAATATCTGAAAAAGTATTCGTCTCTGGATATTCGTCGGGAAAGTTTTGGGGCGATTTTGTTAGAAATATGTAAAATTCATACTGTGTTACTAATCACACTACTCGCTATTATATAATTTTTTTTTGATATTTAATAAATATTTCCAGTTCTTACAGTAGTCTGTTCTAAAAGTGTTTAACTGTATACTGAAATATAGTATCTTAGCATTTTAATCTACCATAAAGGTAAATGTTTTTTAAATAAATAAGTACATTAAATGACACCCTTATAACAACCATTTATAAAATTTTGATAATTGTCATTTTGATGGAAAGCCGGTATATCCAGTTAGAAAGTGTAAAGATTAATATATTAAAGTATAAGTTGTCCTTAAAACACACGCGATTTTTCGAGCACGACGGCACAGCCGGAGTGCTCAGAATAGAGCAAATAAAATGATTTTTCCTACGACCACCTATGAAAACTACAAATAGCACAACTGTTTTGATATTTGGAAAGTGTCTCATATCAACATAGACGCATACCAGCCGTGTGTTATAATAGCGCGCTGCGTGTTATTATAACGCACACTTGAATGAATTATTAAAAACAGGACGAAATATGCTACTTATGTACATACATAATAAATTTTACTTACCATTTTAAAACTGATCTAATAGTTGCTTGTTATTTTCCTACGACCACCTAATAACTAAAATGTTTTGAAATATTATTTTAAGGTTAGGTTATTAATTATGAAACAACTTCAGGGTAAACGAATGCATGCAACACATAAGACAGACGTTTTTGTATTGTGTGTTGCATACATCTTCTAACCCGATTCTTAAATTTATTAATAGTTTGTAATTCAAAATTAATTTTAGGTTTAAAATTGCAAATTTTTCAAGTTATTAAAGTAAAAAATGTATAAAAATTATTTAAAATATTTTTTTTAATTGGCTTGATGCTAAGATTATTTTTTTATAAAAGTGAAATATAATAAAGTATGCTTATGTCAAAATTACTGTTTCTATGTTTTGTGAATTCTGAACAGAATAATTAGGTACTTTTATAAAAGATATTTTTAAAGTTTAAATTATTCTACTTTATAGCAAATAAACAAAAAATTTAAATTTCGATTTGCTACATAAAAATTGGAAGTTGATAGTGATAGCGAATGTGAATGTACATCACCAGAAATAATCGTGTCATATGAGAAAACCAAATAGACTATTCTTAAAATATTGTTGGTCGTAGGAAAAATAGTGTACAAAACTCGTTGGAAAGTGGATTTCATGCACTCGTTACGTTCCCCACTCGCCGCTACGCGGCTCGTGCTGAACTACCACTCGTGCGAAATATGCCACTTTCCTCACTCGTTATGTAATATACTATTAAAAGCTTTCGAGGTTTTAAATACACATTTATTTATATCTGCTGGTAGACATATGGAAAATTTAGTTTAATTTTATGTTGCAAAAATACAAAATTTTGTAGAAATATTAATACATGAATATACGTTTGATTAAAATGGGGTTTTGTAGGATATATTCTTTTCTGTCATATATTATTTAAAAATATTATTTTGAATGATTTATAAACTTTTGTAGTGGTACTCTTATAATCCTCTGAAATGCCTACAGTATCTATATGCAAATGTGGTCCATGTTTACACGAAATAAAGCATAAACTCAGGGAACAATTTAATTTGGAATAAGAAAAGCAACTAGTTTCGGTCACAGGCCATTATTTATTACTCTTCGAGGGAAAATATTTATGAAATGTAAAATTGGTACTTGAAAAAAAAATAAAAAAATATTACTTAAAACTATATCTAGAAAATTGTTTAAATAGAAAACATTGTAATAAAGCCAAAGGTGTGTGCTTATTATCTGAAAAGACCTAAATGGTGCCGCCTTTAGCTTTATTACAATGTTTTCTATTTAAACAATTTTCTATATATAGTTTTAAGTAATATTTTTCAAGTACCAATTTTACATCTTATAATTATTTTCACTTCCCTTAATGAGTCTCACCTTTGGTGATTAATATTTTCCCTCGAATAGTAATAAATAATGGCCTGATGATGGTCTGTGACCGAAACTGGATGCCTTTCTTAGCCCAAATTAAATTAATGACTTAATGACTTAATATATTTTTGGCTATTAAATTTATTAGCGATAATGGTCTGTAAATTAAATTTTATTTTTGGTCACCCTTTTTAAGCAATGGTTTTATTATTCTAGTTCTTAAAACATCTAAAAAATTTCATTTTGAAGTATTTTATTTATGAGATGAGCGAATGGATGTTCTTTACTTTATTGGTGTTAGTAAGTTTAAAGGACATTTAAGTATTAGCAAAAATATTTTTTGGCGATCGTGCAAAAATTTTATATTTTTGCACTATCTACTGTACCATGTACCAAAAGTTCAAGTAACATTAATTGTTCTAACTGTGATATTCAAATTGAAATTCACTTAAAAAATAAATAAGTTTGATAAAATAACATTAGTTTAAACTATTCATGTTATTATTAAAACTATTCTAAAAATTAGTAATATTTCTTTTATTGTGAAATACTATTCTTTCTGGCAGTAATTAAATATATAATTAACATGAAATATCTTATTTTATTTAAAATATATCCATTACTTTTCAATCCAATCCTGTTTATTGACAAGTGCTTCAAGAATTCAAGCAATAAGCTCTGCATAATTTATTCATCTTATTATGAACCGTATCTTACGTAATAGCAGTTAACCTTGCAACATCTTGAACTTACTGAGCCCTACAAATATAGAAATTAATTTCAAATTAAAATCACACTAAGTCGAAAGTGATAAATTGTATAAAACTGAAAAATGGAGAATGACTTGAATCAGTTTGCTCCTATATGCCCTCGCGAGTTAAAATCCCAAAAGAGTAGCGTTATACGAATTCCTCGCTTCCACATCTCTGTCGCAGTAATGAATCAAGCCCGAGTAAGGGATGAAAAGCTAACAGGTGCGTTCATTTCAAACCCACTAACCGTAAATATCTACTGCGCAAAACTTTGGATTTTAATCCTGTTACTTGGGAATCCTGATGTTAATGCCAGTAGATTCTAATTTATATGGAAATTTTGTTTTAAATTCAGTAAATTATTAAGAATTTATTTTCCCAGTTGAAACAAATAATGTAAATAATTTTTCAAAGCCTTTCTATACTTAAAACTAAATATTTCACTATTGGTATATCTTTTCCCGATCAACAAAGTTTTTCTATTTGTCACTTTAAACGATTATTAATTTTAATTAGTTAAAATATACTAAATTTGGTGATTAATCGTTTAATGGACAACTAGCCTAATCATCATGTGTATTTGGAAATTCTAGCACGAATACAAATTCTATGGTTACATTTTTGATTATCAAACTAGTAACTCTTTTGGACAGTAAATCTGCATCCACAGCCGGTGGTCTGAAGAGGATCAATACCCAGGGTCGAGAACAGCTGTTATGGATTTGTGAAATTCAAGCGATGCTGTGGCCCTAGCATCGGCATCTCGTGATTCTGGAATTTCATTCACAAACTCAGCCGCTTTATTACGTACATTCATGTGGTTGTTGGCTACGAGAACCTTTAAAGATATCAATTTATAAAAAATAAAGTTTTATTAGACTACCTTACAATATCTTACTATTCAGTGTTATTATGATATGGAAATAGAGCAGTAGGTCATTATGTTTTCTTGTTAATTTCTCTAAGTAATTGGTGTTTTCGACATAAGATTTTTTTATATTAAAGTACTGCTGAACCATGACATAAATCAAATAAAATTGGCTAAATTTTTAATAAATCTGATTACCATCGTGTATATGTAGCTGGTTTTTATACTCTCCTGAACATTTTACAAATTTAAATGTTAAATGAATTTTTTTTTTAGTCAGGTGCTGAAACTTTAGTAGAGGTAGTTTATGACATGTTGATTACCAAAAATGTAATGACAGGATTTTGATATATGTAAATAGGTCATGGGCCTATAACTTTTAAGTGGGTCAATATATTTATACCATATTATTAATCGTTATCAAATTGGTACGTGACTTTTGGCAAGGATTAATATTTTATTTAATATTCTACCATGTATTTTAGGGGCGCCACATTAGTGATTCCTATGAAATTGGATCTTAAACTTTCAGAAACATTAAATAACAACTCTGATCCCTCACAGCACACCTTTTATAAATGAACTATTATTTGAAATCCCTATCCGAGCCCCTGAAATTATGACAAATAAGACATTTAAAATTAAAACCTGATCTAACGAGGTTTGGTATTTTTGGAATCTTTGCGGGATTCATAAAATATGAAAGGCAAATCAAGTTAGCGTCGAGCTAAAACAAGTTAAATTAAAAAAAATTAAATTAGTTAAAATTTCATATGTACCTTTTATATGTCGAGCCTAAATATCTACATAATGCCCTTGGCACATAAAGAACTATTAGGAATTTCTTAGTAGGTAGTAGTACACTTAATTTCAAAAATGAAAATGAAAACGGTGTTTTTTAGTAGTGTATATTGTTTTTTTTTTACTACTAGTATTAGAAGATGCCATTGTTTATGCTGTATTCGAGTCCAGAAGATAAATTTCTCTCCTTTTCATTATTGACTAGTAGTAGATAATAAAAACAATTGAAGACTAAACGTGATGTCAGAGGTAGGCGATCTTAGGACATCTTTCCAATTAAATATACTCAACTATCATTACGTTTGTCAAAAGAGAGTTTTTTATTTATTATCAAAAAATTCTAGTGCAAATAAACACTTTCTTTTAAATTTCTATCATTTCAAGTGAATTTTCGACCTAATCAAATAAAACAGAAAGGTAAGTAATTCTTTATCAGATATATTTTCGTTTGAAATAGTTTAAGGCTATGTAATAAATATATAGATATTGATTATTGGTATTTATGCAATAATACCTATTCTAAAAGATAACAAAAAATCAATTTATTAGTTTTTCAAATCTAAGTGTCAATTGAAACGAATTCACGTCTTCATCGATACTTGAAAGTTTTAAAATTCACAGTGCAATTAACGTAATGAAATATCAATTTAATTTATTGAAAATTCTCATTCAATTGTTTTCACAAACTGCTTTTTTCGATTAAATTCTTTTCAAATACCCAAAAAATCCAGAAAAATTCATTGTAAAAATGATTAATGTTTTGGTAGAGGAAAAAATAGTATATAAACACGATATAGAGAACAATTTTTTCTACCTTGGTTTATAAAATAATAGGCTGACCTTTTGAAATTGACACTAAAATAGATTTTCTTAAATGTTCGCCAAATTTTAAAAGTAGGCGCATTCACCAGAATTAGTACTTTTTATTATCTTAATTCTGGATAAAAATTGCTGCATAATTAGCTAAAATATGACAAATGAACTAAATGATACAATCTGAAAACGTATCGCAAACTGAATGGGAGAAATATTATTTATTTCATATTAAATAATCATAAACGCTTTTAAAAGAAATAATAATTGCATGAAAACATGTCTGGCCGCAACATGTAATAAATATAAAATTTACAAAAAAATAAACGTTCAAATAAAGAAAATTGCATTTCATTTTATACACAGTTTCATAATAAAATTGATATTGGCTTAGAAATAAAGGTTGTGTAGATATAAGCGAAATTACCGGCATTATTCACTGACCAGTCTCAAAAGTAACAAGATATGGTTTTTGAAACAAACATTTACGGCAAGCAGTTGCTGTCAGAAACATAAACCATTTTAACCTTTGGATTTCTGACATTTGTTTTGTCTGGAAATAAATTGCATTTTATAATATTTGCAGAAAATCCAATAAGACATCAACATTATTGTTTGAGACTGGTAATAACTTTTATAACGAGTAAATTTATTACTTGTCTTACAGCCAAAAGAGCAATTTGGATTGATATGTTTACTCGTAATACTTAAATTTACGTCTCATTTGAAATTGTCTAATTACGGGAAAACAAAACCGATGGAAACATCTTTCCTTGTTTTCCTTGTTTACAAATTTGCTTATAGGTAAAATTAGGACAAGTCTCATTAATTTTTCTGATAACTACGTGTTAAAATTAGATCAATATGCTTTTAAAATATAATAATTAATTTACTACTAACAAAAAATAACTGTTTATTTTAATACTACAAAATTTAATTAACCCACTTATTATAAGGATTTATTAGTTATTGAAATTGTAATTATTTTGACGTAACCTTTAAACGAGATCAATATATCAGTGTTATATTTAATATATTAAAAGATAATAATTCTCACAATTTACTTTATTTAATCAATTAATATAGTATTAGCTTTTATTCACTTTTAATTGTTATTTTTATTTAATTATATTATAATCAGCATTTAATTAATATATAAACGAACGTTATATATTTTAAATACTTTGATATAAAATTAATAATAAACATTTTTTTAAAAATTTAACACTTACATTTTTAGCATTTACATGATTTTAACAACATAATTTTAAGTATACATTGTATTTTATCTCATGTCATAATTAGTTGTAGTTAATAAGAACAACCACTGAATTATTATCCTAAGAGTCATTTTCATATTTACTTATTGTTCTACTCCATGAACAGATTGTACATAAAAGAGGATTATATAAAACCTATATGCGTTAAAAATAATAGAATTCTTTTCACACGTAGATGAGATCTTTTATCGTGTGCAGAAGTCAATCTCCTGTTTTTTGTGATCCTTCAATGGATATAAAAGAGTCTCTTTTTTCATTCTTGGCATTTGCTCTTCTTGAATTAGAAGTGGATGGTCAGTTGAGTTGAGGCTTCTTTTAGAGCACTTAACTCAAGCCCTTTCCTGCTCTTGGGTAGTTAATTTCCGGGAAGTTTGTAAACTTGCCGACAGGTTCAAATTATTCTGTCTTTCGTTTTATTATCGATTTAACATTTTCCTGTTTTGATAGAGAGCTAGAGGGATTTATCTATAATCTGACAGAAAAAGCTTCTCTTATTCTCCCATTCAGTCGTTGAGTTTTATTCGTTTCTCCCACGTCTAATCTAGGTGGACAACCAAATTTTGATCACATAGATATATATTTTGAAACTTCTTATATTTTGTTATTTTAAGTAGAACAAAAGCCTTTATATTTTTAAATATTCAGAAAGCTTTTTTAAGTAGCTCCAAAAACCAGTCATAAATTTTATTGTTCTCTAAATAGGGCAATTAAATAAACTCTGTTGAATCATTTTTATTTCGTTGCGTATGTTACACTTCTTCAGAGTTTTTAACTAAACTGTAATTATTTAATAAAATTATTATTATAATTATATCTGATATACATTAAGTAAAAACACAGACGACCGTTCTATTTCGCATAACACTAGATGTAATGTAAAATAGTTTAAATAGTATATTTAAATCATTAACCCAAAACTTAGCACCCTAGAGCTAACCCTCAAATGAAATAGTTTAAGTCCAAAAAGAGAATGATTAACATATTTAACATTTTTCGAATTTTTAGTCTTATTTTTCCTTCAGTTTATTTCGATACGTACTTATTTGAATTTCGATTCGTTAAAAAAAATACAAATAATACCCACTTTTAGCATGAATTCAATTGCTCAATTAGAATAAAAATTTAAAACGTAAAAGGAAATTGTGGAATACATTTTAAGAGCTTGTTATTTTTACTAAGTGGACTAAGCTTTAGCATGGGCTTATTACCGGAACGTTTTGAAATTAAATCTTATCCAATCAATTTATTAATTAGTTGACTGTATGATTGACTTCAGCACAAAAATTATAAATGGACAATTGAATTGGAGTTAGTTTCTTTGGGTAACAAATATAGAAATGTCGTTAATCTTAACATTCCTTCAAATATAATATTTATATAAGCTGTCACTCATTAAAAGTGTCAAGAGATAGAAGACAAAGGCGTGACACTGCTCTTTTAATTATAAAACCATCACTGCACTTCACTCATCAGACCAAGGATGCAAATTTTGGATAAGACTAAATACCCAATGATTAGTGGCTAGCCATCTTACTTTATTATCACCAACTTTTCAATCTCAAGAAGCGATTTGAAATTTTCTTTCAGTATACCAGCGTTCAACAAGCATTTGCATATGCTGGTTTTTATTTAATCCGTTTGTTGGAATTTCAGTGTAGTCTGCTTCTGAAATCGAAGTTAACGACTTCTCAAGTGAGAAGGGAGAAAGTGTAAATGGAAATGGATTAGATTTAGGGGGACACAATGAACGAGAATTTAATATATCCTCAATTTGCCGAAAAGTCTTCGTAAGTTAAAGGATGGTATGCTTTTCCGTTTCCCATGCTCCTGCTATAAGATTTTGAACACTTTTAGATCTATAAAAAATAAACATTTTCACAAAATTTTAACTTAAAAACCACTCCGGAACGTCTTCAAATAAATTCTTTTGAAGTCAAAAAAATCGGTTGTGTAGCCTCAAAACTTTCCCGACGAGTTTCCAGAGACTAATAATTTTTCCGATATTTAATTCTGAAACTATTAATACATCATCGTATTTACAAGTATTTTTATTTTTTATGTTATAAATAGATCTAAAATAATAGGCAATTAATGAAAATCTGTTAAAAGGTAAATTAAAATATAGAAGAGAACTTACATTAGATATTGTTTGGGAAATCCCGTACATCCAGTTAATTTTGTATCGAATTCAACCTTGTGGATGTATTCCCTGAGTTAAGTGGTGCTTTGTATATTAGGGCAAATTAAGGTTAGTATGTAAAAAGAGTTCTATATCGAGTCGTATTGATGGTGTTTAGTTTACCCTTATCTTTTATAATCCGCACCCACCTGCCTGAACCGTATATTTTTTCTGAACTTTTCTGATTTTTTTTGTCTTAATTTATTGTGTTGTTTCGGATTTTTATTATTATTTATCGTTACAAGTATAGTTATTAATAAAATGTATACACATTTACAAACATTTAAGAAATTATTTTATTTTGTGGAGCGTTTATCAGATAATTTCTTGTTTAAAGTTAATACGGATCTGGCTTTTCAAGTCTTAAAACGATTGTGGAATTGGATTTTAACCTAGGTCTAAATTACATTATCTAGGTTTGGTCTTTGGAGAATTCTCTTTGCCTCTGGCGACGATATTATTGTGCCAAGAGTATTGAAAACCAATCCAATAACATAGAAAGTGAAAATCGGAAATCTTTATATACACTGTATATAGTATCTAGTACGTTGGCTTCATATGGAAAAAAAATATTATTAATTTTACCAAAAAAATGTATTCCTCATAAAAAGTTAGTCGTATACAGGGTGTGTCGAAAAATGTTAATTTTTTACAAGAGTAAAGTACCTAAAAACTATTATTTAGAATTTAAAACTGACCATTAAAAATTTAGCCTCGTTCTAACATAAAACTAAAATCTTATTATGTTATTGTAGAGAAACGTAGTTTTCAATTCTAATCAACTTTTCCTTATAACAATTTTCGAAATTGACAAAAAACTTGCACATTTCACATTCATAAATCACATTTTTTGACAAACCTCGTATACGACTGATACCACGTAATATCTGAAGGATGAATTTTGGGTTTTAGAACATGCAGAACTTTTTATAAAGAATGCATTTTTTTGATAAAACTAATAATAATTTTTTTTCCATATGTAGCCAACTTACTTAGACGTATATCAAATCAGTAGGTATTTTTGATTAATAATTTCTATAGATCTTATTTTAAAAAGAATTGTTATATTTTTTAATATAAAAAATTTGAGGTATATAATACCTAGATATGAAATTGTATTTGTGATTTTGATAGCTATGTGGTACTTAAATATTTTTTCTTAATGACTTACCCTCCAATACTCCTCGACGTTGCGTAGTATGGATGAGCCCAAATGTTTTCTCTAAACGGATCGCGATACATGGGTATCTCATTGGTAATCTCTGCAGCTCTGGATTGTCTTTTAGAAAACCTCCACATCGCTTTGAGTTCTTCGCAGGAAGGTTCAGCTTGAAGGCCATTTTTGCTAGCCATTGTTTCGCCATTTCTATATACTTTTGATGTGCCTGGCAAAGCCAGCGCCTTATTTAACACTTCGTTTAATATTAAGATATATAGAATTTTTAACCTTGTAGTTGTAAAGTACTGCATCTGTAAAAAAATGGAAAAATATATCAGTCTAAGTAAAAATTAGGTTTAATAGTAATTCATATACCATCCAAACTCGTCCGGATTGTATAAAAAAACTCCACGGGAATATGTCAAAATAGTCAAAGTTTGAGTGTAAGATGTAAACGTAAAACCCTAAAATATATTTCTGTCAGACATTCAAAAATATCTTATCATATTTTAAATACCATATAATATGCTGATGTAAACATAGTACACCTATTTAGACCTTAACAACTGTAAGGAATTATGATGACGAGGTAAATCAATGGGTGTTGATATTTGTAGGGAAATATAGACATTCAGATAGAATCAGTGCCAGTGGGCACACATGTTGAATATTGTTCGAATAAAGTTAATTAATCGACTATTTTAGTAAGCGACCCTTACACAACTAGTAATAGTTTTTGACTAATCGATTCATTAGTTGTAGTTAATATATGGCCCAATGTCGAAATTGTAGGCTGTCGCTTTCATTCAAATCAAGTATATCCTTCTGGCTTGAATATTTAAACCCTGAGAAAGTTGATTGTTTGTCTCAAAGTAATAAAGTATATGGATTATTTAATAGACTTATATTTCAGAAAATTGTTTTTTTGTATCAATTTGTTTATCGCTGTTTTCAAATACGTATTGCACCACAAACGCTTATGATTTTTTTCATTAATAGTAGTTTATAGATCACTACATACATTTTTATTGAAAAATTACGCGAATTTCAAAATGATTCCTATATTAAATGTAACAACATAAACACTTTCAAAAAGACGAATACAAATAATAATAAACATAAACTTGAATTTCTAGAATTAAAACTTAAATTGTATTATGAAACAAATACAATTGAAAAATTTTTTTTGGTAAATAGGCGTATCGTAATTTTGGAAATAAATAAGTGTTAAATTTATTTTTTTTAAAGCTATATACAAATATTTTATATACATATTAGTTTTTATATATCATGATTCCGCTGCAATTTATGGAGATTATTAAAATTCTTTTATTCGCTGAAATTTACGGATGCTCATTTGTGATATGCCATTTCAACACAACAGATTAATAAAATGTGATATTTGTAGAGTCGTATATTAAAATTCATTAACCATATATACGAGTCATTTTCCACAATGAGAAAGTTTTCAAGGGATTTCAATGCAAGTTTAATTGAAATTTTTTTATAAATTACTGTAGATATTACTTTATTTGCTTATAGCTTTATGGAAATAGTTTAATATAAAATAAACCGAAAAGTTAATGTAAAAAGAAATTTTGTTGCTTAAATTTTTGATTGCATCCAATTAAAAGTGTTAAATTAATTATAAATCCTACTTAATTAAATAATCAAAATTAAATTTAGTATTCGATAGAAAATCTAATTTAATTTCGTTCTATTGAAAATTGTATTTATGAGTTTCCGAATATATCTAACATAAAATAGTTATTACTGTTGATAACAAATTAATTAGTCAGCATTTGAGTATATTCAATAAATGCATAACAACCATCGGAAAGTGACAGAAATGATTAAATTTCTGGGATATTTCTTTAATAAACTGGGTTGAATGAACATGAAAGGTGTTAAGTGATTGTCATAAGTCAGTATGACAGGAATGAAAATAATGTTATAAAAAGAAAATTTAAGGTGTGTATGCATGATGATTTGAGAATAGATTTTATTTTGTTTCTACAAAAAAGTCTAATTCGGTGTAAAAAGATTTTTGTTTTGATTATTTATTGTCAACGGATGATTTTTAGATAGAAAATTAAAAATAATTTTTAAATAAATATTTCAAAAAAAGGTTGGAAAATAATAAAGAAAAATCGAAATTTAATAGTATTTTAAGAGAAAAATATAAAGTTTTATAAAATGGATATATAAAAGTTGAAAGGATAAAAAAATACAATGGTTGAAAGAGATATGTAATTTTGGAAATGGGCTATAAAGACTTGAAAAAAGTAATTTATGGAATCTATCAAAATTTAAGAAGATGGACTTATAAAAAGATAAGTTTTTTTTATATTTATTTCGATTATTATTTTGTAAAAAAAAAAATAACAGATCTGGAATTTTTATTCGTCAAAATTTTAAAATTCTCAATATTCTCCCAAAATATTTTCTCTAATTAAAAATGAATTTGTGATTTTTTTTTGAATGATAAACGATAGTTTCATTTGTCATTAAAGGAGTGAGAAATATATTTATTTTTATTTTATTATTTGAATACATTTTTGGACTGAACTCCCCCTGAAAAAATAGTAAAAAATAAATACATTGGTTTATTTAAAATATAAAAGAACAGACCAATTTAATATATATTATTAACATTATCAACTTCTTATGTTTTAAAGTTGACAATTTTGAAAAATAAAGTGACCAAACTAAAAGTTTCTTTTCATTAAATCAGTTTTGATAATGTCAAGTGTTTACATTACTCAAACTGATTTACAATAGAAACACCTAATTCTCATTTAAATATCTCATCTAAATATCGGTAAATACAGAAGAACGAAAAATTATGACAGGTAACTTGCATTTGGTTGCATATATGCGTTAGTTGAATTGCCAGTAATACAGATTTCTGGTTAAAATCACCGCCAAAACCCAAAAAAAAAAATTAGAAAACTGTCATTTAAACTTTGGGTTCTTAAAAAATAGAATGTTATAAAAATTTAAATTTAAAATAAAATATTCCAAAGTAATACCATAAAAGATAAGAATTTTTTGAGAACTTGTTTCCCTTTAAATTATGGGTCTAAATTTCACGAAACAAAATCTTTCTTAAAATACCATGAGACGTTAGTCGATCGTACTTCGGGAGGAATTGGTTGACTGAAATTTTCACAATTGGTAAAGAAACAATAAAATTTTCATCCCGCGTGGTATTTGGAAAGATTATTCAACAATGTAAATTGTTTCCAGATATATGTTTACCGTGTTTGTCGGCACACTTTCTTGAACACTTTGAATTATTGAGTTAATATTTGAACAACCAAAACGATTTTTGCCAGAAATAATTGATACGTTATTACGGTAATGAAATGAATTTTCTAAATCTAATCACCATCGAGTGAAAACACTGCGATACTCGATGTCTTCAGATATAGTTTGTTTTAAATGGTGTTTGTTGGAAAAAGAGGATTGTCATTGGTTCATATATTATTGTGTTGCATAATCGAATATATTAAATAATATCGCTCTTTTAATCGTCTTGGCAAAGCAAGCTTTCAACTGGATTTATTTAAAATTTATTTAAGTATGAACAATCAAGTAATACTTTTTAGCATAAACTGGATTCATTTTAATAAAATTCACTTTATTTAAATAATCCTAGCAGTGATGGGTGAATGAAGTTTTTCTCTTACATTTATACATTCTCGACAATTTGAACCGTCAACATAAATTAGGACGTAGGAAATTACTTTTTTAATTTTAGACGTCTTTTCGAAAGATTAATAGGTTGGCCGTTATTAAAACGTTGTAGAATATTAGATGATTTATGAAACGGTGTCTTGGTTTCGTTTTACATTGATATTTCATACTCATCTTAAATTTCATCAAAAGTGTTTGGTTTATAACGTCCTTTTTTGTATACTTTTCAGTTGATATATAGCTTGTTAGCCTGATTTAGAACTAACTTTAACTCATTACGACATTATAAAAAATTTATTACCCTATATAAATTATAAAAATGGAGAAACTGGTATGGCTTCATGCAACTTTGAAATGTTTTACGTTTTTTCTATATTAAGAATTTATTAGATAAAAATTATAATTAAAATATCAAATGTTATGAAACTAAATTCATAATTCTTATTAAGAAATAATGACAAAACCGTAATATTTTGGTCATATAAACTTTTCTTATATACAGGGTGATCTATTAGTGCGATAAGTCCAATATTTTTTTAAATTTTTACAGATTATAGCCAGTCTTAAGGCTCATAGTTGCAATTGTACAGTGTGTTCCAGAATATATTTTTTTAAATGGAACGCGTTACATTTTTAGGTTCGTCCTCAGAAGCTGATTTGAAAAACCTATTATACCTATAATGATCAAAGTTGGCGTACTTTTGATAATTTTGAATACATTTTCTTCATAAGCCACCAAGTAGAACTTAAAAAGTTAAGATAGGGATATGTAAGTGCAATTTTCAATTGTCTATTACTTCAAAAGTATTTAGTTTTCATTATAGGTCTGTAACAAAAGGTGTAACAAAGATGTGTACCTCGGTGTACCTCATGTGTACTAATGGTGCTTTATTTATATTTAATTCCAATATTATTGCCCCAAAATATGTCTTGTTAGGCCGAGCAAACCTAGACGCGCGTGAATTATAATAAAATGATAATTATTGGCATAATTAATTATACAAGTTTATGTTATGAACAGTAATTGAAGTTCTATCCCTTCCTGAGCGGAGTCTATAAAATTTTAAGAGGAAATATCACACCTTTTCACTGATTATTAATTAGTAAAGTTGATTATTTATTATTATTATTATGTAAATAAATCTCCTACTTTTCCTAACTAATTTATTGGCGAGGGTTAAAATAACAACTATAAGTTATATTTCTTTTATCAATAACCGTAAAATTCCCTATTAATGCACTGTATAAATTAAAAATTTGTTCATTATACCTTCACCCGTTTGAGAAAGCTACTATGTTAGCGAAACGCGTCAAGGATCTGTATTGCACTTAGTTCAAATATAATGAATATTTAAACAAATTTAATTGTTTTATTTCATCGTAATTATAAGTAGTAAAATTTAGAGATTGAATTCATGTAAATTTTAATATATATTACTAATGCATATAATGCAGCATTTCATGCAAATGGAAGTTAATACTGTCACAAAGCAATGCAAGCACCCACAAAATGGGACAGCTGCTCTACGGTTTCGACGATTCGGTTTTATTCTAAATATTTAAATGATACAAGCAACAGACTGAATAAACGCCCAATCAGAAAACACAAAACTGATGTTTGCCAACGCAAAACCATGATTTCCGACTCAAAATAGTTCATGTTATAACAACAAAATTTTAACTGATAAAAGTAAAATGTGATTTATTGAAAGTTGAGAGTCCTATAGCAAAAGAGTAGAACAGAGTCCCAGTCTCTAACTTATATTAATATTTAAACGTGATAATATGGAACTACTTTTTTCTTTTACAGCTTTAATGGATAAAATGTTGTATTACATTAAAATAATTGTTTCAGTTTAATTAAACCATCATCAATAAATAATTCATAGTACGGTCCTGACTTGACAATTATTATATATGTCCTATTTTACTTTGGTGAAATACATTTTTCTACTACAATGGTTTATTAATAATCAACCATTTGTAACAAAAACTTGTCCACAAAAAATACATATCATGGAAAATGGAATTGAAAGTGTCCTGACTTAACAAAACGTCGTATAAACAACTAACTAGTATTAAGTACAAGAAAAACCAAACTAAAATATTGTCATAACATATTTTGATACTTCAATAAATAGAAGGGTCAAAATACAAAAATCGTCGTTTTTAGTTATGATTAAATAACATAAGTAAGTTGTTGCTTACGATAGTTAATGTCCTCAAAATTAAGAAAATTTTATTGAGTTTATTATTATTTTTTTCTTTCTTACTTGCTTAATTTAATTTACAAATTGCCAAACAATAACCTATCCAGGACTGATCATCTTAGAGAAGACATCTGTCCCCTTTATATAAAATTTTCTTATCAATATATATTTTAATAAATAAATTCCAAACAGTGTTGTTAATGCGTTACAAATGTGAACAAAAGTGATAAAGAAGTCATATAAATAACATTATTGAAATAATGAAGGGTATAATAGCCGATGAATGAACACGAATAAACCAATTGTTATGGCGTTAGTAGCCTGTTCTTTTACAATTATTCCTGACACGAGCGGCTCTCGCTGGAATGGATTGTTTAACTTTATCGCGCTTTCTTGTGAAAGGCTTATTCGTATTCACCGATTCTTTTTTACATTACATTTTAAAGCTGAAAAAATTAACTTTTTCTTTTTGTTGCATTGAAAAATAAAAGCTCTCTTAACAGAGGAATTAGTAGAAATAATAAAATTATATCGAGTGATTTTATCTAAATTCGGATTATTTGAATGTTTTACCCTAAAATAAAGTACGAATTTGTAAAAAAAAAACATTTTTTTAGAAATAATAACTTAGATTTTCCATCAAATATATTTTTATTAACAATAACATCAACGTTTATGAATTTGACCAATGAACGAAGCTATATATACAACCTGTTATTTCGTTTTTGTTAAAGGTTTCATTAGTGATAAATACAGTTTAAAATTAAATACTTACTTGATTTAAAGTCACTATGAAATAGATACACAAATTAGATCAAAAACGAAAAAGATACATTTATTGAAAATACATTAAATAAAACAATTATGCAATTTCATGAAAGCGACATTTTATCAAGAATTTGATCAGACTATCGCAAAACGCCTAACTTTAATAGCAACTTCCCTTTTAACTTTAAGTCCATCATCAATAATCTAGTTCTGGATATTATTCGATTCAGTAAGCTTAAGAATTTAAGCAATACTGAACAGATTTTCTGAGTCAGAAGTCAGAAGAAATGTAGCGAAATAGTAATATGTTTCAAATTAGGATAATATAAAGGGAATGTCAAAAACAAATTGCGAAAGAGTATCTAAATAATTAAGTTTTATGCCCAGTAGAAATTTCAAAAGGGTGATTACGAATAATTTTGTCATATATACGGATGAAGAATTAAAGAGAATAGTATATAATTAGATGAGCTAAAGAAGATAATTAGGATTTTCATGAAATTACACCCTCTTGAATATAATTGAGTGAAAACGCTGGAAATTTAATATTTTACAATCTTCTTTGAAGGTGGCAAAGGACTAATTGAGAGTATTTATCACAACTCACAGATAAGGAATTTAATCATATAGGGAAAAGTAATTGGTTAACAGAAAGAAAATATCTATAAAACAAAAACTTTTTCATTTTAAAATATTTGCACAACTTTTTTTAACTTTGAAAAACATTGTAAATAAGAAGCAAATAAAAATAAAATTCCGGTATAAAAGTAAAAACATATTATTGATTTAAATTTTTCCAAGCATTTTTTTAATCTTATAATCAAGGTACGCAAGTTATATTTTTTGATTTAGACAGAACTTTTAAATAATATATTTTTAGTAATAAAAATAATTCTAAATGTGGTTTAAACTTCCCGTTCTAATCCTATAAGGCTCATCGAAATGTGTTGAACGTTCTCGAAACAGCTTTTGTGAAAACAGTTCCAGAGTAAATGTTGTGAATTGAGAGAAGACAAGTATTATCGAATGTTCAAGAAACAGCTTTTATCAAAATAATTTCTTAGTATTATAACTGTAAATGCTTTGAATCCAGAGTAGGCAAGTATTATCTTGAGATGTTCTCTTTATTCTATATTGTGTTCTTGATTATTATTCAAAATAATTTCAAATTAATCCGTACAGTAACGGCCTTAGACTAAATTTTAATTTAAGTAAAACATTTATTTATTCACAAACTTGATAAATAAAAATCCTTCCCACCATTCTACAAAAGAGAAAACTCTTAACGAGCTCTAAATCGAACGCCCAAACTTTTCATCTAACAAAATTAAAATTAACCTCAACTAAGGAAATGGACAGATTATGTACGTAAAATAATTTTAGAAAAAACATCTCCAATAATATCTAAAATTAGTTAAGGGTGAACGTGTCTCTTTCAAAGTAAAACAGCTCAATCAGCAGAAAGGTTAAACTGCATTAAACAATGAATAAAGAATTTTGAACTAAACTGATTGAACAAGAAAACTTAAGACAATGACGGGCCCATTAACATAACTATAATGAAGATAAAATTTATATTAAAATATGCTAATAATACCTAACAGGGTAATGAGCGGGTTTAGCAAATAAAATATTACTGAGATATGGTCTTCAAGGTATAGGGCTATATGCGAATCGTATCATTACAGATATATACTTGATAAGCGTTTTAGGAATTTTTGAATTATAAATAATGTCAATGAGTGCGAATATATCGTTAAATTCTGGTATAAAATAAACTCGTCAACAGTAGTCACAAAACCGGACATAGAGTAGTTGTTGAGAATATCTTTTTAATTTTAAATATTTGTTTAGTTAGGTATAAATTGCTGCCATAAGAATATTTGTAACTTTAAATTTTTTTTCCTAACCGGTTTTTAATAGCTTCGGTATTTGATTTATTTTTGAATGACTGGAATATTTTTTCGTTAATATCTATTAGTCCTTTAATCAGAAAATTTTTGAAGTGTTTTAATATGAGAGGCAATAACGAAATTGGCCTATAAGATGAATCTTTTTAAGGATATGTCACTAGTTTTGACAATCTGAGAAAGTTGTTGATAAAATTAGTGATTTTCCTTATAACTTTCTTCGGTGGCCGCTAAAGTTTTTCTTCAGTAATGAAATCAAACTCTGGAGCATTTCGAGGATTTATATTATTTTTATTTACATTTCTATGCTATTTGGTCCGTTATTCTTTAATTTAACTTCATATTCATGTAGAAGCTAAATATTGTTTCTTATTATTCAGAAAATTCTTGATATATATCATTATTCATCTGCGAGTTCTTCTTGATTGTAGCTTTCCAGAAAGAATGTTTAGTATTCTTTAATTATGAAATGAATTTTTTTTTAGTTTTTTGATTTTTTCACCAGTTGTTCAGTAAAACTATGTAGTAGAATTTTACCTTATAATTCTCTTATTCCGCGTCTCTTTCTTTTGGCTTTCTTTTTTACATTCTTTGATTTGACTGAAATCGCAATGTTATTTTGTTCTACTTTTGTATAATAGCATTTGTTTTCTATATTTACAGATAATTTGCAGCTATGTTTCTATAATAAAAAATTAATTGGCCAATAAATTTATAAATAACATAGTTGTTCTTTAATTGCAATTAGTATTATTAAAAAAATAACAATTAGTTTCCCTTTATAGAAGTTTCCAATTACGCAAACCTATTTTCCCTTTAGGTCTGCTATTTCCGAGTTACGTGTACTTACGTATACATAATTTAGAAATTTAATGGAATCTCGTCCTCTTAAGAGCCTCAAAATAAAGTGATTGCTATTAAAAAGTGCAGATCAGGACTCAAATATATTAAATATACACATTATGTGTAATCAAAATTTTTAAATACAATCCTTCCTTTTTTAGTTTAAATATAAATTTATCCCGAGTCTTCGTTCTAAATTTTGGGTGGAAGCTATATCAATTTAGTTTATGCTTTTTTATATATAAAAAATGGAGCTTCTTTATTAACTACTTTGTTTCAATCATTTTCAATTTTATCTATATTCATTAGTTAGATGATCTTAATAATACATACCCTAAAGCAGAAAGACTTCTATCCCCTATCACGTATAAATTAGTCTCGAAATTTTTAATCTTTTACGATAAGCAAAAGTTTATTGATGTAAAAAACTTGTAAATGATGTAAGTGATTCTTTATTATGGCAACTATGGTTTTTTATAATAATTTTAGGACGTATTCCGACTTCAGTAGCCCTTAAATTTAAATCGCTTTGTGAGCCATTTATCAAATGTGGGAACTTTCCCTTGTTCAAATATAATGAAAATTAATTTCGGTTCAGTAGTTGCGCCGCCCTTAAAGAGATTGGAAATTGGCCGTTCCGATTCAATATAAATCTTGAAAATTTCACTTCAAAGGGCATTCGAGGAAAATATACTGTATTTATACTTCCTCTCTTTAATCCGATTTTTAGAGAAAAAATTATGAGATGAAAAGAAAATAATCAATCTACTGGATAAGTTTGTATTTTCATTTTCTTTATTATAATCAAATAATCTTTGAAAAATGTGTATTTTTTTAATTAAAGGAATCTGTTTCAAATTTGCAGATTTAGAAAAAAAAATATTAAATTTATTATATGTAGAACATTCTTGTGATAAAATTTTAAAATAATTTCTATTTTGTTTATTTTTAAAGAAGAATTGATGAATCTGCAGCCAAATTATCATTTATTTTGAAATGAAATAACTTTTGTGAATTCAAGTTGTTCTTTATACCCGTGGAATATTAGAGATAGTTATTTATAACTAAATGCAGAGACACTGTCAATTATTTTTAACCTAGACTAGAAAAAAATATTTTCTTAAAAATGCGATAAAACATACTTTTTTATCCCACACCGTGAGTCGAATTTTACCGGCTTCACGGAGAGGAGAAAGTTACCTTTTCTACGGCTAGCCTGGCAAAATACATAAAAAGTACCAAGACGAAAAAATAAATTTTACGTTTTCATGCTAGATGGCGACCCAATTGACATAAATTAAATATAAATTACCAATTTGATTGATATCCCACTGAACAAACAAAAGAGAATCGCTTAAAATATACAACCCCATTAAACGTCAGTATAAAAATAAATTGTTAGCAGTTATCAATGTCTGCAAATTAATTAAATCATAACTTGTCATTTTTTTAATAAATTAAGTGCAATCATTAACTGAGAGTATAAAAATAAAATTTTTGTAGAAAAAATATTGCCAACAATTGTGGATAAAAAATTATGTATAAACTCGGCAGTAAAGTGCTTTTTCAAGCCTCAAGAAGCGGAAAGTCTCAGCTGCGCCTCGCCTGTGCATATCTTTTTTCGGCCTGAAAAATGCCACTTTACGGCCTAGGTATACAATACACTATTTTTACTGAAGGTCGCGTAATCAGCATTATTCGTGAAACCATAAGAATGATACGATAAGATTATTAACGTCGTTTAAGGGATATTTAAAATGTCTATTATAGGGTATAATTAAATAAGAAATTAGGCAGATATTACAAATGGTTTAAAGCAACTTCAGAATGTTTCATATTCATGTCAGTATTCATCTTGAACAATTAATAATACATCTAAAAAAATAAATATGAAAATAAACCCACATAAAAGTAAAACCATGGTAAATGCAACAACAACAAAAGGCTATATGAATAGAGGGAATATCTTTTATAATTAATTCACAAAGAAATGGAAAACAGTCAGATTTTTAGAATTTTTTACAATTGATAATTTATACTTTTTATATACATATACGTATCTAGTTATAAAAGCGAAGCCCGATATACTCAACAGGGTACCTGAGACCCATCTGAAGAGATTATTTTTATCAAGTGTATTTTACTTTTTTTAAATATGCTTATATTATTAAATAATAACCCCCATGAGGGGTAATATATTTCTAAAATTAAAACATACACGTATGCAAAGTACATTCGAGTCCCTTTACATTATTCGTGCATCACCGTTTAAGCGTCCCTAAAATTCTATTTTTAAACATTATTTTTTTAGCCATAATAAGTTGAAAACATTTTATAAAAAATAAAAAAAAATGGTTTTGTCGTCCCAAAACTCTCCCGACCAGTATCCAGAGACGAATACTTTTTCGGATATTTAATGTTAAAGTTTCAAACTTTGACATTTGTTTATTTTCGACAGGTGACAGTTGGAGAAATTCTTTTGACTATTCTGAATACAGTTTTTCAAGATCTTTCAAATTTCATTTTTTGATAGTGACACTTCCGTTTGGTAGATGTCTTACAAAAACTAATGGGTTCTTCAGACGGATAACCTAAACCCATATAAAAAAATTCCAGCTCAATCGGATTAAACGTGTGGCCTCTATCGTGGAAGAATACAGACAGACAGATAGACATACTTTCCCTTCTCGGATGGTGGGTCGGGAAAGTAAAACCAAAGCACCAAACACAATTTCTTCATTAAAAACTTCCTAACTAAAATATAATGTAGCATGGGATTCCTTGATAAGAAAAATGTCTAGTAGTATTAAATAGGCTCAAAAATAAAAAAGAATAATACGGCGATAAGCTTCTTTTAACTTTTCTATATAAGGATTTACGGAAAACATGGCATACAACAGGATAAAATACTATTTATTTTGACATAAATAACAAGATCAAATATTTGCTTGAGACCGTCGGAAACACCGTAATATTTTTAAAATGTCATCTTATTTCAGTTTTGAAGTTAATGCGTTTGATAAGTAAGAAAATAAAGACAGACGAAGATTATTTTGGCGTTAAAGAAATGCGTGCCAAAAAAAATTAAACAAGTAACACTTTACTTTTATATTTGATTGTAACATTATTCCAATGAAGAATATGCAATAATATAATAATTTGATTTTTTTTCTTGTCTTATTGATAACCTGTAATAATTTATTATTATTAACTTGTTCCTTAGGGTGGTATTAATATTTTTTATGTATCTTTGTTATTTTATTTTTATGTTTTTTTTGTATTAATTTTTTTTGTAATAGAGTTGATCCCGTAAATAAATAAAATAAATAAATACAAAAAAGTCAAATACAAGTGAACAGTTATTTGATTAACTAGGAAGCAAAGTATTAGATTGAATTTAATAAAAACTCGATAGAAATCGTGGTTGTTGGTTGGGTTGTTGGCTACTATGGAAATGTATATGTCAATAATCACCGTAATAATAAAACTTTTACAAGTTATACAAGTTCCTGTCAGTGTGGGGAAAAATATCAATATATTTATATTACGGATTGGGAAAGCGACCTAGAAGTACTTACTCCTCCAGAAATAAGACAAGTGGAAAAAATGTTGAATTAACTTTACTGCCGGAGAAGTCTCTAAGTAAATATGATATTTTAATATTTAATTGCCACCAAGACTAAAGATTTTACTTCCTAAGCAGGAAAGTGATACTTCGCTAATTGATAGTGGCCTGCCAAAGTTGTATTTTTCTGTTAATCGGGAAAAAATATTTTTCTTCTGAAAGTTGATTATGAATAACTAAACCAAAAAGAATATTTAATTTATATGGGGTTGGTCAAAAATTAGTAAATTATATCATCGCTGCCGAATTGAATACCAGCCATAGCAGGTTATATGTATATATTTTTTGATACAGCATACGCACAATAGGAAATCGTTTAAACCCATTCAAGAGCAGTGCTTTTATGCGGACTGCATTCCGCCCACTATCGAAATTTGATTCCGGAATAAAATTTTTTTAATTAGTAAATGTATGTCTTTTGAGTATTGCCAAATTATTAAATACCAATCAATCAATAAAAGTACCATTTAAAGTAATATTTTCTGTATTTTTATTACAAACAAATTTAATTTGAACATATTTTAATTAAAAACAAAAAAATTAAATGTCTTAACTTCATCATCAAATTTGTACGTCAATGGCACATTCCAATATTGACCAATGTATTTTCTGATATTCACCATTCACGGTTTAAAAAATAGTTATGTCCTTTTCCATTCAGCTATTTACTAGAAGAATGCCAAAAACTGAATCTTATTTGCTAAGATGATGTAGAAATTAATTCTAAAGAAGTCGCCATACAATACACTGTTATTGAGATATTCGTAGTTAATGAACTCGGTGGCATTATTAGTGACAATAAACGCAATGATAAAAGTATTTTTTAATTTCTTTACATCCTACTTTTTTTAACTAAACATAAATATATATTCGTAATACTGAAAGAAAATAATTGTTAACACCCACTTTTACGATTATATTTTTTGTCACTAAAAAATGATGTGAATATTTCAAAACCGGTTATTTTTGTGACTTTGTAACTTTTTGGGTTGGAATTAACTTCTACGCAATAGTTCGCACCGAATGAAGATAAAAATCCAACCTTAAAAAAATTCAGTTGAAGAGTAATGTTATAAACCAATCTAGATAGGTCCCTCTAGCTAAATTTGCTAAATAACTTCAATAACATAGATAAAAATGTTTCCTTAAGTAACTTTAATACTGTATCTTAATGACTTGCTGAAAATAACAAAAATCCTATCTAGAATCCTAACAAGAAGTTTTATATTTTAATAAAGACCTGGAAAAAATTTTATCTTGGGATGACAATAACCAAGGAGAGTTTAACGCTAAACCTAGGCAATCGTTTTTTTCTGAAAAGGATAACGAGGTTAACTTTGCGGAACCTGACATAATTATGCCAGAAGCCATTGGCTTCATCACTAAATTTGCTTGGTGTCAATTTGGCGAGAAATATGTCATGGCAATGGACAAGCACGGTGAAAAAAAAAATTTCCCAAAAACTTCGAACGCTGTTTTGCACCTGAAAGCTTTACTCACCGCAACAGATTTTATTGATTTAGAAGGCTTAATTAAATTCGACCATCAGTGGAACACTACTCTCACATCTAGAGTTCTGCTCCTAAACATCGCTTGCGGATACTCGATTATATCAAGCAGGAAGCAATTCGCATTATTGGAGATCCAGAACTGATTAATCTTGATAGTTTAAAACATCGATGAAAGGTGGGCGATCTAACTCGTTTTTGCAAATACCTTCATAGAAGGTGTTCGGAAGACACTGCTCTCTTGATTCCTCCTGGAGTCGTGCGTGCAAAGAACACCCGTCCAGCATAACCTTCCTGAAACCGTGAATCAGCATTTTCGTGCACGCTCCGCTCTTGAAGTTTAAAGGATTTCCTATTGTGCTAGAGTAGTACGCAAAAATCGCAAATTTTTAAATTTGTATAAAAAATGCTTGGTTGAGGTATGATTTGTTTACAAAATTGTTAGTAACCACATCAAACTACATGTAAAGTTTTTCGACTGTACTCTTTGTTAATATAATACAATATGAAATAAAAATATTTCCAAATGGAGTCTTTGGATCATAAATTTACACACACTATTTACACAACTATTTCTATGAAATTGTGTTAGCGAGTCTTTCCTAGAAACCCCTTCTAGTTTTTATGTGTGGGACAAGTAAAGGTCTGGTATAATTGTTCTCAACCCAACTTGCCATTTCAGTTCTTAAACCTTTAGGTATGAGACGATGCGACGCGACGACTGCAAACACCTACTTTCGTCACTTACATAGAAAGTAATTAAATATTTCATTCTGTCGTCCCCATTTCTTCATGAACATTTGGCATTTCGTACAGAGAAATCATGAATATTTTGTTTTAAACATGAAGGGTAGATAGACGTTTTACGAAGTATTACAGACTAAAAGGATGGCGTTCTTTGACACTATGTCACTGATATTTACTGAATTTTGCCTCGATGCTCTTGTGTTATTTTTGATTGAGGGGTAGATACAAAATTCCTGATTTTTGTCATACTGTTTGTGTATTTTATTTTATGCCTAACTGGTTCAAAGAATCTAATTACTTTTTTCAAAATTAATATATACGTTTCTGTTACGTTTTATTACTATAAAATTCAAAGCCAACATTTTTGTCGTAAAATAAAACAGTTTTCCATATTGAATGCGTACAAGCATATAGGTGACCTACATTGATTATTCCTTCTCGCTTTCCCAAATATCCCACTTTTGCTTTATGCCCGAAGTGTAATTTCCCCTGTTTATCGTTATTAATACCAACATCCGATATATTAGCTTTTCGAACTGATTTTTTTATAACATTATTTGACCTATATTTTTAGATCGATAATAATAAATATATGTTTCAACATTATTCCTTATCTGTTTAATCTGTCTGCTTTTACTTGATGCAATCAATTGTAATATTTTAATAAATAAAAAACATTTATTGAATTTGACAAAAAAATAAATATTATTATGTGATTAGTGACATGTTTCGTTATACAATAACTTCATCTGACTAATTATGATGAAATTATTGTATACCGAAACATGTCTTTCAAATAATAATTGTTAATTTTTTGTGAAAATCATAAAACGTTGTTTTATTTACCAAAATATTATTAAAAAATTATTTAAAAAAATTGTGAATTTTTCGTTGTTTTATCTGTTTTACCTATATTTTTATGCCACGTGTACTTTATTTATGCAGGTTAATCGATTAATCCGTTAATCAATAATTTATAGTGAAAATCTAACAATTTTACAAAATCGTTAATTGACTTTGATTAAAAAAAAAATTTCCTGCGCAATTCATATAAACTTAAAAAAAAATTACATCATTTTTTCTGCAATTGGCGCTCATATTTTCTCAAAGTATCTCAAAATTACCAAAGAACTAAAATATTCAATGCGACAACATAACTAATAACAAATGCGAAACTTAATAAAAAATACTTTATAAAAATGCAGAGTTTGTCGTAGCATTTTTGTGATCTTTTAGTAATCGTCTTTCTGACTCTATCTGGGTTATTTCTAATCTCATTGCAAACATTTTCAATAAGTTGAAGAATTTCTTCTTCACTTTTTATTTCAGATTAAAACACCAAAGATTTTAAATATCCCCAGATGCAGTAATCTACATGCGGGATTGAAATCTGGTGTTCTTTCACTCTAGGCATGCGGTCCACCCCTTCCTATCCAGATATTTAGAAAGTTGTCATCCAAGAAATTCCTTAATATTACTCTAAAATTTAACCACTGTCAGATGATCTTGAAAAAAGTATAAATATAAGATCCGCCAATTAGGATTAACCGATTGTTTAAAACTCGACGTACGTTTACAGAAAATTTGTTGAGAGTTTGTTTGTCTCGTTTCATGCGGATTGCCTTCGGCCAAAATATGTGTATTTCTCAGATTATAAACACCACCTCTGATATATAAAAATTTAAATGGTTTATATCTCTATAATCTTTGAGCTCCAACCGTTGAATCTCCTAAAAATAAAACCGATAAAGCTGATCCTTCAATTATTTTCGACATTTCAACAATGCTGTTTTCAGCCTTTAAATGTTGCTTTTCTTGGTTCATGTTTAATTTATAAGTAGGAAACTGACCATTTTTACGAATATAATTGAATACTATAGAAAATATTTCATGATCTGGTAATCGTATACATACATCATATCGACATACTCTTGATTTGAGTACTTGTTAGGTATAATGTATATAGATAATGATACGAATAACAATTATTAATATCAATCAAAGAAAAAAGATGACATACAAATGTTTTTAAAATGTAACATGAATTGTGCAGGAAAACTTTTTCAAACTCAAAGTCAATTAACTATTTTGTAAAAATATAAATATATTGTAATGATATTTACAATTTGTCTCAGAAATTTTGGCTGGGTCCTAGTACAAAAAAAATAATAAACATTACAAAAAAAATATAAAAATAATTATAATTTTGGCCTCTTAAAAATTCTTTCTTCGGTTCATCTTTTCTACGATTCTGTATCCTAACTACTTTTTCTTCTTAACACTCCTCCGACAAATTCATCTTCACATACTTTCTCTGACCAGTCACTTCTTCTCAATACTTCCTCTTAACCTGGTCTCAGCTTCTCAATTTCTATACCTCTATACTCCTCCTTACGAGTTTTTATTGGGTTTTCCCCTTGTAGTTGTCTTTCTATATGCCTTACAAACTCTATTTATTTTTTTAGTTAAATAGCGTTTTGTATTGTACCAGTGTATATTTTTATTTATTTTCTCCAAATCTCTACATAAATCCTCTTACATCAACCATCAATTAATATTCTGACAAAAAAACCCCTTTAGTCAAAATTGACTTGTTTATTATTCTTTTTTTTTATCACCAAATTTTTTTTACCACTAGATTTCTTTTTTTTAAATTACCTCAGCCTTATTTTAGATTATTAACCCTATATTCCCTTTTTACTATCTTTACTATCTGACTTAAAATTTCATATATGACAATTCCAAAATTTCGATTTTAATATAACATCTTTTATAATTTTAATAACTTTTAAGATTCTTTCACTTTTCTTCAATTTATTGCCAATTTATCTATTCGTTTTCTTTACTTACATATTAACTGTTTTATTCCATTTAATAAACATAACATTTACCTTTGAATAATCTTTACATAAATTAACTATCAGCTCTAACAAAAAAAAATATTAATTTATAAAACTCCCTATACAGGGTGACCAATTTCATAACAATATATATGGGTTTTTTGAACTCTCCTAGGGAAGCACTATCCCCAGTTAAGGTCTGTATATTTTATATACCCTGTATAATCTAAATAAAACTAATTCTATGACACGTCATTGATTCACAAAAATAGACTACGAAAACGTCTAAAAATTTAAATATCGCAGCCATTGTAAGCTTTGTTTATTTCAATTAGAAAAATCATTTATTTTCGGCGCATATAATTTTATAGACTTTATACACATAAAGCAAATAGAAAAAAAAATGTTTTGTTTTGAAAACTGCCGAATATACCAAAGATGCTATGCAATTGTAATATGGAAAATATATTTTTAAGAAAATAGGTTGATGGCATTACTAATCGCTCTTTAGTGCTGATAGTGATAAAGTATTATTCATTTTAATATTCTTGATAAACAATCCAGATTCTTGATGCTTCAGTCACATTATTAAATATAAAATAAACAAATGGCATCCATTATTTAGAGTTTTTTTAGTCTTTTCTGGAGCAAAATTCAATTAGCATCTCAAATCGGCTAATTTGCGTTATACTAACCATAATTATCTGTAACCAAGAATTTTATTACTCTGAAAAAGACGATAAAAATAAAAATGCGCCGCGTTATTCGTGAAATATGCTCTGAATTTTAAATTGATTAGAATTTTTTTGTAGTAGGAAGTAAGGATATTAATAGAACTAATTTGAACAACACAATTCTTATACTTATATTTTCTTACTTTATTTATTGTTATATTGTTATTATATATATGTACTAATAAAATTGAAAAGTAATTAGAATAATGTCTAAATGAAAACACTAATATCTCAATAAAAGAAATTTTTAACGTGTATCACTAGTAAATATCTCCATTTCGTCAAGTTCATATAACTTTATTTATATTACTAGCAGGTCGTTTATATGGAGTCATTAACAGTTAAGCAATTGTTTTTTCTACTCCTATTTTATCATACGCTAATTAAAAGCTTAAAACCAGTTTCATAATGAATATCATTATGATACAGATTTTCATTATGATACAGACTTCTCAGCCAATAGGAATTGATTTATTTTTAGTGAAGTAGGCAGTTATTTTGACAGTACAAATTTTTATGACAATAGAATCAAATTATTTTTTAGTGAAGTTGACAATTATTTTGACAGCTGTTAAAATATTTTGAATTATATAAAAATTAATAAAAAAAAATAAAAAATTTACCAACTAATAAGTTGTAAAAAGTTTCTTTTCATTAAATATAATTAACGTTGAGGGTTTCAGTGTGATTAAAAACAAGATGTTTAAATTATTTAATTAAAGATTTTTTATGAGGTGAACACAACCACGTATATGCAAGAATAATCGAACTATAATGTCGAATGTCCATTTTGGCCTTGATTGAGATAAACAAAATCGCACTAACGGTTTAAAGGTATGCCGTTACATATTCTTAAAATAAACATGTATTTCGTTTATTAATGGGATTAGAAAAAATAGTGTATGCAACTCCCATGTAATTTCCATTAATACACTCGCATGTTATATACGAAACTCGCCTGCAGCTCGTTTCGTATCCTACAACATGCTTGTGTATTAATGACTTTCATAACATGATCGTTGTACTATACTATTGCCAAAGCTTGTTTGTTTGCTAACGGTAAAAAATCTTGTCGCTATTCTTTTCTTTAATTGGTTCAATAATTTCTTGTTTGTTTTCTATCTGTAAAAAAACTTTTCTATTTTATTCGAATGATATTAAAATCGATGAAGTAAAATGCGAAAAAAATCAGTTGCAGGTTTTTAGTTTATCTTGTTTATTGTCATAAAACCATCATAATAAGGTGTTCTAAATCAATAACTACAAAACTGTAGAAAACAGCGTGCAGTGTTTTGTCGGCTGGAAATCGCGGATTAATAATCGTATTTTTCAGAAGGGACGCATTCAACTGTATTATGAAAGAAAAACGATATCGTTGTGAAAAGCGAGAATTGATATCTACGAGGCAACAAGTATTCTCCGGCTTTTCCACCAGCTATACTTTATCTCAACGATTTCTCCATTTTCTTCTTTTGGCAGTATCAGCTATACAAATACATATATATTTTCTTTTATAGCCCCAAGTTGGGCGCTATTTTGTTATGACATAGAGTTAAATTTTGTTTATTAAAAATAAATGCCCATTAATTTTTATAGCTCCTCGTTAGCAGCCATTTTATAATAGTATTAGAGTTAATTAAGTTAAAAATTATTATTAATTTAAATGGTGACAGTGATAGTCATACTGAACTTATACAAGTTTAATTCATTAATCACTATATTCAAAATAGTTTCAGTTTTATTTCAGCTATGCTTAAAACTGAATAAAATTATATAACACATTGTAATTAGTCAAATTTCAAAAGATTTATATACATATTTTGATTATAGATATATTAAATAGTTGTTATTTATTTGCGAAATTAACAATTAAGTCATGTTTATAATTTTTAAGAATCTTTCTTGATATGAAAAAAAAACAAGTGACTAAATCAATATTTTACGCTGATGTAGTAAATGTAAAAAGTATCGCACGCCCATCTTTTTTATTGGGTTTGCAGAAATGGTTTATGTTGATTTATTACCCAAGCGATTTCGAATGGACATTAGGCAACTGAATATTAATTAATATTGGTATTGACCATTCATAGTTTCTATTACTAACCCAAAAATCTTGATCCAAATTTCTCTATGGGTTTGCAATTTCTGTCATATGTCATTTATAATCAATAAAGCTATGTTTTTAAAGTAATATTGTTCACTCTATATCAAAATGATGGGATTTAATTATTTCTGACATGATATTCAACTTGGAGTTTGTAATTAGGGTTTTGCGTTGGCAATTTTTAAGTGTATATAGCCACAGCTACTCTACGCCTTTCGTATGTTCATCTACCAATGATGCTTTGTAGTATGTAGGCGGTTACGTTACACAGATTTGGTAATGAAATTGCGGATGTTCATTGAAGCAAAACTCGTTTTACATGAAAGTTAAGTTCTAGTCATTAATTAACAAACTCTATATGCTGTTTTAAATATTTAAAGATACATATATATTAAATAATTATAAGATATTAAAGAGAATTAATCGTACGTTATATTGAGTAGAAATATTAGCAATCAAGTTCACTAAATTTAATATTACATTAAATTTTCTTTTGCTTCACCAACACATAAATATTATATTGCTCTAAATGGCTCTTATCATGATTAATTCAATATATTATTTTGCGGTACAAGTGAGGTAGGTGACTTATTAGAGTTGTTTTACTGGAATATACGAATACTGTAACCAATAAAATTTTTATGGGCTGTACAGATTTCGTGGTTTTATATTAAAAAGATGCTCTTACAATAAGAAAGCCATGTATCCATTTTCATAATAAAATGTTAACAGTTCATGAAATATTGGAAAAAATCGATTTTCATTTCGTACTTTTTTGTGTGCACAATTATTTTTGACACCAGAAGATGTAGTTCAATTTATGACCTACCTCTTTGATACACTCTGTATATTGACCACAATTTGCAAAATCGATTGAAATGCCGAGGTTGCCAATACATATTATTATAATACTTTCAATCCCTGCTCAGCAACGGGCATATATCAACTTCATGTAATACTATGCATAAGGACACATTGTATTATATAATAATAATTACATTACACGATCTGGGTATAACAGGTGGTGCACTTCTATTCCTGTCAAGGTAATCTTTACTACCTGATGACGGTCTTGGGTTCGTTAATCCTACACATCTATTCCGGTCAGGTCTCAACACTGTCCCTTAAGCTTTCAATTCAATTTCCACCACCTACCTTAACCATTTTTAAATTAGGTTTCAAAATTTACAAGAGGTATTGAATTACTTAATTAAAATGAATATTTTATACACTGTTAAAACTATATTAATTATAAAAAACTTTTAAATATAATTATTAAAATTAAAAGAACTTTTCATAATGGTATCAAATAATAAAATTAAGAAAATATGTGCAGGACCGCATCTCTGACACTAATGCAAATCTGCTTAATTTGTAATTTTATCTGGTGTTACCTTGAAACGGTTAATATTGTTTCTTCAAAATTATTTACCTTGTAAATAAATCAATGAATAAATTGTTTCCTTTGTGAATAAGTAAGTTATAATAAATAGGTGGTTAATGTCAGTATTTATTCTTGTTCATAATTGAAGGTTCCTTATTAATAAAAACCATTTGACGGACACAACTTTTTAAGTGTTTTATAAGATTTATTTTTCATTTCGTAAATATTATATTAGTCACGTAAACATGAAACAATATTGTACCATTGCACCAACGTTGCCAGAACGGTCCTCTGAACCAATTATTTGGTGATACTGTGTTGTGCTTTACTACCCAACTCTCCCCTAAATATGAATGACAAAAATAGCGGATTTAAGCTGGTACTCATGAGCCGGTAGATCAAAGGTGTAGAAGATAGAAATAGAAAATAAAATCAAATAACGTATAAGAAAAATGGCTAATACCAGCCGGAGAGGTAAAGCCCTTTCCCGTGGGAAGAAGTCCACCGGTGTGTGAAAGGACAATAAAAGTATATATATACAGGGTGTTTCATTGGGAAAGTGACGTTGACTGCAGATAGAAGACAACTAGGCGATCTTAAAAACCCCATACTTATATGGTCTTACTACTTTAATAATCACGATACAGGGTGTTTGATTGAAACTAATTTCTTTTTAATGTGATTTAGTTTTAATGAAAACTAGTTAACTCAAATTGGTAAAATTTTAATATTTTAAGTATTTTTTCATTATTTGCAATAAATAATCCACAAAAAAAAACATTCATCTCTAATTAACGAATAAATATTAATGAATCCACCAAAAATAAATAACTTTAATTAATAAGAATAACAAAAATTTTCAGGATTTGTTACGATTGTTTATGGTTTTTTACGATTTTTTACGGATTTTTACAATTTTTTACAATAAGTCCCATTTCGATATTTTTAAAAATGTATACAAATTGTATTTGAAAAATGTTAATCCATAATGGTTTTACTTTGTTATCATTAAATTTTAGGTCTTTTTTATAATTTTTGTTGTTTTTCATTAATTAAAGTTATTTATGTTTTGTAAATTTCTTATTAATTATTCGTTAATTAAAGATGAATGTTTTTTTGTGGATTATTTATCGCAAATAATAAAAAATACTTAAAATATTAAAATTCTACAAATTTAGGTTAACTAGTCTTCATTAAAACTAAATCACATTAAAAAAAAATTGTTTCAATTTTGGACTCTCACAATTCACACCATTTCAGAATCCAAACTCAAAATTTTACAAGAAAAAACATTTTGCCGAAAATACAAAGTATATCACTAAATTCATTTTAGAAAAATCTGATATACAAGGTGTTGTTTTTGGGTCGGAATATTTTATAATATTTTTTTTAATCCGTACCTGGATTTCATTTATTTTAAATTTATTGGTCTATTGGGCACTTTAAAAAAATATGCCCGCCAAATAACATGAAAATATACAATGTGGTTAGAAAGTTATGAACCATGCAAGAAATTGACAAAATAGATAAAACACACTGTATCTTGGTTATTAAATTAGTTAGACCCATTAAGAATGGAGTTTTTGAGATCGCCTAGGTGTCCCCTATGTGCAGTTAACGTATGTCACTTTCCCAATGAAACACCATGGCATTCAATCCAATAGTAGTCGTAATAATCATTGAACTAAGTACTAATGACTTGCATTTTTGGTTGCTTACAACAAACCTACAATGATTACAGAGATTGGAGTCATGGTAATTTAATAAACATGAAAATTGAAATTTCAGAATAAAAAAAAATTGTACATGGATGGTACTTTTGAATACTGCTTAAAATAGTTCTATCAAATTTTTACCATTAATGCGTACAATGGAGGATTTTATGTACCTGTTGTATTTTGTCTTATAAAAGACAAACAAGAATTTATATATTTTGCTGCATTAATAATATTAAAGGAAACGTGTGAATTCATGATTACTCATTGAAACCGAAGAAAGTGGCAATTCATGATTGAGTCTGACCGACAAATAAAAATTATTGGTTGTCGTTTTCACCTGGCGAAAAATCAAAAATTTAGGACTGTCAATTGAATACAAAAAAAGCGCTTTCACTGTTGGAAATTGATTAAGGCATATTTTTGGATTAACATTTCTCGCTCCCGCTGAAATAGGTGATTGTTTTGCGAGAATGTCATGGCGGACAACCAGAGGATGCAAAAATTAATAAGTTTGGAGACTATAGTGGAAAACTACATTGATGAAAATTCAATATTTCTGCCAAAAATATGAGCGGAAAATACTTTAACTTTAACTGGAACAACCATTCAAAATTCAAATTAGAAAATTGCTCGTCGCATCCAAATATTCTTTATTTTTTAAAGAAATTAATTGATATGCAAATGGACTCGTATATAAAAAATATATTCAATAATTCCAAAATAAAAGAGGTACGTTACAAAAGCAGGTTTAAGATGCCCGCACACCACGTGACTTTCGTGGTTGCCAGTTTGTGAAATAGCCAAGGAAAATATGCCTGTATTCTAATAAATATTTCTCTGCCACTTTTTCAAATGTATCTAGAGAAAAAGAATTAAATACAGAATTGATTGGTGAAAACAGCAGCTTCCAATCTATAATATTAAAGGAGCGCTCGTCCAAAAACCATTTCAGGCAAGAACATATGATACTGGCGCCTCTTGGTAATGACCCAATCGAATATACGACTTGTCATTATAAAAAAACCCTTAAACTCAATATGTGTACCCATTTCCGAATGGATTTATCTCCTTTGGCTATTTTATGTATTTTTATGACATAAGATTATGTTTGCTGAAATTCCTTTACTTCCTAATTAAACTTGTAAATTATTACAAGTTTCCATTTATTAAACGATTTAAAATTCATCAAAATGAAATAACCTATTTCTATTCAATATGCCAAATGGTTTGTTTAATGGTAAATATTTGATATTATGTCATCGTATTGAGAAGTAAGTGTCTCATAATGTAATTATGGTCAAGAAATCATTATAACATAGATATATATTTTGTTATTTACGAACATACATATACACTTCACTATTAAAATTTCTGCAATTTCTGTATCTCTAGACCAACTTTGTTAACATTTGGACTATTACGATGCTCTGCGGTTCATGCTTCACTTCAATAAGTAGTTTTATTTGCATGTGGGAGAATTATTTTGTTATTATTTGCCAAAATGCTTTGACAAGCCAGGAAGCATTTATACTCAAATAATTAAGCAGTATTTAATCATCACTATAATTTTGATAGACGATAATTAAATTAAAAAAAGTGTGAAAATGCGAATTAAACTGATATTAAAAAAGTAATCCCAAAAGTCTACTTATCGCTGTCGTATCTTTCGCAACAGTGGAGTCAGAATTCAACGTAATCAAGTTTTAAGTTGAAATTCAAAGAGATTATGACACTGTGAAAACGGCATCACAGATAAATAAACGCAAATTTGCTCGACCCAAAAAGACACAAAGCATAATTTGTCTCCTAACTTAATTACAGCTCAACGTAAAGGTGTGTCTTCGTTTTAATTTTTGACCTTTATACACTAAAACAAAAATTTAGTAATTCTGTAAAAAATTGACATGTTTTTTTTAAATAAACTCTCATCTGTTTATCGAAATGTTATTTTGTTAACAAAAATTATTACATATTTTACAATATAATGAATTATTGCAAGTACAAAATTTAATTTTTTAAGTGCAACTTTATAGCTCAACTTTTTGGAATAAATATTGCGTTCTTTATAACTAATAGATCTGATGTTATTCTCATATCCTCATATCTAGCATAGCCAAGGAACCACAACGTACTAGCTACGTGCGTACATAATTAATCTTGCTTGCATGTTGAATAATACCCATCGATTGAATCAATCCAACATGGTTCAGGGGTACCTTCAGCCAGTTCTATTTCACTATTGAAATGCTATCGATAATTAATATTTTTTACAATTCAGAAATCGGGAATGTATCCTCATTCTTATTAAATCACGATCATCAATCAATTCGTCAATATGTATCTCTTCTGCTCCCTCTCGCTGCAATTTATCTTGGATATGTGAAGGAGATAGATGCACTTGATAAACGTCTACTGTAAGATATCCAAGGTTACCCACCCATGCTTATACTACGTTGGGTAGTTGAGATCGACTTAGAATCTCTCTTTCAAATTGGGCATTTGCACCTTCCACAGATGCAGTGGCGTGATATATATTTATTTTTGTCCTATTAATACCATAAAACTCTCCAAGATTACAAATATGGTGTGGAATGGCCTAACTGAATATTTTGAATAATGATTTTAAATGGCCTTTTCTGGCTTCAACAATCCACCTCATTCTGGTGACTAACCTTAACCCATTCGCATCTTTTTGTCAACGTAGACAATCGCTTATGGACTAAATAAATCCACTCAGTATAGTACATGAATTCATTCGTAAATTCTGAAAATAAATATTATGTTAACCCCCTGTAAAAACTCTATTGCAATTTTTCTGTAATCTATAATTATATGCCATCGACCAACGTTCATTCTGATCGATCGTCATTAATGAACTTAATAAATCAGGCGGAAAATAAGTATAATGGTGATAACCATGTAAAAATAATATTGCATTTCTTCAGAGTTTTTGAAACGTACTTTAGTAAAATTTCAAAAACTTCCAACCGCACATCAGTTCACTATTGGGGTAAATGCAAATCATGAGACTCTTATATTCTCAAAAATACACGAAATGGAGACTTTTACTCTAGCTACAACATATTAACAATTTAGCCATTTTCGCCAAAAGACTTTTTTCCATAAGATGTGTGCCTGGTCCGTTTAATCAACGATATAAAATATACCGTAATTCAAGAACGAAAATCCTCATTTTGACAGAACTAACGATTAAAAATGTGCAAAACTAAAATTGAATTCCAGGAATCCCAATATTAGGAAGATAAATTTTGAAAATCTTTACGAAATTAATAAAATTGAATTAGACACATATTGATTAAAATTACCTGTATACGACTTATATACAAAAAAAGAAGTAGATGTAGAAATAAATATTAAAGAAGAAAAGAGATTCGAAAAATCAATCCCTGATTTTCTTATCTTAAGGAGCATGTGTATTAAAAATGATTAGTATTTACTATTTTATATTTATAAAAAAAGTTATTTGAGATCAATAGCAATGTTAAGGATTATAGTTGAACGAAATCTGTAGTGAGAACTTTCTTTCAATATATTTGAAAAAAAATTGACCCAGTCGTTCAAGTTATGAGTTGCCTTAAAGTTGAAATCTGTTGACCCGTGTGAACGGGTACAGTTGATTTTGATACTATACAGTTGATTTTAGTTGATCCAGTTGAACTGCTTTCGACCCTTTTTTAATGGATTTAAATTAAACTGAGTTGAAAATGAAATGAATTCAAACATTTTCTATTGAAATGTGAGAACAAAAACCGATTCAAGTCATATTCCACTTCTGTTGATCAACTATAAACGGCCAACTAAACTTGACTCGTGAGAACGCGCCTTTAGTCAATCACACTTTCCACAATATATTTTACCTGGTTTGTACGAGTTAGGACTTGGTATTGTCGTGCTTGATTGATTAGGCAGGGTATCGGATAAATTATTGCTATTGTTTGAGTTTCCTCTAATAGGAAAATCAATACAACAACAGCAATACCAAAATATATCTATAGACGATAAAACACTACAGCGAAATCGGTAAGTTGATTTTCCAAAAAATACATTTGTTGCTTTTGCAGAGAAAAAATAATAAAAGCAAAGACATTAAACTATTAATTAATAAGCTTTTATAGCTAAAAAATACATTAACTTATTTTCACGAACCACATTAAACAATGTATATGCCAAATGAAGTTTTAAAAAAGCGCTTTGGTTCAACGAAAGATAATTTAATTTTCATGTTACCGACCACTTGTTGATATCTCTGCATATGTAATCAGAGCAAATAAAATCATTCAGTTAATATTGAGATAACTAGTTAGAATTCATGTAACTAAAACTTATTGGTACTTAAACCCTTCCGTAGTCTGATAACACTAAACGATCTCCTTGACTTAATTGAAGGACTGAGAGCAAGAACATAGTAATCAAGAAAAGATTAATTACTACAAAATACAAAGGGAAATGACAGTTATGTTGTAGAAATTTTATTAACAATGATTGTGTGAAATTCTAAAAAATAATCGTGATTTTACTCTTGAGGCCAAAATTAAAACTATAGAACCTAACTTTTTCTTAAAAATATTTGTAAATAAGTAAGAAATGTTTCATCATCTTTAAAAAGAAAAAAATGTAAAAATAATTCTTTACTTTTAGTATTTTATTATTATTCAATATCTAGTTTATTATTGTCACTTTATTTCGTACAAAAGTTTACATCTCAAACAATTTACCAATTTGTAGATAAATATGTTTAAATTTACAACAAGCAAAACTAGTTAAAAATCTTTGAACGAAGATATTTTTATACAATTTCTTTAAAGTTATCTTTGAACATTTTCCTGAAACTTTAAAAGCTTCTTCTATCGGTTTAATAAAAATATGTATTCTAATATATGCTTTACGGTGAAATAAAATTACTTGTGAAATGGTTGTGAAAAGTTTCATATCAGACTATTCTATAAAATTCAAGTGCATATTGAGTGAATGTTTGCGAAGATAGAAAATCATGTTAAAGGCATCAAACGAAATATAGGCATGCATTTTTACAATACAAAGTCCTCTATTGAATGATAAAAAATTTCAGAATTATTTATCAGTTTTATTTTTTCCTGTTATTTAGTACGTCAAAACAATGCGTCGTATTTCCTTTTGTGTCATCATTCTAGTTAAATGGTTTCTGGTGGAGTGCCAATCAATAATTAACTCTTTGGCGTTATAGAAGCAATAATACATGAAGTGACACTTTAATAAAAATATTAATTGGAAAGAAAAATATTTTATACTAAAAAAATACAGCTGTTATTTCCTATTTCCATGATTAAAAATTTTAAAAACATTGGCCACCCTTGCCAGATTCACTAAAAAATAAAAAATTTAAATAAATAGTTGAACTCAAAAAAAAATTTCTGATGATTTTATTATACTTCATGAACTTTGAAATTTAGTGAGTTTGTAAAAACTCAACAAAGTGGCTAATTTATTATTATTTTAAATTCTATACATGTTTGAAAAATTTTAGGCGTTCGCGTTTGTCTCATATTTTGATCTAAATTAAAAATAATCCCAATATCAAACGAGTGCACAGACAGTTCTGTGCAGTTTACAAAATATTTTATAACTGTTTTGAATTTCGCTATAAAACAAATGACAATATGTAAATTATACGCGATTAATAATACATTAATGCCTCATTCCAGAGGTAAATGTATTAAGTTTGTTTTTTCAATTTTAAAAACTCGTTTAAATTTAAAATTTAATCATTATATTACTTATTAATAATTAAAAAAATAATGATTATTGAAAGTCAAAGATAGTGCATAAATCTGTCTTAAGTTACCTACATTTCAATAATTTGTTTTGTTTAAAGATTTGACAACGTTTATAACAGGGTTTCTTTTTCTTGTATTTCTCATTGAACAAAACCGTAATTACACAGAAACCGAAGTTGTATGAAGTTGTATCACTGGCGCCAGTATTTTTTCAGGCCAAAGATATATTGTAAGTCTAAGGTATACTCAAAACCCTTCAATACGCCTCTGTGTTGTCCCTTGTGCCACCTCAATATTTCTGCTTCTACCACGTCCGTTCAAAGTCAAGTAAGATAAGACCGAGCACTTAATGAAGGCTGTCATTTAAACTCAAGAAGCTTGAACGGCGGGAACAATGTATCTAACTTCATGGCGTATACCAATTTAGTCAATGACCCCTATTTATATAGACTGTTTCAATATTATTACTATATCGCCGGTTAATCTTAATTACTTTGGAACTTATTCAAAATCAGTTATTCACAATGTTACTAAAGTAAGATAAAAAATTTACTGTTATTTTATAGCAAACTAAGTCTACTCGCTGCTAATAGATAGATGGCTCATTAACGCTATAATGATTCAAGACGTTTAAATTATTACTTTGTTAAAAGAAATGGACGTGTAATTTTTTTGCAATTGTTTACTGAATCATTAGCGTTAGTAAATGTTCTATCCAATACATACCTAATTTTCATAAAATCGTTGTATTATTGTTGTAACAGTAAGTAAATCCACTTAAAAAAAAACGTTTGCATCAAAAACTTGAGTAAAATTTTAAGAGGAAGTGTTGAATGCATTTTATAAATATATATGACTCTTTTAATTTCTTAAATTCTCCAGATCCATTTTCATTATAAAAATGAATATTTGAAATGTCAAAACTATTTTTGTATAAGGATGTAGCGGGTGTAATAAGAAAGGCAGTCGGATGTAGGAATTCGTTCAACATAAAAATAATTATAGTAAAAGTGGTCGGGAGAAATTACTGAAAATTATTTTTAAGATGCTAAAGTCAACCGCTAGGTGCGCAACTGCAAAAATAGTATTTTTTTAATAAGGTTATCAAGTATATTTTAAAAGTTGATGTTTCGATGTTATAGAAAATTGAAACAAACACTTAATTTTAGATAGCCTTGATAACTATTTGACATTAATCAGAAATAATTTGTTGCTGTCACGGCTTTGACAGTTAAACTTTTGTCGCAAATTATTTATAGAAAAAAATATTCAGTTCAAGTCACACCGTGAAATTCTGAAGAAGTCGTAAAATACAATAGCCAGTGACATATTCATGGAGTGGTGCAAAAAATATGGAATTAAAAAATTGAGTGAAAATATTTTACCTATTTACTTTGTCATAATAACAGTTATAATATCTCCTTTTTATGGTTGGTAATAAAATGTATGCACCACGTCATTAAAGTGCCTGTATCGAACTCGCCTCTTATCGGCTCGCTCGCTTTGCTCGCTCGGCTCATAATTTCAGACTCGTTCGATAAAAAATCACTTTACTGTCTTGGTACATAAATAACATTTAAATTCTGACAATACGAGTACTTTGCATAAGGGGAAAAAATCTTTTAATTTTTATGTTGTTTTCAAAATGTCTATATGAATTATCAAAAACGTTATATTTTTAAAAACTATTATTTATTAATAAAAATAGTTTCTTTTTACTTTAAAAATATTCTCAATGAATAATTTACATTATCTATTAAATATTTCCCTAATTAAATTAGGTTTTCTAAAACAAAATTCAAAGAAATATTTATTGTGCAAATTTTCAAGCCGTATTTCATTGAAAAATATAGCTGAGTTGGTTGTTACAATAGCCACTTTTAACAAAAAAGAAATATTTTTTATATTGTTTACTGACATGTTCTTTTGTTATCACGTGGATTTCTAAGTACAATTGTATATAAAGATATTCTAAAAATATGTTTTCTTGTACAAGCAATTATCCTTCAACTCATATATTTTTACAAAAATAAATAATCAGTTCGCTGTTACCTTTTGCTATCGAGATCTTTGAGTTTTATTTATTTATTTTTATGAATATTCTCAAATCCCAAGAATATGAAAATTGTCACGAGTTTCTGAAGCGTTTCTATATAAATATATTATTATACAGAGTAAATAATCAATGCTGAAAATTAAATGTTCCCTTTGTATCTTATCTATATAAATTAATTTTTATTTGACCTTTGCTTTTATAGATGCTCTTTTATAGCCATTTTAATTGTCAGTTCAATTATATCAAATCCATTGACGATATTAAAAATTTCTGCTTCGAGTCACGGATATCTAACAATAGTATTTGTGTCTACTTAATAAAATTTAACATGTCGATCAGCTAATCTCGAAGAACCCCACTTTTAGATTAGACGACTTGGACTACTCATAATATATAGTCTGTCTGTCAATACCTCACGATATCCTTAAATTAGCGCTAAGGAAATTTGACTTGCAGTTTGCCGCACCGATTTTTTTAAGGACTGGTATAATACACTTTCTTTCCGAAATCAAGTTTATATTATCCTCCCACTGACAATTATGAACTATATAGACTTCGTTAGTTATCCTCAATAATACTCGCCCTACATTTCACCTCGTTACGAGTGAACCCCACCACTGTCATCGGCACAGTGCCACAGGGGGATTGAATTTAATATTTAATGCGACTTACCTATCTCAGAACTCTACAGCAAATCCACAGATTAATTTACTCCAATATTTTTATTTCCTTCCTGGAAAATATCAAAAGCACACAATAATTTACCAATAACACCAGATTATATCTTTCAGATTTAGATGCGATATATCCTTCCAAATGATAGATTTTTGAAAAATAGATTGATATAAACTAAAAGGGAGAGCTCAAAATAGATAATTCGGCTCTGGACAGTCTGAAATCAGCATTATCACAAGAATAAATTCATTCAAATAGCTCACAAAACCCCTATTATAAAATATATTCTTATGCTTTCATTAATCCAATTTTGCAAGATATCATCACATTAATTTCTAATGTCTACATCCCCCAAATTACAATCCATCCAAAATTGAATTGGTAAATCTCATCAATCAACTTCCGCTTCTTTCATATCTGCAGGTAATTTTAATGCCCATAAAATAATACGAGTTTCCGAAAAAATATTTGGAAGTGGGAAAACTATTGAAAATGTTCTAAAAACACCGCGTCCTACACTCATTTCAATTTTTCTTCTGTACACTTTTATTTCGACCTGCACAAAGTTCGGCGGGAAGTATTAAAATTATACATAATTTTCAGTCTGGATGGATGGAGACGATAACTCAAAAACCAGTTGACCGATTTCAAACATTCTTTCGCCAATAGTCTTCTCGTATTTAGGAGAGAACCCCTATTGATTTTAGGGTCTGTACATTCATTGTTTCTGGTACTTCCATTTTTAGAATATTAAAAAAAAGCAAAAGCACCCCGGTTTGGAAAAAGATATCAAGTCATGTATGAAAACCATAAAAAAGGTAATTTTGATTACGCCTGTTTAAAATAGTAAAATGTCAACATAGCGTTATGTCAATAAATGTCTTGGTGATTGTAGATCTTGTTTTCAACTAATGTAATATTTCCTTCATTGACCTCAGTTTCTGTGACCCTAGAACACTTTTATGGAATACACTGGAATATCTCCATGACAGTAATCACGATCTAATTTTGATCACTGACAATTCACATAAGGCACTCAAGAACTGAACAAATTGGAAAATAACTCGAGCCAATTGGAATGGGTTTAGATTTTATATTGATAATCGAGTATTTAAACTTAATATCCGGAAATTATATATGAAACCTTGGTCAGTTTTATTCATTGCATTATCCGAGGTCCTGAAATATTCGTTGGAAAAATTTCAATCAACATTAATCCGCTTACTGGTAAACACATCCTTATCGAATGCTTATATTAATCAGGAAAACGGTAATATCATGGATGATAATGATCAACTCCTGATGATGCTAACATAGTTAGCGAAACGTATGTAGGGTGTAGTTTTGGTTAGTGGCGACGTTATTCTTTAACATTAGCCAACTTTGTTTTATTATTAATAATCGAGTCTCCACTCATATTTGTGCTTTCAAAAATTGCGTAGAAATTTGGCACAAAAAAATTACCGCCTGCGAGCACTGCTAAAACCTACAAACGAAATATCTCTGTGAAGAATGATCGTTATCGTAAAAGTATATAATGCTACATGACATCTCTCCTAGGGTTGATTCGCCGAAGACGAAAACGTAGGAGAAAAGTTCATTGAAGTGAATCCATGCGCTAAATAGAGTTAGGGCTAAATATTAATTGAACGGTTTACGTAGCCAGTTTGCAAAGAAAACCATTATCTTATATCCTTTATATATAAAATCTGTTCAGCGTAAGTATATCTATTATAAGTGCAACGGCCTCTATCAACCTTTGCGATTTAATCACCTATTTCTCCTAGAGCTGTTCAATTTGCAGCTTCTAATGGATTTAAGAAATTGCACTGCTTTAAGGATTTCGTGAAACGTATTTAATGATAAGATAGATTGTGAATGTTTGCTGAGCCAATTTGCATATTTTATTATAGTAAAAAACTTAAGTACAATACTTTAATTAAATTACCCGTTAATATTAGCTCTAAATTATATAAAGTTATTTCTAATAAATATAAAGAATTAATACGTTAATCAAAGTATTCATTAATTTTTTATTTAATTATTTTTATTTTATTACAGTTTCTGTAATTGAGTGCGTAAGTAAGTTTGCAATAAACGCATACTATTATTATTGCCGAACCAAGTCCGAGATGAATCATCAAAATTTTAAGTTGTTAACTGGTAGCTGGGAAGAAAAGTTTTTATTTCATTAATTCATTTTACGAGTTGATTGATGTAAGATAGTATGTGCCTACCTTACAAAGGTCTGTCGTCAGTAGTGGTCCTTAATTATCAGCTTTACCGGAGATAATATCCTGCGAAAATTAATTCCTATGTGTGCAGTTGCAGTAGACGACTACCTTTTGAATTTTGGCTTTTTGTAAAATAATACCGGGTGCCCATAGTATTTTTTCCTACTTAAACTGTTTATGGCTTCTAAACAGCATGTGTTAAAGAGGAAAGTAGGAAAATAAGAGACAAAATCTATCATTTTCTTCTTCAATTGTGAAAATTCTGCTCCACCAAATTATGTGCACTTTAAATTAAAATACAAATTTGTTTTTAATACGTTGTAGTGAAAAATTTACTACAATTAGCTATGTAGCTAAAAGGTTGGGCTATTAAGGCATGAGTGATATTTAATTTCCCGTAATATTTTAATTAAATAATTAAAAAATCATCAAGCTGTCTAGATATGTATTCTTTAGAAAAAAATACTACGTAGTCCGCCCGATGAGAGTTTCTGTAACATGACAGTAGAATAATTAATGTGCCATCAACAGGTAAACGCTTTTTAATTGAAAAATTAGACGTTCAGTTATTGAGCGTAATCAATTTTAGTTCTAGATAAATTATTCTATTTTAGGAATGAAAATTGGTATAAAATTTTCTTAATTAAATTGTGTTATATTAGACGATATAAAATTGTATACGATATGATATACGGTGTGTTTTTCTCATTGCACTGTTTTGATTACATTGAATATTATAGTTTAATGATTTATTTAAAAATATACCGTAATCATTTAGGGAGGCTATTAAATATTATCTCCTTTTACAATGATTATAATATTCGTCCAATATTTTTCATTCCACAACAGAATCTTGGTACAAAGTAACATTTTATTTGGGTATATAAGTCATAAAATATTTAATGTATTTGCGTTTTCATTGTTGAATTTGCCATAAAATTCCATCAGCAAACTATTGTTCAACAATAAATTCCAAGCATAAAGTACTACGTTATAATGATAAGATATGCCTTCAAACGTGCCAATTTATACTTTCCGACCGCAACAATGTTGTATAGAAAGGAAAGTTTGTAATCATGATTTTTCTTTTTCGATATTCCGATTTTAACGAATTTTTACGTTTTGAGGTGAACTGAATCCATTTCGACCATTTTTAGCTTGATGTCTCTGTGTTTATGTACGTGTGAAAATATAAATATATATGTGTGTTTATGTGTCGGTGTGTATATGTGGCAATATGGCACCTAGTGTAAATGTTCATGATGATGCGCTCCGAAATAAATACTGTAAAAAGTGCAAACGAAATGTCGTAAACGGTTTAACGTGTCATCATGTGATTAGTTGTGCAATTGAAAATCAGGACTCGGGCAATATGGTAATTGATATTAATATATTTAAATATATAATGAAGCAAAAAACTTCATAAGAAAATTGTATCAATGAGTCAACAAATTTTTCTTTTAAATCATGTATAAAAAGCAAAAAACAAAGAACAACGCAAAAAAGTGGAGATTCCTCCAATACTCAAACAAAAACAAAACCAATAAACTGATAAAAATAAGGCAGTTACCAGCTCGTCTAATAAATCTCTAATTTAAAAAACTCAGATATCAGCTGCTTTGATGAAAATAAAAGCTGAATAAGAAATGAACGAAATTACAAATTTAGAAGAAAACAAAATTTCGAGAGAAAACAACTATGAGTGAAGAGAAGTTCGAGGATGGAGAAATAGAAAACAACTTATTATTGGGAATAACAGTATCCAAGTAGCTCAGCTACGAACAAACGGACAGACAGACTCTTTTAATTAACTTAGGTCACTGAAAATAATAAAATTCGAAACCGTTCTATCAATTCCTGAAAGCAGAAATCTAAAATTCGAAATCATATATACGGAAAGACAGGACAGACATACAATTGCAGTTGACTTAGGTCATTGAAAAGCTTTTGTGATAAGCTGTCGATTTCTGAAAAAAGAGTTCCGAAATTCGAAACCGTTTTCTAGTTATCGCTCTGACATACGGACAGACAGATAGACAGACAGACGTACGTAAGGACATAAAATCAATAAGTGCCTTCTTTTGCTTCGCTACTTAATAATGGACTAATTGTAAACGGCATGGATATTATCAAACTTGTAGATCTCCATATACAGAGTGGATCCGAGCGTGACAGCAAATGATCTACGTGGAATAGTTAAATCACATTTTCCGGAAGTAGTGTAATAGCTTTATATTCTAAATATCCAGAGATTTCCAGCTTCTTTAAAGTAAGTGTCTATATGGGTATAACTTTAAAAATGCGATGAATCCAGTGGATTTTCAACTACATTCAATGAAAGTACCACAAGTATAAAAAATTATAGTGCAACTTCAGCGGATTCAGAAAATTATTTATCTAAAAAAATTTGTAAGTGTAGTAGTATAAAATAATTAGATAAAACTTTTTAAGTCATGAATATAAATTGTCAATCTAATAAGAGCAATAGAATTGATCTACTGCTGTAATAAACCTGATATTGTAGTTTATCCTTTTTTTTTTAGAAGGAATGAGTTTTTTTCTAAATATTTATCGATCCAGATCAGGAAACATAGAGATAGGTATTCATGAACTGACTTTTTATCAAAATTTTTGTTGAAATAAAATAATAATTAGTAGATTAAAGCTGAAAATATTTTATTTCATGTCGAAATGAATTACTTCCAATTACTCCCCATTTTATTGTTGGCTCTAAGGTTTTGTTTATCTCTACAAAAGGGCTTAAAAACAGAACAATCTTTTAATTGATTGAAAATTTGCCGATAATTGCCACAATATAAAGTTTCAGCATAAAAAAACACCAGTTAGGGTATTTTTTATTTTTTCTTTGTAAAAAATCACTTTCCTGCCATTGAATCAATCCATTATGCAATACGTAAAAATGTTTTAATGATTTTTATATATTTGTTGAATGAAAAGTGTTTGAATTGTTTTATAATTTTTTTGTGCAAACAGATACTACCAAAATCTGAGTTTAAAATTGCCGGATTTAAACAGCTGTCTTACTTACTTAGAACTAAACCAAATATTTGTCTGTGATGCATTGCTGTAATTATTTCTTGAATATATTTTAGAAATAATTCACCAAAACAATGTATTTAACATAATAATTTTATATAAATTAGTATTATAATTAATATTTCTTCCATTAGGTATTCCTTTAACTAAATACAGGAAAAATTCTTTATATGAACATAGGTCTGCGACCGCTTTATTTGTCAATTACAGGGTATTAAAAAATTAGTTTTTACCCAATATCTCTAAAACCGCTAAGTTTTTTTTTCAATTTTGGTACATGTAAAGTATGCATAAAAATATATTTTTAAAAACTATTTTGAACAAAAAATACCAAAATTAAATTAACTGTTCAAAATATCCGTTTGAATTCGCATAGGATAAGTACAAGCAAATGAATGCATTTTATTGTTTTAATCGAAAATCGGCCGCCAGACAAAAAAACCCAAGAGACCATCTTTATGAAAATATGAGGATAATTAATAAAAATATTGCAGGTCATATTAACGGGGACGCCACTAAAAAATTGTTTATCCTGGAAAAATGTATTTTTATACGTGCTTTGTATGTTAAAATTGAAACAAACAAAGCGGTTTTAGACTGATTTTTGTTAAATTTCAACACCCCGTATCTCAGAAATAAGCCGGTTACAGATCTATATTTATATAAAGAATTTTTTTAAATCATCCAAGGATTATCGCCCTTTAGGATCAGAATTTTATTATGAAACACTCTGTATAATTTATAAAACTAGTGAAAATGAATACAATATATTTATGAATTTTAGGGCAAACATCGATTTTAAAGCACTTATATTATGTATAATAAAACGTTTCATATTGAAATTCAATATACTGCCTACATTAAACGTGTAATTCAAACTGTTATCCTTTTATCAGTACAATGTGTATTGTAGTTAATTGCTCTTTGTATCGTAATTATAATATTAGAATTATTTTCATGTCTACTCAAAAATCTGGAGAAAAAAATTATTTTTATATAAATAAAATATGATTATAATTTATATTTAAACATAATATATGTTACAAGAACGTTAATAAAATAAATACCAATTTCGTCGATTAAAAAAATAAAGTAACCAACAGGTTTAAAGAATGAAGTTGTATGAAATGATAAAAATACCTCAGTAAAATATTTCAACGGTACTTTTGTTCTAGGATTTATAATCTCTTACAAAGTATTTTTTTATGTCATTATCTCAACTTTAGTACTGTATGGAAATTTTTAGTAAAGAAGCTGTTGAATACATTTAATTTTTCTTCTTGAGTTTCAATAATTTTACTAAATTTTGCACTTCATGAAGTATATGAATCTCATAAAAAGATCAGATACCTCAGGTTTTTTTAGTTAAATTTTTTTTTTTTTACTTTTTAGTCAATCTGGTAACTGTGGCAAGCATTTTTGAACATTTTAATTATACAAATAGAAAATAAAAAATTGGTTGAAATATTATAGCCTTTATTTAAGAGCATAAAATATATTGTTTTTCAAATAAAAAAAACACAAAACACTGACCGAAAAAATGATTTAATTCCAGCTTCTAGTTTGAAAAATTAAACCTGAGGTTGGTCGTGCGACGACGAAACGTCGAATTAAAATTTGAATCATATATAATACTTAACTTGTATTGTATTTAATCGAAATATATTCATATACAATGTGCAGATTATCACGAGAGTAATTCACACTCGCAACGGGCAACAGGTGCAACCAGTAGAATCATCATTTAAAAATATTTATATTTATTTAGAACAAAAATTATACTCAAAATTTTAGGTTTATGTAATAACAGTATTTTTGCAGCCCTCCCACTACTTTTCCATACTTTATAAAATGAAAAAACAATTTTCAAAGTTATTCTATTAGGATTATAATTTAAAAAGTTTTAGCTGAAAAATCTTGCTAATATTTTCTCGCCAGTTCGAAGTTGTATAGTTCGTTAAAGTTATTTATTTTAAAGCATGTGCTTTAAATTAAGTTATAAGTAATAACTCTTTATAATTTAAGTTAGGGTATATTTATATGGTAAAACCAATAGGATCAGACCGATTTAAATAATTACCTTTTGTTGAAAATAATTTATAACAAAATCAGAATTGCACAATTTAAATACCAAATTTATATACTTAATGAATTTGGAATTCCTTGGAATGTTATTAAATACAGAAGTATTTATTATGTAATATCTAATAAAATATTTTAAATCCATCGTTAAAAAATCACTATTATGAATTGTGACAATTAAACAAATTTAAACACACTTAAATTCCACAACAACTTTTAATGTATCATCAAATGAAAAATCGTTATGTTGTTGTTTAACATTATTTATTTTTATGGTGTATTATAAAGTTGTTTTAATTAATTTGTTTATATATTTGGGATTCATAAATCTCAGGTTCAAATAATAATAATAATTAATTTCTTTTGTAGTAACTACTAATAAATAAATTCACTTAACACATTCAATTATCGATATAATTAAATTAGTACATAATTATAATTGAAATTTAATTTAAATAACTAAAACGCAGCGCGTATATATCATAAAATATTTATTTTTTATTTGGATGATTTTAATTAGAAAAGTTTAATCCGATAAATACTTTTGAAACATTATCGTTAAACTTTTGCTTAATTAATAAAAGTTTTTTTAAGGCAAAAAACATGAATTAGTAATAAATTAAAAATCTTACCTTTTTTTAATGAGGCAAGAACGTGACTACTTCTCTGACACGTGTGCAGTTAAAAAATGATCATATTATTATTTAGAGAAACTTTGTTGAAAAGTTCAAAGTAGAAATGCAGCAGTTGCGTAGTCACTGGATGGTAGTGGTCGAATGTACCAGTTGCGTTGACATCATAAGAGTGCACGTCTGAAAGAGCGTGTCAGCATCTATATACGTGAATACAGTACAGATTGTTCCAATGAACTTACGACTGCATTAAAGGAGGGGTGGTGAAAGACTAATTCATAGAATGGGGTTGCGATGCCGGTTTTGCGCTAGCCAAGCTGCTCCTGGGCAAAATCTCTCTCCGCTCTCACTCCTTCTCCTTTCCTATATGTCTCTCTCAATTTGGTGCCCCAAAAATAAAATTCACGTATTTCCAGTTTTTATTGTCCCAATATTGTTGGAAAATCGCGCCCGCCTGCACTGTACTTCTACCCGCCAACGCACATTTTCAAAAATGATAGTTACCATCCTTTACCCTACCACCACTTCATTGGCTGAACTATTAACTTTGTACCGCCCATACTCACAGCACTGCCAATTATATTGCGCTTTATACGCGGCAATTGTTTTACTTAATATACAGGATAGCCTAACTTAAAAAAGAAATTATAAAGGGAAGTCGATGTCCGTTACAACTTTTAATACACTGATAAAAAATGTATTGCTAATTTTACAGGATCACATTAATATATGTGTGTCACTGTTATAACTTCTTTATATCTGAATGAATTTTGGTTTTACAGGAATACAGGAAGAGAAATCAAATTTAAATTCTTAAATGGATCACCCCTATATATTTTTATTCTTTGCGTCAAATTAAATATGATTTAATTGTCAAATATCAATTTAATTTTCATTGATTTTTAATTTTCATTTTTTTAAACAGCGATTTTATCAAATTTTCTTCTAATGAAACAGGAAGTATTCCAAAAATACCAATTTTCCAAAAAAAAAATCAATTGATGTCTATTTTAATAACAATTTAATTAAGCAAAAATTGTTTTTCATTTAATCTCGTTTTTTTAATGAACAAAGTTAGCATCGTCAGGAATTAATGAAATACTGTATCCATAACCAACCAAATGGGCAAATTGTAAAAAAAAATTACTCACAAAATGGAATTTGAATGGAAAACTACAAACATAAACTAAGTATATTCAAATTCTAATTTAAAACTATTGAAATACAAACTTTTTCAAATATAGTTAATAATAAAATGTAATAAAAAAATATCTACAAATATTTGACATGTGTCAAATATTCTGCGTGTTAAAAAATAATAGTTCTTCTATTTAAAAAACTATAAAACAAATACTTTTTTCTTTTTATATCAAATAGTTATCACACAGTAAGTGTGTAATAGTTTAATGAAAGGGGTTATTTTATAGCACCTTCCGTATGATTGGTATTTGTTGTACGGTATACATAGGTGTCCAAAAGTCCGTACGTAGTCAACTTTTGGTATAGTTGCTTGTGTCAGTGTAGAGTTGGTATTTGCTAAGTATCTTGATGTTATGTATTGAATCGGTCCAGTTTTTTCTTGACATCTTCAGCATCTGTCAGAATTGACTTACTTGACTTTAATAATAAATTTCTATTGTTATTGGTGTTAATCACTTGGTCTTGATTTGCCGTCATAAATCATTCGGTCTCTGGAAAATGTTCACTATCACTGAACCATTTAATTTATACATCTTTGCCTATGGATCTGATTAAAGCATGATGATGTCGACAATGTTCTTTTTGTGACAAATTTTCTTCTATTTGAGCTCCAAAACTTGTTTTTAATTAATAAAGGTGTTTTTAATTAATAAATGCAAATTAAAAAAAAACGGTCTTCTAGAATATGGTGAATGCGTTTTTACATAGAGAAATATAGTTGCGTCTCTTGAAGTATGTTATAATATGGTGAATGCGCTTATTGGATAAGTGAAATAGTCGTATACATTTTTGAAATATGGTGAATGCTTTGATTACACTAATTTTGTCATCATCGAGTTTTTCTAAAATATGGTGAATACGCATTAAACAAGGTCACGTCACGCATATTTAAAATAATTTATTGTTAAATTAAAGAAACAAAAAAATTAATATAATATGAATTATTTTTAATCGAGGAGACCACCAACTAAAACCACACTAAACCATTTGATTTATACAAAAATTTCTTGTTTTTGAGAGCCAAAACTTATTTTTAATTAATACAGGCAAAATTTAAAAAAAAGTCTTCTATAATATGGTGAATGCGTTTTGCACAGAAAAATGTATTTGCATCTCTTGACGTATTTCATAATATGGTGAATGAGGTTAGTGAACTAGTAGTATACTTTTTTGAATTATGGTGAATGCTTTGATCACACTGATTTTCTAAAATATGGTGAATACGCATTAAACAAGATCACGTATATTTAAAATTATTTATTGTTAAATTAAAGCAACAAAAAAAAATAAATATTATATGAAATTTATTTTTAATCGAGATCACGACTTTATCCAAACCTTTCGAAAGATGACTTGAAGTAACTAAAAAAATATTATTTTGGTATTGTTTTTACAAAACATTAAATTAAAAAAAACGTAGATTTTTAACATACTTTGGTAAATATTTACGTTTTTATTAAATATCTTCTATTTAATAAAAAAAAATTTTCTAGAACAGCAAACAAGATAATTAATTCCTTAGTAAATTTCACCCCTTTAATCTCTGGAATGTCAATACAAATGTAAATGAAGTCTAGAGAAATCTGTTAGAATAATGGGAAGAACAATTTCATTCAAAATTTTATGTTAAAACTATTTTAATTACACGAATAGTATTTTACGTTACAAGTCCGGTAGGTGACTCATTAGAGTACGAATTGTTTTATGGATGAGGGTACTCAGGAGCCGAATCCAAAATATAAACGAGTACTGTATTCCCCTGTACACAAATTCGAAAAATGCACCATGTATCAAGGTTATATAATCATCTGCCATCCAGCTACCTCAAATTTTACAAGGCAAGCTTTTCAAAAAGAAACTTAAATCTTTACTATTAAACAAAACTTCCTATAGAGTTAATGATTATTTTCACGGCACCTTAAGTTAGGCACCATTATTTCTACGTATTTTTACTTTCTTTATTTATTTATCTATGTATGTTTATTTTATGCTGTAACACTGACTTGTCCTATATATTTTATAAATATATAAAAGGATTATTAAAGATTATTATTATCGTTATTGTTAATAATAAGATGAAAGAAACCATTAATTTACTAAAAATAGCTTGGGTCTTACCATAGATATAAAGGAGATTTCCAAAGTTTTAAAATACAGCATGACAAATCGAACATTGCTGATGCAGCTGCGCAATGAGCATTTTTTATATATTTTTTTTTATTTATCTTAATTAATTCTGGATTTAGTATGTCTTATATGTACAAAAGTTTTTCATTATCTAGTATTATAGACGTATTATAAACGGTTTGTTTTCATTAGAAAGCTGCGCTAATAATCTAATGTATATATCGGGTGGCTCTAGAAGTAAGGCCAAGTTCATATCTTTTTATTTTGAAATTAGATTAACTTACGGAGGGATTACGGTTTTTTGAAAATGGCATAAAAATTGAATTCCCAAATGGAACACCCACCGAATATATTTTTACTTATTTAAGCACATTAGGCAAATGTCAAATGTTATTTTGATTGTCAAAAAAATAAATATTTTATATATATATATATATGGTTGCGAATTTATCTAAACATATCAAAAGGTGACAAAGAGTAAAAATATTATTTTTGCATAAATATGAGTATTTTTTATTTTATAAGTCTTTAAATTGATTCCATAGCTGCTTTGTATGCCATTTGGTAACTAATAGTATTGCCTCTATCGTGGAAGAATACAGACAGACACACAGACAGATAGACAGACAGACTTCCATTTGGAAATGGTCTTAATTATCCTAGAGGACCTCAAAATGGATATTTTCATCTTTATCTCGAAATTTTTTTTGGCTCTTTCACAATATTTTCCCTTCTCGGAGGTGGGTCGGGAAAGTAAAAGAGTCATAATTTCAAACTTTAACATTAAATATATGAAAAAGTAGTTCATCGATTTCAACCAATTTCGATAAAATGGGTTTCGGTTAATCTTTGGAAGAGCCAGTTAGTTTTGTCCGACATATGTCAAACGGAAATCTGTCACATTTGATCCAATATGACATTTGAAAGCCCTTAAAAAACTCTATTCAGAATAGTCATAATTATTTTTCCAACCATCAACTGCCAAAAATAAAAAAAGTGTCAAAATTTGAAACTTTAACATTAAATATCTAAAAAAGTATTCGTCCGTGGATACTCGTCGGGAAAGTTTTGGAGCGACACAATCGATTTTTTTTAAATTGATCAATGAAGTTTTTTAACTTATTTTAAAAAGTTACATTTTTTTTTAAAGAATATGGGTATTATGGACACCATTTGATTTATAATAACACCAATTGGCTAACTAGGAGTTGCACTAGTCTGGAATAATGTAATCGCAAATAAATTAAAATCCGCCTTTTTGGATTTTTATGTCATTCAATTCAAAATTATGTTTAGTATGACTGTTTATAATTAAAAAAAAAAACCGTGTATTCATTCTGAATATATGAACTATATACATGGTAGATTACACATTTCACAAATTGCTGATTACTTTACTATGCATTTCAACTAACAATAAAAATCTGTGATAATATTTATAGCTATTATGTCCACGGACTGATATAACTAACGTTATACTCATTATATGGAATATCAAGCAGTGTCTTTCGTTTTACGCGTTTATTATTATTATTATTTATCTAATAGATTTTCGGCTGCCACATATATTTCCCTAATATATGAATATAATTTTTAATGTACTTAACGACCACTTCACTAACTGGTGGTACATCTAAGGCCATTGCGAATATTCTTGCTTGTTACTTCTCGCTAATGGAAATAATTGATTGTGAAGCTGTTACCGATATTTTTATTTATTAAGATAATTACTTTAGATAGAAGGAGATAAAATTCAAGTGGATGTACTGGTTGTTGTATTCTTCATTATTGTAATATTTAGAAGTAATAATGATATCTTTAAAATAGCACGATAGAACAAATAGTTTGAAATTATAACTGTATGAAATTCAAATTATAGTGTGACTTTTCTCGATCTGCGCCCGACCAGTGAAAGTATTTTTTTATTTAAAGATTTACTCATTACTAAACCTGAACTTTAAACATATACAAAGCAGAGTTATAAGCTATCTAACAAGTCTTTCTATTTTCTTTTTCTACTCCAAATACTGCCTCGTTTTCTTGGACTTGTTACTCTCGCAGAATATTGGAAATATATTTAAAAACGGTTGCCCAAGAAATTATGCATTATAGAGAAGAAACCATTTTGTTTTTCCCAAGTTAATGTCACCGACAAAGTAAATCTTTGAAAGGAACTATTAAAAGAGCACTTATCTGCTTAAAACGAATTAAAATCTTTATTATAGAATAACAAGAACGCCGGAGTCTAGGTCTAGGTAATAATCCTAATAGCCAAAAGCTATGAAATTTTAAAATAATATAATCAATATGTATTAATAATTCATATTATAATGAATAAATCAATTGCAATATTATTATGTAGTATAGCTGGCAAATATTAATTAATAACAAATGAAAATATGTATATGTAGTCACGAACAAACACAATGGAGTAATTTTAATAAACTGAAATGTCAGGTTATTCCTCGTAACAAAATATAAAAGAGTCGAACCGCCAGAGAGGAATATTAAAATAATATGAAGCAAGGTGCTTGAAATACCACGTTTAAATTTTATTTTATTGATGATAATAAAATATAGCATAATACAATAAAGCTCATGTCAATACAAAAAAAAATACAATAAAACAATAGACTTTAATTCAACAAGCTAACTTAAAAAATTGTCTATAATTTAAAGCACATCGCTGGATTTGCTTTTTTAAGCTCTTTGTAACTACAGCAAAAAATTGTAAAAAATCATATACAATGTATTCCTTTCTAGCCGATCGAGTTTATTAATTTTTAGTAGAGTCGGTCCTAGAATTTCTTTATCGTTAACACATCAATCGATTTGTCAGAATAGAGTAAGTACATGTACCAAATATAAAAAATATATAGAGGGTGGTTTAAAAGTTAGCAAGAAATAAATGGGCAAAATGAGCGACAAACCCGACATATGGGGATTTTTAGAATCATCTTGGTGTCCCCTATGCACACCTAAAATTTTAAAATTTCCCAATAAAACACCCTGTATAATAATAAATTAATATCTTATGTTATCTTTAATGAAAATACATATGATTCAATTACATTGACTGTAATTTGTATTATATTGAGATCATCTACTCCATTTCAAAATTGAACGGAAGCTAATTGCCATTAAACTATAATAATATTACACTGTTGGTAATTAGCTTATTATTGATTGATATATATATATATATATATATATGTGTGAACTAAAGTTACACTAATAAAAGTAACTTTTTCAGCAAAAATATACCCAATGAAATATGAACAAGATCATCATATTTTATTGTATTATTTCAACAAAAATATATCTCTTAACAAAATGTTTCTACACCTATTATGTAATTAATATAATTATAATTTTATAATGTATAATTAAAAGACTAAAACCAGTTTCATAATGATATTCAAAAACTAGTTTTCATTATGATACAGCTCTTTCAGCCAATAGAATGCAATTATTTTCAGCGAAGTAGGCAGTTATTTTGATAGTACAAATTTTTCAGCCAATAGATTCGAATTATTTTTTAGCGAAGTTGACAATTATTTTGACAGCTGGTGTATTAATGGCTTTCATTACAGTTTCGTTGCACAATAAAACTATTATTAAATTTTTATAGTGAAATAAATAAATTATTGAAATTCAAACTATACAATGAAATATTTCTAAATATAGTCCACGAAGTCAATCCGAACAACTAAACAAAAGAATCATGTACCGGGTCTAATAAATTTACTAGTTAATATCATATAAAACCTCCCATATAATATATAAAATTGATGATTAGACCTCGTATGAATTTCTTATCAGCATCTAGTCGAACAAATAATTTTGCATGGACACACAACAAAATATAAAGGTCAAAAAATGTCGGGTCCACTGTAAACACATGCGTTTGCATTTTCGAGTGAATTGTCAGTGGTTTTGTGAGCTTGGTTTAGGATTTAAGAAATTAGTTTTTTCTACGTTCTTGCTAAATTTAACGAGTGGCTTTCATTAGTGTCGTATTTTTCGAAATTGTTGTCTTGTTATTATTTATTCAAGATTGAGTTGTGGATACTTTTCTTGATGTTTCTGATAATGAAACGGAAAATGTTGAAGGCTCGGTTAAAGACAATTCTATGGGAAAACCGTCGGAATTTCTAAATAAAGACGTGAATCCTCAAATCCAAAGACTTTTAAATATTTACATTTGCTTGAAAAGTGAAATGCGTAGGGCCTCACAAAACGAAATTTTAAAAATGATTTGTGAGCTGACTAAACTTGCTCGGGCTACAATTTATACTGTTGTTAGAACAGGAGATGTTATTGGAAGCTATAAAAAATACTTTAAAAAAGATTCTCCAACACAGTGCTTCCGTACTAGGAAATATACGAACGGTTATTAATAAAGTAAACGACAGTGGTAAATAATTGAAATGTGTCCAGAATGTCATAAAAAAGGAGAATAAATATTGTATTTTACCTTCCATTGACCTCATTATTATAACCCCAAATTCAGATTCAGATAATGAATTTTAACTTTTTATTAAATTATCACGGCAGTACAAACTGACATTTTTTGGCATTACTTTATATTACTAATAAAAAAAAATATCTGTTTAGGTCTATGAAAAATAAAATTAATTTTGAAAATAAATTTTATCACACCTCCCATGCTTTACAAAGAATTCTCCGACGGTCGGTAGATATTTAGTTTTTATGCCGTTCCAACTGACTTCGTATGACTTTAACATAATTATTATAAGAAAAAAAATTGATTTATTTTTTTTAAACTCAACATGTAGCTATAGTTTATCGATTATCAATTACAAAACATAAAAACTCGTTCCGAACCCATGGACAGACAACGCTTTCTTTGAAATTTGGACACGTGTAATGGATTTTATATGGATTCAATCCAATAAAAAAAATATATTCATGTAATTTGCATTTTAAATAGAGAGTATAATGTAATTTCAACATTTACTGAAAATATAATTTCCATTGTATTAATTTTCTAAAAATCTATGACTATTTCTTTGTAGTATTTTCATTTAGATTCAATAAATATATTTGAGTAACAGGTATCTATCCTTTTTTGTTTGTCCAATGAAAGTATCCTAGAGCGGAAACGTTTTGCAATTGTAATCCTGTTAATCCTGCAAAGAATCTCCTCTTTGTCCACTCATTCGGTTTTATTATTCCCACTAGCCACACAGACAAAGGTTTTCTAATATGTGGTATTCCAGTATTTAACTTTAATTAACCCTTTGAAAATCCCATGCGGACATTACACTTCATTCTTGACGTTGATTAAATTTCCTACCTTAGTTGAAAGAAGTACTCTTAAAATTGAGTAAGAGATTAAAAATTATACACATTTTGTTCACAACCGAATTATTATTAATATTTTGCAAGTTTTAACCGTAGTATTTTTTTTGCTATATAAAAATAGTCTATATTCCCACGTCCAGGTAATTTAAACGTATAAAATGCTAAACCTCGAAAGGATTATTACTGGAATTCGACAGCCTTCAGTTTTGTTGCTGAAAAAGTTGGGGCACTTTTTCCATTAATTAAATGACAAAATTGGAATTTTTATTTCATCAAATAATTTGTCGAAATATAAACAATTAAATTCAGTTTAGAAAAATAATATTTTAAAGATATTGCAAAAATTTGTTTGTGTACATTTTTAATATTTATACGATTATTTTTATATAGAATTTTGGTTATCATCTCTTGAAATTTGTTTATCGGTAAACTATTTTTCTTTAAATCTCAAACACTTATAACAGTTTTAGTAGTAAATGTTAATATTTTCAATATCAGTTGAAACAAATTTAAATTTACAATTATTTTAAAGTAACTAGTTTGAAAATATTCTTTTTTAGTGGTTTTCATTTATATTTTAAAATGTTTCTTACTGTAGTGATTGTATCTGGCATATTGTGTTCCTTTTAATAAATAAATAAGTAAATAAATTAATAAAAAAAAATAAATTTTGCGGTATTATACTTTAACAATAGACATTTTCATCTGAGCCGACACTGAAAGAGTTTGGAATTTTGGGTGGAGTTCTCTGTCACTAAGTGCGTGGGAGTATATCGCCCTTCTGGATTTCTCCTTTAACTCTTTTTATTAAATGAGTGGTCGTTCGGATAGAAAAAACAACGGGCATGTTAGTATTTTTTCTTAAATAAATGATGTGGTGATATGAAAAGTTATTAGAATTTTTTTATTATTATTGAACCACTTACACTATAAGTTACAACGTCTGGTTTTCTATTAATTTCAAAAGTTTCTAGACATAGAACATAAAAAATATTTTTGTCTGAAGTTTTGATAAACGACCAAGCAGAAGTTTGTGGCACTTACGTGAAATTATTTTTATCTTTGAATTGTTGCTAGGTCATAACTCAGAATTTGACAGAATATCATTAGATTTTCGCCTTAATACATCATTTCTACCTTTTCAACTTTTTAAGTCAACAACTATATTTCCACAGTATTTAGTAAGAGATGTGTATGTATAAAAAAGAATATATCAATTTTTATCTAAAGTAAAAATATTTATTTTGTATAAGAAAAGACATTGTACAGAGGTTCTAAAGATTTTCACGGACGGGCAGGAATCTAGAGTTCCCTTAAGAGCGATGCCACTCGCAAAGAATTCAATCAAATCTGAATAAAGTAAAGCGTGGACACATTTATTTTCTATAGAGAAAATTGCAAGTGTTGGGAATTCGACTGTAACATAAATAGATATATTGAAATTCTTAGAAAATAAGACATAACTGATAATAAGATGTAGAGAACTTTTTGTATTGGGTTGGAAATATATATTTATAAAAATTTAATAACATACGCCACAATGATTTTTTGGCAGTACAACCACTCATTTAACATAAAGAGATAAGGGAGATAATCTACAAAGGCGATATACTCCAACGCAATAATGAATTTAGTGATAAAGGGCTTCACCCAAAAGACTTTAAGCTATTCCAGTGTCGGCTTAGAAAATATTACGTAATTTCTACTGCACTAATAACACCACTGTAAATTGAAAATTTAATTGAATGTTATAAGTTCTATTTCTTAAATACTTAGTAAAAAAAGGTGGTTCTAAATTATGGGGTTTCAACTAATAAACTAAGAGGCATTTAAAAAGAACAACTTTTTGTAGATAGAAGTTAACAATTTAACAAACTGATTTTGTTAGATAAAGAAGTGCTTATCTATTTTTAAATGACGATTAAAAAAAGATTCACTAACGCCTTTTCTCATAGCTTTATATCTTACATCTGGACTAATCTGCTTTGGCAAAAAACTTCTCTTGCCACAAAGTACAAAAGTTGAGAAAGTTATTTGGAGTTTATAACAACCGCCGCCTCCCCATCGATCCGGGCACCTACTCCATCCATTCGTGCTTCTAGCGATTTCCTTAAATTTGTGAATGAAATGCAACAGCTAGTCGTCCTCGTTCAATACTAGCTATGCAGAGTCGGCATTCTTTATTTTTAAAACAGTGAACACGGGAAGATATAAAATTTGTTAAAAAATTTCGATAAAATAGGGAATACATACAAAATCAAAACTAACATGAACCAAAACAATTCAAAAATACGAAGAGCTATTTAAAATTTCTTGAAAAAATCAAAACCGGAATAAAAAAGTATTTGTCTCGATTATTTATTCTTGGTTTGTTTTTAGATTTGACTTTTATATTTTTATGTATCATATTTGTTTCTAAGTTTAGTATATCTTAAATTTGCATATAAGTTATTTCGTTATTTATTATTATAGACATTTTATAAATGGTTTGTTTTCATAAAAAACTGCGCTAAAAATATTTTTATACTGGCTGACTCACGGAATAAAGTTCATATCTTCAGAATAAATGAAATGATTATTTTGAAATTTAAGGTCCTCATAGTAGCTTTTGATTTAAGTGACAAAAAATCCATTTCGGATTCTTTGAAAATGGCATAAAAATTAAATCTTTAATTGAAACATCAAGCATATTTTTACATATTTAGATTCTATGGGTTATTAAATATTTTCAAAAAATATTTTTAATCACAGAGGCTGCGACTTGGTCCAGTCCATCACAAAGTGACTAAAAATATTTTTATTTTCAGAAATTTAAATAGTTTTCATTTTACTGATCTTTAAATTGTTCCTCAGCTGTTTTTTTTATAAAAAATTCAGTTTTTCATAATGGAAATTTTAATTTATGTTTTTTTTATTTTACAGTGTTTTTGTAAAAACCATACCGACGTATCATTTGATTTATGTTTAAAATGCTAATTTAATGAACGGATGGCCCACTATTTAAAAATTTATCAAAAACGATTGTGAAACAATTTAAAGACTAATAAAATGAAAACTATCATACAAAATTTTAAAAATTTCATGTAAATCGGTCTATGGTGGTGGATGTGGGTGAAGATGATAACTCAAGAACCAGTCGTCCGATTTCAAATCTTCTCGTCTCTAGGGGAAGAACCATATTGTTTTTGGGGGTCTGCATATTCATTATTTATTTCTTTGGTTTTTTATTATTCAAAATCAAAAGTATTCTCATTTATATATTTTTACTCATCTGAAATGTCACAATTTTATGTGCTTATATTATTATTATCTATTGAATTTTTACCTATTTCACCATGAGTTTTCTTAAAATATTTTTTAAACGGTAAAATTAAAGTTACAACAACTCTTTTCTCTTCCTTTAAAAAAATATCTGAAAAAATATCTACTAAGTAATTGTCTGATAAGTAAAACTCTTCCTTCTGCTTCTTTTATTTTTTATTTTTAAACAAATCAAATTTTTTTCAATTGTCCAATCTTATTAATCTAGGGTGATATGTCTTTTCTCTAGAGATTTTTTGATTGTATAAGTGATTCTATGGACTTAATCCATGGTTAAATGTTTTTGTCTGAACCCAATCCTATATCAGTGAAACTATGATTTAACTTCATGTTGATGACATACCTGATCTTTCAAATATTATGAACAATCAACAAATTAATTTATTAGTTATAAATTAAAACTAAATAGTATATATGAAAATGGAACAAAAATGAGGTGAATGTTTAAAATATATGTATTGATTCAATAATAACCTAGTTTGAGAAGGGTTTGTAATCCTGTCGCCCTCGAGCCGAGACATTTACATAATGGTACATAAATAATATTTTTTTTGCAAACCACATTTATAAGTATTTGCTATGCGTCATCTAAAATGTGTAACCACCTCTGGCAATCCATTTAAGGGTATTTGGCAATCGTTTTATGCTCTCTTTGCTTTGCATAATGAATTTTAGATGTCTAAAGACCAGATCATTACTCATTTGTAATCAACGCGTCCACAATTATTTGTCTTATCTTTACTTTCCTACTCACCACACACTACTAAAATATTATACAAGGTGTCCCAAAATGAGTAAATCACCATTCAGCAGGAGTAAAACCATTGTATAAAGAGGAATGCAATGGTAAAACTAGGTCAATCGAATTAAAATTATTTACGTCGAAGTTATTGTGTTATAGGTTTTACCAATTTTTTTTGTGTTTTTCTTAATAACACTTCTTGTGACAATATCGATGAAAAAAAAATATTTGAGTATCTCCAAACATTAATCATTATTATATATTATGTTTTTCTATACTATTTAGCTGACTAATAAAAGTATTTTAAATTAAATAATAGGGTGTTAATTTGATTTTGTCGGTAATACTTTCGCCAAAAGTTCAATATACACTTAAGTGTAGAAAAAGTTACTTTCCGCTACGACGTGAAATTTGTTGGTATTCTTCGAAACCAGAAAGTATCCTACACAAGTTAATTAACTTGAAGTCGAAAAAACATTTTTTTAATAAATTTTGAACTTTTAAACACAACTTTATATTCTACAAAAGCAAAATAAAAAATGGGTCTAAAGTGAATAATATACATTGCAAAGTAGTTTAATAATTTTACTATTATTTATTTAGGAAGTCTTTTTATCGAAAGTAAACTACAAGATTGTTCCCATTTTTCTTACTTTTATTTTTAATTTTAAAATTAAGGTGATAACCCTCCAATATTCCACTTAGCCAGGATTTTAAATTTAATAATAAAACTGTCAAGATTGCTCGTTATAGTAGCTTCATTTTTTTCTCTCCGGCATCTCGACCCACGCCAACTCATTTGGGAAATGATAAGTTTAGGGCCTGTTCATGAGAACATTTAAATAAGGTTATAGATGTGGTATAATAACGAGTCGAAAATCAGTGCCGTAGCAACACTACGGTAGTTAGGAACTTTTACCAACAACCTCTTCATAGATAGATGTATTGATCATTTTTGCTTCTTATAATGAAAATAAGACAAGTATATAAAATTTTTATACAACAATAAACAAAAAAATAATGATGAACAACAATTTACATTTTTACATACAACTTCATAGATATTTTAATTCACCTTACTACATTTTGTGAACTAAAGATTAAAGAAATAAAGAAAGAATAAGATACGCAGTTTGAAGAATTAGTACCTAAACTAAAAAGGAATGCTAGCTTTTTTGTTGATTATCTGACCACCCTTTTCCAACCACTAAGTGATGAAATAAATCAGGGTATTAAACAAGACCTCTTACTGAATGCAAAAGGAGTGGGTAAATTAATACAAATGCTAAATCATTAGAAAGCCCCTGGAATCGATCTAATAACAAACAAAATGTTGTCCTGCTTCCTTAAGAATGGATTCATCATTACCAATTCAGATTCATACAGCAAATGTATATCACCCAAGTAATACATGAAGCATCGACAAAGTTTGGCCCAAACATTATTACACGTAATCAATAGAACTTTTCCTACGCAGTACAAATGTTAATAGAAAAATTTGAGCATTTTCATGTCGCTTCTAGTGTGCCACGAGGCAGTTGGAGTGTCTCTTCTGTAAAGAATCGTCCTTAGTGATACAGTTAAAATTTAAATGTGACGGTCAGTGTAGGCTTTTTTACTGTTTTAGAGCGCCACTTCAGGAAAAGCAGTCTTAATTAGAACTTAACAGTCGCAATACAATATTTAATAAAATCAAATAGGTTAATATTCTAATATGCAATTTAATTCCAAAAAATGCGCAGCTCACTAACTGTTTAATAAAGTAGGTCCTCTTTCACTCACTAATTTCGCAACATAGTTATTAAAGAGTTAATTAACAAACAGTATTTTGATATAAGAAGTATTTTTTTAAATCAAGATATGTTGATCATAAAATTGGTTGTTTCGCTGTGCTATTTATTTATAGAAACGGGTAAAATTAATTGGAATTGAACTCGGTATTAAAAAAATTATTCGATGCTCATTAAATATATGACTCGGAAGGGTAGCGAAACAGACTTTAAGTTGTTTGATGGAAGCGCTATTATATACACCCACACCAAGAAAATAGTTCAACTAACTTATTCATTCCGCCGTTACGAATGTTGACAGTCGCTAAGAATGTAGTGGGAAAATTAATTAAATTTCGACTCTGAAGCACATCACTTAGCGAAGCTCAAACTACAAAAATTATTAATTAGTAGGAATAGAAAAGACAGTCCCTATCTATCTATGAAAAGGCCATGTAGATCTATTATTTGCACAAAATGGTATTTTTTATTTATAAAAATTTAGTTTTAATTGATTATTATTTTTTTATAACCCCAACCCATCGTATACCACGCTACGAATAAATATTGATCATCCAGAAGTTATGTACCAAACTTGTGCAGAGGAAAGAAATTTTGTGTTTTTTCTGTGTATTCTGTGTAGGTTTTTTTACGGTTTCCCAACGCGACTTTAGGAATAGGACTGTTAATTCGAACCCAACAGTGAACGGTGGAGTTGAGAATCGTACCTAAGCATTAAAATCAATTTTTAAGTATTGAAAAATCAAAATACAATGGATGTTATTAATAATGTTAGTATATTCATTAAATTTCATTTAATCTGATCTCCTTATCATAAACAATTGTTGCACAAATGTTTAATGATGTTACAGGCTGATTATTATAATCAATTAAAAAAATATATATTTGACATTGGACTCATTGTTTAAAAAATATTTAAAATTCGTTAAAATTTGAGCCAAATTACTAAACTTAATAATTTCATTAAAGTTATACATAATTCTATGCTTAATCTAGAACCTATCTGAGTAACTCGTAGGTAGTTTTAATATGTCTTAAACACTACACAATCTGTCACAAGTATAAAGATTAAATCATTGTCCATCTTCAATAAAAACGTCGATTTTTACACAGAAAAAATCTGGAGAACGGGCCATTTTCTCGTTTATATCGGAAGTCAGACATCCGGACGGAAGACATGAATAAGGTAGGTTCAGAAACTAAAGCAACAGATTGATATCAAGCATTTCTGGTCTTGGTGACACAATTTACTACTTCTGAACATTACGTTGCTAGCGAATAGACTTTGGAGTGTGGTTTTATTGGATTCTGGTTTTACTGAGAATTTAATAAAGCAGCGTGAATTCTAACTATGATTGCACTAAACATTTGCAGAGGTCATTTTCATACTGAAAATTGCAATAATTATACAATTTAATGAAAAATGTCAAAATTTAAATTCAAAATTAACAAGGATGTCACCGTTTTTGGTAAACTGAGATTTTACTGGCGATTTTGAACCAATATTACATTCGAAATGCCTAAATTTAACCCTTATAATCATCAACCATTTAAATCATTCATCTTATAACTAACCAATCGTCTGTCAGGGTCCTTACAAAACTGTAATATCAATGTATTTTTTCCAGAATTAGATCTATTTAAAGTAAATAAACCCGATTCATCTTGTATTAATAATACTGAATAAGCAGTGGGGCAGCTGGGGCGTTATTATTATTAAACAAATGAAAAACGGCAATAATTTTGCCGTAATTTCGAGTTTTAGAAAATTTAAAGTTACGAAAATAAATTTAAAAAAATTTAAAGTTACGAAAATAAATTTCTATACCATATATACTTCAGTATACTTCAGTATATATGGTATAAGAAGCGGGAAAGAAAAAAGAGGACAAAGATTAATATCATTTTTCGGATTATTAATGAGTTTATAAGAGTTTTTTGTCTTCGAAAACTCTAAAAGAAAGTTACGCGTTACTTTATCGTTACTTTTGCTACAAAGTAATTACATAAACGTTACCGTTAGTTGTTTGAAAAAGTAACGATTTATTCGTTACTTTTCGAGAGTAACGCATTAATTAATGTAATACGTTACTAAAAAAGTAGCGAGTTACAAATAACGGGTGACTATGGAATGTAAAATGTAATGAATAAAAAGTTACAGTACATTTTCACTCCTTTAGATTTATTAAAATAGGAAAGGAAAAAGGACGGTTATTTGTAATCCATACTTTATTTTACTACATTTCAAATATTCAAGAGAAAACGTGAAACCGCAAAATATAGGTTTTGATTTTAACAATTGTAACCTATGTATTCTACGGTACAAATATATAAGTACCAAATTCCAAATTAGAATTAACAAAATAATTGTCAAATATTAATAAAAACTAAACGTAACGGCAACACTCTTGCCCCAATAAAGCAACGTTGTAAATTAATAATAAAACCTAATACCTAAACTTAAATTATACCTACACTCCAATAAATGTAAAAACCTTACATATTCAAATTCTGATAAATACTAAAGTAAAGAAATTACACTTAAAATATAAAACTATAATTTTATTTTTAGTCACGTATTACCTCATATTATCATTCTCAATTTTGTTTTAAATATCAATTTCTATAAATTACTTTTCAAAAGAATTAACCTTTCGTCTGACAACGCATGTCTTCTATAGGCGCATTTACAAAGGTGCTATACGAGAATATATGCGTTCAACTGGAGTTGACGAGGGTAAGGCAATATTAAATTTAATAAAAATATTTGCACGTCGACAAATCAGTTCCTATCAGGATCATGCAAAAATTGTAGAACTTGTAATTCTTAGTCTGTCCATGTCCGTGATACAGTTATCTTCCTCGTCAAGAAATTCAAAAAAAAATCATGGCAGCCAAGGTGTAAATGTGTATTATAACCTAATATACAAACTGATTTAAATCATTTAAATTTATAGATGGAGTGTGTTGCAATAGCAAATACTGCATTGTCAGGCAATTATAAGTAAAAAAAACGACGATAATATGATGATAATATGAACACCAGAGGGCGTATTGCTTCCCGATTCGCCAATAGGTAAATTTTATTGCAACTGAAAAGTAACATACAATATTTATATTTTTTTTAATTACTATATGCAGAATAATTTTTCGGAATTACCTATAATTTGATTAAATGAGGCCGCGCAGAGTATTTTTTGCTGGATAAATTTACCGAAGTGTCTGGTTGAATTATTTTTATTTCACTCTCATTCGTCATTTATTGTTAGTAAATAACGTAAAGATTCTATTCGTTTATAGGAGTTTAATAAAATTAAAAAATATACTATGGAGCCCTTAAAAAAAACCTCATGTGACCGATCATTCCCTTCCATATAAATTAGGATAAATAATTTCATACGAATTTAAAATTTATGACACATTTTGCAATGTTTATTTAACAATAATCCATAACAGTATAAGTATGGTAAAAAGCCTAAATTATTTTTTTCGCATTTAATTATATCACTCTAAGAATTTATATAGTAGCAAAACAATTTTATTTACTCCTCTGTTATCTTGTTTATGCAAGTGTAAAATACATTTTTAGACTTTTCTCCAACAATCACAAAGGCATGAACACATAAAATAAATGCACAATATGATTAGCCTAACTCAAAAGGTCATCTTCACAGAAGACATATCAACGGTCACCTTATTGCAATAATTTTAATTCTCATTTTAGCATTATCTCAAATAGAAAGGTCGCCACTATTTTTTCGTTTTAAATATAGTATATGTAACTAGATGGCGCTGCGTTAAAATCAATGATACGTACGGGACGGGCATTGTATATAGTCTTGTATATACAATGGTACGGTAATGTATGAATTTAGAGTGATAAAAAAGAAACATTCTGTACAAACAAATGCCACTATAAATAAATTTGAAGAATTATTAATGTATGAATTTAGAGTGATAAAAAAGAAACATTCTGTACAAACAAATGCCACTATAAATAAATTTGAAGAATTATTAATGTATGAAGTTAGAGTGATAAAAAAGAAACATTCTGTACAAACAAATGCCACTATAAAAAAAATTTGAAGAATTATTAATGTATGAAGTTAGAGTGATAAAAAAGAAACATTCTGTACAAACAAATGCCACTATAAATAAATTTGAAGAATTATGAAAATTCTGATAAATAGATAAAACAATTTTTTAGAATTAATTAGTTTAAATCGCAAAATCTACCAAATTTTAATTTCATTATAAGTTATAATCAACAAATTGCCATCTATATAAATTAATATCAATCTGCAAGTGCAACCTCACTCAAATCGGAATTACACAACCCACGCTCAGGTAACGGCGGGACATATCGCAATATATTTGAGTCAAATATAATGCGATAATTTGAGCACAATCAATTTCCAAACCGCAACAACCCGAACCTACTCGAATATTAGGACCAACCGTAAAGCCGGCAACGGACTACGCGCAATAATATAATATACAGGGTGTATCAAAAAGGTAGGTCATATAATTGAACCACATATTCTGATGTCAATAACTCGATTGAACATAACCTGCAAATGTGTACACAAAAAGTTTTCCAATGTTTCATGAATCGTTACATTTTATAATGAAAATGGATACATGGCGTTCTTATCGCAAGAGCATCTTTTTCATATAAAACCACGAAATCTGTACATCCAATAAAAATTTTTATGAGGGTTTTGAACCCCTAAACCCCCCCATACTTTTCTATGCAAAAATAAAAATTTACCACGCGCCACGCAATTCAACCTAAAATAACTAAAAACTGTCCAAATAGGATATACATAAGATTACCACTAGTAATAATAAAAATACAATATGACGAATTTAAGACTAATTATAGCCTCGACAGAATAAAGTAATTTGGTAGGTAGTGTAAATTACCATGGTATATTACTGTAATTTTTTTATTCCAATTTTCGGTGCACTCAAAATGCTCAGATAACAATATTTTAAATTTAAGGATGATGAAGTATACCATAAAATCTTGGACGCTTCAACAAACTGTTTTTTATTTGATTTTTGCAGTCAGGAGCAGTTTTTTCCTCCCCGAACTGTAAATTTTGTGAGAGGAAAACTAAATATATTATAATTGTTAGGAGAGTATACAAGATCTATACAACAATAAATCAATTGCTAACCCATTAAAATAAGACATTGTATTACCGAATTTAATTTATTCAAGTCAGTAAAGCAATTACAAAAAATCTAAAATTAATTCTAAAGATACACTTGTAGCATACATTATAGGTGATTTTTTTATGTATCTTTTATGAAAAAAAGCGCCTTGGAGGTAGTGGTGAAAAAACAATAGCCTCTCAAGTCCTATGTTTAGTCAAATTAGTTATAAAAATGTGAATTAAATTAAGACGATTTATTATGTTCCTAATTTAGGAACATTAATGAAAAAATCGATTAAAAAAATATTTAAAGAAAACCTACAAAATACAACTAAATCTAAAATTCTTACAACTATCCCATATACAAACATTTGGGTAACTACACTATTGACACGAGTAGTACATCTTAATTTTGTAGCAAACTTGTAAATGTAATAACACGTAAAAAGGAGTGGTAAAAAAAATAACCTGATATACATTATACAAAATAAGTGAAGACTGAATTTGACACTAAGTTTATTACATTGGAGTTAGTTATCTAAAATTAATGATTTAGCTGAAGTTTCTTAATCATAAAGTTATTTATCCCCATTTGTCGGTGAATTACTGCGAGATCTACTCTTAGAAGAAGATCGCGAATTAGAGCGAGATTTAGCCCTGGAATCATTTTTATCTTTAACATTAGGAGACTTGGAGCCGTCTTTCTCTCCGCTTCTTGAACGGGACTTTGACCTCTTGTTAGAACGACTTCTGGACCTAAATTAGAAAATTTTGTTAAACTGTCGAATATCGTTAAGAATAGTTTTATAAAAGACTATTTAAATTTATGTAAAAAAGCGAAGCTAGTGGTAAACACCGATAAGAAAACATTTTATATATAAAGGATATAAACGGTATAAGTATAAGTAATCAATCTAATCAAATTTATGTATTTTTAATTACCTAGAACGAGATCGTGATCGGCTACGACTACTTGAAGCAGTCCTGCTTCTCTTATTAGTGTTAGAACGATCTTCAACCAATTTAATTTTTCTACCATTTAACTCAGTTCCATCTAACTTATCGACAACATTCTTCAAATCTTTGTAAGACGCAAATTCTACGATCCTGCAATAAAACACAAATTAAGAACACATTTTTAAAATAATTATGATTTACTTACCCCTCATTGCGTCTCTGCTTGTGTGCATCAGCAAAAGTAACTTCACCTGCTTGTCTCATGTAGTCTTTCAGGTCCTAACAAGAAAAAAAGATTAAATTTGAAGAGAAAGGTTAACCGGTTTAAAAAAAATTACCTGACTTGCGACAAAAACGATAAAATCCAAACTTAAAAATATAAACAACTTTGGTAAATGAATCTATTTTTATATTTGTTACACATTGTCCAGTTACAGGAAAAAATTTAATTAGTACGTTTGTTAATATTAATTTTTTTTAGAATACAACCCCCATTTACATTTAAAATTAGAAGAAAAAAACAAACAGATGATTCGTTTATATTTAACATAATATTTTAAAAGTGCATATTCGTGCTTTATGCTCACAAGTGACTGTGAATATCTTCTCTAATAATTAAAAATGAAATAATATCATTTAAAAAAATATTTCTTTCAATAAATAAACAATTTTAAAACTACAAATTATATAACCGCTCGATGCTTGTATCACTTAAACGATCCACGAAAACTTGCACAATTTGTAAATTCATTTTTAATAAGAGAGAAGACAGTATGGAATGAGTCAAAATAATACTGATAACTTTAAGGTGTTCTTTCACATAAAGCAATTGCATCCACCAACAGTAGCTAATTGTCTCCAGTCTTCAAAATAAAAGTTCACAAAGCATCTCTCCTATATAAGCAGTATGTTTGACTTTTTGTCTAAATATTCATTTCACTGACTTTGAGGCATTGCTCACAATGATTTGAAAAACTACCTTCATATGGGATGTGGAAACACTTTTATTGAAAGTGTATTTGTACTTAGACAATAATTGTACAAAATGTTAAAGAGCACTTGAGAGTTTATCAGTAATTTTAATTTGACCTAGACAAAGTGTAACAAGTAAAAATGCGCATCATGCTATGGCATTTACCTGAGGCATAGTGTATAGGATACCACATAGAACCAATGGAATCAATGGACTGGCGCGCAAAAACTGACTGACTGTGCCAACTGCCACTCACATGTGTACCACATACATTGAGCATAGAACTGGCCTAGACATACCACACACTCCAAGGGAAACAGTGCTCTTTGCGAAAAATATACTTTTAGATTCTTTTTCGGGTCCCAATTATCATCAATCTTCAGGTGGTATAGACAGGCAAAGGATTTTTTTGTTGAAAAATTAAATTAATCTCTTTAAGAAAAAACTGCACAAATCTTAGATTATCGGTCGCTAATATTTTTTAATGTAAACGAATAAATTGCATTAGTCAAATTACTTAAATAAAGTTTATCACAAAAAATCGAGCATTAAGCATCTTAAAAAAAAATCGATAGTAAACTTATGTTTAGAGAATTCCCTAAATTTTGTAATCAACAATTTATACTAATCTTTAAATCTAAAGTAGTCGAAATTACTAAAAACTTGTGCAGTTTTGTGAAAAAACGAATCCTCTGCCTGGACTTCGATAATTGGTGTGGGAGCTACAGCACTTCTTGGGTCGGTGATAAAATGGATCATCCGCGTCGTGTGTATATCCATCAATATATTGATGATTTGATTTTAAGACGTCAATATATAGATGTCTTTTGCCATTGGTAAAGGACGGGGAAGGAACTGAAGTAGAAAGGTAATTTCTAATCTTCACTCAAAACCTGGGAATTTTGTGGGGATCCTCAGACACGTCTTGGCCATGGCTTGGTTGTATCCAATACGCTCAAAATGTGGTTACACTTCGATGGATTCTCATGATACCCAAGATTGCCTCATTACATTGGACTGCACGTGAAATTGGATGATTTTATTTCAGTCACTGGCCTTGCCTTGCTCCCTTTACCCTCTTTGGTTTTCAAATGTTGAATGAAAAATGACATACAAATTAGATAATCTAAATACATAAAATGTTAACCTTAAACAGTATTACAACCCCCCTCCCAACAGTCTATTAAAAACTCTCAACTCTATATGTAATAAAATATTTACCGGAAAGAATATAAAAATTACCTAAGGTTATAATTAAACGCAATAAATATTATAGTTTTTTCGGCGATAATTTAGATTTAATAAATTGTAGTCTTTTAATTCAAAACTTCTAATGAGGTTCAACCATATCTTTGGTAGAAGGGTCATTTTTCATTAAACATTTATCTGGTTCTACCATGGGATGACCTCTATAATTATACATACTGTACCCAATAAATAAAATAATATTTTAGGTAGAGAAAACAATGTTCTAAAAATAATTATCATGAAACTTACAAAAAAAAAACAAATAAACAAAACTATCGATTTATCAACCTAAAGTATTAAAATATTTTTATAGTGATAGTAGTTCTAAAATAATTAAAAAATATAGTTCGTAACTATTCTTACCAAGTGTTGTTAACAAAATCAATATTTCTTACCTGCCAACTAATTCTAGATGATAGGTTTTCAACATAAACGCGGTATCGGGTCCTAGTTGGTGGTCCATATCTAAATACAATATTAAAATTAACCAATTTCATATAATTTGTATTTATCTTCACACTTTACTTTTGATAAAAAAATATATTTAATTTACTTCATTTATTGGTATATAATATTATTGTTATCCAGTTTATATTTCTTTACAATTTTTTACAAAAAACTTTACCTACTAAAAAATGTAGGTGTATAGAAATATTTGAATTAGAATCGGAGTATGCAAATGTATTTTTTTACTTACTTGTCACGGGATTCTCTATTTCCACTGCCACGGGATGGTGGACCCCCATAGCCACCTCTGTAGCCACCACCTCTACGACTATCTTTCCATTGGTCGCTCCCCCTTGGGGTCCCCCGTGCTCTTTCAACTGAAATCCTATAAAAATCATACTTACAGAAAAAAAGCGTAACAATTTTAAAAAGCTTACTTTTCACCCATCAAATCCCTGCCATTTAATTCATAAATTGCATCTTCAGCATCACGGTGATCATCAAATTCCTGTTAAAAACATAATATTTGTTACATAAAAAACTTTATATTAGCATAGAAATTAACTTACTACAAAGGCAAATCCATTTTTCATTGAAACTTCCCTTATTCTTCCATATTTACGGAAAAATTTTTCAAGATCGCGCTCTTTAATCCTGTAAGTAAGGCCTCCAACAAAAACTCGGGTATTCATCTGAAATATCAAAATCAGGACAGTACTTATTAGTTAATATTCTTGAAATAAATGTCTACTTGTTAAGTCAGATATTCGATGAACAAAGTTCTTACACTGAATTCGTGGAGTCTAGTCTGTCTTTCGTTTCATGTTTCCTTTTTGAAACATATTGGAAAATACTGACTTGGACTTCTAATAGTACATCATAAAGTAAAATAGGAAAGTCTAATTAATCAATATTCTCTCTTGAGAAATCTACAGAAAATAGCGTTCAAAGTTCCAAATTTTGCTTAAAACTTTTCTTATAGGATTAAGTTCGCAGCATATGAGAATTTTTTTTATTATTAATTTTACGAAAAAAAGTAATTCTACATAAAAAGTTCTACATTATCTAAAACTCTAAATATAACCATCAGATAATAATTTTTTTGACCCGAATAAGAGTAAAATACGCTTATTTTAAAAAATATAGAAAACTTGTTTAGAAAAAATATTTACCTCCAAATCTAAAATCACCGCCTCCTATCTCAAAACAATATTTTTTCTAATTTTTTTTTGTAGCAATGTTCGAAGTGAACTGATATAAAATTAGTTTCCACGAATTATTTTAAACCTAGTTATTGGTTTTTAGTTAAAATAATACATTTAACCAATTTGAATGTCATTATATTGTGAAATACTAATTTTGCATAAAGAAAACACATAGTTATGTATCTTTTTAATCTATGTAAAAAATGAGCATATTAATCTAGATTAAATTTATTATTTTATCTAAAAACCAATACGCAATAATTTGTGGCAACTAATTTTATGTCTCAGTTCACTTCAAACTTTGCTACAAGAAAAAAATTAGAAAAAATATTGTTTAGAGATAGGAGACTATAATTTTAGATTTGGAGGTAAATATTGTTTCTAAAGATGTTTTAAAAATGACATTTTGCTATATTTTTTAAAATTAGCGTATTTTTATTCTTGAGCAAATTTATATTTTTTGACGCACCTCGTATACGGCTCAAAAAATTTATTATTTGATGGTTGCATTTTAGGTTGTAAAAATAATAAAAAAGTTTTCCATATGCTGCGAACTTGAGTGGACACACGTATATCTAATAGTAATCAATGTTTTTTATTAACAAACAAATTGTCACTAAATTATATTTACAGGTAAACATATTGGTTAATGATTGTTTAATTTTTGTTCATTGTGGCAATGACAAGCTTGTCCATTTCGGCGTGGTTTAAACTTTGTTCATGAATCTTTCAGTTATTACAAACAACACTGAACTATATCTTGAGGAATTTATAATTCACTATTACATTTAATATTTCATTTACTTTTTTCACTATAATTTACTGATATGAAAAAGTATAATTAAAAAAACATTGATTAGAATTGTTCAAATTTGGTTTATTAAAAGTTTAAATCTTGTTTGTTGTTTTAAGGATCTAGTAAGTGTTGTCCATATCAAGTTTTGGATAAATGCATTATTCTTCTTTTAAATATCTTAATTAACAAACAAAACATTTATGTAGTTGCTGCATTATGTGATTCAGCACTATCTTGTTGTCACCACATAATCAAGCCTTCAGCATTTAAATATGTTGAGGTAGTCAAACTTTGTTCACAAAGGTGGAACCATTGATGGTTTTCTATAGGCCAATAATCACAGTTCTTAATTTTGGATTTGTCACTCCCAAAGAATTATTTCTATTATTGCAGTGATAATTATATGAATTTGCTTATACTGTGAAGGAAATTGGGTTCAGGTATAAATCACTCTATTATTTTTCAACACAGGTAAAGTTAGTTGCACATGTAAAATCATAGCAATAATCCTGATTCAAAAAGAAAACGCAGACAAATTTTAAATCAATTTTTAGAAATAAAAAAAAACAGCCATTTACTAATGAATTTGAGATTTGTTGCTAAAATTGTGAGAAAAGATGAAAAAAGTGACAAGTGAATATTGGCAAAAATGGATATTATTTTTTGTTTTCCATACATTTGTTTTTAACATTTTTTTATAATATTTAATTTTTCTTTTTATAATGTTTTTATTAAAAACCTAATTTTGGCATTAAAAATAAGAAGGTAGCAATTTGAAGTACAAAAATCAATTTTTTTATGAAATAAAAGAAATGTAGGGCTTTAAATATTCTTATATTCGGCGCATACAAACTTATATCAAATAGAGATCCTACCACTGCAGGGTTATTGAAATAAAAAATAAAACAAAAGTGGTTGTATTTACATATTGAGCTTCTGAACTCTTCACCTACATTTGGAGTACTTTTAATACATGTTTATTCATTTTTCACAAAATTTTGGGATCGAGTTGACAGACGATTAATCAATTGAGTACATATTTGATATGTATTGTGCAGAAATCGATAACAAAATCACGCGAACCGAGAATCGTAGTAAAATTAAAACCAATCTACTTATTCATATCATGTCGAAAAGATGCATAACAAAATTAACAGAAAATGAGTCATAATTTAACTGATTATAAAATGTTCCCATTTATGTAAATTTCTTTTCAGCGACGCAAAACATATTTGCTTTAATAAAAAAAACACCAAATTCGATAAAAAATTATTGATTTGATTATAAATACGAAGTTACATCAACAAAAATGAAGCAAAATAATACGTTCAAAAAAGAAATAAGAAACTGAAATGTGACATATTGGATAGCAAGTCATCCATTACACAAGCTGGGAAACTACTCGAAACGCATTTTCTTACCTTCATTTTTGATGGTTCTTTTAGAAGATGAGATTTTCGAAAATCAAAGATACAATTTTAATATCGCAATATTATCTGTACGCAAAGCCCTAAAATAATATCGGCTATCTTATTAAATTAAGAACAACGCCTTACATACCTTTTCCTTCAGCTTGATACACAAATTGACAATTGACACCAGGAGATCACAGAATACAAACTTGATACCTCTTGCTCTTATCCGTAGATGTACAAAAATGAAAGAAGAAAGATCTACGCAGTGTCTACGCCCCTAGTTCGTGTGACAGGCATTTTGCTATAACCAATGACAGTTTCAAATATCTTGCGAGGATGAAAAATGAAACAGGAGTAACAGGATATTGTTGTAGTGAGAAAAAGGCATATATGTATATCTAGCATACAGTTCTATGGAAAAAGGAAATATAATAAGTTTTAACAAGTGTTTTGTGATTTTGTTAAGTTTAATTAATTTTGAATTACATGTTGCAATCAATATACAACGATTTTTATTGTTATATGTAATTCGCTTAATTTTTATTTTTCTTCTTTTATTCGGAGACTGCAATGGTTTACTGTAGTTTCTAAATTTTTTTCGAAGCAGTGCGCCCTCTGGCGTTGATATTATCATCCGCGTTAAGACGGGTTCCCACTAGCCGGAAAATCTGCAAGCGCATTTTTGTATCCAATAACACCCTTTTTTGAAATGTGCCTCAAATGAATCTTATAGTGATAATGAACCACTGTAATTTTTATATTATTTGTTTTAAACGGAATAGTGCTATAAAAATGACTTTGAATTTATCATTTTACATTTTCACGCGAACATGCTAGCCGCCATGTTGACTAGGTTCGTGACGTCATCCTTGTAGTAAATAGAACGTCTGCAATGCAAAGCAAAAGAATAAAATATTTTCGGGTTAATAATGAGTTATAATCCTAGTTATAAGTGGAGTTAGTGGTGATATGATATTCTCCTTCATATATAACTAGTGATTTAAATTTTACCACCTTGACTGACTGTCTTTCATTTTCATTGTCATTCGTCATTTGTCATTAATTTTATTCTTGTTTTTATTTCGATGAAGTTAGAAGTTTAGGGGGTAGTAATTTGGCAATAAAGTATAAAAAATGTATCAAAACATATAATTTTCACTGCTGCAACAATAAAAATTCAATTCTTATTTATAATAATAATTATATTATTAACTCGTTTATCAAGCATGTTGGTTATGAACTTGGATTTGTGTAATAATATAAGGTTTTTGTGTACATAGAGATTTGTACCACCGAGCAATATATACTGTATATTTTTATTACTTTTTAAAAGTATTAAAACAAGAGGACACCCTAGAATCATGCAAGCAAAACGGAGGTATTTGTTAGTTTTTGTAGTTGCGTTTTTAACTTTTTGGTATTTTGGTGGATATCATTTACGGCGTAACGAAGAAATACATATAAATATAGAAGATCTTCCTAACTATATTAGTATGAATGTGATAGATACTGGTTATTTGGTTAGAGGAAGAGAAAGATTTTCTGATGATTCCAAAAATTGTAGGATGGAAACCTGTTTTGATTTTAGTAAATGTGAAAAAGATTTTAAAGTGTATGTGTATCCTCAGGAGGACAGCAGTGTGCCTAGTCCGTCCTATCTTAAACTGCTCAATGTCCTGTTAGAATCTAGATATTATACAGCTGATCCCCGAGAAGCTTGCATTTTTATATTAAGTATTGATACTTTAGACAGAGACCGCTTGAGTAATGATTATGTCCGAAATATGCAGAATAAACTACAGCGTTTGCCTCATTGGAACAGTGGTCTTAACCATGTTATTTTTAATTTATATTCAGGTACGTGGCCAAATTACACTGAAAATGATTTAGATTTTGACTATGGTAAAGCGATCTTAGCAAAGGCTAGTATGTCTGAAAATCATGTACGTGCAGGTTTTGACATAAGTATACCTTTGTTTCATAAGATTCACCCTGCTAAAGGGGGAGAACCTGGAGCCTCTTCTGCTAATAATTATCCCTTAGAAAAGACTTACCTCCTGGCTTTTAAAGGTAAAAGATATGTACATGGTATTGGGTCTGATACTAGAAACTCTTTGTATCATTTACATAATAGAAAAGACATTATTATGGTCACTACATGTAGACATGGAAAAAGTTGGAAAGATATGAAAGATGAGAGGTGTGATGAAGACAACAAAGAATATGATAAGTAAATAATTTTTGTTTTTTTTTTATTTGTAAATATATAATTACTATTTTTGGAACTCAGTATTTCATTTTTTAAGAGGGATAATTTTAAAGTATTTCATTTTTTCCAGTATATGTTACTAGCACCTTTATTTTGTATTAACGTTTTACACCTTGTATGATTTAACATTGTTATTTTTAGGTATGACTATGAAACATTACTGCAAAATTCAACTTTTTGTCTTGTTCCTCGAGGTAGAAGACTAGGATCTTTCAGATTTCTAGAAGCTCTTCAAGCTGGATGTATACCTGTCTTGTTGTCTAATAGCTGGTCCTTACCATTTTCTCAAGTCATTGATTGGAATAAAGCTGCTATATGGGCAGATGAACGTCTATTATTACAGGTATTAAGTTATATTGTGTGTATTAATTTATCTAAATGTAATTTTTCTGTTTGTATTTACTATACACCCAGTCATTTTCTGAACTAGGTTTAATTGTCATTCATTCATGTAATCCTTATTTATTTTAAATATTTTTTTTTGCATTTTCCAGTATTTTATATATATTCTCTAATATTTCCATTAATATCTTAAATGATTATTTCTAAAATTTTATATCATTTATCATGGATAAACTAAATTCACAAAACAAGTAATTTGAAAATGTGTTGTGTTGTAGGTACCTCATATAATACGATCCTTATCACCTAGAAAGATATTACAACTCCGCCAGCAAACGCAAGTTCTATATGATCGATATTTTTCATCAATAGAAAAAATTGTATACACTACTTTAGAAATAATTCACGAAAGGCTTCCAAAACAGCCTGTTAAGGACAGGATGGCATGGAATACATTTCCTGGAGCTTTAGTAACTTTAAATACGTTTTCAGACTATTATGAAGATTTTCCTTTTCACATAGAGAAGGATGAAGGGATGGGTTACACGGCAGTGATATACTGTCAATTAGGGGTGCCTTTAGTTTCAAACTCTCCACTTTATAGACTGGTAAATAATGTGGGAAGGAGCAAATATATTACAAAAATATTAATAGTTTGGTCAAGTGAAAAACGTCCAGCTAATAGAAACAGATGGCCTGGACTACCTATACATGTTCCTTTACATATTATTCAGCCTAGTATGAATTCAAATATAGGAAATGAAGCTAAGTCTAGTATATCGCAAAGATTTTTTACTCATAAGGAAATTGAAACTGAAGCAATATTGTCTTTAGATGAGGATACAGTTCTAACTACAGAAGAAATTGATTTTGCATTTACAGTGTGGAAACAATTCCCTGATAGAATTGTAGGGTATCCAGGAAGGTCCCACTATTGGGACGATTCAAAGTCAACTTGGGGATATACTTCTAAGTGGACCAATGATTACTCTATTGTACTAACAGGAGCTGCCTTCTATCATCGATACTATAATTATCTTTATACAGAGTGGCTTAGCCCATTGCTGCATAAAACAGTTGAACAGAGTCAAAATTGTGAGGATATACTAATGAACTTTTTAGTTAGTCATGTTACTAGAAGACCTCCAATCAAAGTCACCCAAAGGAAACAGTACAAAGAGCAACCCAGTGCAGGCAGCTGGTCTCCTTGGAATGATCCAGATCATTTTATTCAACGACAAACTTGTCTTAATACTTTTGCAGCTGTATTTGGGTACATGCCACTTTTGAGATCAAACTTAAGACTAGATCCTGTACTGTTTAAAGACCCTGTATCCAACAGGAGGAAAAAGTATCGTAGAATTGAACTCGTGGGCAGTTAGTATTAGTTTTAATATGTAAGAATATGTAAAGTATATCTGAAGGTTTTATAAAAATAATTGTATCAAATGAACATAATCATTTTTTAAAACGTTGTGGATACAGTTTTGCAGATATTGTTTCATTCAGCAGAAAATTCTAAGGCTAATTTACCATAAAATCGCCAAAGCTTAAGGACAAATAGTGGTCCAAAACAATAAGTCACTATTTAGTGTACAATAATATATTTTTTCTCAACTTAATTTTTAGTTGATGTAACTAATAAAAATGTATGTTAGGTATACAAATGTTTACAACCAGTATCAAGGGTATTATATAATGGATTTTGTTTTTCTCAAACAATAATATTTATTTTAAAATTCACTTCAAAAATCGTTAGTTCCCGCTAATTATTATGACAGGCGGCATGTTTTCAAGTTGGTTCAATTGACATTTTTGAAGCTACATTTATATTATTTGTCTTATAATGAACTTAAAAAAGCAGATCTTTTTCTTTTAATATTATAAAAACGAAAACGTTTCCCGCATTTCTAGTTTTTATCTCATTAAAATATCGACAAAGCTAATCAAAATGTTAGTAGTAAATTAAAACTTAAAAATCGGCTCGTTTTATTATTCATAATTTGGCTTGGGCGAGTGGCTGTTATAATCTAACATTTAATTAGCTACAGATTTATTAGTCAGAACATGCTTTTTTAATATTTGACATTTTTATAAAATTATTACTTATGCATACCACTATTCTTCCCTAAAACATGTGGTGAATGGCCATAATGATAAAAAAAAATGATATATATATAAAATTTAAACTTAATATTACAAAAAGATTGAATATTTACTCGCGGAATTATTTAATTTAAAATAATTAAGAAAAGTTAACTTACAGTCTTTTTTCGCTTCCCAAAAATTGTATGTAATTTTAACCAACAAAAAAAATTCTAATATACAGAAATTGTATTAAGTTGGCAGAATTTATAACCAAAAATACTAGACGTGCTCGAAGTTCAAAAAAAAACTGTAAGTGGATTAATAACCTTTTTCGTTTTAAAGGTGCAATTTTATTAACAATATTTTTCATGTACTAATTAGTAGAAAACATACAAAATTAAAATACTAATCAATCTAATAAATAACTTGATATCAAGAATAATTAAATTTTTAAAAAAGGAAGTATAAAAGGCTCCATTATGTCAAAAAATGTTTCAATATAAGTTAACTTATAATACGATATGTTTTATTTAAACTGTTACAAAAATTATCTAAAAGCCTTCTACAAAATAATAAATTATACAGTAATTTATATTTAATAAATATAGTACAAATCACGAGACTTGATAAAGACAATAATATAACATCTAAGTGCATAATATAATCTGACGCTTAGAATTACTGTGTAACTTACGAAAGAGCAATAAAAAGTTTTGCATGAAGCTTTAAATTGGTGCTTCTATTTTCTTAGACGAAAAGTTATTTATATTTAAAATATTAAGCAATAAAAACATTTTTAACCTTGACTAATTTTTTGTTTAAATTAAAATATTTTCCAGAATTTGGTCCAAAGACAAAATTGACATGATGAAACCAAATTTAACATAAAAAAATTTTGAACCCGATCAAAGAAACATTCAACCACACTATTTTGTATGTTTTATGTAGACATTTTATCTTTATGATTAGTAATTCAAATAAAAATGTGATATATGTGAATAAAACAATATTTGCCATATCATTTTAAATATTAATTAAGAGGCTTAAAGAAGTTTAAACTTATTTTAAACAATTGTGATTTTTGTTATTTCATTTTAAAAATATGCTCATTTATAATTGTTTTAAAGATCTTTTAAAATATTTACTTTTAAATAATTATCTATATATCTATTATATTAATAATTTATTTAAATGTACCATTTTATTTACCAAATACGTATATTTTGAAATATACACTAGATATAAGAAAAATGTTAGGTTAATATATAAATATGATTTTATGATAATGTACACAGTAGTGATTTTATACAATTTTTTATGTAAGGATCTTTTGTTAAAAAATTGGGAGTCAAATTAAAATGGCTTTTGATATTAATGACGTTTTTAGTTTATTTAAAAAAAAATATGGAAAATTCAAAATTCATTTAATATTTTTAACGACAAATTGCTAGCAACTTCATTTAGCAATAAAAATCGAACTTTCTATATACTTTTAATAAAGTATTGAATGTATGCAATATTTTATGAATTTGCTGTTCATTGTCTTAAAATGCAGGTCTCTGAACGTACAACATCTAGTTCCAATAAGTAAGTGGGAAATATGAAAGGATCAAAAATAAGAGCTGAATAAATACTAAAAGGTTTATTTGGGAGAATCGTACTAGTAAAATCGATTGAAAAATTATAATTAAATGTACCAATTAAAGGATTTTTTTTACAAATATTACAAATTCCTAATTGTAAATTAATTATTAAAATTACAATACCAACTAAACTAGGTACAAATAAAAATTAGATGTATTAGTATTACCTTTGGGTATCTTATTAAATACAAATTAGTCCAAACATCTTTACAAATGTATAACAAACATGAGGATTTAAATAAAACACGAAACATATTTTTGTAATGTACGAGAGATTATTTTTTGGGATAAAATCGATAAATTGTTCCAAACCACAAAATGAATAGAAACTTATTGTGTACGATTTACTTGCTAAAACTTTAAAATTATTTGTACAAAACGATATTTTTAATAAAATTTACGAACTGCATTTGTCTCGAAAATTGCCTAAAAAAAATTTTGTGTTCTTCACGATAGGGTATATATATACAGTGTGTTAAAAATTCAACGTAATGTAGAATATACCTTAAATGTAAAGATATATTCGGTGACCTACAACAATAAATTGAGCTGGTTATCTATTTTGAAAGATTTTAGTTGTCATATATCAAACAATAAAGTTGGAATATTTGTTTAAAGTATTTTACTTACAGTCATGTCTTACTATCACAAAATCGAGATCCTATTCTCTAATATTTATATTCTTATTTAATGTCATTTTATTAAAGCATACATGTTAATTACAGGTTAATAGTAGATAAAATACCGAGGCGGGAATGCGTTATTACTATCTAGAGCAAATATATACCACAGAGGCGCTAGTCCGAGACCGGAATGATTTCCGTCAAGATTTGTGTACTACTTTATTCACTATCATTTAATTTTAATCCGCACTTAAAAAAAATAAAGTAATCACAAAACATTAGGTTTAACTTTTACAAATAAAGTAGATTTTAGGACTACGTAGTTTATGTTACTTTATTGTAACTAATAAAACTATGTATCAGAGTGTTGTTATGAGGTATAGAGAAGTCTATCCGACATGGATGGAATGCGACATACAAATGTCAATTTCCACCCTTGGACTGGAAGTAAAGTTCGTAACTGCCCACTTTCAGAGCTTTAAAAGGTTTGGATTTGAGATATTACATATAAGATGGTGAATAAACAATACAATATTGAAGTTTTTTTTAATCTAAGTGAAGTAATTCATAAGGTGAAAGAAACTAATTAAATGAAAACATCTCAAGATCCCCAAGAAATAAAAAATTTTAGGTCACATTTAACAATTTCGCATTGGTAGATTTTTTTTATTTGTTTCAAATAACTAGATAATACAGACAAATATATAAGTTCAAATTGGTTATGTCTGTAATACTCCAAATATACGTTTTAATAGAAAATTACATACAAACATTTTATACTGTAAAAAATTATAAGAAAAAAAAGGAAAATCGAGTAAAACTATAAATTCATTTTTGGCCAAATTTTATATTTTAATAATATAGTAAAATATGAAAAAACTAACAATTAGGTTACTCTTTACTTGGCTAAATGTAATATTGCTTTAAAAAAAATTTTCTGTCACCCCAGAACTTTCCCGGCTCGGCTGTAGAGAATAGGATTATTTTAATTACAAAATACTAAGCATTACATTAATTTACAGAACACATTTAAAATAGCGAGCCGATGGTGAATACGTTACGGAATTTATATTTCAATGTTGATAACGACATAAACGGGCGCATACGTGCACACCGCTACAATTAGGATCTCCTAAAATCATGGGTGCTTAAATGTCAAATTGAAAAAATGGCAGCTGACTTCCAACGTTATTCTAAAGATAAACAAAGATGATTTTTGAATCCATTCCTCAATGATTCAATTTCTTCGTTTTTACTTTGAATATCATACCCAAAATTCCTAAATGGCTTTTAAGGCGGAAGGGGCATCTGTATACCAAAATTCAGGTCCACATCTTTAATATTTAAAAAGTTATGCGTAAAAAAGGATCAATGTCGTACTTGAGGACCTTCTACTACACCAATTTAAACCAAAAACTAATTGTCGCATTCGAGACACACAGCAGCTCATCATAAGAAATTTCAGCTTGATTGGTTAAACGGTTCGGCAGCTATCGTGGAAGATACAGACAGACCTCACTCTGGTAATGGTCTCGATCTTCTCGGAGACCTCAAAATGGATATTTCCATCGATATCTCGATTTTTTTTTGCTTGTTAACTATACTTTCCCTTCGATGGGACCGGGAAAGTAAAAATGAAAAGCTCACAATATGAAAGACCACTGAAATTTTTAGATATTACTTACATACAGATAGTAGTTTTTTACTTGGCATAGCAAATGTAATGATAAGAGACAAATACGGCAATTCCTTACATGTTCAATGTTTAAAGAAATCCGTCGATCGTGTGAGAGGCGTTAAGCGTACCGGTGCGGTTGTCGTATTACTTTATCTTTATGCCTAATAGAAAACTTCACCAGCTGACAATGATAAAAATTAGTACGAAGATACTAAACATAAATTCAGATTGTCAGATATGGATAAAACTGCCCATTTCCGCTTTCGCTAGAAATTCGCCATTAATTATAAAAATGGAATTGTCCAGTGTTCTATGTAATTTAGAACAGATTCTGTAAAAAAAATACAAGACGATCAAGTTAATGGCACTCCAAAACAGTGTTTTCAATGTTCAGGTTCAGACCAATTGTGATATTGTAATTACAGTTTTTTTAGTGTTGAACGAAAACGTCTCATACAGGTAAGGAAATATTTATGTGCAAATCAAATTATTAGTGGTTGCTGTCGCTCCGATCGAGGCTGAAGAATACGTGCGATCTGATGGATTATGGGGAAAAAAATTGGGAGGTGGTAGTAGCTGGGTCTGACTTGCAAAAAATTCTTTCCTTACCTGGTATCCATATCTCATTGGTAAAGGAAATATAGTATTCTGGTAAAAATTATTATCGCATTTAGGTGTTCAAAATATTAGAAAAATCACCAAACCTAATTAGACCTTTCTTTGCTTGTAATGCAAAATATGGTTAATCCAGTTTATACAAAAGTTATGAAGATACCTAGAAAATTTATACTTTTAAAACTGCTTTAAAAAAATTGTAATTATTTATTATTCTGTAATTTATAATTCCATGAAGTAATTAATTCCTACATAAATAAATGTCAAAAAAACATTTTTTAATTATAGTAGTACCTATGTAGGAATATAGCTGAAATTGCACATTATTCCGTGTTTTTTTCAATCAACAATCAGGAATATTAATGAATAACAAATTTTGCTGATGAATTGCAAAATTCTGTCAAATTTGTAACATTCTGAATAAATCTAAGATTTCATTGGCAAAAATATAATAAAATTATACAAGGCATAACATGTTACAAAATACTTAAAATTTTTGTTCACTGTTAACTAATCTAATCTACAGTAACGTTAAAGAATTAGGTTAGTAAAAAATTATAATAACATATAGTTTTTTATTGTTTTTGTAGAAAGGGTAATAGCAGTGGAATTGTTCTAAATATTACAAAGTATTCCTGAGTAACTGGATAATACACCATTACAAGAATACACAAAATGATGAATGCGTCTTACACGCTTGATTGAACTAACAAAAAATTAACTCAATTTCGTTTTTTATATCCAACACTGACAAAACATTAGTAAATAACTATTCCGAGCGAAAATGTCCAAAGCGAGTCACTTAACTAGTCAAAAGAGCCACGTTGATCTCTTTAACCATTTTGACTCTGTGAAGCATTTTTTCAAGCGCTTCTTTCGGCAAGGGCATTGTTGAATACCATACAGGACTATCTGGTACACAAGAACGTTCAGGCTGCAAGTAGAAGACATCGTTTCGTGTTTTAACACTCTCGGGACTACAAACAAATATTAAATCAGTTTTTTTATGACAAAATTAATTTAGTGTGATTAACAAAGGTAATCATTAATAGTTATTTATGTACCAAGTCAGTAAAGTGATACTTTATCAAACGAGTCTGAGATTATGAGCCGAGCGAGCGAGGCGAGTTCGATAGATACTTTACTGACGTGGTGCATACAACATTTTATCGCCAACCATAAAAATTTATAATTGAAAAAAGATATTACTTACTGCATTTTATTACGACAAAGTGAACAAAAAGAAAAATGCTTTTAAGTGACAGCTACAAACTATTTCTGTTTAATGTCAATGTCATAGTCATGGCTATGTTGATAAATAACTAAAAATCAAGCAAGTGGGTTCCTCCCCAGATTTCTATTTAATGTCATATTGATATATAACTGTAAAAATCAAACACTTTACCTGCCGCAAATTCGGCAGGTAAAGTGTTTTATTTTTACTGTAAAGTAAAGTGTTTCTTTACTTCCGAAAATCCCTATGGTAATGTATGACTTTATTGACGGTTGGCGATAAATGTATTTAATAACAAATATAATATTTTATTTACAAATATTGAATTTTTCAAAAATACTATTAAAGCTGTAAAACATAACATGTATATTGTACATTGAAAAAAAGCTAAAGAAGTACATAATAAACAAAAAAGACATGGTATATTATTAATGATTTAAGTCGAAAAGCATGAGGTACTGCTTATACCAAGGGCGTACTTACCCCCTCCACAGGTTACCAAAAAATAACACGAAAAGAATAAAATAAACGAAATTTAGAAACGGACAAACATGTCTAAAAGTTTGAGTACCCCCTCCATGAAAAAATTTATCTACGCCCCCTTGGTTAAAACTGATTTATTTCCAGAAAAAATCAATAATCTAATTTATCAAATAATCCAAAACCTATATGTGATTCTTCAATTTCTTTTGTTTTCAATTGACAGTGCTTTTATTTCTCATCCACTAATTAATATTTTGAATTAAAATATTTTCACAACTTTCACACATAAACAATTCGTCATATAAATAAATATAGTTTAGAAAACCGTAACCAACATGCTATAAATTACAGAAACATATATAATTTTTAATGTTGTCAAAAGATATTCTTAACGAATCTAAAAAAAGTTACATTCAAAACATTAAATGTTTACTCAAATTGGAGATATTTGTGGATGACACTGTATTACTTATCTGTGTCCATATTTAATGTTGGGTATTTTAAGTGACTAATTAAGATGTATTTGTTTTTATTTCTATAGCTTTGTCTTGGATTAAGATGAATTCGTTCTTGTACTTAGGGACTTACCATTTTGACAAATAAAACTCATATAGTTTTACAGGGCATCTTAAGGGATTCTCTTCGTTTTCTTGTTGCTCATATACTTTCTTTTTTCTTGCGTTATTTTCTGAAATCCATGTTATTAATAAGTACTTTGTGAATTAGTTATTTATTTACTTACGTATAGCACTCTGGGGTGGGTAGAACCGCAGCAAAACGTTTCTTGAACCAGGTACTTTGGAAGCTCCAGGTTGGTTTGGATTCCTCTTCCAATGTTTCATTATATGCGAAAAGGATAACTGCATGTGTTCATCTACGCTCTAAAAAAATATAAAATGTTTTTAATTATTAACAAAATCATAGTTACGATTTCTGGTTATAATGATAGTACAATATATTTTAAAACTCACCGTAAGATTGAAATGTTTTGTGTTAAAGAACATCAAAGTACTCAGCAGAACATGAGGTGAGTGAGCCCCTAATTGCTTGCTCTCCCATAGATGCTCCTCTTCAACTCTTGTAACAATATAATGAGAATCGTTATAAAGAACAGAAAACTTCTTTGCAACTTCGTCTAAACAATCAGTGAACTTCTCATAGTAAGCATCACAAAATATGTTGTCTATGCGCCCATTTTCAAAAAGGTATTGCTGTATACCTAAACACAGATAATATATGGTATCGGGTGCATATTCCGCTCCATTAGGCTTCCGTACTTCTTTGACAAAGAGGCAAAGGGAGTAGTTTAATTCATCAGCAGTTAATTGGAGTATTTCGGTCTTGAAAAGTTTTACAAGATGGGAAGACTTTTCTAATTCCGTATTTTTAGTTGTCACCCACTGCTTCCAAGCATTGACACCAAAGGTGTACTAAAAAAAAACAAATTATTCAACACACAATTAAAATAGCCATAAACTACTAAAAGCCACATTGTCGGATGTCACAATTAAATTTAACTTACCTTAAGACACATATTCGCATCTGGTTTTTCTGCAGGTTCAGGTGGAGGGGGTGGTTGCTGAACTTGGTGATGTTGCATCATAGGCATGTCTACTTGATGATGTGACATTCTTCTTCCGCGTTTAGCTCCACCTCGAGGTTGTCTCATACCTCTCTTCCTTCCTCTAGCAGCAGCATTCCTATCGCCACCCATCATATGGTGATGCATTGGTTGAGGATCATCTACATTTTCTTCACCACCAACTGGATGTGGTTCACTTCCTTGAGGTGCTATTACATAAAACAATGGTTAGTAAGTGTACATTTTATATGTCATAATATTTTACCTGTTATAGTATTGGCCGTAAGTGCTCCTTCGAGATCAACAGCAGGCTCATCTAATTCAGTAGCCATTTTGAGAGCCATTTGAAGCATATCATCTCCAAATGTATTGCTTGCATCAACAGGTTCAGGGCTGTAACTATCTTCAGGTCCTCCTGTATCATCAACATCACTTTCGGAATCCGTCAAATCTTCTTTTTTTTCTTCAGCAACCATTTCTGCCATCATAAGGAGTTCTGCTTCATATGGATCAGTAGGAATTTTCACTTGGATTTTCTAATATATAAAAAAAATAATGAATAAGTTTTGTATTGTGTAAAATTTCAAAACTTGATTCTTACCTTGATTTCTTTCATAATTCCAGCCGCTGAATTTCTTGTAGTTGGAATGAATATAGGAATCGGTACAGGTAAAGGAATAGGTACTGGAACGGGAGTAGGTGTGCTGAACATATGCATAGGTGTAGGCACATAAATAGGAACAGGTACAGGAATTAAAATTTTCTTTGCTTCCCTCTCCTCAGTTTGAACTTCTTGGTCTATCATAGTAGGTTTGGCACTTATGCCTTTATTTAATTTACGGGTATAGCACATGGTACTAACATTTCTTTGTTCTGGTATTGGAGCAGGTCTGACAATAAAGTGCTGCTTAATTTGGACTTGGAATGGGATGTCTGAAAAGGAATTAATTACTTGAGGAGAAGAATTTCTGACGGGCTGAACCATGGATGACGATTTAGAACGAGTGCTTCGAGTAGTAATAGGTGTAAGGCTAGGCACTGTGGAAGTTGGCACTAAACTTCCATTGGTCGCCAGACTTTGGACACTTGAGATAACAGGCAGTTGATTTTCTTCAGATTCAGGTGGAGCTAAAACATATTAAAACTAAATGCTGATTACAATATTAGATTTTTTAAATATTATTTTAAAAATGCCTTTAACTGAGATGAATTCAATAAATAAAATAAGAGGAAAATTATAAGATTTTATCATCTACTTCATTGTTCACGTTTCCTAAAAAGATGAAAAACATGGCTTGAGGTAAATCCAAAAAATGAATAAAATACTTTTTTGCTACTTTCAAATTTGATTATACTCTTGGTTTAACTTTTGCAAAAAAATATTTATTTTTTTTTTAATTTGAAAATAAGGCATTGTGGGATTTTTCTTACCTGGTTCTGGTCCCGAGTACTGCTTATTTCTTTTTGGTTGTCCAGTAGGAACAGGATATGATAATTCACTTCTTTTTTGAGGCTTAGGATACTGATTCTGGAAGCTTAGTACACAGTTGTAAGAGCAAAAATTTCTTATTGAAGCATCAGACATTGTCAGGTGATACATAGCAAGCGTCATTTTTTGACAAAAGTTGCAGCAAGTTTGTCTTGAATTAACAGCTTCAAAAGACGCTTTGTAAAGGCTGAGACAATTTACACTACACATATTGATCATAGGCCCTGTTTTTGAGTATCTTCTTATCATGTCAAAGTTGTACTTTTTGACTTTACACCAACTACAGGGAACAATTTTTCTGTGAGCAATGATATAGATATTTTCACAGCTTGTAGAACAAAAACTATGTTGGACATTGTCATAATACATTGTATACTTTTCAAGTACAGATTTTGGAAAATGTCTACGACACATGGCGCATTTGCCTGGTGAAATATTGTTAACAAAACTAAAAGCCACGAAACAAGGTTCTCCACAGAAGTAGTTTGGACTTCCGTCTAGCTCAAATTCGATAGTAATGGATTTTACAGCTTTGCAAACTGAACAAATTGTACCTGGAGCAACTTTTGGAGGTCTATCATTGGTCATAACATCATACTTATCCATACAAACTTGTGAACAGAAATCTTTAAATTGACCTTTATCACCAACTGGTGCCAAAAAACCAGCTGTTCCGCCTGACATATCCTGCTGGCAGTAAGAACACACTTTCAATCCTTTCTTGTATTTTTCAAGGCAAATGCTAGTACAAAACTGTCTTATATCATTGCCAAAACGGACACAATATTTCCCAAGCGAATTTGATTTTACCTCACCCTTACAACTTGAACAATGAGAACCAGTTTCTTTCTGATATTTAGTTAAACAAATTTCATTACAGAAATCCATAATCTCCCATGTTAAATTTTCATCAATATTATTAGTTTCTTTGTTACAAGATGCACATTTTCTAATAAATAAGAGTGAAGGTGGTTCTTTGGAATTTCCTGTGAAATTTTTAACTCTTAAACTCCCTTCTTCCCAATTGAACGCCACTTTGTCATTTTGACTGCCCTTAAAAGTTGCCAAACAGTTATCATCACAAAGATACTTATCTTCTGTCTCCCCTTTTATAGAATAGTAATATTTAACTTTCCGTTTCTAAAAACATAATAATTAAAACGACTACACATTCAAAAATAAAATAATCTTACCAACTTGCATTCATTACAGATTTTCATGTCATCTTTTTCATATTTGTAAATGACTATGGGTGATGTACCTACTTGACTTGCAGTAACATCAGAATTATTTTCAGACTGTACTGTAACACTGGCTTCACTGATATCACGAAGAGGTGGAATGGATGAAGCAGCATCTCGTTCAGCCTATATTATTGTAGGTAAATTTAAAAATTAAATCATTTTTTATTTGCTTGAGTATAAATATACTATTTATAATATTATCAAAAATTGGGATCTTTATCACAATGAGAACACAGACAAAAACATCTTAGTATCAAACATATACTAAAATTGCTTCAATACAACAAAATAGTATTGAATTCAACTCAATTCCAACAGTTAGTCTCAGTCCAATACTATTGCTTCAGAAAAGGGAGCACTTGCATATTCCCATTGAAAACTACCCAACTTCATACTATTTTCACCACACCCACTCAACAAATTTTGAAAAATATTTTTTTACACAGTTGTTTTACATATTTGTTCAATATTTTTTGTATTTATTTTGTTTCTTTCTGCGGAAATTTGAAAATGTGAATTTTTTCATCAACCTTAATGTTTTATAGCCACTAAAGCATTTGGTTTTTTTTTTAAATAATCGATAGTTAAAAATACAAAAAATTATCAAAATCGGTTTGGTTTCTTGTTTTTATTAATCAACAATTGTTTATGACTATTCTCATGCTTTCATACACTTTGGTTTGTTCAAATACTTTACAAGTTTAATTAATTTTTAAGTTTTATATTACAACTAATATTTTTGTTATAAACGGAATTATTTTTTCTACTCAAATATTCATTCACCTGAACATAAAGTTACCAAAAAGTAAATTTATTTCAAAAACAAAAAGTGTAAATTATTAACCAAAAAGGGCGAAAACTAACAACAAATTTTCAGGTTTAAAATTTGAAAAATAAAAATAGACAATTTTTTTTCATCACTTATACATAATTTCATGGGATTTTAAAAAATACCAATTATTAATTATTATTTTAATATGCTAGGTAGAATTCACACAATTCAACACTGAGTTTACAAGATTGTTCTGTTCCTTTTGTCATTATTTCAATTGTTTATATTTATTTAAGTTTTTTACATATAATTATTTTCTCAGGGCTGAGGGACATGGCTCAATTGCCTTTTGGGTGCAAGCTCAATAAATAACGTTGTTTATTTATTTATTTTAATTATGAATATTCTTTTTGTTTAATCATAGTTTCTGAAAAAAAATCCAACAAATAATTCGTACCAGAAGAAAACGGACATATTTGACGATTAAAAGATAAAGATACACGTAGTAGGTGTTGAAATACTAAACACAAGAAACATAAGAATGAGGACACTAGTGCTTGTTTGCATTAAGTCTACTTCAAAATTATAATTGCTAGTTAATATATCTAAGTAAATCTTACCATGTAAAAATTTTTTAGGCTAGCAATTTAAATCAAGATGAAATCCCAAAATTTAATTCCAAAATGTCTTCTACAATTGTATAGTGGACATCAATTTCCAGATAGAACTTCTATTCACACCAGCTAGTACCAATTATAATCTATCTACCTTAATAAAAAGAAAAGAAGTTTGTATCAGAAATACAAAAACATTGGCATGAAACATCTATAAACCTAAACAAAAATATTTAAAACCTGATATCTGAATTCAAAACATACCAGTGGATAAAAACATGCAAAGCAATAAACGCAATGGAAGGTAAAACATACTAGTACGAAATTAAAAAACTATTTAACTGCTTGCAAGTCAAATTATGATAGAAAACATCCAATATCACACTCCCCAAGAAAAGCCAACATTTTTTATTAAAAACCTTAAAAATCCAGACAAAGTAAATGAAGACATAGATTTTGACTATAATTATTATAAACTTGGAAAGGACAGTACTACTATATGTAAAAGTAATTGCTTTTAAAAAGATTAGGATTAGCACTTTCGGTCAACGACCATCTTCAGAGCCTTCGTCAGAAAGGGGGATACCTCCCAGTAAAAAACACAAATGGAGACGACATCAGTATCACATAAAATAAACAAATTAAAATCTTAAAAATTAATTAAATGCTGGAAATGGTTAAACCATATAAACAATTTTCAAATAACAATAATTACTGTTTTAAGCCCAAGGTTACTTAAACAGGTAAGAAAAATAATAAAAAAAATTTTCACCATGACGGTGAATGGAAACATGTTTTTTTTTTAAAATATGCCCTTTTACATTTAAATCAAACCTCTTAAATTTCAAATCAATACATTCATCCATTTCACAGTTATCAAATAAAATCATTTTATTTTTTATAACTTTAACACCCTGTATTTCAAAAGTAAATATGTTGAACCCCTAATTCCTTATATTATTTTGTCCAATTTTATGAGAGGTATGAACAGACAAACATTGTAGGCATCATTTAGAAATACCCTGTATATAAAGGACATTTATTATTAACTAATACATGACTAAATCCCATGAAATTGTGTTTTTATTTAATAAAATATGGTTATGAAACAAAGAAAAATTATTATTATAGATTGTGTATCATTACCTGTGATATTTCTCGCTGTGTATCGGGAATAATACATAATTCTTCATCTGCACCTTCCCTATCTTCACTATTTAGTGATTCAAAAGTATCAGAAGCAATGGGATCATGTTCCAGATCTTTCCGGGATCCAGACGAACCATCTTTATCACTATAATCTCCTTCTTTTTCATTCTCAGTAACTTGAACAAACTCAGTATTTTCTCTACCATGTGGTTTTTCCTTGTCAGTTTCAAAAAGGTGGTCTTGAGATTGGTTTTTATCTTTATCTTCAGTTTCTGTATGGGTATCCTCTAGACTTTTATTTCTATCTTGTTCAGAGTTATCCACAGTTTCTGTAGTATTGTCTTTATTTTCTTCACCTTCTACATTCTTACTTTCTGTCATTATTTTCTTATTAGTTAAGTTTTCTTCACATACTGTTTCTTTTTCAGAGTCTGCCTGGACTGGAACAGCAATATCTGTACTTTCAGGGTGGGTATCCATTTTTTCAACATTTTCACTCTGTGGTTCCTTATTTAACTGAAGTTCTAAACCTTCAGACCCAATTGCAATATCAGTACAAGATTTTTCACTGTCTGGTTCTAATTCAGGATAACTTTCACTAGGAATTTCTGATAAATCTTCCAGCATTGCCAAACCACTGCTGTGATCTGATCTATCTTTATCTTCTGAGAAAAGTTCTTCAGGTTCAAGATTATTGGAGTCTGACTGTTTCTGAGCAGTATAAGAACTCTCTGCTGCTTTTTCAGACTGAAAACTATCATGTACAGGTTCAGAACGGTCATTTTCTCCAACATTTTCAGTATCATCTCTAAAGGAATTGTCACTATTTAGAATATTCTCAGTATATGTATTTTGAAGAGAGTCTTCAATAGAATCTTTACTGGCGAGACCATTATCACTAGTAAGAGCAGCAACACTAGAAACACTATGATCACTTTCAGTCCAATCCATTCTTTCTACATTATCACTAACTTCATCTGTTACTTTACTTCCTGTATTTAAAATATTTTGAATATTATCACTAACAGTACTATGAACATTATCTAATGCCGATTCTACATTAGTTGAACTGCCATCTAAACTATCATTGTCTGTATTTTCCTCAAAAGTAGATTGATTTGTTGCCTCACCAGTTATATTGGATAATTCAGATTCCAACTCACACCCTAGAGAATTAACACTTAAATGTTCAGCATTATTAACAGATTCATTGTAAGTATCAGCTAATTTGGATCCAAGTTCATTGGGTTCTTCGTTGTTTTTATAAACATTTATATCCATGGGTATATTATTGGCTATATCTTCAACAGTTTTTAGTGCCTCACTGTTATACTCCTCCATTGTATTAGAACACACTTAAAAAGGATATATTGTTTAAACTAGTCAATAATTACACTTCCTGGTGGCACAATTCAATGAGTTTCTTAAGATCCAAATATTTCCAGAAAAGTTTCATTTTTACTCAATTGGTTAACAATACAAAAATAAAAAATTTAAAACCAGCTTCTTGGATCTTGTTGTGAATCAAAATCCCGGCTTTTTTCCAATGTTTGGTTAAATTTCGTTCGCTTCATACAGACTTGCCAAAAATAAACGGAAACTTCTTCATTATAGACCAAGCCATTACTTTTAAGTTTCAATGTTATGTATTTGTTAAAACCATACTTTTAATAACATATAAGGTTCATAATTATTCCTTACTACAAAACTATGCACTTTTCAACCAAGCCATATAATGGTGGATAGAAAAATAATCAACTAAACAATTGTGCCAACACCTTGGCAACCAGTCTACTTCTCTTTGTCTAACCTTTAAACTTTGCACTATCTTCTATTTCAGACCACTCTGACAATATAGGAACTTTTGTTTGTGTCAATGGAATCGTCAAAATACCAACCTTCATTATCGTTAAACTGTATGTCCCTTGTTTAAAAAAAATGATTTCTTTGAAATATACATATACATATCTATCACATTTAATCAGTTCAAAAGTATTGTGGGAACAAAATATTTGATCAAAGATTTTTCTATTTTTGAAATTTGAAATAAAGCGTTTGTCATTTTTTTTTTGGAATTTGTTAGTAGGAGAGAAATTTTTTTTACGTTTACTCTTATTTACATTTAACCTTGATTAATAAGCACCATTTATTGGTCGTTATTATAAACTTGATTAAATATTAGATTTGTGACGTCATTTATATTTTTATTTTGTCTGAATAGATCAAAAAATCACTTGTTATTTTGACATAGACATAGACATAACGTGAATGGAAATGTCAGTGTGAAGGTACTAATTTGTAATTTATTTTTTGAAAAATTAATAACACAAGTGCGTGTTTGTTTAAAGTTGTTATATCAACTAAAAATGTGAATAATAGATTTATATTTTTTAGCTGTCAGAGATGGATTGAAATCAATTTCATAATTGAATAGGGCCAAGTTACTAATCGTTCTTTGTAGTAGTTATCCATGATTAATTATATTTATTATATATTTATTTAAAAGTCAACTTTATCGTGTTAAATAATAGTCAGTTTTTTCCTATTTTTGTTGGTTTTTTTGAATATGCTTTAATTTTAAAATTCTCGATAGAGAATCAGTAGGAAAGCAGCTAAAAGTATGTTGATTTATGTGCAACTTTAAAACAATTGATTGGACTTTTTAATATTAGATAAAAGCGTAAAAATAACAAGAACGAAATGAAAAAATTATGACAAAAACCTAGTATAAATAAAACCCATTCAATCATGCCTAAAAAAACGATGATTGCCAAGATTTGCCCGACTTGCAAACAACAGGTAAGTACATATATTTAAATTTAACGGCATGTTTATTTTACTTTTTTTGATATAAAGTTAATCATGATTGTCACTTGGTAATCTTAATTGAATTAGTCGAAAATAAGGGAATTTCGCTAGTTTCCAAATAAAAAATAATTCACTCCAAAGAAGTAGGTAGTTGTTTTCAAGGTTTTTGGAACCATTGAATCCCAATAAAAAATATTATTTGGGAAAAATAAATAACTTAGATTATTATTTAAGTGTAGGAATTTTCATTAATTCCGCAATAAGCATGTTATGGTGTCCAAAAAACACTTGGCTGAATAGACAGCCAACTATAAACACCTTTTGGCAAATTATAAAAATAAAGATGCAAGAATATTTATTTATTATTATCTCGAATTTTTCTTTGAGATATACAAACAAAAACAAAAAATCAATACGAAACTTTTAAAAGTGTACATCTTCAAAATTTTTGTTTATTCAATAAGTTCGCCTCAATGCATTGTAACAAATTTCCTAATTTATTATTGTAGGTACATCTTCACTACATTAAAAACCTACAAGAAAAAACTACGGGAAAATATATTCTACTCCTTTGGAGAAAATAGTTTGTAAACTAGTGATAATAATGAAGAAGGAAGTATTGATTAAATTTTCTTCATATAATTTTTTTAACAGGTACCTGTGGCTTGCAAGTCGTGTCCCTGTGGCCACTTTTTTTATAATGCAAGGAGAATTGCTAGAGAATTTGCGATTGAGGCAGATTATAGGAGGAGAACTGCAAGAGTACGAAGAGAAAAACCAAATTACTATGATGCTCTTGAATATGACAAACATATCAAAAAAGTACGTAATCGTTTGACATATAAAAAATAAAGAGTCAGTAGTTATACTGTTGGGATAACCAAAAGTATTGTTAATTTTGTCAAACTACAAAAAATTTCCTATCTTCATCACTAATCGTTTCATTTTGTTTCTATAGTTCATATTTATTGTATATTTATTTTTGAAAATCTCATTGAGTTTATTACTCCTATCAAAATTAGATAAAGCATTTTTTTTATTTAAATAATTATATGTCTTAGATGAAAAAGAGGATCAGTGAATGCGATGTAGATGACGAAGAAGAGAACAAAAAAGAAAACGGTAGATCTAAAAGAAAAAAAGTGAAGAAAGAAGAAGAGGAGGAAGATGAAGTATTAACAAAAATGACTCCAGAATTAGAACAGCATTGTCAGTTAATTCTAGATCAAATCAATATTAAGTTGAAAATGGTAACATGGAAACCTGCCTAGTTCATTTTTAAATATGGTGAGTGAAATTATGGAACACATTTAAAATGAAAGATTTCTTGTCTCTAATATTACCTTTGCGGTAAATTGGTTGTGTACACAAACATAACAAAGTAAAAAATAGAATTGTTTGATTCACATACCAATAGTAATAGTCAATAATCTATATCAGTGTTATTTTATTTGATATATTTTTTTAAGATACATTATCGATTAGTACTGTACTATTTTTAAATTCAATGTGTGCAATATAAGAAAAAAATATGTCTATGATTATTAAGAAAAATATTTTTTTTATATTAGTTCATAGTGGATGGTAGGAAATAAAATTATTTAATTCATGTAAACTGAGTTACATTTATTCCACTCTAATTTTATATGTACCCGTTAACCTCCCAATCTCAACTATAATAAAAGGTCTGTTGTAGACTTACAGGGCCAATATAGTGCTTTACACAAAACTCCATTATCAGCTGCGGGTCGTATTAAAAAAAAAAAAAAATAGAGGATGGCCCTAAAATACGAAACCTTGGAATAAAATTTTAATGAGAATAAATTAAGGGCAATTATCAATAGAGCACAAAACTAATAATATTTCTTTATAATTTCGTAACGTTTGTCACCATTATTAGAAAAATAAAATCTTATTTTGGTTTTTTTGTTTGTCCTATCACTGAACCTTTTATCCACTGTTTCATTTTGTAGGGTCATTCTCAAATACTACAATTGGGTTTCATATCTAAATTTTGTTAGGGTTGTGTGTGTTTTAATTCCTAATCACTGAAGGAACAATCGTAAATGTAAATTGATAGCCGAATTGCATACTCACTTTGACGATGGGATAATGAAAGAATGTTTAGGTAGTGGTTACTAAAATTTAAATTTAACCCTTTGAATCTGTAAAATAATATATATGCAATTCTGGATGAAATAATTTGTTCTTTCTTTATTTTTATTTTATTTTTGGAATTTCATTTAAATTATCTATTATACCCGCAGTCGGAAATGATAGATAGTAATTTACATTTAAAAGCAGAGATGGTGATATACAACATTTCACTCTAACGTATTATAACATAAAGGCGAGGATTGAGTATTAGGCGACCAAGTCACTCTATTATTTAGGACGTCTCATATAGTAACAGTAATTTGATTTAAAATCACGATTTTAATAAGTTAACGCTATCTGCAATTAATATACTTATCTATTTAATAAAAGACAACTTGAATTATTATTAAAATATATTTAATATCACATTTTGTTAAGTATAGGTTTTGAATAATTACAGTATAAAAAATAGGAATACTTGATTTAAGCAGCTCAATAAACCCCTTGTACAATAAAAGATATAAGTATATCGTCACCAGTAACCAAAACTACACTTTTTTATCACTCTACGTACGTTTCGTTGACTGTGATAGCATTATCAGAAGTTGATAAACTCGAGTGGTGACGATATTCTTCAACATTGTTGAAAACCAAATGTTCCAAATTTCCAATTCGAAAAAAACAAAATTGTTCATTGCGTCTTTTACCTACTTCGTTAGTATTTACTGTAATTTTCGAGACAAGCTGTATAGTTGCCATGTTCACTGTAATAGAATTCGACATACTAGTTCCAAGTAGCGATTTAATTGATCTTGAAACTGGTTTACAATAATTTTAAAATTATTCTCTAACAATAAAATTAAAATAAAGGAGCGAATAAACATTTTTAACATTCACTTTTAGCATTTTTAGACCTTTAAGAAAAAACATGTGATAAAAAATAATGTATATAAAATAAATTTTGATTATACCACAGTTTACGAGTAAAATTTAAAAAATAACCATCAAACTAAACTATACTAAACTAATTAATAAATCATTTTTAATATTTAAAGCCAATTAATTTAATGGACAGTCACCAGGTGTAACAAGGGCCCTTTAATAAAAATAATTGGTTTTGAATATTCTTAACAAGAGTAAACATGAACAAAAAAAGATCAATATAAAAATGGAGAAAAACTCTATTAGCTATATTTTTTACATGTTCAAAATTATAAGGCATACAGGATGTATATAAAATCAGATATTAATCAATTATTAATTTAAGAACTACAAGTAGATTTTCACAAAAATATAAATCATGTACAAAAATATTAATTCAAAAGAAAATTCGCTTTTCTTAAAATTTAAATGATCAAAAACCAATTGTTTACTTTTGGCAATTGTTAACGAGTATTATTATTGAGAAACAATCCAAATATCTTGAACTGTGTACATGCAGAGGCTAACAGTCGGTTTTTATAAAAAGTACTTAAAACAAAAAATGTCTTTTGGCAAATTTTTAATTTTAAGATTTTGAGAAACGATGTATAAGAATGGCAAATCCAAAAACCTATAATTTTTTTAATTATTCAATTTTTATAAAAATACAAACTTATCAATAGATCGATTAATTTTTGGCAATTTTTTAATGAGAAACGGCTTATAAATTGCCAGATCCGAATACATAAAATTGTGTTTAACAATTATCATTATCAAAAATTTAAATGCATAAAAAAAAGTTCTTTGACAAATATTTATTGAGAGAAAAATGGGAATCGACGTATAAAATGTAAGATCCAAATACATACAAATATTTTTGTTAGTTTAACTCTATAAAAATATTAATTCAAGAACTAAAAGTCGATATTCGAAACAATTACTTAAAACAAAAATATAGATACATCAAAAAATGATCGTGTACTTTTGGCGAATTGTTCAAGAATGAAATTGAGTCCATGAAATAAAAATAGTAATTACCTATAAATAAAATGTAAGTAGCTATACATTGAATAATATTTATTAAATCCATGTAAGAATTAATATAGAAAATAAATATAGCATTAAAACTAAATCAAGTTTTAATACACCTAACTATTCAAATTCAAATGTATATTAATACTACATTTATTTTGTAGAGAGTCTGTAGGGAAGGAAAATATTTTTTCAATTATAAATATTGCGCACTTTAATTGAATTCACTTTTACTTATATACTAGCATTCGTATTTATCAATATGTACACATTGGCCTTCTAAATAACAATAAGCTGCTAATAGGGTAAGATACAAGAGCTTCTCATTAATTTGAGGGTCTGTTCTTACAGCAAGTTCTAAATGACTAATCTAACGTATTTATTCACAAGAAAAACTAGCTTAAATTTAAGACAAATGTTGCTTATTTAGGTATATCAGTATTGCGTTCTAAAAAAAATCGTATATCAGAAATTTACCCTGGATAAATTAGTCTGCTTTGAATATATATGGAAGTCTGAAAAGATGCCTTTGAAATATAGAAGAATCCGTTCAGCTACAGCTTACAAAGAATACATATGTTTTTATCTCCTGTCTGCTACGAAATAACAGTAATGTATATTTATACACCAACATTTGTTGATGCGACAATAATATAAATATATTAAAATTAAGCAGATGCCACACCATCATTTTCTGTTTCCTGTTCTTTTTGTCTTTTCATACAAGGAACAAAAAGCCATAAACTAGATCCACAAGCAAGGGCTATTCCAAGACAAATGAATAGTGACACATAAGACTGTACATGAGCATACCATAGACCACACAATGGAGGTCCAACCAGTTGTAGAATACCGTTAACAAATAAGCCCATTCCGTATGTAGATTGAAGACGTTGTTCTCCAAGCATATCAGCCATAACAATGGCTGTGATTCCTACATACGTTCCTGAAGCTAAACCAAAAAGACAACAAAATGCTGCTATTGCCCAATAATTAAGAAATAAAGGCATTATAGCTAATGAGACTCCTGACATAAAGAGCCCTCCTACAAAATAGTAACATTTAGGAAACGATGTTAAGTCGGATAATGCTGATCCTCCAATTCTACCTACTAAATCTAGTGCCGAAACAATTGAAAGTAACATTGCTCCTTGGTCTTTGTCGAATCCTAGAGTTTGAGCATAAGAAGGAAGTAGGATAATAAAATTTGTATAGCTAATAGCGTTAGTAGCGTTAGATATCAAAATAATTAAATAAATAGGATGTTTTAGAAGACTCAAGTCGAGAAGTTTGGGTTTTTCTTGTTCATACTCTTGAGTAGTCACTTTTGATTTAGTAGAACGTAAACTGAAAGAACTAGCAAATATTTCTGGTTGTAGAGTTAAGGTACTACCGTGGTAAGGTGTACTAACATACTGAAACGAGCTGGTAGAAGTACTTCTACGGGGAGCAGCTGATCTACGTCTAGTGCTTGGAAGGCGACTATGTGAAGACATTTCCATAGCTTGATTACCGTTTTGTTTTTCTGGAACAGCATGGAGAGTTGAATTACTATTCATACTTTCCCTTGCTCTAGCTTTTAACACTTCTTGTCGACTCTGTGGCATACTTATTTTACGTTCCCTCTGTACTTGTTTCATATTTTGCACAGCGGCACTAGAAGCGCTACGATTAAAATTTCCAGTCGAGTTTTCTATTTGTTCTAAGAAAGAATCATTATGTGGAATATTATGTAATGAAGTTAAACTATCTTCTTGACTAATAGTAAATTTAGCTCTATTTTCTTCTTCTGGAAGAACCACCCGTTCCCGTTTCATATGCAACTCTACTCTGTCATAGAAAAGAGCTGCTACAAATACGTTAAACGTCAGTCCTCCCATGAGCAACACAGCTCCTCTGTAACCATAGGTAACTAGAAGCACTCGAAGAATAGGTGGAATAATAATGGAACCAAACGCTGAACCCGAAATGCATATTCCGTTAGCAACTCCTCTTAATCTTAAAAAATAGCTACATACTATATAAACTGTTGGTGGAAAAGACAATCCTGCTCCAATCCCAACTAAAACTCCGTAGCTTATATAGAGAAAATACACAGAGTTTGCCCAAAAACTAATGATCATACCACCTGCCGCAAATATTCCTCCTATAATCGTTACCACCCGGTAAGAGTATTTTACAGAAAGTATACTGGAAACTGGACCTGAAACAAAGAATATAAACGTCATTTTAACTGGCAAAAAGCTCTGTCCTCTTCTTGCGGAGTTATTCCACCAAACACTTATAAATGAATGATTTTTAATCTTAATACTTTGATTTTTATTATATCCTTACGTAAATATTCCACGGACAGGAGATGGCTCTTATAACGACTATATTTTATTGATATTGTTTTTCAATAAGCTTATTTTAACTACCTATACATTTATGGTATACAGGGTAGCCCACGCATAAGCGTCCATATTTATATGAAAAATAAGATTAAAAAAATTTAATACTTACATGCATATAGATGGTTTATATAAGTATAATTTAAAATTACTTTAAATTATATATAAAAAATTAAAATCAGCATCTACAAGTTATGTTTTTAAATTCCAGAGAATGCGATTTCAAAAATATATTGCATTTATATTTAAACAATTTAGATATGATAGAAAATTGAAAATCACATTTTTTTAACTTTAGAGTTTAGTACGCCGAAACGACTTAAAATCGGAATAAAACACCTTTAATGTCCCTATCTTAATTTCTCAACTATTGGCAGAATATCACAGGTAATAATCATGGTCATCCTTTATCATTTTTCTCGTATGCCGCAAAGTATACTTGAAAAGTTATGATAGGAACATGAATGCCGTTTTATCCGATTTTAAGCCGTTTCAACGTAGTGAAAAAATGTAATTTTTAATTGTGTATAACATCGAAACTGTTCAATTTACAATATGGGTGCAATAGGTAGATTTTTGAAATCACCTTCTCTCAAAAAATTTAAAAAACATAACTTGGATACAGATCTTTCTTTTTAAGGCACCGTATATAATTCAAAATAATTTTAAATTACTTACATAAACCATCTATATCCATGCATTAAATAAATGATTTTTATAAAATTTTCCAGTTTTTCACATAGAGATGGATACGTATGTAGTGTTCCACCCTGGATATTGAAATTCAGTGACTGCTTTGTAATAGTTTTTAAGTACAGAGTAAAATGGCTCCCAAAAAATTCTTCATGCCATCGAATCGCGTATAATTCAAAAACTAATGAAATGTTTAACAGTCACTTAAAATTTATAATGGGGTAATGAAAGACTGGTGTGAATAAAATTTTTTTCTGTACATTAGATCTACTACTTTTATCTTAAAAGAATAGTTGTATTTGTTTTAATGAGATAAATAATAGATACAATATTTATTGAAGATATTGGACCTACTGTAAGAAATAACTATAAAATAATCTTTGTTGTGAAAACAGGAATATTTATTTTTATTATATAACTAGCTCGAACGGTAACCCGATGCCTGTTGTTGCCTAATGAGAACAAACGACTTTCAAATTGCAACAAAAACAAAATGAAAAAAAAAGTAAAAATTGGTTTCCTGTACATCTAGACACCATAACGAACAAACTTTTCTTTTACAACAAATTTTTCTATAACAATACAAATCGCTACAACCATAACAAATAAACAATCCAGCAAAAATGTATAAAATGGACGAGAGCTATCTCCTATAAAATAAGAGTTTAAGTATTAAATTTTTGAAGTCAAGTGGAAAAACTTGCTTAAAGATGGATAGAGCTAAAGTAAAAAAAATGTATCATACCGGATGTTTCTGAATTCAGGTGCCAAATCCGTCTATGGAAAATGATAAATTAGAACCCTGTATTATTCGCTTACTGATTGTGTCCAATATTAATGGAGTCAGGTTGCTGTAGGGGGAAATTAAAAACGATTCTTTTAGTGTTTTTCGAAGCGATTCAATAGATCATATATTCTTTAAAATGTTATTATTTGAAAATTCGGAATGAAAAACTTATAAATCTATTTCTTACCTAATGAACTGTATAAAAAGTAACATAGTGCTGGTATCCACATTCCCTCTGCCGGCGTAGCATTAAATGCTTCCAAAAACTCGACGAATAAAACTCCAAAAGACTTGATGGTTCCTGGCACAAGGATGTTAACCATAGTTGCTCCAAAAAGTACCAACCACCCCCATCCCCCATCAGGCGGCACCAGTTTCCACTTGTCCATTTTTTTACCATGCTTTTTGTTTTCTAATAATACCACACCTGAAAATATAAATTATACAATCATATAATATATAATCTTGCTAATTTAATTTGTACACACTTGTGAATTTCAAAAGTAAATTTTTAGTGGACCATTTTAAAATATATTAGAGTGGTTATGTATTTTATAAACACATTACCGTACTTTGAATTTATTTCGTTAGGAAAGATTTTTACAGAACCAGTCAATTAGGTGCAAATCGATAAATCCAAAAAATAATGAATGATTAGCTAACTGTCGTGAGTTTCTGCAACTGTAGGTTATCTTTTAATACCAAATATAAATTAAATAGAAAGTACTGATTGTCACACAAAAGGGTATGACAGAAATACTCCTGCTGTGATCTACCACAATTATTTTTGTAAACAATTTTATTTGTCTATTAATAATATTGTTAGCAGAACAAAATGATGGGAGACTTCAGATTTGGTTCATTTTTCATTTTTTTAATGAAACACTTTTTAATTATGTAAAACAAAAATAGATTTTTTTATGCCAGTGAGTGTAAAGGGAGCTTAACAACAGTTGGATCAGGTTACCAATAATGTCTAAAAAGCACGAATTAAGTATCTCATTAAAACAGTAATAGTTTATTTCGTGTTTTAAAAGGTTGTTATTAATATTATCACTCACTGTGGATGGAGCGTGAATTTACTTTATTGACTGCATAACTGCCGACTAAAAAAAATAAAAGGTCCGCTATAATATATGAATCTGTTATGAACTGAACATAAAATTTATCTAAATCCGTGTCTGTTTGATATTTAGCATAAGACTCTAGTTGTGTGACCTTACATTAAAAAATAATATATATTTTTTTAATTTTATAAACATAATATTTTACGGCAATTTGCAATAATGATTATTCGAACTGTGTAATTATATTCTAATGAAAAATAGCACACTACGCGATTCCCTGGAATGTTATATAACCATTTCGGAATTACCTTGTGGTAACAGAAACAGAGCCGTACTAAGGCTCGCTATCTCTTGTTCTTACATAATGTACCGTTATGTATCAGAATCGGCGTGTATAGTCGTTTCAATGTATAAATTCACCCAAAAGGATATTAACGCTATTAAAAATTAGCGGCATTGCTTTGACATGAATTTTTGACGGTTAGTCTTAAATTCCGGCAATGCAACGGTATTGTATGCCACGAAAAATGGATGTGTATATAGGACCCAAGGAACGATTTAATAAATATTTTATAAGTTATTTAATCATGAACTTATCTTGACACATAATAACACATATTTTTTTTTAAATTTAAGGCTTATTTCAGAACAACCTAGTCAGTTCTTTAAAGTGATACGTAACTAAAATGACAATTAATGTTAGATCAAAATAATTTTTAGTTTTTAAATTGGTGCATATGACCATGACTAAAAAGTATCTGGTAAGTAAATTTCTATCGGCAAGTGGTAATTATTCGCAGTGGCACCCCGATAATTATAATATCCTAATTCCTAATTTAAAAACCGCCTTCATATTATGAATAAAAGTTATTTCTTTTGGTAAGAATATTAAAAAACTACAAAACCTTAATATATAATCTTTATTTAAATATAAAACATAAAATACTTGAAATATAAAAAATTAAATAAGTAGAAATATGTAATCAAAAATGAACTTTATGGTGATTATATGGTAAGGAATAATTATTAAATTAACGTTTATTATTATTTATATATATGTTATCAATCAATCAATCCAAATCGGTCGGTGGCTGCATATATATCGTTAAGTATGGGTTTTTCGATTTAAATATATTAATTCTTCTGAATCTGGTAAATTTCGATAAACCCAAATGACTTTTTTCTGAGGAAATCGTAAGATTTTTATATTTTTTCTACGTATTTATATCATGACGCAAAATCCATGATCGCATAAGTAAGCTTCTAAATATTACGAAATGTTAAGCGATATTTTCCGAGCTGCAATTATATAAAATTAGTAAATAATGATTGATTGGAAATTATATTTTTTTTGGGTATTTGAAATAGGTAGTAAAGTAGAAACATATAGGTATAGTAGTTATCTGAATCACGTTATTACTATTGACATAGGGTTTTTATTATATAAACGGAATGAAATTTGGCAATGAGATACGGTCTCTGCCTATTATTATAAAGTTTGTCAGGCTTATAAAATAAATTATCTATTGCCAAATAATCCGTATTTTTATAAAAGCTTAAAGAATTTCGTATTGCGCGCGTGAATCCATAAAAAAATTGATTTTTAAAAATGTTTTTTTTAATTAACATTGTAGTCAAAATGTATGGCGATATATTTTTTAAATAAAATTAAGATTTTACTTTTAGCATGAATTATAAACTATTAAAGTATAGGGCTACTATGATACAGTCGCGGAGCTGTTATGATACAGTTTCAGTGACTTTTACGTTCTAATACAAATAAAATATGTGATGATCCGAAAGAAAAATATTAATTTATTTCATAAAGAAAGAAAATTATATATTTGCTGAAAAAGTTGTGAATAACGAGAGTGGAAGATAAAAATTCTTAGGGGTCTGGTAAGAATATTTTCCTGTACCCGACCGACGCCTTTTGGACAAATGTGATACAGACTATTTTTTATTTTGGGTTTTTGGAACAAAGTATTAAGCTGTAAAAAGAACATATTGAATTTTGGTTTAGGTTGTCATTTGATAGTTACAAAAGTTTTTGTCCTAGTAAAAGTTGGTCAATTAAATCAGTGGCGATCATTACATGTGAAAATAATAACAAATAAAGGAACAGTTATTAAGTAATATATGAAATAAAACTGAATGATTCATATAGATCTTCAAAAAACCAGTTCATATGAAATTTTGAAGATGACAATTATTACAAAATGACCCACTTAAGAGATAATAATATTGTGCGTTCGGAAAAGAGAAGAGAATATTTGGTTAAATATTTTGGATTTTTCGATTTTTGGCTTTAGAAGAAAAACGGATTTAGATTTTTTAATGTGTAGCTAAAGGGCTCTTCAATAAGTTTTTTAATTTTATTTTTTACGTTTTATCTCCAACATCCAATAATTACATATAGTACATTTCAGAAAATCGTATATAAAAACTGAGTGTTATGGAAGTCTCAAGTATCTTGGAATCCTTTTTAGAATAAAATAATTGTTCAAAAATGAATATACAGGATGCTCTATTAAATACACCTTGTTTGTGCGGTCTAAATGCTAAAATAGGTATGTGCATTTATATATTATCAAAGGTGATACTTACGTGTAAATGATATAAGTATTGATACATTCCTGTGTGTATATGACAAAATGTTTTTAACCAGACATTACATTATTAAAATACAAACTAAATACTAAAAAAAATAAATACTAAGAGAAAAGATGCACTTGATTGGTTATATGTGTCTATAACAGCTGTCCACAAAAAATCAATATCATAATAGCGCCAAATTTGACTGGATGTCACAACCAAATTTTGCAACCATTTTCGCAATATTTTGAAATAAGTCTTGTTCCGCTACAATAACTAGAATTAATGGATTTTGTTTTTACTATATGTTATAAATTTATTAGTATATCAGTAATTAGCGCAATGTTCTTAGAAATGTATTTCCCACCAATATTCTTTTGCCTCTTTAATCTACCACTAAGATAAATACACATAATTAATTATTGAATATCCGAAAACAATTATCGATTTTTCCAATAGTAAATTGGACAAACTACTTTTTTTTTGAATAGAATGAGCTCTTTAAAAAATATCCACTGTCTCAAATTTAATACTGGAATTTAAAAAACTCCAAATTAACAAAGCCAAACAGCTAAAGATGTTTTGTTTTATATTTTTATGTTATGTTTTGCAAAATTTTTTTTCTTAGTTCACTAACGGATAACCGATTTCATCCTTTTTATCTATTCTATTTTTTCCTATACCTATCTTTCGTCGTTTACGAGTTTCAAAAAACATTCCACTCCAATTTACAGAAAAAAAATAATAAAATCTATTTTAAAATTAACTGGGAACATAAATCTACAATTTCCAAAAGATGCTCAAAATGTTGGCCATTTTCTCTAAATCTTTCGTTGAATAATCGAGAAACATTCTAAACAGTTCGGGTGTAGTGGCCGTAAAAGCCCGCACTATTCTTTCCTTCATATCTTTTGGTGTTATAGTAGGTGGCGTTTGAACACCAAGGGAAACGTTTTCAAGCAGAACAGGAAGATAATTTGCCAAAAAATCTAAATATATCAACCATTTAAATTGATTTTGAAAAAATGCGTCCAATTACATCTAATTATACTTCTCCAAACATTAATACTCCCATCCGTCTTGATGGCTGATGATATTCGGATTTTCATTGGAATGTACGTTAAGAAATTCGTTTTAATTATTCTTTAAATATAAAATTTTTAATAAAATACGGAATCTATACGTCTTCAGATGTTACGTACGACTAAAGTATTTGATAAAATTAAAATGATATAGAGTAGAAAATCGATCTATTTGAAACCCATACTCAGTCAAAATGTTGAGTTGATTATGCTGAAAAATGTACAAAAAGCACCTACAAATAAAGGAAAAAGAATCACGATACTTCATGCCGGATCTGAAAATGGGTGGGATCCAAATGCACTTTTTTAATAGCATTTCTCTGAGGTTGTTTTAAATCGAACGAGTGCTTATCTATAATAGAACGTTATTCACGTAATGCAGAACAACTTTTGGGCAGATCATGTCTTTTCTTATTGTCCGTAGGTTACAAAAGTAACTGGCTTAATTCCAATTACTCTTTCAATAAAACAAAAGCACAGTGATGTAACACAATGTTAATAAAAACAAAAATCCTGTTGTTTACATACTGTTAATTTAAAGAAAATTTAGCGCCTTCCGTTCTAGGAATAAAAATAAGGCTAATTAAAATTAATGGTTTTACCGCTAAAATAAGAAGATGAGATGCAGCTGTTATAAAATGAATGTTTTGTTTTCAAGAAATTAATTAATCTATACACTTTTATTTTTTTCAACAAATTAATTCAAATAGAATCAACCTTGGCGGTAGCAGTTGCTGTGTTAATAATGGACTCGTGTTAGAAATTTATACTTTAATCTGTTATAATAATTTTATTGCTAATAATTATTACATATTTTCGTAATTGAATGTAATTTATCGGCTTTCGTAAATCGAATCTAGCCGCCTTCTATTTTTTTGTGATATGAATAAAAAGAGGCCCTCATCATAAGATCAATATTTACATTAACAATGTTGAGATATATTTTTGGTGTCTACGATTTATGTATTCACAATACATCAATATTTGCCCTAAAACAACAAATGTGACTGTCAATATTGAGGGTAATATTGATCATCTGAGGGCCCCTTAAAGTTGTTTTATTCTTCTAATTTATTGACTTAATATACCTAGTAAATCTGACTTCAGTAAATTAATTTATTATTAAAAAACTATTGACATTAATCATTGAAAATCGATTTTCGTATTTTAATTGACTGGCATATATTCCTAGCAGTTTAGAATAGACTCAAGAATGGGTGCTCAAAAACAATCGCTCCGGCACTGTCTTTGAATTATTTTTAATATTTATGAAAACAAGACTTTCTTGACCCTATTTTCCTATTAAATATTTGTTATTCTATTGTTTTATTGAAGAAAATTAGTACATGTATTATATGATAATATAGTTACACTACCACAATGAGTCCAATGATAAAGAATAATAAATTGGTACTTTAATACAATATCTACAATCTTGACCTAGAAATTTATAAAAACATTTAATTGTAGTAATTAAATCGTAATTAAAAAGGCGTCGATTATTCTTTTAAAAGCTTTATGCGTACTTTATTTCAATATAAATTAAGTAGGTACCATTTTTGGTGTATATAGTTTAAATAATATAAAAACAGTTCATCGTCTCAATAGTTATATAAACTAAAACAAAAATTTCTTGACCTGCTTACCCACTGCCATTTTAAAAGATGGCATCTCTTTCAGAATTGTTTATTTTCAAAAATCTTGGATTATTATGTTTTTGAACTCAAATTTTAAATATTTTAGATAACAAAAAGTATTAAAATAAAAGTTTAAATATTATATTTAACCTATTTATCTTTGTGTCAGTATCTGCTGGTAGGTTTTCTGTATCATTCTTTCTTACCAAGAGCTCGACCCAGATACAAGTCATTATCAGAAATTACTGTTTAAATTCAACCAATACAAAACTAAAAGTTTTATGTTAACAGTTCCACTATGGTATTGGATATCATATAAATTGATTTAAAATGATGGCTGTGTTGTCATAAAATCGATGGGTTTTTAATATTTTGCGACTTTTATTATAACGAAACAAAAATATAATAGTGAAAATTGTATTATCATATGTATTATTCACATATCCTTAAAACAATGTTTGAAACCAAGCTACGTACAAGTAGTAATTATTTAACTGCAAGGTTTTATGTTTTATCAAAATATTAATGTATATTTAACTAGTTACAAATTTTATCTATTTTCTCAATGTTATTGCAATGTTTGTTGAAGTTGGCACGTGTATCTTTTAATAACTAAAAATTTAATTTAAATTTTATGTTTACTAGTGGTCGGCCAGTGGTCTAAATTCGACCGTATCATTAAAATTTAACTTTACTTCTATACCTATTTTTCCCTACTTTTTACCTTTTCCCATTTTTCTCCTTTTTTTTCTGTTTTTTCCTATTTTATACTATTTTTTCCTATTTTTTTTTCTATTTGTTACTAATTTTCTATTTTTTTTCTATATTTCTCTTTTTCCTGTATTTTTCTATTTTGCCTAATTTTCCCATTTTCTCCATTTCTCAATTTTTTTATTTCCTATTTTCCCCAGTTTTTAACTATTTTTTTCCCATTTTTCCCTCTTATTTTATTTTTTCTTCCTATTCTTTTCTAGTTTTGCCTATTTTTCCCATTTTTCCTTTGCTAATTATTTTTCCTATTTTTCCCATGTTTTTCCTTATTTTCCCTATTTTTTCCCATTTTGTTATTCTTTCCTCTTTTTCTTGTTTTTTTTACTATTATTCCCTTTTTCTCCTATTTTTCTTATATTTCTGTTTTTTTTAAATTTTTTTTCGGTTTTTTTTCTATTTTTTCACATTTTCCATGTTTTTCTCTGTTTTTTCCTGTTTTTCCAATTTTTTTCTATTTTTACCCATTTTTCTATTTTTTCCGATTTTCCAAAAATCGTCCAACGGGTTGATAGAAGTTTTTACAAAAATAAAATTACAATAAAGAAAAGTAAAAACTCTTTCTAAAAATTTTTTTTAAAAAGTGACAGAGTTAGGATTCCAAGCCACGCCTTCGAGAGTCTGACATTTTAATATCAGCGTCTTAGACCATTCGGATATTGAACCTATAGCAAAAAATAGTCTAATGTTTGAGATAAATAATATAATTTATTTTTAATTTTTTTGTAACCCATATTATATATTATAGCTTTCTGCACTGCTCCAGATAAATTTTACACTCCTCCATTCGCACATTTTTCTTAAATAAGGGGTCCGAAGTTTTCTCTTAATATATAGATTTGGGGTATTTTTACAAGGTTAATTATAATTTTGAGTGTTGTTTTAGTAATCAACCACGAAATTAAAAAAAAGATAAGGGAGAAAAATCACGTCTATCTTTTGTTAAATTCTGGGTTTTTTAATATGCGCAATGATAAGGCAAATGGGGAAAAACAAAAAACATGATTTATATATGTATTTAGGGATATACTTATGTACCTACACGAGTTTCGTATTTTATCAAAATAATTGTTTATCATGTTGTTGTTCCAGTGAAATATAATACAGCATCAGTTACAAATAGTTTATACACATTTTTTTAAAAATTCACTATATAAAGTTAAACATGTATACAGGGTATCCCAGAATAAAGGGAACAAACTTCGGCGGTAGAATATTTCCTTAATTTTAGGACCCAAAGTCTTTATGGACCCATTCTCTAAATTGATTATTGACGAAGTTACAGGATGTTAAATTTTCAGAAAAAATAACATTTTTTTGTATATTAATTAGTCTAATATTACAGTATTAAGTATCTGTCTGTAACTTGAACCAGGGATGTACGGTAGATAGGGCTCCAACATGTATACCCCCTAATTTTACGCCACTGGAAACATTTCGGTTTTTCTAAATTCTACACCTTCTTGTACACAAACTGCGTAACGTTTGTTATGTAAATTCTCAACAGTTTTTGAGATATCCAACTTTAAATAGGTCAAAGATCAGTAATTATAAAAGTTATTATTTCCTTTTTTTTATAAACATTATAACATTTATTTCTTGGTTTTTTATTCAGTATTTCTTAATATTTATAAAAAGCAGTAATTTTCATTACTAAACTTTAAAAAACATTAGAAACAATAACTTATAATTACTGAACTTTAATGTCGGATATCTCAAAAACAGAATGTACGTAACAAACCTTATGCACTTTGTGTACTAGAATTTAGAAAAATATATGAAGATCAAAATTTTCCAGTGGCGTAAAAATTAGTTTGTACTACCGTACGTCCCTGGTTCAATTTACAGACAGATAATTATTACTATAATATTAGACTAATTAATATAGACGGACACAAAAAAATTCATAAAAAAAATATAAAACCGTTTTGGAGTTCTACCATAAAAATGTTATTTTTTTCTGAAAATTCAACACCCTGTAATTTCGTGAGTACTCAATTTAGAGAATGGGTTCATAAAGACTTTTGGTCTTAAAATTAAGTAAATATTCTACCGCCGAAGTTTGTCCCCTTTTTATGAAATAAATAAGAAAAACGTGCACATTAATTTTTATTTTGATGAAATAACATCATAATTGCGTCCAATGTTTCAACTCATTCCATGCGAATCTACCCCTTAGTTTTTATTTCTGTTCGAGTAACACTTCATGTGAAAAAAATTTGTCATATATTTAGTATAAAAAAAATCATATATATTTAAGCAGTTTTCGTAAAAACGTTTGCCTTTAATAAAGCATACACTGTATCATATTCCATAAAATCTCGTTTAGAGATTCAAACTTGATAACTTTAGGTGAAGAGTGAAAACGAGTACATCAGTGTGTAAAAATTAAATTTATTATAAAATTCGGCTAAGCGCTTTCGGCATATTATGCCATCATCAGAGCCTTCCTAAAAACTTGTTAATTTACAATACAAATACAAGCAAAAATAAAAAGTAAGACTTACGTCAAAGCGATACCCCACCAGAAATATTTAAAAACATGACAAGATTAAAATTTTTAAATTTTTTTTTTAAATTAGATTGCAAAATAGCAAATAGTTAATGCAGGTACTACTGATCTAAATTTGATCCATAATAACAATAACAAATTTAGATCAGTAGTACCTGCATTAGCTATTTGCTATTTTGCAATCTAATTTAAAAAAAAAATTAAAATTTTTTAAATATTTCTGGTGGGGGATCGCTTTGACGTAAGTCTTACTTTTTATTTTTACTTGTATTTGTATTGTAAATTAACAACTTTTTAGGAAGGCTCTGATGATGGCATATTATGCCGAATAGGGACTTTTGAAATTATTTTTTCTATCATGTTATAAATTGCACTTTTTTTAACTCTTTTTATTAAGAAATTAACTCAATGTTTATTCATGAAAAAAATTGGGTTTGTATCAAAATAGTGGATTAATTCCCCATTAATGATTTTTCATTTATGAAAACGTGTATGGGTATTACATAAACTTTAGAAGTACAGAAGATTAAGTTTATTTTCAGAAAATGTGTTAAAGGAATAATTATCAAATATAATGTTAATCATCAACTAAATGAACACAGTATTCAATAATAAAACCCGTATTAAATTTAACATTTAACAACAGATTGATATATCAAAATTCCAAAACTCATACGCTCTATTACAGGAGAATCTGAATGATACGAAGCATAAAATCTAAAATATTTTTACGTATTGAAATAAAGAATGGTTACTGGTTTGGTCGTAGAAAATGTAGTGTAAGTAACTCTCTTGTAATGGCCTATTAAAATAGTTATTATTATAGGAATCATTAAAACATTGTTTTTATCTCTTTAAAGACAAATAATAAACATATATTTATATATCTGATGTTTTTTTTTGTTACAAGGCTTATTGTTGCAAATAAGCTATGAAAAATAAAAAGTTAATTGTTAAAACAAATTAAACAAACACAATTATCGTAAATAATATTTAAAACAAGCTAACATTCGTTATAAAAAAAGTTGTCTTATTTAAAACATATTAGTTTTTGTGTCGTATTATTTCCAACAATTCCCACATTCAAAATTGTATTATTAACATTAATTATGAATAAACCTTATTTCCATTATTTACTTTTCCGTATTAGTGCGAAAATTTCCATTGTGTCATTAAGATATTAAAATGGTTACGAAATGTGTTCATTATACAGGGTGTTTTTAACTTATACTCATATAGGTACCTTGAAAATAGCAGAATACATTTTATTCCTTCTCTATACAAGTTTTTGGATGGATTTAACAGACGCCTCAATAAAATTTAATAAACCAATTTCAAAAATAGAAAAATTGTTAATCACATATTTTGTTCCCATAACAATTTTGTTCTGATTAAATAAATACATATACAGGGTGGACCAGAGCTAACACTAAACATTTTTTTTGAAATCTATTTTCTCAGCAAGATTTATATAAACAATCTTTAATTATACAGGATGCTCCAGGAAATGAGAATTATGTTTTTTTAATGGAACAACTTGTATTTTTTTACATTTAGAGAAGCTGATTTCAAAAACCTATATTATAAACTAAATAGTTATAGACAATTGAAAATCGCATTTTTTCAATTTTATATATGATTGCTCCGGCCAAACGACATAAAATCAGATAAAACGGCTCACTTGTTCCTATATTAACTTTTTGGCTTCTAAAAAAAGATAACTCTCATATATATCACTTTCCTGGAGCACTCTGTATTTTCTGATATAAATCTCGCTGTGATAACAGATTTAAAAAAAATTCTTTAGTTTTAGCTTTGCATGCGTTACCGGTGGCCCACCCTGTATATTCCAGACATCTAACAATGCGTTTAGTATTTATTTATGTAAGTCAATACTAATCTTTAGTATTATTTTAAAATATGTTGTTTCCATAACTGAATGATAAATCATTTTCATATTACGGAAAATCACGGAAATAATAAATGTTAAATTTTACATCTTTGTTTTGAAACAGATAACAGTATGTTCGTACCAACATATAACTAAGTACTTTAAACCTTGGAGTTTTTTTCTACGAAATGTGTCAGATTCATATATTCCGTGAAATTACGAATTGAATAAATAAAAATATGCACATAGCATATTTCTGTAAATCTCTAAAATTTTTGATACTGACAAACCGACCGCAAAAATATGAAGTATAAAAATATACAATTTTCAATTTGAGTTGAGTAGTTGAATGGATATATCAGAGTTAGTGTAATGCAATGAAGGGGTCTCATCTAGTTTTTGAATTTCATTTTCCGTTTGTGTTAAAAAAATACAGAAATTATAGTTTTCATCGAATTTTCGATATGGTTAATAATTATACTTTGTATCTATACTAGCCAATTTTGCCATAGCGACAAATCTTATCTAAAATGATAACTAATACCATATATTATGAAAATAAAAAAAATTGGAAACTAGAAATGAAAAATTGATAATTTTAAACTCAAATATTTAATTTCCTTGTATTGATTTTAACGATTTAATTCTATTTCACGTAAATTTGACCCAAATACATTTACATAAATTTATAATGAAGAACTATAATCCAATTATGTAACTTAAAATGTTTAATAACACTTTTTTGTTTTTGTAACACACAGATAAACAGGTTAATAAAATGTAATGATTAATTTGAATTTCACAATTTTTTTATCAACAATATTTGTGAATAAAATCATTTCTCTGAGCAAAAGGAAGTAATTAAAATTACACAAAAAAATTAAAATTTTAAGAAAAATGATATATTATTATTAAATTTATTCCTTAAGTTACATAAAATTTGCATATTTTGGCGGGGGAGGGGGTCATCCGTATTTCGTAAAAAAAAATGAGTGCGTTAGAAGTGACTTTACAGGCCGAGGTATAGGAAATTGGTCAAATTATACATTTGAAATATATTTTTATGTTTTTCCGTGTTTTTCCGTTTTTTTGCAATACATATTTATTCCAACTATTTACTTTAATTTTTAAACTTCACTTTCGATTACACACAGAGGCGTTCAGGGTGGCTGAAATATTATTTCGTCCAATTAAAGATTTAAAATAAATATTATGGGTGTGCATATATTCTTTTAAATTAAAGTAGCAATTTTGCAAACCAACTTGAAAAGATTTTCTTGCCTACTTTAAACAAAATAAAGTTGTTGAAAACATGGAAAATACAAGCTAACAATATTAAATCAGGTCATATCATTTTTGCAATAAATACTTGTCCATCTGTTGACTTTAATGGATTAATTATAATTATTAGAAACAGAGACGAGTGAGGATCAGTTACCTAGTTTGTAAAATTCTTCAGATATTCCAAAATAAGATAATTTTGATAAAGAAATAACTAACCAAAAATTTCTATAGCAGATTAAATGAGATTACAAGTACATTAATGAATAACGAACATTTAAAAAGATTTAAAGTTATATACAAATACGTACTTAATTTTATTAAAATTATGTTTAGTAAAACTATAAAACCATGTTAGGGGAAGAGAGTTTTGGTTTTGTTGATTGCGGAGTTCGTATACATTAGCCTAACATTATTTCTTATTTATGCCATGTCTGTGATTGGTACAATTGTTAATTATTTATTTTCGTTACATTTATAAATTTATACAAACTCTTTTTATTTTTAAATTTATTTATTTTTTTTAAATCGTGTTACCACACCATTAACTTTCAAGCTACATTAAAACACGTTAAATATTAAAAGAAGCAGATCAATGGATCTATCTCTGTAAGTCAGCGTTCTCTTCTCAAACAATTTACCTATTGTTCTATTGTTTACATATTTTTTAGAAAAATACCTGGATGGAGTTAAAAAAAACAATAATGATAATATAAGTACATGTTAAATGTTCCACATTTAATAAATATATTTCGCCAATCACTTTTACTGATTAAACGTATTTTAAACAGTTATGAAGAGGAGTTGGCTAAAAACACATACAGGTGTTAAGTAGTATTTGGAATCATTAAATGATCCTCTTAAGGCTATTGTAATGTGTTAACGGAAAATTTCATATTATAACACAACCAAGAAGATCGATATATTTATATCATTTTCTGCCAATAATAGAATTAATATCGGACATGAATATATTTTATAGTCTTTCTCTATGTTAATTAACATATAAGTACTTTTTCAGCCGTAATTTCAATATCTCTTATTATAAAATATTAATATTTTTATTTATTTTTTTTTTGATATCTTTCATAAATTATTTTTCATTTAGTTGCAAATCCAATTTTCTTAAATACGTTTTATTTTTGACATAAAAAATAATTTTAAATACATTCTAAATAAAGTAGGTATTTGTTATTGTTTACAAACCAGTACTGAAGTTCGGTCTCACTAACCAACTGTTGTCAGAATAAGTTGTTACTCCTTGTGGGAAATTATATTTTTTATTACCTTTCATATAAATCAAGAAAAATAATGGCCCTGTTATACTTTCATGTCGTACACCTAACAAATTTCATGATTTTAATTGTAAAAAAAAAATCTTTTCGTATGGGATTTTTCGTATTTGCCAATTAATATCATTTGGGTGAATTATTTAAAAGAATGAAACTTACTTTTATTTCTTTTAACAATAGAAGCGGTAGCGGAAGGTTTAGAAGTATTTTCTTCAGGTTTATTCGATACCAAATTTTCAGTTTTTTCATTTTTAGCCAAAAGAGGTTGGCCAGCCTCAGTGTTGACGCTGAGATCGAGTTCGTTGGGCATTTTTATAATTTCAAATTACCGCTGAAGAACTTTAAGTACATTCGTAACCACTTTGCAGAGTTCAACGCGCACCATCGACACTCAAACACACGTGGTGGCTAACTAAAAACTGAAAACAGCTGATTGAGTTTTATAAAAGAAGTTTTTCATTGTCACTGAGTGAGTGAGGGCCCTTGGAAAGGCTGGTTATCTTGATAACAACATCAACAACTAGTCGTGACGACACTTTTATTGATACGTTGTTTCGTTATTGAAATAAAACAGCTGTCTCTTGAACTTTTGTGAATAAAAATCACTCTCTATGAACCGTTTGCGCACATACACAAATGAAGGCCACAATTGGAAGTAATGGACTAATTTATTTCTCGAGTAATGATATATTTATTACTCTTGTATTGTGTGTACTACTGTCACTCCACTCACTCCAAAAATTAAATTTTAAATAGCATGTATTTTTTATTCATTATAAATTATTTATCAAGTTTAACAGTCTGAATGTATTATAGTAATAAATCATTCTTTTATCAACTTACCATTTACATTACTTATCTTTATAAACCACACTAACTTTTGTATAAAAGATAAAAAAACTAGATGACCATAGCCTAAGCGGAATCATAATTTTACAGGGAGTGTCAATGTAAATTGAATTAAAAAATGTAGGTTTTGCTTTCCTGACAAATTCGAGACACACTGCATTTTTCCTTAAGGAAAAAGGACATTAAATAAAAAATTAACAAATTTGACAAAAAATTATTCAGCAACAAAATATAATACAAGAACTAAAAAAAATAACATTTGGGATATTATCGGAAACATTCCGACAAACTTGTTGGAAAAATTTCGCTTGCATATATGTGCAAAGAAGAGGGTATAGACACATATTGAATTTATTGTTACTTTTACATTCTTTATTACTATTAATTGCATTATTAGTTTTAATAAATTTTTGTTGCTGAATAAATTCTTTGTCAGATTTGTTAATTTTATTTACTGTTAGTTTTTTCATAAGGAAAAACGCGGTATTTCTTGAAATCTCGAATATCTTTGTTGTTGGGAAAGCAAAAGTTATTAAACTATACATTTTCTTTAAATTCCATGAAAATTAACAGGGTGTTCCATTTAAAATAATACATATTTTTTAAATTTATTTTGACTAAAATTAGTAAAAAAACCCTAGTAATGGGAAAAAATATAAACAAACTTCATAAAAAACTTTTTGTTAAACGAAAACAATTAGTGGAAACCCGATTTCTTTAGGGCAAATAATAAGCTGTGCATTTACATTTAAAATCGATCACACTCTTATTTGGGACACCCTGTATTTTAGTAATTTTAATTTGTTCAACGAGCGGCTATAGTGGTTGACGAATACTTATCGTCAATACTAACCGAACTACCCTTTTTCTAAAAACACTTAACGTTTGCTAAATATGTTAGCATCGTCAGGAGTTGATAATAAACAGTTTATTATGATAAGAAAGATACACAAATCAATTTAATAAATATAATATCTAAAAATTTCGCACATAATTACCAAATTATACAGAGTGTTTCCAAATTCGCAGCCAACATAACAGACGCGCATTTTCTGTATAAAAAAAGATAAATAAACTTTCTGTATGTCACTTTTTATTTTCCCCCTATTAACTCAGATTTTTTTAAATGAATTGGTTTTTATCTAATAACTACCAAAATTCTCAATATTTTTGAACAGAATTTGATATACACACGTTATACTTTGATCAGAAACCGTTAACATAAAAGTTGAAGCAACAAGATACTGAAATAGCAACTGTGACTTTGTTATTAATTAAATTGAACTGCTGTTGATTTTAAAGCAATAATATATCTAATTCAATAATTTAACGATTGCACGAAAAATAATGTGTATACAATGGCCGCGAAATTTTTTAGGTCTCATGTTTATCCTGCCTCGGTGTTAGTTTTCTTTCGGTACGCTGAAAACGTATTTCACGACCTAGGTATACAAATAAATATTACTAGAACTTTTGAATTATACATTATTGTTCAAGTACTTTCAAGGTTCTTTTTTTCGGATTATAAATAGTCCAAAAAATGTAACTTGCTCAAAGGCGGATGTGAAATTGATAAGAACGCGAAGTGTACTTCCTAAAAACATGACTCAGACTCACTGCACTCTATCTATTTAAATAGAGTTCAGTGCACTGACTCGTTGAACAACAATGTAATTAATGATTAATATATTTAGAGGGTAATAGTAAATTTAAATGTCGATTTGTTTCATTTGCGCAATTGACGTAAACACCAGGAGATTGTGAAACATTTTATTGATATCTCTATTGAATTACACAACTCATTCACGGTATATATTTCTTTCCTAAATAAGGGGAAAATTATTATTTTAACAAAATAAATGTGTTCGCTGATAACACAATCAAACATTTATTGTTTAGGGAAAAACGCATTTCTCTGTATTATTGTCACAATCCTTGTCATTTCTAGAACTATAGCGAATTTGTTATTAACAAAAATACAACCATGTTTTAGAGTGTAAATATTAAAAGAAAAAGATTAGTTTCAATATGTTCCTTACGATTGCATCACATCGCAGAATGTTATACAAGAGACGGAAATTCTGTTTTTTATTTCAAGTAAGAAATACTATTTTTTCTACGATATTATAATATATAAAATAGTAGATTAGAAAGTACACAATAAACGAGGAAAATACACAATTTGTATAATTATACACAATTTGTATAATTATTCACACAGCCGATTTTGTTATTCACAGTATTTAGTCGCTTCATCCATACCAACTCATGAATTATTTATATATTATTATGTATAACACTTTCTATATTGTTTCATTGACATTGAAGATGATAGTTTTAAGTGAAATTTCATTTTTTTTTAATTTTTAGGTTTGTACATGTAGTTCCATTTGAATTGGATTAATTCCTAAAGAGGGTTCATTAAAATTTAGATAATTTGCTGCTAGTATGTTGGTTAGAGGAATATTTTATCTAATCTATTATAAATATCGCAACCATGTAAGAAATATCTACCAAACAAAAGCGACATATCCTTAAAAGAAATATAAGAGTGTTTTCACATTATTCGATCCGATATCGGTATCGGACGTCGTTACGATATCGGGGCAAATAAAATGTATGAAATATGTATGTACCTGCCTTTCACATCTTCCGATCCGATATCGGATCCGACATCATCGGATGCTCGTGGGCTGTCGGGACGATGTGTGCTATAAATGTGAGCTTTTTTGCGTCTCAAAGTATTAATAGATTCCAGCAAATAAAGTTTTCTATTATAGTCTGCCATAACGACCTGCCCGCATAATTTTATCGGAAATAGGGGAAGATACCACATATCGGCGTCCGATACCGATATCGGATCGGATACTGTGAAAACCCTCTTACACGATTTTTTAGTACTCGAAAAAATTCACTTTTAACATTTAACAAAAGAACTACACGCACCACGAAATTTATTGACATAAGGCTATGTTGGCTCTTTTAAACATACCTAATCAGAATGACAATTTTCATCGTTTTCATAAGTGACACATACCCAAACAGCAAGCTGTAGTCAATTTGACGTTGTCATTTTACCAATAAATTACGTGATTTATGACGTTGGTTTTTGGACGAATAGTAGATATCATAGAGATCACGTCATTTTTAAGATATTTTTTCTTCATTTTAAAAAATTAATTATATACGGTTTTAATTAAAAATTTAATACGCATCATTCATATTTATGAATATTAACAACGATTTATACTTGATTTAAATTTCTTGGTGTCATCATTTTTCGAACAGTTTTTTATCAATTTAAATGTCGAATTAAATAGAGATAAGTTTTTTAATAGGTCTTCAAACATTTCAAGAAAAAGTGAGAAAAAAGTAAGAAAAGGAAAAAATGTTAAAAAACAATAAAACGTGAACAGGTGGAACAAAATTAAAAACAAAGAAAAAAAGGACAAGAGAAAAAAGGAAGGGGATTAGGAAACACAAAGTTAAGCCACAAAATATTGGTGACAAACAAAGTTAGAAAAAAGTGCGAAAAAAGAGAAGAAAATGTGGAAAAATAAAGAAAGCGAAAAAAAATAGAAAAGTGTGGAAAAATTAAAAAGGAGAAAAAAATGGGAACAAAATCGAAGAAAAGTGGGTAAAAAAGCAAAAGAAATGAAACAAAGAAGGTAAAAAGAAAGAAAATTAGAGGAAAAACAAAGAAAAAAATTTTAAAAAATGGGAAAAAGAAGAAAAAGTGGGAAAATAAAAAGAAAGTTGAAAAGAGTGGGAAAGACGAGGAAACCGTGTTAGTACATTTTTTCGACATGTTTAAGATTTTTCAATATCTCTTCAGTAAAAATCGTTTTTTATCAAAACATCAGTTTTCGTATTAAAGATAATTATTTTTAAAATCGATTTATACTTACTCATACTTGGTGCAGTATATTTAGCCAAGGTCATCTTTATGACATTTTTAACGTGGATGATTTTTTACGTCTAAATGACGTCCTAATCTAAAAAAAAAATGAAAAAATGTGGTCAAAATGACCACAGCTTGATGCTTGGGTAGGTGCACAAAATAATTTTTCTTTTTTTAATATTCCAAGAATTTGAGTACCGGAAATAATGAATGTATAGACTCCAAAAACAATAGGGTTTCTTTCCTAGACACGAGAAGACGATTGGCGAAAGAATAATTTAATTCGAACGACTAGTTTTTGAAGAGAGCAATTCGCCTTATTGAAGACCCAGAACTGACTAGGAAGATTGAAGATTTGGAGCATCGAAGAAAAGTGGCCGATCATCTATCTATTTTTTAAAGATACTTTTATGGAAGGTGTTCGGAAGACTAATCGCTTGATTCCTCCTGGAGTCGTGCGTGCAAGGAACGCCCGTCGAGCTGGTTTGTCTCATCCATACGAAGTCCAACTTTGTACTCCCAGTATAAGCCTATTTAAGAACTCCTTTATCTGGTAAAGTTTAGTAAAAATATATAGGTATATAGGTACATACGAATTTCAAAATTATGGGAAATAATCATTTTAAAATAAACATCCTGTATCTCGGTTAGGAGGAATATTTTATAATTGTTTAAGGTTAAATCGTCATATTTAAGGTCGAGGAATCTCCAGTTGCAAAATTGGCAATAATTACTGAACCACCCTGTATAAATATTCAAATAACTAGCCTATTAGTAACAACTTTGTATTTGTACAAATACAAATGCTTAAAAATAAAGAATAAGAATAAAGAAAATTTATAATGAAGACATACTAATTTTATTTAGTAAAAAGCGCTGTTATGAACTGCAGGTAATTGAGGACGTCCGGCTCAAATTAAACGAAATGTGATGGCCACTTAACAATTAATCCAAATAAGATTGTTTTGGAACACACAAGTTGAAGCCGAATCATAATTAATTTGATAATTACCTTACACAATTTGTTTATTCGAGCAAAGTCCTAAAATTTCTCATTTTATCGACGCATTTTAGTTACACAGAGCCGGCATTTCCACTGTTTCCTATATATTTAAAAAAATCCCTTCTGTTTTTATTTGAAAAAAAATTTCAATTTTCGTAAATTATGTTATCGAAAATATGATACAAATTTATTTAAGTAAACTTCTGATCTACTTTAGAAATTTTCCATATCGGCAATATTGGAGGTACATAATAAAATATAATCCCTTCAAATTCTAACGGAAATGCAGAAGAACCACTTCACTTTAATAAGAGATAACCCGTCAATAAATAAATAAACGCTAAAAAGTGTATTTTAATATTTCCTAAATTTTTGCTGCTGCCCATTGGATTAATACGAATCTGATACTATATAGGTCTCCAAATTTGTGATGCAAAGATACAAACGCAAGTGTTTATTAAAAAAACATTGCCAAATTAAAGAAGCAGGTAGATAAAATGCTCTACCGATTAAAAGGGTGTAACAAACCAATGTAACAAAAAGGTAACACAAGGAGTGCAGAGCTGGTCCTAAGCACCGTGCTTAAAACACTACCAAAAGGGCTTGGTGCTCGCGAGCACTCCAAAAGTATCGCGAACACCAAGCCCTTTCATAAACATTTTTAAATTCACACTTCTAAACATTAGTATAATTTAGGTATGACAAAAAAAATTACATCAACTATGATATACATCTCGTGTAATAATTCTTAAAAAAACTGTTTATTAAGTAGCTATAGCGAAACAATGTGAATTTATTAACTGTACAATAATGTCCGCCCGTCCGTTCCGTCTGAGCGATAACTTGAGAACGGTTTCGAATTTTGGAACTCTGCTTTCGGTAATCGATAGCTTTCTCACCTTAATTAGCTCGCCCAAATACTATTTTCAGTGCCCTTAGTCAACTCTACAACCGCTTGTCTGTCCATCCGTATATAAGACATTATCATTTAGTCCACGCGCCAATATTTAGAAAACAAGTCGGTTACGTGTATTTTATTTTTTGTATTCAAAAATAATAAAAATTACTTTGTTTTTATATTTAAAAGGTTCAGAAATAAATTTAAATTTTTGATACTGGTTCCTACATTAAATTTTAGAGTTTTATTGGAATTACTCCATTTTTAAAAATATTAGCCAACAGACACTTCCACTTCAATAATTTAAACATTCAAAAAGTGCTTTGTGCTCATGAATTTAAAGCACTTCTTTAGAGTGCTTGGTGCTCGCGAGTACTTTTCCTGTAAAATTATGAGTACTAATTAGTACTCATAATTTTTAAGCACTTTTTTGAGTGCTCGCGAGCAGCTTTTGTCAGTGCTCGTCACCGCTCTGAAGGGGTATACACAAAAGTTGTACGTATACCTCATTGTTAGGCCGAGCGAAAACCTAAGCGCGTGAATTACAATAAAATGATAATTATTGACATAATTAATTACACAAGTCGATGTTATCAACAGTGATTGAAGTTCTATCCCATCCTGAGTGAAGTTTATAAAGTTTTACGTACCTTTTCCGTCGATAGGGAAATATTACACATTGTTATTATTACTATTGAATAAAATGTACTTTTTCTAACTAATTTATTGGCGAGGGTTAAATATTTATCAAGATGAAAACAAAATGAATATACAAATAAAACAAATTACTATAAAAATGAACGCGAAATTATAAAAACAATTGAATAATTCTTATAAACCCTCGCCTGTCCGACAAAAACGCAAAGATATCAAAAAGCTCTTTGCCCAACGAAATACAAAAACTAACTGAACATTTTGGGATTTCTAACCGTAGCCAAAATAGCCATTACTTAGAAGGTTGGAAAATATGGACATGACAAAAATAATTAAATGTTAAATTTCCAAAGGTTATCCATATCTCAAGTGTGGTCCAAAGTTTAAGGTAATAAAGCAAAAAGTCAGGTACCACAACTAAATTTTGTGGTACCTGACTTTGTGCTTTATTACCTTAATTAAATGTTAAGTCATATGATTTCCAGCAAGACTTCATTGTTTAGTCAGAAAAACTTGCCCGCAGGGAACCATCTTGTATCGCCAATGGAACTAAAAATATATCTAACATATGTTTCTTAACTTAACAGATTCTTGTTCTTTATTTGGACGAGTCAATTGTATTTGCTAAACATAAAAATGGTCACATTTACACAATATATTACTGGGTGTTTTTCTCCAGATTAATAGTAGCGCTGGGAAAAGTTATATATGTCTAGGACAGCTTACAATATATGTATCTAAATGGTTTTGACAAAATAGATAAGACATACAACATGTACTATCAGCATATACAATTCACTAACTACAGTGAAAATGTTATTATAAAATAGGAACAGTATTGGTCTAAGAATGGAGGGCATCATATTGTAGATGAGCCATCTCGTTTAAGGTACCTATCCCCATTTATTTACAATATGTGAATGTTCATTTAAGTAACCTTTGAGCCATATCAGTGAAGATTATAAAAAGTATCTACTTTAAATTTCATCACCATTCTGGTTTTTCCTTGTGATAGCTGACCTTGATAATTGACACTTCATTTCAAGTTTACATGTTTTGTCAAGTTTTAACATTGAATTTAGATGAAGGTCAGAGTTTAAAATAAAACAAGCCACTAGAAAATAAATGTATTCATTAAAATATAATTTCAAAAATTCATTTATATATTTTCAGTAAACAAGAAATTGTATACAAAAAATATATAAATTACAAAAAGAACATACAGGTAAATATTTCTAGACACAATTTACTAAATATATATATATATATATACAAACACACAATTTGAAAAAACCAATTTTTGATTAGTCTGAGGGGTATAAAAGTGGAAAAGGTATTGCGTTTTATGGTAAATTTGAGTTAATTTTTGTCTTGGCATACAATATCACATAGCACATTGTTCTCAATATATTCAAATTCCATTTTTTCAGACTTGTACTTTTTCAGAATTATATATTATTAAATATATTTTGCATATCAAAAATATAACATTGTGCTATGTGAGATTTTTTACTGGACTTAACATTAAGTTCAAAATGGCATATTGAAATTGACCTGTATATATTTAAAATATATTATTAAAGAGAACATTTAAACATTTGAACAAATTAAAATTAACAATGAGCAATTATTAGTCGAATTTTTTGGTACCCTTTGATCTCCATGCTGTGAGTAGATTCCAGGCAAAATATATGGAAAATAAGTGAACTTGAACGGCTAAGAGTATAAATGCATACCACAGCATTCCATAAGGATATCCCTAGAAAAAAATATTATACTGTGAATATTGACTAAAATGAGTTATTAGTACCATTAGAACCAGTTTTTTACATTTTATTTCTTACCAAAATATGCTAATATAAACAATATTCAATTATAAAGGTAGTGCCAGACAAAAACAAAACTAAATACATGTATTTAAAGCCTTTAATCCACTGAATAGAGAAAAGAAAAAATTGCATATAGTATTTGTAGAACAGGAATGATAGGCACTATAAATATGGAATTGAGGAAAATTTTGTACTTATTGCATTAAAAATATATTTGAAAAAACAAAAAAATAGAACTTAAACAAATGTATTTCTAGATGAAAAATTAATTTTGCTTGTCCTTTATTTTTAGTAGTAATAAAAATATAATTAAGTAAAAGGATAAATATAAAATATTTGTATAATAACCCTTTCAAAAAGATAAGAGATAAATATAATTTTTAGATTAAGAGATATCATTTTTAATTTCAGTGATAGGCTAAGCAATAATTTTTTTAAATATATATTAAATGAAATTATGATTCCTTTAATGCATTTACTACTATTTTGTAACTTTTATCATACAAAAACAGGAGTATTTATATTTTTATTTATTTACCTGCCACATGTGAACTTCCTCTAATTCTTCCTCCTCTTCAAATGTAAGATAGGTCCATACATCTGAGAAATAATAGATAATAGCATAAAAAAGGGGCAGGAATCCAAATAGCACCAAACCTGTCATGTAATTTCTCATTAACGATATTTTGTTTTTCTTAATAGCTTCCAATCCCAAGAATGATAACAAGAGACTTATACACCATATATATTCCCACCACAGAGGCTAAAAATATAATTATTTGGAACCTCTGTAATAAGCGATCAAATTCTTACCTTAGGAATGTCAAGTTCTTCAATTTCTAATATAAATATATCTAGTTTGTCTAAAATATCAGCAGAGAGCTTTGCTAGCATTGCAAAAAATAGTAGATAATGGAAAAATATACAATACTTAAGTCTTGATTTATTTAAAGCACTAAAACAAACAATTATTAACATTTTGAATAGTTTTAAGCTTTTGGCATATACTCAAAATAGTTGGCAAAACTATTAAAACATTTAAGGTTAGAAATTTACCTTGTTTGATAATGACTAGCTACCCGTTGTCTATGGGCATATTCAGAACCATCAGTGCCTGGTGGGGTGTAATACAACCCCTTCGTAGCCATTTTCACTTAAAATTCATAAAAACTTCTTTTATTCCTAAAATAAAATCAGACTTCCTTGACTGACATAAGACGTCAAGGTACTCGTTCCTGCCACCTTGGACTTACCGACGAGCGAGCCATCGCCATCGTTGCCAGTGTATGTATGTATTAATATTTTAACTTTGCTCTAGTTTTTAATACCTTTTCAGTAAAGATTTTCAATCTGCTATATTTCCTGAAATTTTCACGGAATTTAAAAAAAATATACCCGAATACTATATTAATAAAATATATTTGACAACGTCGATCAGGAAAAAATTCGATAGCACAGATCACAGAACAGCAATGCATAAATTTAAATTTTACCCAGTAGTAAAATACGCTTTACTTGTTTTAAGACCAGTTGCTGCGATTGTAAAATTTACATAATTTTTAATGTTATATAGGGTACATTTTAATAAAGGCATTTGGTTATTTGATAATACAAAATACAATCACAATCCCTATTGCTCATGGGATGACTAATGAAAGAAAACGAACGTACCTATACATTTTACGGTTGGCAAAATTGAAAGTTATTAATGGGTGGGTTCGGTTATTACATCTAGATGTAGCTTCTAACCTTGTCATGTCATTGATTAATATTTGAAATATTTGGTGTTTCTTTATTAAAAAATATAGTTTAAATGAGTCTTGAAAATAATTATGGCGAAGGCTACGATTGCAGCTTACTTTCTACTTCATTAGTGTTTTCTTGTGCACATGTATATTTCCAGTATATAATTCTAGAGCAAATAATGGATCCTAAATGATAAAAGATCTGATGTAACAAAAGAACGCGATTTAGCATTTAGACGATAACGGTGTAATAACCGAACTCACCCAATGATATTCAAAATGACATTGACAGTTGACAGAACTCTTTATTTTTCAAGTAAAAATTGTATTTGTTTATAAAAAAATTGGTTTACAATTTGTTGAAAGTTCAAATAGTATAAGTATCTCTTTACTAATAGCGTCTAAATTTTGGCGACAGAAATATTAATAATTTTACATATATTATTGTATGACCTTCCAGTATCTTTTTTTTATAATCAAATATTTTATAAATAGACAAAAACATTGTCTATACAGTCTTGCAGTATGGCAGTAAACATTAAAGAGATATGTGACAACGTAAGACTGGCTCGAGAATTGTCTATGCTGGGAAATTATGAATCTGCTGAAGTTTATTATGAAGGTTGTTTGCAAATGATATCAAGATTAATCAGTATGATTTCAGAACCTTTAAGGAAGAATAAATGGCAACAAGTAAGAATACAATATTCAACCTTCATCAGATTTATTTCATACTTATTCATTTTTTATAGGTGCAAAGGAAGGTTAGTACCGAATATGAACAAGTAAAGTCACTGAAGGCAATGCTACAAACTTTACGTATAGAAACCAGCTCCGAAGTACCTATTGGAGTAAGAAGAAGGGATGAACCCGTAAGAGATTTTGGAGATATTTCTGGTATGGATCCTTTTGCTCAAACTGACCCAGATGTGTGGCCCCCTCCTACACCTGTAGATCATAAGTAAATATCGTAGTAAAATAGTACTAAATATAAAAGTTTAATTCTCTTTACAATGATAAATATACAACTCATATACAATATCTATTGTATAAAACTATAACTGCGTAACCTATTTTTTAAATTTCTGAAACGCTACACATTTATATTGATCTAATATTTAGTGTAATGTATATAAATCTGTTATTAATATATTCACATATTTCATTATTCAACTTAAAATACATTTAAATAAGGTAATGGTGTTTCTATTATGAAGAAGTATATATATTTTATACCATCGAATGTTCTTATATGCTTCAGATTAGGAATAATATTTTATTTTTTATTAGCAATGGGCCAAAATCAAGAGTTTCAACTGTGAAAAAAATAGAATCTAAAAAAGGGAATTTGTCCTCAAGAGCAAGTTCATCTTCTGCTAGAAAATCTGAGATAACACGCTATTCAAGATCTACCAAACGTGAGGAAAGACCTAGTTCTTCAAGGTCAGAAAGAATTATAGATAATAACAAACCTGAAAAAGATAGTAAAGACACAGAAGGTGGGGACAAAAATGAAAAGATTGAACCTGAAGAGGACAGAAAGTTTGAGTGTCATGGAATGGAAAGAGAACTAGTTGATACATTAGAAAGGGATATTGTTCAGAAAAATCCTAATATTCATTGGGATGATATTGCAGATCTGCAGGAAGCTAAGAGATTACTTGAGGAAGCTGTAGTACTGCCTATGTGGATGCCAGATTTTTTCAGAGGTAATGTAATTTTCTTTCATTTATTCTTTTACTAGTGGTAATATATTAATTTCAACTCTATAAACATTTCAGGAATAAGGAGACCTTGGAAAGGTGTACTGATGGTTGGTCCGCCAGGTACAGGAAAAACTATGTTGGCAAAAGCAGTAGCCACCGAATGTGGTACAACATTTTTTAATGTTTCATCATCAACTTTGACTTCAAAATATCGTGGTGAATCAGAAAAGATGGTCAGGTTACTTTTTGAAATGGTATGGCTTTATATAACAACTTATTTATTGATATTTTCATCTTTTATGTAGGTACCTTAAAAATGCCTGAACTCTAATAAACATATAATTTGAATATACAAAAATATATTAAATTTGAAATATTTGCTAGTCTAAAAAGTAAAAATTGTGTAAAATAAACCGGTTTGGTAATCAAACTGAGAAAGTTACACACAGGTAAACTGTCAAATTTTCTATTTGATTAATAATTAAAGAACATTAAAGCGTTCAATTAATTATAGGTAATTATTGTATTTATATTATAATTAAATGGACATTGATTGAAAGATCAATTACTATAACAAGGCATTTTGCATAAGGTACATGTTTGACCCTCTCCTATAAAGATCTGTTCTATTTTTGTAATAAATTGACCTCAACTTTTGTTTACCATCATTTTTAAATAAAACCTTTTCTTCAGGCTCGCTTTTATGCACCCAGTACTATTTTCATTGATGAAATAGACTCTCTGTGTTCTAGAAGAGGATCAGAATCAGAACATGAAGCATCTCGAAGGGTGAAATCGGAGCTTCTAGTACAAATGGATGGAATAACAGCAAACAACGACGAACCAGGGAAAGTTGTAATGGTTCTAGCAGCCACAAATTTCCCCTGGGATATAGATGAAGCTCTAAGACGAAGATTAGAAAAAAGAATCTATATACCTTTACCCACAATGGAAGGACGGGAAGCTCTACTTAAAATCAATCTACGAGAAGTAAAGTTGGATCCAGATATTAATTTAACCAAAATAGCTAAGAGATTAAATGGGTTTTCTGGGGCTGATATTACAAATGTGTGTAGAGATGCTTCAATGATGTCTATGAGAAGAAAAATATGCGGATTAAGACCTGATCAGATAAGACAGTTGCCTAAAGAAGAATTAGATTTGCCTGTAACAATGACAGATTTTGAAGAAGCTTTAGTCAAAAATAATAAAAGTGTTAGTAAAGAAGATTTAGATAAGTATGAAAGGTGGATGAACGAATTTGGATCTTCATGATTCGGATTTTAACTACAATCCATAAAAGAGTGGCTTTACCCAGTTTTTAAATGATTTTAAACCCGGTTTTTTACTTTTTTATCAGTTAAATTTTCTCTAATTGGTATATTAAACATGTTTTGTCTTAAAATTAGCTGTGAAACTTTATTTAAACCTAACTAATATTTGTAGTAATTTTGTGGCCTTAGAATTTGTAGATAAAAAGTTAAATCCTTTAATATGCTAAGTTTATTGATATAGGGTGTGTCACGACGATTTTGTACCTTCTCATATGCTACCAAGTAGTACTTAAGTAGTTAAGATAGGGACATTTTAGCCGTTTTAACCAATTTTATATCGTTTGGCCGGAGCAATTACTTAGTTGAAAAAATACGAAATATACAAAGTTTTAATAAATATCCTGTAAGCAGTTTTCACTATACAGATAGTTTTAACTTGTCGTGATACACCCTGTATAACAGATGCATATCAACATTTTCTATTAAAACCATCATTTCCAAATATATGTTGATTTTAGATATTCCTTAATTTAAGATTTTTCCTCTATAGATTTTTAAGAACATAAATAATATATTAACATTCAACTTTCCCTTTTCTAATTTATAAGGTTTATGTGAATGTCAACGCATGAAAATGTTCAAATGTCTATTCTTTAGATATTAATTCTGTTATAGAAACAAAATAATGTGTTCCAAATGATTTTTTGTTATATTGAAGTACAGCAAAAAATTATCATACGTCTAATGACTTTTTATTGTTGTTTTTTTTATTTTATTAAATTGTATAAAAATTGAATGGATCATTTGGAAATTAAATCTAACCCGGAATTCATGCAGTTTTCATAGGGAATGTATAGATGCACCGATAGACAAAGGGGCTAAAAACCGATTTTTGCATAATGTGTGACTCACACCCTTTTCCAAATGACCGATTTAATTGTTCAATTAGTAAAGTGTTATACATTAGCGTATAATGTTTTAAACTAAATTAAATATTCGCAATTTACAGTTTTATTTCTTAGAAAAAATCTTTTTTCGTTCGAATTATCTTCTTAAACAATTACAAATTAATAAAAGGTTTATATGCTTTATTAATATTTATTTAAACGTTGTTTTTCAGTATAGCTACTTCTTGAAGGGGACGTTTTTTTAACTAATTTTCACAGATTAATTCATAAACAACTACATTTTTCATTCTATTCAAAAAATGATTGCCACTAGGTATTAAGACCGTTTATTATGCAGTATTAACGTCTAAAACATCTGTAGACTACAAAAAGGGCAATAATTTTTAGTTATATACTCTAGCTACTGCTTAAGGAAAGTACTAAAAAAGTTCCAACAATTATGTTGAAATAAATTGTTAAATTGCAATCAAAACTAATAAACATTGTAAAACTAACTTGTTAAATAATTATATGCTATCATCTGCTCAAAACTTTTTGCACATTCACTAGTGCCTTCAGGCTGTCTCAAAAATAATTTTTATTCAAAATAGTAAAATCATGTACTTATTACATATTGAAACCTAATCGCTACTAATTATTTTATCCATATTTTTAGTAAGGGCGAGTGTACATTTTAAATACTTTACTGCTGATCATATATGTTCAAAAAAATATAAAATAAAACAAGTTTTAATTTCCCTCTGGAATCATAATCTTAATAAATTTGTATTTTATTGGCATTGTTTGCAAACTTGTATTAGGGTATTAATAAATAACTTTCATATTATTTTTTTCTTTTGAAAATATCAAAGCTGCACTTTTTTAAAAGCCATACGAAGACTTTAAATTTTCTCCACAATTTCTCTTTTAAGAATTTTAGTAACAAAAATATAATTCGATATTATTTAGCTGTATCTACTTAATTATTATATAGTAGAAAATTTGATGAATAAATTAAAAACCTAGAATATACACAGCTCTTAAATGAAATATGTATTGTGTTAGTGGCATATGGCTTTAACTCGACATAGATATTTATCCTATAACACTAAACTGTGATTCATTTTTTTCTTAAAATGTTATATTTCGGATAATTTTTATTATACATATTTTACCCTCTGTATTGATATGTGTTTTATAAAATAATTTGAGTATAGATTTGTTTAAAATGATATTATTTTGTTATTCGCCAAGTTGATATTTATAATAAAATATTAATTATTCAGGAATTTTTTTATAAAACAAAATATCAATATTATTTCTTATAATAAATATCTAAATAAATGTCTTTGCTCAAAACAAACTATTCTCTGAATTAAATACAAGTGCAAATACAAATATAAACGATTTTAAATGTTATTTTTTTTTTTCATGACTATATTAATCTATATTAATTTTTTAAATTGGTTTAAAACAAAGTTGTGTGTCATATTATGTACCTACCTATTTCATTTGTTGTAAACCTTTCACGTTATAACAAAACTGCCTGAAATAAATTATTTAGTATGTATTGTTGTTTTATTTTGAAAATTACCGTTATATAAATTAATTGCATACAAGTAAAATATTTTGTTTTAAATTGAGTTTCTCCAAAAACAAAAAAAAAACTGCTTAAATATTAAGTAACAAATGTTATTAGTTTATTGTTTATTAATTGTCAGTACATTTCAGATAATACATTAAATATGAATACAACACAGACAATTATTTTTATCATTAACCTGATAAGCATTTATGCAAATATGAAGATTTATGGATTAAATGCTAATTTTTTTAATAAAATAGTCAAAATGTGTCAACTGGCTTATAAAATATTAAAATTTATTGATAATTCAAAATACAATATCAGGAGCTTATTATTTATTTCATTTATTTATTGTTTTAACTAATTGAGTGATAAAAGGCATATTCTCTCTATTATTAATTAGTATAAGACTATTTATTAGTATTTTAAATTAGTATCTGAATAAAAATGACATTTCATAGTGTTCAGCCAATTATAGCAATTAATAATTAACAATAAACAGAAATAGTAAACATGAAATCATAATTTGAATGCTCCCGCCATACCTTCATGTTAAAAATACCGCGTTTACAAATCTACGCTACGAAACAGCGCCACAGTGGCGTAAGACCAAGCAGATGGAAAAATAGTTCTTAAGTTTTTCGACTTTTATTGGGTGAAATTGTGATAAAAAATAGAAAATATTATTTGAAATTGTTGCAGAAAGTGTTATAAATACAGTGAAATGAAAATATATATAGTTTGTAACGGAGAAATAGTGAAATATCGAGGTAAAATGATGGCGTAGGAATCGGACCTCTACCCATAACCGCCATAACCTCCATTCGTGTTATTGGAGTAGATACGGAATTAAGTTGTGTGTCAGATGTGTCTACCAATTTGGATTATTCGACAAGTTGTATGGTTTTATTTATTTTCAGAGTAAAAGGGGTGATCCAGTGAGTAATTTATTATGTGTTTGAAAGGATTAGGGTGCAAATTAGAATACCAAAATGAAGAAAAGCTTCCGTTGTTGACTATAACGGCGGGGTGTTGGCAACGATCGGCCGTGCTAGATCGCAGCCGTTTTTCTTAACATGGCTGCAACGCAGGCCGAAAAGCAACAAAATGACGTGAATAGTGAGAAAGTGCAGTCGGATCAGCATCTGAACGTGAACGTGCGGAATTCCTTATTGCAAAATGGGACCGATAAAAGTAGTGCTCGCGGAGGTGGCGGTGTCGGTGTAGTGCATACAAAGGCTAAAAACACCGCCGGCAAAAACATCGCCATAGAAATGAGTCAATACCGTCAGGATAGCAGCGGTGGCGGCTCGACGACGGTTCCTGGACAGACAAACACTAGTTCGGGTTCGGGCCCCACGTCCAGCAGTGTCTCCGGTCCGGGGCCAACCGAATCAGGCCTAGGTGGAGAGTCCGAACCGTCGGCTGGGGCCACGACAACAACCACAGACTCAAATATCTATTCTACGGAGGGCCCTCCGGCCCCTTCGTCAGCTGCCACCGACGGTCACGGTTACGGTTTTCCTTACGGGAGAGACGTGCATAATAGCGCAGAAGGTGGCATACATGCTTTCGGACCGAGACAACCGTTTGGAGCCCCTAAACAGATGCCTCCACACCAACCTCATCAACGGTTTGTAACGGGACCCTCCATTTCTCAGCCCTCAGGCCCGACGCCTACGTTGAATCAATTATTGCAAAGTAATAATAATACTATGCCGCATCGATATCCGAACAGCTATGGTCACCCCGACCAACATTACAATCAGGCTTGGCCGCCCCAGAAACCTATTCAACAAGGCTATGCTCCAGGCCCACCAGGGAGCAGCGGACCACCTCCGGGCGCGCCGCAAGCAGGTTCCTACAGGACACAACCTACAGTAAGTCGCTCTTTCTTAATTCAATATTTTTCAAAAACACGTGTGTAGTCTCCTAAACTTAAAGGTCTTAGCAGGAGTAGCCACGTGCTACATTTGTTTACCATTTAATGACGACAGGACCGGCATCAGCACCCACCACAGTATAACCCCTTAAATCTCGATGTAAACCCACTCCACTATACAACTTTTGGCCTTGAACTTGCTCGATTATGTACCTCCCACTTTGTTATTATGCAATCAGCTGACGTGTCGCAAAGGTGACGTCAAACACTTCCGTACACCTACATAAATTTTAAACCCTAAAACTTCGACCCTTTTTCTCGTCCAATTTCCGATAATTTAATTTCCCACTCTTACTGTGCAAAGCTTTTTCTATTTTATCAACCAACCTTAAAATTTAACACTTCGTCTTTAAAACACTTTGTTTTATATTTACCTGAATATACATAATTTTCATTCTTTCATGTATTAAATGATTAGTTACCGAAAAATAATATTTACAACTGCATTTGTTGTTATTAAGAACTCTGGTACATTTTTAAACCAATAAAATTTTCGATGATTTTCAAAATTTTACTATTTTAGACTTTTTTAATTATTTATTTTAAAGTCTGTCATTACAAGAGAATGTTTTAAATATTTAGGTAGGTACTAATTCCAATTCAAAATATCTATTTTGTGAGTACTGTGGTTCTTAAATAAAACTTGTTTTTTAGTAGTTTTCTTAATTTCTAAATGGGCAAGAATCTACTAATTGTTTATTATTTTTTATTTTTTATTTTTGATGTAAGAAAAATAGACCTTTTATTTTGTTTTTGTGCCTTATATTAATTAATTCTTTTAGTAAAACAGTTATTTTACTATCTCGATTATATTTCTTTAGCTATTATAAAATTGTGAAAATACATTAAACCCTTGTTTACAAATTTTGATACAAATATAAAAAACAGCAAACATATGTTTTTAATAAATTATCTTAAATAAAAATAGGCAAAGAAAATAAAACTTTACTGTCGTGAAAGGTTAACAAATTACCAGTAAAAATTTAAATAAACAATTTTTATTACATAACAACGCCAGGTTATAATGTTATTATATCATTGTTACACACTGTTTACTTAATTACTAATCAAATTAATTTACATTTCACTTTAAACTAATTTATATTAATGTTATTATGACAATGATAAGATGTGGAATTGTATTTTTATGTTATCAATAATTGATCAATAAATGTGCATTTTAATTCATAATTTTTTTAAACAATTAAATTGTAATTTTATATTTTTGCATATCGTTGTCATATAAAAGAAAACCTGTTTGTTTTTTTGGACGATCGCCAACATTTAAGAAAATATTTACTTTTATTGAATGAGAATCGTTTTGGCGGGAGGGACATAAAATGATTTTTGTTTATTTTATATTGTAATAAAAGTTATTTGATCGATTCTGTAGAATTTAGTATTATGCTTTTTACTTAATCTAATTGTTAAATATGTTTCAAGTATTTAAAAACTATAATTTAACTTATTATTATTGATGTTAATATCAGCTGATATAAATGAAATATAATAAGTTTAATTATGGAAGCTACAGGGATTTAAATTAAATCAAGGATGTGATAAAATGCAATTACTAAATATTATTTATTCAATAATGAAATTGAAATGTGTACTTTGAAACTTTTGGCAGTATTTATATGCACCATCATGGTTTTATTAATATGGAATGTTTATTAAAATTAGGGTATCAAATAATTATATTAAATGTTACCCACTAAATTTAGTTTAATTTAACTAAATATCTGCAATTATGAGTATAAATAATTAAATAAATTAGTTTGTTATTATTTAAACAAGTGAAAAACGACAATATTTTGCCGTAATTTCGAGTTTTCGAATTACGTAAATAAAATTTAATATAGGGATGTACCTTATACATATACTACAGTATATATGGTGTAAGTAGCGGGAAAGTAAAAATAGGTCAAAGATTAATATCATTTTTGGTGTTTTTAACGATGCTGAATCGATTGCCGTCGTTCGTTTGTCTCTATCTCTCACCGTTCTCGAGTTGAATCAGGCTAACAGACGGACGGACGGACAAAACCATATTATAAGAGTTTTTTTCTTCGAAAACTGTAATATACTTATATAGTAAATTTAGCAAAATCTCATTCATTACCTAAATACATTTTAAAAAGAAACCAGGATAAAATTAATATTTGAATTGCGTTTAGCAATTTTAAATTTAAAAACATTGGCTTTTAGTCATATCTGGAGCAAGACTATTTCATGGATTATAAATTTTACTTGTTTCTGAAATTAATTACTCCTCATAGACATAAACATACTGGGAGAAACTTCAGTTAATTTAATATAATTTAACTGGATGTTTTTTTAGAAACTAATAAATATTATTGATAAATCAGTATACATATACAGTGTGTCTACTTAAGTCGGCACCATATGGGAAAATTTTTGTTATTAGTTTTATGAAAAAAAAATAATGTTCTTCATAAAGCGTTCTGCATTGTCTAAAACTTTAAATACAATCATCAGATATCATTTTTTTAGTCGTATTCGAGGTACGTTAAACAAATCTGATTTGTGAAATGCAAGTAAATATCCTTATTGACAGTATCGAAAAGTTGATTAGAATTAAAAAAAAAATTTAATGGACAATTGTTGTTTCGTCCGTAATCCGCAAAATTTTAAATATTGAAAACATCGTTTGATCCGGCTGTTTTTCAGGTAGATGACCTTTTCCATATATAAAATATTTTTAAATTATTATTATATAATGGTTTTGATTATTTAATGTTATTTTATTTAATTTGTTTAATATGATTCCTGACCAAATCATTTTTATAAAAATTGACTGATTAATTTTCGTTTTTTGTAATTAGTGAAAATATTATTGATGAACCGGAAATAGAAAGGAGCAGAATTAACAATTATTGAACGAATTTTTTTCAATTATCATTTGCATTAAAAAATAGTTTTATTGTATTTTTTTGAAACTTTTCTCCAAAGTAACATAATTACACATTTTAGTTTTTTTTAGAGCAAGACTTAATAACAAAAAGGTTACTTAGACATGACATGACTATAAATTGAAACCCGATTTTTAATTCAATTTTTTTTTGTAATAGTTTTTGGTATGATCAAACATTTTTTGACCAACCTCTTATGCCACTAAAAAATTGATATCTGATGATTGTATGCATAAAATTAATAATAAAAAAATTTCCCATATGGCGCCTACTTAAGTAGTATATCGGTCTTTATGTTACGGTTTTATATTATTTTTTTTTATAACTACAATAAATATTAGTACAATTTATTTAAGAATAAACATATTTAATAAAATTATATTTTAAGATTTTCTGGAAATACACACTTTATCGCCACTTTCTTTGATATTGATTTTTGTTTTTTAATATGTTTATTTATTAAAGTAAAGATTAGATTATAAGTTTGTGTTGTTAGGAACTTGTGAAATTGTAGACTTTAGAAACTTATTTTTACAATATTCTGGAAATCAATACACTTGAAAACATTAAATCTATGAAAAGTTGTTTAATTTGATATTGAATAGTTTATTTTGATTAGAAGTCTAAAATAAATAATAAAATTGCTTTAATTAGCAAACCACTTACTAAAAGAAACACATGGTTTTTATTAATTTGAGGGAAATTAGATAATCCTTTAAAACCATTATTTACCCCGATTGTATTATTTTGATTCAGTAAAATTTATTCTTTTATTGGAACGAACAAAATTGAAATTCGTGATTTTGACACATTCAATTTCGCTAGTACAACATCTACTCTGTATTCCAAAACTTGTTTGCTTTTTATATGTTCGATTGAGTTTGCTATTCCACCTATTCTTTTGAATGAATCCAAGTTAGTTCGAGCATGAAACCTCCCTTTTGAATGAATGTTATATCTGTGTCACATGGATTAGCCCTTAATTTAAATAAATATTTAGGTATATATCAGTTTTACAATCACATGTTAATTCATAATTTATGGAATTTATTTTCTAATCGTATTTTTTAGTATCAATTTCAAGTAGACTAGTTGGTTTTAGGTATTTTATATTCTAAACGTTTTCAACTAATTTCTTTTATTACATTTCCATTTAATTTTAATAGTTAGGTATAATTTTGTTTTTCAACATTTTTTATATGTTAATTTCAAATAATTGATCCAAGACGTCATTTTTTAATGTTTTGAACAAAGTTTTAACCGATTATTTTTTACACACAACATCCATTACAACATTTTTATATTTTTTTTTTAGAAAACCCCATTTTTCACAATAATCAAAATGTATTTAAATTGTCTGCTGTTGAGTAGGATTGCAATGGAACTAAATGCAAGTAAAGGCTAAATTAAATGTTCAAATTGCATGCCATTAACTGCCTGGCGCTAACGAAGACGATTCTTAATTAAATAGTTTTAAAAATATAAAGATATTTTGATTATTTAAAATATTTATTCTTTAATATGCCAACATATGTGCTTTGTATATAAAAAAGTGCCGCGTTCAAAAATTGGGTTCACCACTTAAAAAAGTTACAGATGATACACAACAGCTATGACCAAAATACAAATAATGTTGATTTTTATTTAAATACTTCCGAATTTATTCTCTTTACGTCTATGAAATTATAATTTCTTTCTTGAATTCTTTGCCCATGGAATATTGCCTTAAATAGTTATCAATAATGTCTTCTGAATTCTAGAAGAAACCTAGTTATTCCATAGTTTGTTTACGATTATTAATTTTTAATAAGAATTGTTTAGAATATGACTTGTAATTATTAGTTTATTTACATTTCTCCATTTAAACTTTCGTTTTCTCTAAATGATTACGTACAAATATCTGACCTAGGATTTTTATCTATTTAAAATTTTATTAGACTGAAATTGATGTTTTAAACAAGCAAATAGGTAATTTAAAAAACCTTAATTGATTTTCAATTTAATATGATGCTTTTGATATTTTTATTTCAGATTCTAATATAGAATAAATAATTCTAAAAATAGTCTCATGTACTTAACGAAATTTTTTATCCTATAATGTATAGACAGAAAAAAACCAAATTAAATACTAAATCATGTACAAAATGGCACGACGAATAAAATTTTGAAACACTAGAAAGAGAATAACAGCTATTTTGTATTCTGTGCTTGAAAATTTGATCATTGTAAAATAAATAATATATATTTTTTAATAAACATTTTTCTTAATTTATCAGATATCAATAGTATAATCATCATTTTTATTTGGCTTGTGTTGAGAAATAAATAAAGTGTGGCTAGAACCCTGACGCTATCTGTGTCCGGTCCTGAATGACGCTATTAAATTACATCATAAGTAGATTTACTTTCTTTGAAAGAAATTTATGTTCGGCTTCGATACGCTCTCCGACTTAAAAAGGTTTTTAATCAACATACTTTGGCTACGTAGCTCTTAATTGAAAATGTAATAATCAAAAAGTTATAACCTGTTAAAAAATAACTTGCTGAAAATATATATTAAATACAAAAATACAATCAAGCAATCATAGCATATTAGTTAATTATACAAATAACACTTAAAAAATTAACATTTTTTTGGTAATTATTTGTTATGTAATGAAATTGCCAGTTACAGAGACACAATACGAATGTCCGTTAAGTTGGTCCCTCAATTTTCATATTTTAATAAAAATTAAATTGTGCTACGTTTGAGCTATATTGTGCCGCTTTTTTTTAAACATTAAATTAGCCGAGAAAATTGTAAATATATTTTAAAAATATAAAAATTTTTTTTTCGCAAAAACCGTCAGTTGTGAATTGTATTTTTGTTCGAACTTAATTAAAAAATAAAAAATTTTATTTACGTACAACGAGCACAAACATAGCACAATACAGCACAATTTAATTTTGATTAAAATTCGAATGTGGCGGGTCAACTTAACGTATATACAATACGAAGTGCATAAGAAAAGATTTAATGCAAATTGCACAAAATATGCTCTGATGAAGAATATTTAGATGACTTGCCATTATTGGGTAGAAGCAAAAATTAAAATAATAGAACAAACAATTTTAATTTTATATTTTATTTATTGAATATTTTTAATAAATATCACAATATTTACAATCCTTTAGATATAATTTCATATTAGTTTCCAGGTATAAGAATAAAATTTTAGTCGTGGAATATTTTTTTGAAATATTTAATGTTCGTTAAACAAAAAAATATATTTTTTATTTTCTGGCTCAGGAGAAAAATTGAGTTTAATAAATAGGTTACTGATATTTATTTAGATAATATACATTTATTTACCATTTTCACAAATTCCTTCGGACTGAAGTATTGGAATTTATAATTCTGTCCGTCGGTCTGTCTGTGTGTAAAATGCATATATTTTAGATTCTTGTTTAGGACGAAAAGAAAGTGTTTTGACAGCGAACGAACCGTTTCCGAAGGCAATTATTAGTCGTATAATATATATTCATGAGAACTTTGTACATTCCCCAAAAATACCCGAAATTAAAAAAAAATCAATATTACCTTCACTGATCGACAGACAGACAGGCATATAGATTCCAAAACAGGAGTTTGTGCTAGAATATTGTATCCGCATTCGATGCATATCACATCAAGATTTTTTCCACTTTTTGTTTAGTACATCTCCAATTTTTTTCATTACTGCAATCTGATACTGATACTAATTTTTTGGTTGTTTAGGTCCGTTTTTGCGTGCAACCGTTTTCAAAAATATTTATATTTTCTGGTATCCATTAATTTTAACAAAAACCCTACACACGTATAAACTGAATTATTTAATTTTGCTGCTTTTTTTATATAGATTAGGAATGATTCAAGTGCAATACTAAATAAAAACAAGGATAAACACAACCCTGTTTTGGTCAACCTCGTACGTCTTAGTTGACGTCTTACATATTTAATACAATTTAAAAAAGTTCAAGTGTTTCAGAATTTTACATAACTTTCCATAAATAATGATGAAGCACTATCAAAACCATTTTGGTTTACAATTTGTATGACTCATGTTATGTTTGGCAATGAGGTAATATTTTGTTTGACCAATTTAGATTTAATTTGCTAAATAATTTATTACGGTAGGGTTATTGTATTGGTCTAACCGGGTTTTCTTTTCAGAAAAATTACAAAATTTCGAAAACTCAATTGGGAGGTTTGATGTTGTTGATCAACAGTTTATCAGATACTTGCAGTTCGTCTTTATTTAGCTTCTTTTGCAATAATTTATGGAAATAGCCAGTCAATTATTGGCAAATTTAGACCATTTTTGAGTTATCAATTTTTAAAAACTTTTTTTAACTCTATTATATTTTTTTATTTTGTCCCAGATTTACTTAATTTAGAGTATCAGAAAATAATACCTTTTAAGAATATTCTCTATCTTAATTTTTTTCTTTTATTCTAATCCACCTAAAATATTTTTTTTCAACATCTTCTCTCGCTAAAAACTGATAATTTGAATATTTCATACAAATGAATACATGAAAATACGTATTTCAAATAGTAAATTATCAACAATAATCCCCAGTAAAAAGCGGGTTTTGATCTGTGCCAATTATGATTGAAATCAGTTCTAGCACACTTCAGAGTTCATCGGTTATGTATTGCATATGATGCCATGCACCAATTTAATTTATTACAGGCTTTTAGAGAATTATTGGTTTATTTGTTTTCATTTGCCAACAGAAGTTACTACGCAAATTAATCAGATCTTATCCACTACTTCACTTTATTTTATTTTAGATAATCTAAAGTTAGGTGTAACGGTTGTAACTAACGTAATGCATTTATTATTTGTGAAAAAAATATAGAAGAAAATATTAAATATAGTTGTATAGTAATATTCAAGGACACAACGCACAAAAAAAAGGAAAGGCTCCATTGGAAAAAATAAAAAGATCAAACATAAGAAAGCATCCAAGTGGATATTTAATATGTACCTATTATATAAACGGAGGCATGCACTGATAAAATTTTTCAGAAGACTCAAAAAAAATAAGTTTGTTGTGATCAATTAATGGAAGGATTATGCAACATAGGATCTATTTATAAGGCGGTTTATTTAACATTTGTTATACTATTTTAACATAATTTTCATCGGGTTTCTAACAATATAAACACACTTGCGCCATATTTACTTTGTAGTGCTGTGTGAAAATTTACTGTTAAGGTGAGTCCCCACAAAAGCAACATATGTTGACGACATTGTCGTCAACTTTTGTTGTTATTTTCATAAATATTGTCTAAAAATATCACTTTGTTACTATAAAAAAGCGGAGCTTTAAGAAGTTCAACATATTCGGATTGGACAGGGAAAATTTAAGTACAGGGGAACTTATAGCAGGATCGTGAAGACAAGACAGTGAAAGACCAACATCTATGTTACCACTAAGTGGAGTAGGAAGAAAAAAATCTGCCTCTGCCCAAGAAGCCAGAAATGAATTTGCCCACTACTTTTTAATGGAAAAAGGGCGAGTGCCCTGTCAGAATAATTAGTTTAATTACTGTTAGAATAATTGTAAATCGCGTACAATTACAAGAAATAAATTTTTAATTTTGATTCTGAGCATTCTTGAATCTAGTATAACTTACCCCGAACGTACAGATTGAATTCTCTCAAAAATTTACCGGATATGTTTTTTATTTTCCTCTCAACCTCCGCTCTATTTCCAAACTAGTTGCAATATTATTTCCAGGCATCGACTTTTTGTTTCGGTTTTTATGTCATAAATGCGTCGAATCCCAAAGTTTGTGTGAGACTGGTATTTTTCGATGAGCTGTCTTATTAACTTACTTCAGAGCAACAGAGAAGTAAGTTATTGTGATCCCGGAGCTCTCACGGCCGTTTCATTGGACCGATTTGCTTCCAACTTGGTATGTAATATACCTTAGAATCATACCTCGGTCGAGTTTAAATTTGAGCCGTGTAGCTCAACGTGAACCAGAGATATGAGGGTTAGTCTGAAGTAAGTTTTCTTTCAGAGGTTTACATCTCTCTAGTTATTTCATTATTCCACTCCATAATAAATTTAAAAGTAAACAACGAAAAGAAAACACTGTAAACTCTACGCCTGTCGAAGTACAAATGACAAAATACTCGAAAAAATCGAAAATCGCTAATCAACTTGATCCGGTGGAGACGCGTTTCGACATGTCTGTAAACATTGTCGTGGAGGCTATTTTTCTTTGATGTACCGCTCTTTGAGTGAAAAACAAAATAAAGTCGGCAACGTAAATTTGCGACATAAAAAGTCGACAACTTTCATGAATTTTCGGTAAGTTTGTTACAAACACTTGTCGCCGACAAATGTTGCTTTGGTGGGACCTCATTGAAATCGATAAAAAAATTCAATCTATTCAAACAAAATTTGTACTAAGATAAAATAATTAAGTAAAAACCGCACCTTTCTGTTCAGAAACGTTTAGAAGTTATAGACAGTTAAAATAGGGGAAAATATAAGTGGACATTCGGTAGACCAGATTCAAAATGAAATCTATTTCCAACAGTATGGAGGACCTCCACATTTTTCGCTGATTGCACGTGAATGAGTTTCCAATAAATTTGGTAATAATTGGATCGGCAGGGAAGGACCCATCAGATGGGCTCCAAATTCGCCAGACTTAAATGTAATAGATTTTTTATATGGGGATATGTTAAGTCTGGTTTATAATCCTGCACCCCAAAATTTAGAGGATTTAAAAATCAACATACCTATTACGCTATAAAAATCATTTACGAATTTATCAATGCGCTTACACAAATGTATTAATGAAAACGTTATCCATATAGAACATTTGTTAAAATAACGTGATTAAATTTTTGATTTGTGATCATTTGTTAAAATGTTTAATTTCTTTGTAAACTTTGATAAAGTTTCAAATAATAGATATTGTGTATTGTTTCAAAATTTGTTTTTATGAATTAATTATGTAGTCTTACACGTTAAAGTATTCCAGGGCCTACTAAAAAATTATAGATAATTGTTGACTGCCGATTTTGCCCTTATACCGGCAAATATCTGAGAGAAGTGGCTTTCGTCGTATCAGAAAATAACAGGGTGTTCCATTTAAAAAAATAAAACAACAAATTAAAAAAAACGCAATTTTGTTTTTTGGTTAACCAGAAGTAAGAAAAAAACTTTGATGAGTCTAAACAAAACTTGTATCATTGTGAACCGTTTCAGTGAAAACCGTAAGTATCTGTCTTTATTCGTTTAAAAGTTATAAGCTCTTGAAATACCGGAAAATATAATGGGTACTATAGGCTTATTTAACAATAACGTATTTTTAAATTAACAGAAACAAAATTATAAACAAACTGTAGGAAAAATCGAAAAACTTGAATATATAGGAAAATTATTTACAGTTGTTTAAAATTGAAACTTCATTAGTCAATTTTAAAACAAATGTAGGACCTAACCATATTTCTAAAAATGGTTATAACTAGTAGAAATTAAATTTAAAAAAATAAAGCAATATTTTTTCAGAAACCAATACTGTTTTCTATCATTGGTAAAACAATCTTTTCGACTTTGGGTCAAAATTCGTTTCAAATTCTGTGAAATATGTTTTAAATTTTAGATTTCCCATTTCAGCAATCGAATTATACATTATTTTTCTTATTTTTTTACACGTTTTGATAGTCTAAATTATGAATATTGAGGATGTATATTAGGAACACAATATCCCACATTAATAAAATCCGCACGCCTATGACGATTACTTCACTAACAAATACAGGTGTGCAAACTGATAGAAATAAACTTTTTTTATTACACCTTAATATCGGCATTTCCTTGTATAATTTTATCATTTTACACAACTATTTATTCTACGATCCTTATTAAATCTAGTAGAAAAAAAATTCAAAATCTTATCGTCATTTTTGAATGATTACCGTTCATGATCGTTCCTGCTACTCGACATATCTCCCAACCCTTAGATCTAATTTCCTACAAATCAGTTAATCATTAGGCCGCCATATACGGAAGGAATTTGTAAGCGTTTGTCTGCCGTTTCAGATATTTTATTCCGCAACGCAGATTTTGCTGTCAGAGACAGATATTTCGCTATACCCTCAAATGTGAAAACACATCTTTTATTTTTATTATATATCAGACAGTCGAAAATTAAAACCGTAAGTTCTTCTATTTTCCACATAAACAATCTCTACAAATTCCGACCGAATAATTAAGAGTCCACTATACTTCTTGCTCTATCGTATGATTTCGCTACCGTCCGGCAATCGCTTACTTATGTCCGTTAACTTAGCCCCGCCATTTTCGAATTTTAATGAAAATGAAATTGTGTTATGTTTGTGCTGGGTCGTGCAGTAAATAAAACTTTGTTTAATTTTTTTAATTTTTTATAGTAAAGTTGGTCTCGCCATTTTCTCTGATTTAAAAAAATCGAGCAGCGCTGAAATGTGCTACGTTTGTGTTATATTGCGAGAAAATTAAAAATATATTTTGAAAAATGTTTAAAAAATATTTATTCGGCAAAACCATTGGTTGTGGTGAATTGTGCTACACTCACCTGGAAAACATTACATTAACCAAGAAAATTGAAAACAGTTTTCTGAAAAAATAATTTTAAATATTTTTGAAAAAATATATATTCAATTTTCTCGGCTAATTTAATGTTTAAAAAACCACGCAATATAGCACAAATGTAGTTCATCTCAGCGCTGCTCAAATTGTTGACATTAGAGAAAATGGCAGGGCCAACTTTAACTATAAAAAACAGGGCAGTCATGGGGAATGCCGACAGAAGTAAAAACTTAAAACTATGAAATAACATAAAATTATCGATAACATTTTTATTTACGGCACAACGAAGTACAAACATTGCACAATACAAATCAATTTCATTAAAATTCGAAAATGGCGGGGGATCAGAAGTTGGCGCCAAATTTCCGTATCAACCCCCTTTTTTCTCTTCAGGCTTAATTTTTTTAAAATTGCAATATTTAAAAACTATCTATGCAATAGTAACTGTTAATTCATTCAAATCTCTACATATTTAACCAGACAAATACATTTAAATTGCTCATGCGGATTCGACAATTTTATTTATATTAAGAGAATATGGAAAAAATGATGTATTTAATAAATTGAATTATTTTCATAATATGCTCCAAATATTTTTTTCGGCAATAGTTGCTATAAAGTTAAACTGTATAAATAGTCCTATTTTTTTAAATTGCGGAAACATGAATTATTCCTGTTGTCGAAAGGTGTGAGAAATATAATATGTAATGAATTGTATATATTTACAAACAAACGCTACTCCCTATTAATTATTTTGAAAACAAACATAACGTGACCAGTCAAAATGCAATTTCACAAATTAAATTAAAAGTACCCTAATTATTTATAGAACATATGAAATTAAAATGTAAAAACGGTATTATATTATTTTCACTAAAACTTTTTTATTTTGTTGTTTCAATTTATTTTATTTTAAACCATAGGAAGATTTTACCATAAAGTCATTAAATAATGTTCTAATTCGGTATTTAACTGTACTTTATCTATAAATGTTTTTTTAAATTAATTCACATATGGATTTTAATTTGATAGTTTTATTAATGTGATATCCCATCAGTTTTATCCGACAAGACTTGCTAATAAATGCAGACAATATGTAGGTTTTGAATTTAATTTTAATTATTACATCATTTATAAAATGGTCGTAAAAGCACTAGAGTTTCGTAACTTTTTTTACCAATTTTAAACTCTTATACATGTATATATATTGATGAAACATAATGCGAATAAAGTAATTTCAGTAGTCTAAAATTAAATCCTACTTTTTTGTTGCCCATTGATTCATCTCGTTATGCAAATGTTGTGCAGCTGTCTTGAATACATGATTTTTGGTTGGTAAACAAAACATCATTAATGAGGCAATTTTTCTTAGCGCATACAAATCGTTATTAAAAAAAAAACTTCAAAATTTCAGTGTTCCAAATACTACAAGTAGGTTCCGCTTCGTAAATGTATTTTTATTGCTGCAGTCTTAATTAAATGTACGAGTTGTATATTAAGATAATTAATGTGTCACATGTATATCTATTCTTGTCTATGAAATAATTAAGTGCATTGAAATAGGTGAAGTTTGTTATTTTTCGGAATAACTAACGCATACCTGTTAACTACTTGTGGTAGGCGTTATTTTTATATGAATAATTACTGATTATATTATGAGGTACTTTGTCTACTTCAATAGTAAGGGAGAACGGATAACGGGAAAGAACTGATAACGCATTTTTTGCTGGACTCGAAATTCACCCTAAAGCCTTACCCCTAATAAAAAAATCGTAAATCTTTCAAATTTTTCACGAATGAGTGAATTTTTGATGTATAATATTTACTTTTATCCCTTCTAAACCTCACAGAATATTTTGTTTAGCAGGATATTCCGCGATATAGCTTGTTTACATGGGATATAAATTGATAAGATTTGTTGAACAAAAAACTACTACCTACAGTTTAATGGATTGCAATTTATAAAATGTACGAAGATCATTAGATAAATTGCTGAGAAAACTAATTTATAAAATAAGACATAAATTTTAAGTGCGGGAGAACCAATTTATTAAATTGATTAAACCAATTGGTAATAAATATAAAATAAGGAATAAAAAACAAGTGCTTATAAAATCTAGACGTATTCAGATTGGGGTATTTGATAAAAATAAAACAATATATTATTATTATTATTTATATGGACGAAACGTGGTTTGATTCCCTTGATACTCGTCAATTGTAATATAAAATAAAAGCTCCTGCAAATTGCCTGCCAAAAAGATTATGGATTCTCTTGATTGCCAAACTGCTAAAATGTTTGTTTAAAGTTAAATTACTCCCTAATATTCCTCCGGTATTTATGTGCAATACGATTTATCATAGTAGACAATTAAATAAAATTCCATGTTTATTAAAATATGAGAGTTTAAAGAAAATTATAGTAATTTTTTTAAATACAAAATATTTCGATAAAAAATAGAATATTTTTGCGATAATTAAAATATTGGTCACGTGACTCAGCTTAAATCTCGAATTAGACGAAATAACATTTTTTACCCACCTTGAACGCCTTTGGGCTTCGACTAATCGAAAGTGAAGTTAAAAAATTAAATTAAATGTCAATAATTGGAACAAATCTGTATCGCATAATCTTAAAGTGTAGTACTTCTACCTACATAAAGATATTACAAAAAAAATGATTAATTTAGGTGACAGTGTTAATAATGCTGAACTTATAAAAGTTAAGTATAATAATAAATCACTTTATTCAAAATATTTTTCTTTTTATTTCAGTATTGTACAACAAATAAATTTATTGTCAAAACCAATTGAGACTAGACTTTAGTTTTCTTATAATTTTTCATCAATTTAAAATAAATCCAGAATTCGATTTTTGTTACTAATAATACACGAAAGACGGATCTGCACTGACCTCCAACCGAGTTTACGACTTGTCGCTATAGAAAATCCCCTAACCTAAATAGGTCAACCTACTATATTTCCGAATAGATTTTATTAGATACACATTTGTGCTCGTGCAATATTATTAACGTAATCGGTCAAGTCGCAGCCGTAGAAATTGAGTTGGGATAAATTAATTTTTTAGCGACTAAAATGATCAAACATTTTTACATTTTTTTTAAAACAACTTTTTTAAAGGTTATACATTCCTTTTTTAATGAAATAAAAAAATGTACATATAATATATTTAATTTTTTCCACAGTACATCTCTTGCATTTTTCTTTTCATAATATAACGAATTATTAAGCCCGGCGCTGTCCCAGTATCTTTGATAAGCGGTCGCCCGACATGCGAAGCGAGGAGAGTCAGCTGGAAGTTTCTCGAAAGTTCCAGACGCCTGATTATTCGGGAACGCGCAAAATAGGTAAAAATGCGATGCGACGGCCCGATCAAACTGTTATTAAGTCGAGGTGGAAGTATACGAGCTGTGTTAAAGTTAAAATAAATTTTGTTAGTTGTGTTAATATAAATTAAGCAGTTGTGTTATTTTATGTAAGTAAATTAGTTATAGTTCTACCGAGTGTTTAAGTTCAAGCAAACCCAAAGTAAATAACAACTGCTGCTTTTTCGGCATCTTTCATTGTTTCCTACTATTCATCGTCTTCCAATCAGTCAGTCCTAATTTTCTATTATCATCAATTAAATAATCCTTATCTTATTTCTGATCTTAATGCGATGGTTCTCCTATTATTTATTTTCGTAAAATGTTGTCTGGTTCTCTTAAAATATGTTTGAACCCATGTAACATATTCAGAAAATACTTTAGTAAATATGTACTAAAAATAAGATCAAATTAAGTATATGAACTAGAAATTGAAACATTTGGAATATTTTTTTTTGTAAAAAATGTCTATATTTAACAAAATTAAAAAAAATCAGTATTGTATTACTTCATTGTCATCGGTGTCTTGTGTGTTGAGTATTGTTTGTAAGATATATAAATGGCATGTCAAATAGGAAAAGAAAAATGAATCTTTAAAAAAATCGGGCTTTCTTACCTTGATCTTTAGATGTTTTTAAACTGACTCTTTATAATTTTACTTTTGTCCACATTTTTTATTTTTTGGTTGATATCAATAATTTACTCATTCAAATGACAAATAAATATAACAGTACAAAAAATAAGTAATTTTAATATATTGATAATCTTGATGGGATCATGTCTTCGTTTTCATTAGGTTTTGCGAATCTATACATTACTAATTAAAATAAAATTTAATAAGCATTTGCTTGGAACAAAAAATATATATTTTCATCACCACATTATCGGTATTTCTAGGTTATTACTTTGTGTTGTTACTTGTTATCTTTTTGTTTATTTTTTGTGTATTATATGGTGTTGTCAATTGACATTTTTATTTGCAGTTATCTCCGGCGTATGGTGGTAGTTCAACGTCAAGTCCAGGTTACAGCGAGAGCCGATCGAATTGGCAAAGTGGACCTTCAGGTCCGGGTGGGCACGGTCCGGGCCCGGGTCCAGGACCGGGCAGTCCTGGCCAACCAAATTCGTCGGCACCCGTAAGTCAGCCCTCGCCGCAACCTTCTCAACCTCCAAGCCACTCGCCTGGACCCGGTCCTGGAATGCCTCCCAGTCCGCAACACCAGCCCCATCAGGGGTTCCCTTCGAGACCGGCACCACCAACCACCCCCAACGCACACGGTCCCGATGCGGCGGTAAGTTTTTATTATTTTGTCACGTTACTGTTACAGCTGATTTTATCTCGTCTGGCATTTTTCAATAGGATTACTTTTTAATATCTTTTTATTTAGCTTTGATTAGCTATTTTCCTGGCACGTGGAAAATCGCCTGATCGATCACCGCAAACCGTACGTGAACATTTCTTATTATTTAAAAAACATACTTTTATATAACTTACGTATTTACGTAAAAAGGTATTTTAATATTTGTATTATTTGAATCGAAGAAAATTAAGAGGGATATAATGTAATAAAATACTAAACCAAAAAAAATAATTATATTATAGTCTTGTATCGTTTTAGACATTCCTATATGAGAAAAAAAATTGAAATGATTTTTGAAACACCTATTTACAATATAATGCTAACTATTTAATTTATAAAAATAAAGTCGTTTAATATTTATTTCAGCATTTAATCATAGTTTAAAATGAAAACTAATTTTTGGGCCCGTCAGAATATAAAACTACACCAATACATCGTTAATGTTCTATTAATTCATCGGCTGTTTTTAATTATGACTATTAAAATATTAATAGTTTTTATGTTTTCTTAAAGGTACAGAGTTATTAAATTAAATAATGCAATGCAACTGAATTATCAACTACTTGTGAATAAATAGAAAAAACGGTGGTACATTAAATTAAAATTAAATATTTATATATACATGTATAAGGTTTAGAAGGTTTTAGGCCCATAACTTTGTAATTTTCTGCCGTGTTACGCCGGTCTGCCGGTCCCTTGCTTTTCTTCTCCAGTTCATTATATGTTTTTTTCTTAAATCTTACATTGCCCCTCTTCATTCGATTTTCGGTCTTCCTCTTCATTTTTTCCCTTAGGCACCTTCCAACCTATTACTTTAACCTTTTTTCTTCTCAAGTCTCTAAGGTATCCTAGCCTTTTGACCTTAACAAGATTGCTTACATTTTCTTCGACATATATCATCAGTCAGCTTCTCCACAAATTCTCCGTAAAACTGTAAAATAGGCGCGTGGGAACGTCTATTTTTTACTTCTGGTCTCGGTTGTCTTGATTTCTAAACCCATCTCTTTTGCCGTTTCTATTAATATTTTTATGTTTCTTTTTCCAGGCTAAAGATTCTACATCCTCAACATATGCTAGGCATTGATAGTTCCTGTTTTATAATATTCCTTTTCTATTTATTTTGCAGTCTCTTACTGCAGTATTTAGTGATATTCAAAGAATAATGTGATATGTTTAAAAAATACCATGGAAGAGAGCCCCTTGTCATACTTCCTTTTGTATTGTAAATTCTGTGCTTGTTTGACCTGTTACTTTGACTTAACATTTAGTTTTTCTTAGGATTATATTTAATAGTATCAACTTTGTCGATTTTTTCAGCTCTTGCAAGAATCTTATAAACTTCGTTCTTTTTATTTTATCATATACTTCTTTGAAATTAATGAACAAAATATCTGTTTGAATTTTATTGGTAACATGGTCAATTGATTGATTTTCACCTACTATCTTCTTTGCATAAAGTTCTACTTTTATAATAATGCTAATATTTGTACGACGTACTTCCTTTTCATGTATTATATCGTAGCTTTTTCTCATCTACCTGGTAGTTTTGTTTCTTCCCAAGCGTGGCGTATTATATTATATAGTTTATTTTTTGAAACATTTTTCTTAGCTATTTAGTTTTCTCCTGGACTTACGTTGTTTTTCATTAGGTTCAGAACTTTCTATAATTCTTGAGTGATAAGATGATGATTTCTATTTCATTATCTTCTATTGCTGCTTGTTTTTCTTCACTGTTAGGTTCTTCGTTGAATAACTCTTCTCTTTGGTTTTGTTCTTCACCTTCTATTAAATTTTATTATTTGCTATTGAGGTATATTGTAGATTTTCTGGATATCTTTAGAATATTTGTAAAAACAATATTTAATCTATTTTCTGCAGATTTTAGCTTATTTCTTTCTTCATTCTGTACAGTTTTTTCCTCTATTCGTAGTTTGTGCTCTTGTTTATTCGATTGAAAAATCTTTTCCTCTGTAACTCTTCTTTACATTTTATCTTCCAGCCATTCTTTCCTCTTTTGTGTTTTCTGTTTTGTTGATTTTATATTATTCTTTTCCAATTTTCTTCAATATTGGCTTTCTACCGCTTCTTTCCGAAGCTACCTCCGGGTACTTTTGTTTGCTTTTAACTCCATCTGTATTCGCATCCATTCCTCTATTATTACTCGAGAAAATCTATCCCGTATTAAAATGTGGTCAATTTGGTTTGTCTGTCTTGACGCTGGTATTATCCATGTTCCTTTTTGTATGTTTTTTCCTTCATATCGTTAAGGCAATCAGTCTTAAACCATTATCATTATTAATTTTCATTATCATTATTAATTTCATGTTTGCTTTCACCTCCTTTTCAAATTTGTAGTATATGTGTTCCCTTCATAACTTCGCATTTGCATCCCTCATTATAAGTGTATTCGATTTTCTTTAAAAAAGTTCTTCTATTTTTTATAATCCTGTTATTTAATCTCATATTTTTTCCTTCACTTGGCGCATGGGTATTTATAATATATATTTTTTTTTGAAATTTGTGAAGCTACCCGGTATATTTTCTATACAAATAACAGTACCGTTGACTAACAATTTAGGAATATTAACACAAGACCTGAAGTTTATATTTCCATTTAAAAAAGCCCACGACTATTTATGGCCCTAGCCGAGTCTGACGTAAGTGCTATGAAATTCCACTCCTTTCCTTCTTGTGCATTTGCATTTACAAACACACGACTCCTTTGTGGATAAATCTTAACCGTTATACCAAATGCTTTGTTGCATCAAAAACACTTTTCCTTGTGTTGTGTTTCCATTCCGCAAAACATCCGTTTATCATCCATTCTCGATTTAACATTACCAGACTCGTTGCATAATATACGGGGGTCATTCACGGTAGATGGGCTTCTTGCCTCTTTAAACTTAATTTATTTTTATCGACTACAATGGATTTCTTATTGAGAATTGCATAATAGCTGTTCACCTCCGACAGAAACGTTCTTTTGATTGGAACTAATGACACATTTTTGAACTGGTTATTGAAGAACCCTTTAATATCACTTGCACGCACATTGTTTATTCAAAATTTAAATTATTTATGTGTATTTTAATTATTGAATATCAACGGACTGGTAAATGAAAAAAAAACGAAATTTTTAGTTTTTATTAAGGTCTAATGTATTAGATAATACCTGAAAATGCAACTTAATATATTATTAATTTAGTTAGTTTTTATTTTTTTTATGACAATCTTGATTGAAAGCTAACTTTATATTAAATAATTTTAAAAAAACCTCTAAATTAAATTAGAAATTCCTTTAATAGATTCGAAATTTGTCCAGGATATATAATACTCAGTTCATTAATGTAAAATGTTTGAAATACCTTCAGTAATTAATTCGTTAAATGTAGCTGATGAAAATACCTGGTTACATTCCCAACATTTTTGATTCAAAATTATTTTTTAATAAATCACGGCGAATAGGGAAGAGTAGTAATAAAAAGAAATATATTATTGATCGTTTTCTGCATTACACATACGATTTAATATCTTGTTCACTATATTTGTTCTAGAATTCTTGCTACTACGCGTATTAGTGGATTTTTAGTACTTTGGAAATAAGCGTATTTACCTAAAAACAATTTTAATTCTTGAAAATGTTTTCATTCAATTTCAACTTAATTTATTCGTAATACTACAGCCGCAAGAAAATAAAGTAAGAGAAACTCGAAATATACGCTAGTTTCATTGTTACCCTATGAGTGTATGGCCACCACGCGTGTTAGAAGTAAAACTTTACATCCAGAAGGATAGGAAATTGGTATGGTACACAAACATTTAAAACACGTTGAAAATAAATGTTTTTCGATTTTTTCTAATCTTTTAATATTTATCCGATTTTCATAAATTTTTTTCCAGTTTTTCGGTTTCTTCATATTTCCTTTCAAACCGCTGCCTATCAATAATAATTTTTACTTAAAATAATTAAATTACACATTACGCGTCGCCTACTGAGTGCTCCCAGTGCAGCCATCGAGCGCCCTTGTCCCGAGCGTTGAATTGTTCATTACATTACGGAAGGCTTTTGATGATACCTTGTTTAAAACACTCTTACTGCGAAAAAATAAGTTTCACTTCAAAAATTAAATTCGTTTTAGCCGTGAATTGTCTAATCGGTAAATATTAGATAATATCAAACTAAAAATGGTCCAAACTTTTTTTCTTCTGGTGTACCAATAAAACAAAACAGCAATAAAAAGACAATAATTAAAAAAATATAGAAAGACTTCCATATCACAAAAAATTTCCAGAAATAATAAAGTAAACCTTCAATTTTTATGCTCGACTAAAAAGGTCAAAACCGTTCTTAATTGCTCACGTGGGGTTACGTAACTTAAAACTCGTGCCGATACAAATTTGAACAAACCACTAATCATCTTTAACGGTTTAGTTTTAGGTAGAACCGTTTATCGCAAATGGGAGCATATGTAAGGTAAGCATTTTAAGATACGGAATAAAACTATTAAACGTACCTGGTTCATTCTCAAGTAAATTAATTATTATTTAACAACCCGATGCCGAAGATAAGTTTTTCAGTAATAATCGCACAATTAATTAAAACTGAATATGTAAAAATGCCGTCTATTTACATGATCCGTGCAATTTGATTAAATTTATTAAATTTAGAGTATAATTCTTTCCGCAATTATATTGACCTCAATGGCACACATTTGTTTTACCTATAAAATATTTATAGTTTGAATTTGAAAATCTTGTAATAGTACCTTAAATAGACTTTATGTCTGTGTTTAGTATTATCAGCACATTCTTCTTTTAAAGGTCATATAATTTTAAGTACCCACCTTCCTTTAGCAGAAACGTTAAGCCTACTTAATTAATACGTTTTTAAGTTGATTTTACGAGATGCATGAAAAAGACATACATAATTTTAGGCCGTTTCCAACAAAATTTATTATCCATTAATGAATTTTATAGCTCCTTTACTAGTAGTCGGATCACATTGCTGTAACTAGCTGAAATTGCCCAACTAAATCCTTTAAAATGCATTCGTCGTAAACGTTAATGCTTTTTTGAAATAAACAATATTCTTTCATATACAGATTATGCTTGCGTTAAGGTGAGGCCATACACAACGGTTTCAACGTTTTGCAGCAAACATACATATATCTATTTCTCTGACTTACACAAAAATGAGAAATAATCTATAACTGTCCACTGAGGCGCATTTACACTCAATCGTTAATTAATGGAATTAGTTCTCTTTTTTTCGTCTTGTCTGTAATTTCCAAGATACTCAAATCAACATTTTTATGAATTCACAAATCTAATTAAATTTTAATTTTATTCTCTTATAGATTATAAGCCGCTTACGTTTAATCTTAAATTTAAAAATTGGAAAGAAGTGGTTTAGGGTATAACCTATTTTTTGCTTAAAAAGGTAATCTTTTGCTTAAATCTTGTACGAAATTGAATTTTGTACGAAATTAAATCTTGTACGAAAATTGTTAAAAATCAAACTATACAAATAATCTTTGGATGAAGCAAATAATGATTTAATTGTAGTCAATAAGAGACGGTAAATTAAGCGTAGAAAAAAGGATACAAAACCATATAATTGTTGATACAGTTTTTGTGTATTCTAGTTTCCTTTTAGTATCATTTCTGTTTTAAAATGATTTAGCAAATATGCACGCTGGTGTAATATTGCCTCTTGTTTAAATTAGATTTTACATAGCTTAAAGCAGTTTATGTTTTGCATTTTGCCGTATTCGAAAAGATTAGTATTATTCTCCCATTTAAGGTAACATTAAATAGGTGTACTTCCTTCGAAGTAAATTCCAAGAATGCCGATGTAGCTTTCAAAAGTTCTATTTTATATATACCTATTCTCTCAGCTGTGGAAGGTAGAATCTAACCGAGTTCATAAAACTTTTATATTTGTAGTTTGGAAATAACCTAACCTAACCTTCAGAAAAAAAAACAAAAAAAAATAATCTAAACGTACAAACTTTTCAAATTTTCATTTCTCTGATCTTTAGAAATACCATTACAACTTTTAATATTTCTCTGATAATTTAATAGCGATCTAACATTTTCCTTTCCTTGGAGTAAGTACTCAAAAGTTTTTCGTATTGGTAAAACCATAAAATGATACTCGAGCGTAGCAAACTCGGTTGGCTTGGTTATGAGCCACGTTGCCAAGTCTATACTTCAACATAAGCCTATTACCATGATTCGGATTTGTGTTGCCATTATTTTATTGTGTATTTTGTATTTTCGAATGCAGAGACGTTACGTTTCATAAATCAGACTTTACGCGGCCCGCTTTCAATTTAATGTAAAAGCACTCATATTTTATTTTCTACAACAATCCTGTGAATTCCTGTTTAATAAACTATTAAGCAGTCTGATTTAAGTAAGTAGGTAGGTATTTTAGTTATTGAAAAAATAGTAATTTATGTTTATTATTATTTTTTATTTAAGACTAGGTAATTCTCTAATGCTTTAAAAAATCCACTATCTGTGTAATTTGAAAAGTTAAAATAATGTTAGAACTTCTTTTGTAAACTTTTTAATTATAAATAATCGTATTAATGTTGCCTTGTTTTGAAACAGAAGCAATAAGTGAATTTCAAAATAAAAAAATAATCTTAAATTTAATAAACAGTAATCAGTCATTACATGACAAGTAAACTTATCAAATCAAATATAGGGAACATCGTCGATGTAGAATCAATTTACATTAAATTCTAATAAATCCATCCACATGGTTTCGGGGTTGGCAACACAGCGGAGCCAGCACGGCATCGGTAAGCTGATGTTAAACTATCGAGGCAAACGTGCCTTGTTGCCATGTCTCTAGAACCTGTCAAGTGCCGGGGTTATTATTGATTGGAATGGAAAGATTTGGCAACAATGCTGCTACAGTACGCTGCACTGCATTTTCGTTTCGGATATACTTCGTGAAGGTAGTGTTGCCACGTTGTTTGTTTGACAAAGTCCTCGGAAAGGTTCATGGAACTCGTCTCGGATGCTATGCTGTTTTTGTTCATGTCCTAGAATTAATGGGTCTCTATATAGGGGCCCTAAAAGCATCGTTTCAAATATTTAGTTCAGCGGAAGTAAATAGTTTTAAACGGGAGAGAACTGTTATTGTTCAAAATTACGGTTTTTGAACTAAACGATGATTTAAAAGAAAATTATCTTTCGTTTTATATTTTACCAGTTATCTAGTTGAATTCTAATACCATCGACCCCCTAGGTTTTCGAATAACCCAACAAATATTTTCTCTGTTCCACTTGATATAAAAGGATCTTTTAACAATATTGTCAAGTATCTTGAACGAAGTAAACACAAATGGTTGTGTGAATAGTCAATTGTATTCGGACACCCACGCAAGTCTCGATTAGTTTCTATTTGGCAGGTGCATGATGGATTGTTTAAAGTATTCGGTTCTACAATAGCAAATATTTGATTAACATGAAATTATTATAATAAAAACGTAACCTGAAAAGTATCCACTAATTAAATAATAATAAAACAAATGTCTTTATTTACATACTGTTAATTCATAAAATAATTTATGTTAATTTTTATATATTAGTGTTATTAAAATGTATATAAATTTACCCATATAAAAAGCAAATAACAACACTCTTTAAGATAATGTAAACATCATAAACAAAAGTTTATTTAGAATAACTCCTTGACCTACACCAACGAATGGGATGGTTATCTAATATACACTCACTATTGTTTATAAAATCGTATTTATATAACGCTTTATTTCCTTGATGATTTACAGAGGTATTTAATATTACTGATATTAATTATGATAAACAAAACGACTGTGAATGTTATTATTATGATTCAATTACATTTATGTCAGTCTTTCAAATTTAGCCGCTATGAGGAAAATCCGATATGATTTATTTTGTTTTTAAAAATTACTAATAGATATCGATAATTTTTTGTTTTTACCACAAATAGTGGTTATCTAAATAAAACATATGATAAATGTTTCGGTTATTTATTGTCAAATTTGTGATATATGTAATATGTAATATAATTTAAATTAATTTTAGTAAATAAGTACTACATTCTCAATGTAGGTATAACTAATTAATTTTCTCATTTTAAACAACAATTGGGGTTATTATTTATTTTAATCGTCTCTCTATTATCTATTTTTGCCTAATTTAATCACCCCTATAATCAATATCGAAATTCAATATTCATCTGTCAAATGAGGTTATCTTTACAACTATTTCTAATTTCATCTTTTTACTCGTAATTTCAACTACAATACTAAAAATTTATATCAAAACACGTACAATGTATGTACACATGCGCGGAGTGAACAATAATCTTTTAATCACTAGTGATTAAAAGATGTATTTTAGTTGATAAAAGTAGTCTTTGGTTAACGAAATTGGAAAAAATATTTTATCTGCAGCCGTCACTTTCGGGACGATTTTTAATATCAAAGGAGACAAAATTTACTTGATTTGTATTTTGACAACGTTTGTCAAAAAACGTTTGTTGTTGTTGCGTTAGTGCGCTTTCGAATTTTCATTGTTGCAGAAAAAATATTGTCCGTAAAACGATTTCGAAAGTGATTTTACGGGACTCGCCTATGACTCGTCCTGGAATGTGCATACTTGTCCCAAAAATATCACTTTTGGAACTTGTTACGTAAATAACTATTTTAATCTATTCAATTAAAAATGAGTGTATTCAAATTTTACTTCCATTTAGATCTAGGTACTACAATTAGGACCATTATTATTTTTAAAAACAAACTAAAAATCAAAAAGGAATGTTAGCATTCGGAGTCCTTATCAATGCTATTCATTTTTGAGCAATTACTTTTTGCAGTATAAAGAAAACTACTTCTTTTGGATCAAAAAATCGTTATTTTTTCACGCAAAATGACTGATTTTTATCTAATGCACTACATTAGAATTACCAGGTATTGTTTGAAGTTTTCATTATTAACTTACATCTATGTTTTAAGTCAGTTTCATTTTCGTCCTTTATATAATCAGCTTAATATTTGTTTGAAGTTAATGGCACTAGCATAGCCGAGAGGTCAATCAGCTGAAAAATGAAATTATAAAAGTACGTACCTCATTATTAGCATAATTAATATCAATGATTTTTTTTGGTATCAAAGATTCACTTGCCGTTTTTGCTGCTGTCGTAATATCGGGCGGAGTACTTGGATTTTCTGTATCGAATTTCATAATTAATATCAATGATAATCAAAACACTTCTAATGCACTTTAAAATATTTTAATAGTAAATAAATAATACGTACACAATGTGTACTGGTAAAGTAATTAATTATTTCATGTTTAAGTATTTTGATATTGGTAAAATCAGTACACGTCTCTTAAAAGTATATCGTCTCTCATGTCCTAAATGCGTAAAATATATCCTTTTTGTTCGTAAAAAAACATGATGTTAAGGAGGTGATGAAAAGTCGTATTGTAATAAAATACATTTTCATCATCGATTATCATTTTATTTCTCATGCAAAAGTAATGAATATTGTATCTGTGGTTTATTTATTGAACAACCCTTGTAACGTTTTAAGTTAGAAAACAAATAAGAATTAGATTTATATAAAAGAAATACAAATCTCTGTTTCGATTTAAGCTTCAAGCATCATCAATATCTCGGTGATCTTAATGTATTTTTAAGTCAAAGAAAACGACGTGGATCCGGCAACATCGTCCATGGCCCTTCTCGGCTTCCTTTTGGTTTGGTTTGTTTCGTCGGTCGTCGTCGTACCGAGAGAACGAGGCTCGGGCTCGGAGTTAGAGCTTGGGACTTGGGACTTTGGTGATGTTGCACTATCTACTAAATGCGTGCTTTAACTTGAGCTTGGTGATTAGTTCAGGAGATGGTGCGGAAAATTGTTCGCGCCATTAGATTTGGTCCGGAGTAATGACCTTTTTTAGTTTTTAGAACAGATCGATAGGTCAGCCAAAGCTGTAACGAACACTAATTTAAAATAGCCCCCAGATAATTAATATCTGATTAAGATTGAGAACAGCGTTTAGGTAGATAATTTCAATTACTAAAAAAATGTCTGTAAAGACACAGATTCCCAAGGAGCCCAAACCAATCCTAAAATGTACCGAACACTCCGTAATTTATTTCACCACATTGTTTCTGTTGGAAGAAGCTCTTCGTTTTAGTTCATTTATTTTCTACCAATTTTAACTGTCATTTCGTTTATTTTGTTTTATTCGCCATCCAAAGGGATCTTAGTTTGGTTTTGTTCCTTGATAAGTGAATATGAACCTATGTTAATATAGAGCCAACATTTACATATGAATATGATTTGTTTCATTACATACAGTTTAATACCTGTTACATATTTATTTTGCTACATAAATACGAAATCTTCAATAGAGATGTAATGTTGTTCTAATACTCGATTCTATATTTAATGTAAATATGGCACACTGAAAGCGGAATAAAATTGGTTTTCATCCTTCAAGGCCAATGGAATTAATGAATATATTACAAACAGGTATTTTTGTAGGGGTAATGAACGAATTTATTTAACACTACATTACTATTGGGTGACCGATTGTGACAACCATGGATATTTAATCTTTTATTGCTTCTAAAGGTGTAGTCGTTCTGGGCACGAAAGCTCGATTAAGGCTTCTAGGAAAATGAATAACATACTTTCGAGGTGTCAACTTATTAAAGCAGTTTCGCATCATTATAAAAATATAATTTTTAATCGGTATTTTGTATATTTTATATTTTTCCTAGTGTTGTATTTTTGTAATATTATATTCCTTGTGATGAGTCTTTTTAATTTGTTTTATGTATAGTTTAAATACATTTTTTTGCCAAATCATTCTTTTTTATTTGGAGAAAAAATATTTTTTACTTTACAAATCAAACCGAGATTATTTATTTGGATAAAAAAATCTTTACTATACAAATCAAATGAAGGATATATATTTATTTGAAAAAAAAAAATAAAAAAAATCTCGAGAATTATTCCTATTATTTTTTCTTAAAAATATTACCTTGAATAAAAAGGATTAGTTACTTTATGGTCGATAACCACTGTGCCCAAAAGGCCCACCTAATTTTAGACCTTGAGGCCAAAAGACCGGTAAGATTACGGAACCCCGCTGACAAAATTGACCGCTGGGACCAAGTGAACAACACCCATATTTAAATATCCCCTACAAATATCAGTTAAAAATTGATGCCTAATAGCAAATTTTTTTCATAATGCGCATACTCATCATACGATCTTTGAGCCGTAGCGAAGTCAAATTGAAAAAATATTCTTTGCAATTGAGGTTATGCATGATTAAGTTAACTTACAAAATATTTTTAAAACAATTTTTTTTTATTTTAAATTATTTTAAAAATGTTTTGTAACCCTTGGAATGTTAAACCATTTGAAGGACTGTTTTTAATAACTTGACTTGTTAATGTAACAACCGATGTTTCTTCAATTTGTGTTTTTTATGGAAGGTATCCATCTGTTGACGAAAGCTCTGATGATGGTCGTTGACCAAAAGCGCTCAGCCAAATTTCATTAAAAAAAGCAATTTTTTATAATTGTCTTTACACATTGATGTACTCTCCTCTTCACGTTTAATTTTAGTTTGATTATAATAAATTTAGACCAAATCATTAGCACAAAAAAATTCAAAAATGGTGTCTTAAGTGCACGTGTTTGATGCCATAGAATCCAAATATGTAAAAATGTACCGGGTGTTCCATTTGAATTTCCAATTTTCATGTCATTTCCGGTCAAACAGGATGTTGGCCGTATTGTATTTTTATTTAAAATAATCCAAAAATTATTATATTCGACAAAAATTTGGTATGCAATCTATTAACCCGTTTAAAAGTTATAGGAGTGGCCCATGACCTATTTACACCCGGTATATTGATTAATACAAATGATACGAATCATAAATTCTTTGAATCTCATTAAAACCCATCGTGTCCTTAATGAGGATAATACTTTTGATTTCTATGGTGACCACCCATATAATTTACTTCTATATTTTTCAATGACAACTGGATAATTATTTTAAATATAATTTTTAATTACAAATTAAATTTAACTGTTATATATATATTAATTTCGATGCTATTAAGCCGCAAAAAGATGTATAAATAATACTAATATATTTTTAATTATTATCAGACAGTTGTTTTTGAAAGATTTATCAATCAGGCTTATAATCATTTTTCTCATCGTCACATCCTAAAACACTACATAACAGTTATATGTGAATGTTAATTTGTTAAAAATGCTTCCACTCAGTACATGAAACTAACGGAAATTTAAAAATACCGTGTAGTCAAAGCCGCAAACCTACCTCTACTGCTTTGGGTTCTATCTCTATCTCGTGTTTCAATATACAATCTCTTTTTTAGGTAGGGAGCTGAACCACATTCAAGATCATATATATTGTTTCTGTTTAATATGTCATAAAAACCTTGATAAAAATTTCCCAATTATTTTTTAGGAATACTGGGACGACCAGCTTTTGAAAAACCAAGTTAATAATAAAGACAGATCTTTTTAAGTTTAGTTTAAAATTGAAGAGACATTAAATTGGAAGAAAAAAAAATCGAAGATTATGTAGAAGTAATTTCAATGAATAGTGTTTCATCTTATACAAAATAAATTGAAAAAGCAGCAATAATTTAATGTCATATTAAAAAAATGTAGCGGATTTATGTTTAATGATTCAGTCAATGGTATTGCAATTTGATAACTAAAGGAACGATGACGATGTCTGTGATTATACCGCATTTCCTATTGTAATATTTGTTTACTTACTAAATATTTAGTATACCTTGTGATAAAATTTTTGTGAAATAAACAGATTGTAATAATTTGATCATGTCGCCTTTTTGCACTGCACACTAACCTCGTGCAGGAATTTGAACAACTTGTATTATTCGTGAATCCGTATCGTGACAATTAAAAATAAAACGAACTAACGATTTTAACGATATTTTTGAAAAAAATGATGACAATTTCGAAAAATTCCAATATTTAGATAAGCTTTTTTACAACAAAGTTGTATAGAAGGAAAGTATTGCGATCATGATTTTTTGGACATTCCCAGATTTTTTGTTTTGAGCTCACCTGGATCCATTTACACCATTTTTAGCATGATGTCGGTCTGTGCGTGTGAACACGATAGTCTTAACGGCTGAACCGATTTAGATGAAATCTTATATACATATTAAGAGGAGCTAGGAGACGACCTGTCTAGATTTTGGAAATGACAGCTGCTATAAGTGATGACATCATAACTAAACAAGATGGCAATAAAGTTTTACACATATATTTTCTATACATTATAGTTTAATTTCGGATGATTAAAATTTTCAAAAACTCTTGCCATTGTTGCCAGATTTATCAAAAAGTTATTTTTTATTCATATTTTTTTTTAAATTGCCAAAATTATGCATTTTTATTAAAAATTACGGTGTCAAAGTTGTGAAACATAAAATTTTCGGCACATTTTGTCGTTACTGTTTTTTCGAATTCCTCATAGTTTCGCAGCTTGAGGGCGTGAAAGAAATATACATACTTTTGCACTTTTTTTTAGATTTTGAGCCAAAGTTATTGATTTTTATGAAAAATTATAGGAAATCAAAATTGTACAACTTAAAATTTCCTACAATTTTTTTTTTTCGAATTTCGTCGCTTGTTTTTATTTTAATTATTAAATAATTTTTATCTTATTACATTATTTTTTAGTTAAATTTTAATATTAAAGTTTTTAAAAAATATATCAATAAATTTCTAATAAATAATTTTATAATTGTAATTTTTTTCAAAATTTTATTAAAAAAAATTGTGGAATTTTTAAAAAAAATGGCTCAAAGAAATTTAAAATTTAATTACGATTTTAAACTAAATCGAATAACTTATAATATTAAAGATATTAAAATGGGATTTGCACCATTCAAAAGATAATATATGTGTGAACTATTTCATAATTTAAAAAAAATATTTGTAGAAATAATAGCTGAAAATTTAAAAAGTTAAAAAATTTAATACCTATGAATTTTTGACAAAAAGTTGAAACCAACTTTAGTAATCCATTTTGACCTAGAAAACCTAAATAAAACGTCTACTTCTCATTTTGAATAAAATTGATCTTAAAAAAATTCAAAGGGTTTACCTATAAATTTTTAACAAAAAATTTGATTTTTTCCTTACGAAAAATTACAGGATATCAAAGTTGTAAAACATAAAATTTTCTACACATTTTGTCGTTACTGTTTTATATGTATATAGACCGCGCCTATTTTTAGAGAAAATTGAGAATATCTTTTTAAAAAAGAAATAAAATGCTGTATTAAAAAGGTTCTTTTATCAAAAGAATAATTGATTAAATAATTCCTTTATTATGAGTGTTCGGAAAGTTGGGTGGGATTACCTCCTCTTTATTTTCATTTGATACTTATAGAGCAAAATTACTGAAAATTCTTTTCTTGATTTTTTCATGTTGTTTTTTTTTTTGTTCATTTCCTTCATAATAGCCTTCCTTTCCTTCTTTGTTTTTTATTTCTGTTTATTGACGGATCAATTGAGCGGTTAAGAGCGCTCTATCGTTGTAAACTAAATTCTAGTTGCATCGCCCCTCTACTTTCTGATTGAAGCAATGGGCCACCTATTGAAATGCAATAATGATAAAAACGGAACGATTTAGGTCCATCTAAAAGGTGGCAGCACTTACCAAACAATTAAATGCATATATCTTAATTCGCTTTTAAAATTTAACATTAGATTTTCTTTTTTTTCTTTTACCAAATATCTTAAAATATTATAGGGAATTGTGGAAAGCTAAAAAATTATTCAAAAAAAAATTAAAAGAGCTTGAAAAAAAAATATAAATTGATTTAAAAAAATGTACTTCGTAGCCACAATAATAGATTTTTTTCCCCATATTTTGGTGAAAACTACAATAAAATTTGTAACTCCGTAAAAAAGTTATTAGAAATTTAGTATTTGTAGGTCGATAGTACGCCCTTAAACCTTTCATGTTTTCGAGTTAACATCCTAGAACGCTGGACGAGGGAAAATTATTACTTACACCTTTTATAGAGATAGCTTACTTAAAGTTAAATTTAGTACCGTTCTTTCTATTTTTTTTTTAACAATTTAACTGTCTCAATAATGCAAAATAAGTTTAAAGTTAAACACTTCTTAACAGATTTAGAGCTGATTACAATGGCATTTAGAATAACTTAACTCATCAATTTCTTTCAAAAATTACTTACTGAATCATTAGCGTTAATGAGCGTTCGATCTACTGACAGTTAAATTCTTGTTTGTTACATTTTATATTTTAACCTTTGCATTAGGATATTTACTAAACTTTGGCTTAAAAATCAATATCGTTGTTACCACTGAGGTATATATTCTAAATCATGTCCTGACTGCGTTGTTTTTGGATTTTTGTCTGATAGATGTTAAAAATACTATATTTAGTTTTGGGGGAAGTAACTGCTGCTCTTTTCACAGAACTGAAAGGTAGATATATGAATTATATGTGAGTGTGCGTGCATGGATCTGTAGCTTTTTTTGTGTTAGAGAATTTTTAACTTTTGACTTCGGAATCGGGTAGAGCTTGAAAATCTAAGAATATACAATTTTGTCACCTTCGGGAACACTTTGAAAATGGCGGACAAAATTTTCGATTTTTTTCAAATATTTAATTTTAAGGTCAGAGCATCGTAAAATAAGAAACTTGTTTCATCAAAATTTTTCTATTTCTTCATAGAGTATAGAGCATCGAAAAATAAGATAACATGTTAAATGATTAGTTACTCTCCATTATTTTAAAGTTCAGGTAATCCAGTTCGGTCTGAAAATGTTTATTATTATTTACTTTGGTAGTTGTTTAAAACGAAAATATAATAAACCCAAGTATAAATAAAAATCAACATCGTCTTGATTACGCTTGTTCCTCCCCTATGCATTCATACAGTTGGACGATAAAAAATATTGAATGAACCTATTGTTTACTCGATTTCAACGAGAAATTTAATATGGTCTTGTACCTATGTAGTTATTGACATTAAGTATGTTTTTTAATGAACGATTGACTTTAAAGTCAAGTCTGCTTAAGTGAGTGAATTATACGAGTGATTTTGAACGAATCATCCGTGCTATGCATGTATGGTCTCGTTTGGAAACGGGGCTTGGTCAAACTAATACTCATTATAACGTACAACAACGTCCGTGGTTATGTAGTTGAATGCATGTTTCACAATTCAGACACATTGGTATTTATTTGACGTGAAAGAACATTCGTAAATAAACGTAATGCACGGGCGAAAATACATAAAGAAAGCACTTGAAGAAGAAGTAATTAAATGAATTCTTAAAATCTTGCAATTAGTGTTTCACTTGAATCGATTTGGTACGGCAGACCTTAAATCTCGGGCATTCTTTCTCGATTATCCGAGGTTATTTCTCTTATTCCAGTCTCGCCTGTTCATGCCAGAGGTTTTGTTGTCTCTCACAAAAGTTATTTTTTATCTTTTTCTCTTTAAATATAACTTGTTTCCTTGATAAGAGGATTTTCCATGGCATTCTATTCTTCTTCAGATAACATTTAAACACTGCTCAAATCCGTTAACTGTCGATTAATTAATATTGCAATGAAAGTATGAATGAACTAAAACTTTTTAATTAAAATTCCATCTTCCTAAAGGAATTATGCTTTATATAGTCATTGAAAATGTAAATAATACGCTATTTTATAATACAGGGTTCCAATTCACTTGGAAAACGAGGAATATCTGGAAAAGTCCGGGAATTTAAAATACTTGGAGAAAGTCAAGAGAATTTTCTAAATAGCAGCATATTCAATGTACTACACAAGCTTGAAAATAATTAAATTTTGGAAAAATAAATAAAATGAATTGCCTAGGTCTTATTAAATATTTATTATAAATAATTAATTTTTGTAAAGATTTTTAAATGTCTAATAAATAAAGAGATTATACAATTTGGGATATAGTTTAAAATTTTCCAAAAAAAAATATAAATGTATAAAAATTAAAAAAAAATAAAATTGTTTAAATAATCGTTTTTAAGGTTTCTTACCTCAAAAGGAATACTTACAGGATCACTTGGTTGTCCGTGTATCTGTCTGTGTATTAAGAACCTTTTTCTCAGGAACGTGTGGAGATATCAAGTTGAAATTGATATCAAATACTTAGGTCTATGGTCCCTTGGAGCTGTAAAAAAATCAAGCCTCTTAAGTCGACGTAATAAAAAAAATACGGCCATTTATGCCACTCGCAAATAAATCAAAACCTATATGGTACTTCCCGTTGAGCTAGAATTATGAAATTTGGCAATAAGCAAGGTTTCACAGCACAAGTAAAGGAAAGAATCTGAAGTGGATAATTTGTATAATATAATTTTTTTTCTACTACCATGAATAAATTACTAACTTACGCTATGTATTTACATTTTATTTTAAAAACATTAAAAATAGTTATTTTACCTTATGTCATATATTTATTCATTAAAATTAAGTATATTATTCAAAAATATACCTATTTTTCATTGTTCTTTATTACTAATGAGTGAATTATCTACTTATAATTTTGACGTTGAATTTATATTATTAGAATTTTCATAAATTTCACCCATTTAAAACTACGTAAGTCATGGCATTATTGTGATTTTTTATTTTGAAGTTTTGACATTTCTGTCATATTAGAAATGAATTTAAAACTGAAACCGATTTTTGTTTTGATTTAATATCCAATTTTAGATGTTTGAAGTTCGCGAAAATGTTAGTATTGTAAGCTTTAATTTTGTTATTTTCATTTTGAGGTAAGTTTTGACATTTGTCATATTAAAAAAAAATTAAAACTGAAAATAAAGCAGATAGTGTTAGTATCCCGATTTTTATTCAGGGCTGTAAGCTCTAATTTTGTTATTAAATATAATTGTTTATTATTCCTGTTTCCGGTATTTTATGTTTAAACGATTGTTTTTCTTCTTTTTTTTCTTGTTGATTTACGACTTTACATTATACGTTTTCAGAGGGAAATACAAACTCGTAAAAACGGACAAAAATATTCCGAGACTCGATTCTCATGATGAACAAACTATCTACATCCCTAGAAGTTTGTACAGAACCCTCAGTATACGAATTAAAAATTCTAAATTTTGAAATATATAAATTTCAAGAATCTTCTCAATTAAAAAAAGTTCAAATTCTAAAAAAATTCCAAAAATATCCAAAACCAAATTTTACATGTATTTTTTAAATTACTATTTTTTTTAATATCGTCCAAAAAAAAACAAATTGAATTTTGCCAATAAAGTGTTTAAAATTCAAATGTTCCAAACTGTGTAGAGAGAACGAAAATCTATATTCAACGATTTTTTTAATTTTAGTTATATTTTCGACACGCCTTGATTAAAAATAAATATCATATATCCTTGTTAATTCCTAAAAGTATAAATTAAATTAATATTTTCGGAAATAATATTGTCGTTCATACGTAATAAAACTAAATGATTTCTCTTTGTTTTATTTTCTGGAAAATAATCTTGGATCAGGGAAAACCGGGAATTTAAAACATCTATAGCATGAACCCTTTAATAAATAATTTTAGTTTCCAATATTAATGTATAAAAAAAACTGAAAACAAGTAGATAGACCCGTGTGTAAATTTATATTTAATTTCACAGATCTGAATTTTTTTCTAGTTCAATTTAAGATACATAACTTAAAATCAATGTGTAGATAAAATATAATTAATTAATTATCTTTGGATATATGAAATGGATTTTACTTCATTGAAAAAAAGACATGTTTAATATCGAATATTCAAAAATTTTCAATTGAAACTAAAAATGGAAAAAAAAATTTCATCTTATGATTTGTTACTTTCCCGGTCCCATCAAAGGGAAAGTATAGTGAACGAGCAAAAGAAATTCGAGGTATCGATGGAAATATCCATTTTGAGGTCCCCCATGAAGATTGAAACCATTTCCAGAGTAAGGTCTGTCTGTGTGTAATCTTTCACCATAACTGCCAAACCGTTTGACCAATTAAGCTGAAATGTGCGAGTGCGACTATTAGTTTTTGGTTTAAATTTGGACAGTAGAAGGTCCTCACATGTAAGATTTTTTTCTCTTTTAAATTTTAATGACAAACAATACACTTTAGTGCAACGTTTTGGAGCATAAAATTTCCTACAGTTTTTGTATTAAACTTTTTCCATAATTTCCAATAGTTGCGCCACTAGACGGCGCGCATGCAAAGTTCTAGAGCACCAAATTTCCTTTAACTTTTTATTTTATGGTTTTTACCTTTTTTGTTAAATTTTGAAGACAAACAATGCATTTTAGTGCAAAGTTGTACAGCATAAAATTTTCCACAACTTTTGTGACAAACTTTTTCCAGAATTCCCAATATTCAGCCATGGTTTATGTCATTATCAACATTGAAATATCAATTCGGTTGGCGTATTCACCATCGGCTGGCTATTTAAAATTTGTTCCATTAATTAATGTAATGATTATTAATTTGTAATTAAAATAATCCCATTATCTACAGCCGAGCCGGGAAAGTTCTGGGGTGACACAGCCGGTTTTTTTACTTTCTATGAAGAAGTTAAAAATTATTATTTTGTAGATTATCTTAAATCAATTATAGATTGAATAAATTTATAGAGAATATTCATTAGCAATTTTTTATTTCTTTTTTAAACCTTCATTCATTGTTTGAATAATTTTATCTATTTATAATGACGACTGATTACTATTTGAGAAGTAAAATTAATTTGAAATTATAAAAACCTCACTTATGCGGGCTAATTGAAAGTTGCAATAACATAAGGCAATTACAACCGTTTTATAATTATATTAGTAAATTATAGAGTTCGGGTGATATACAAAGCTGAAACGATTCTAGTGAAAGATCAATCGTTTACTAATTAAAAATGTCTAATGTTCTCATTACTAATCACAATCAGGATAAGTAATCGATTACTAATTACTATCGCAATTCAAGTCGATAATACTAAAAATTAAAAAAAGTAATGTAACTATATAATTGCAGTTGGGTTATTTTCAAATTCTGCGCCTGATTCACTTGATTCATTCATTTTATTTGAATTTTACAACGTGTAAAATTTTAAAATCTATGCAAACATTCACAAAGAAATTACAAAATAATGACAAGTCAAATGCCAAGTCGTAATATCCAAGGCTAACTCTATTTTCTGTTATACCGTTCCGAGAATTTTATATTTTGAAATGACTACACTGTCCTCAACTACATTAAAGTTTAGTTCAAAATTATTCAGGATTTTTTTTGTAACATATATAACATTTGTTATAGTTTTACTTAAATATAACTAATATATTAATAATTTCGAAAACTTCATATAATTAAATTACAAATATCCTCAACCTAATAATAGATGTATGACATAAAATTATTAATAATTTGGTTTATTCTTAGTTCGTTTAATAAATATCAACATACCAGCCTACATTAGTAGAACGAAAGTGAATCCTAGAAGACTAATTGTCTTCTATACTTACCCATTCATCCCTGTTCTACATCCTATAACACACTGTCAAATTAAGTTATTCTTGACATGACCTTGTCATTAGTGATTTTAAGTACCACCTTAAAAAAATTTTATATCATACCGCCTGGGTGTCGCAACTATATTCTCGAAGTATCTAAGAAATGCATTATTAATTGTAATATATTATATAAAAAATTCACAAAAAAAAGTTTTATTATTTACTTATGTAATTAAAGTGTTTATATTTTTTGTATAGTTAAAGAAAACAATAATATAACTTATAAATATCACTTCTAATTCACGTTTACATTGATTTAAATAACAGATATTAAATACTGAAGTATGGAGTATTAAGCAATAATAGTTATACATAGGTAAGGAAATAATTTTATGCACGTCTGTGATCCAGCTGATCTAGTTTCCTCCCCTACACTCGTTCAGATCACATAGAGTGTTCAATCCCAACCGGAACTACAGCGATTGATCTTTGCGTAAAAGTGGAAATTCATGGAGGTCCAATTGGTCAGAGTAGGGAATAGTAGCACTAACAGAGTTACTCGATTTGTACATAAATATTTCTTTAACTGTATATTATACATTTAATTTCATTCGTGTATCAATTAGTTTTCAATCTGCCCCGGTTATTGACGATTGGTTAAAGATTTTTTTATATTCCAAACAATATGCCTACCTCTTACGTAGTGTTTACAACCAAACAATGTCTGCAAAATTAATCAAAGTCGTAACTTTAATTTTGAGAACACCCTGCATCTTATGTCGCTTATATTAAAGTATAATAGAAATATTTCTCACAGTAGAATTAAAATAATTACGAAATAAAATTGTAATTTTTAATATATTTAAATTACAATATTGGCATATTTTTTAATAAATACCTTTTGATTAAAAAAGTGCATTATCTATTTATCTTCGTAGCTTTTTCGACTTTTCGGTTCCCCTTTCATTGCTTCAAGTGCCCATGCAATGCCCTTGATATTCTTAGGGTTAGGGACGCTAAATTGGAAGAACTTAACCCTCGGGCATTTTTTCTCGATTATCTAAGGTTATCTGATTCCCTTCAAGTTTCGGTTGGGTTTATCTTAGATAAAAGTTTGTTTTTCATTTATTTGTTTGATATTAATATCAGAAACGTATAAAATTGGTTTTTCTTTTTATACTACAAAAGAAAAAAATTATTTTGTTTGTATAAAAGTTTATTTATAAAAAAAGTATTTTTATCATTATTTTGTTTTTTTTTTATGTTTTTTTATACGCACAAAATTTGTAAATTATTCTCTTTTATCTAAAAAGAATTATATTTGCGTTAATCTTTCTTTAAGTGCTAATATAAAAATTGCCATGAAAGACAGTCTTCTAAAAAACTTCAAACGTCGAAAGTATCCATCATTCTCGAAAGTCCCTTAACGAGGCTGTCAAAACTATAAAAAGCACAATAGAAACAAAAATAGTACTTTCCCGTTCTCTCTCATACTCGGTTCACGTCTGCTTTCTTTTATTTCGCAATGTTTAACGTGGGGTGGCTGCTTTTAATACAAGTAAGGGTTGAAAAATGGTCAATGAAGGCAGAGGAAATGGGGAGTTAGTCCTTTGAACAGACAGTTTACATAGAGGAAATTTTATAGAAATATTATACGCATTATTTTTTAGCGTTATAAATTGTTACATTTAGTCTTGTGTTTCATTTTTTACCGGAATATGAATGTTTTAAAAATTTACACCAAAAATAAGTTGATCCTTAAGTATGAATAAAATAAGTTGGTGTATTATTTGCTTAACTTTTTTCTATTAATATTATGTAAGAGGAAAATATGTGCAGATTAGTGGGTAACGTATTATTCCGGAATATTAGTCAAAAAGATTTATCTGTAAGTCCTTATAAGAATACAATAGTTTATGGCTCTGTTATAAACCATCCGTTGTGATTTAATCCGAGTTGTCCAGGGTTGGATTCAAAGATCAATAAGTAATTTTCGTATTGTTTTGTACATTATAACAAAGTGATTAAATTCTCATTATATATTTTTTTATTTAATTAACATGTCTCGACAACATGGTCATTGACACAGATACATTATGAAATTACAAATTGTGACAAAGTTGATATGTCGGTGGATTTTCAGAAAATATTAAATGCTGGTTTATTATATTTCAAATCATTAAAAGTTTTAATTGTTTCATTTAAGAAGTTTAGGGTAATATTTACCTACTGGATTGAATTGAATCCAATCCAACCCTGGCCAGATTCGTAATTGAACCATTGACGGCCATAAACTTCCATTGTAAATTTAAGCATTCTTAATGTATAGATAAATATTTTACCTAAATTTCCGGTAACTACAATACCAATATTCTAAAAAAAAATCTTTATATTATGTGTATTGTAACTAATAATTGTGCTATGAACTGATAAAATCTTGTTTTTTTTTTTATAAATATGCTATAGAAAAAATTGTACATATTATATGCTGTCATGTTATTAAATGTCATTGAATTAATAAATTATAGTATGTACATTGAATAAACTGTATAATAAAACTGCATGACGGCACGTGGTTAACTTTAACACTTATTTATTATAACAAATCAGTGTGAAAGTCCTAAAGTAGGGATGTAAAGCCTGAACGAACCCTTAGAGATAACCACGTTTTATTGTACCGTCCCTTCGATGTACGTGACATAGTCAATAGGAATTTAATATGTCTTAATATTTTCCAAAATACACTAACTAGTTTTTCAGTCAAATAATAAAATCATTGTTCTATACTGACTCATAATAGTAGATTCATTCTAACCGAGTAACAGACTATATTTTCTCCACGATCAAAAAGTATGAATCAAAATTAAATTAAATCTGAACACAAGTTATTTTTTGACATATTTGTATTACATTGTAGTAATATTTATAGTGTTGTGGTACACTTACCGAAATTAAAATCTGGTGCATTGATGTTTTTTCATAATTTGCAATTTTAGATATTAAATTCTATATCTACTTCACTTGATTTTTCACTAATTATTTTGTTTAAATTAAAACTTGTTTGAAAATAATTATTACCGTCGCCATTTTATATCTGACAGTGACACTTTTGAAATCCAGGGCAATCCATATTGTTTATTTCGATTACAGAAAATCCATTCTTTACCTTGATAAAGAATGAAAATACATGCAAAATGCATAAGAGGCAAGTATTATAGAATAAATATTCAGACTCTAGAGTGTGAATGTTTACATTCTATTATTAAAAATGATTTCAGAATTCATACATTCAGTAATGGTCGTGGAGAAAGACATATTATGTGTGCAAATAATTTTTCATTGTGAATTGAAAATAATACAATGTGTAACAAATAAGGGTGAACAATTATCGAACAACGAAGATTCACATATTATTTTATTTTCATGTGATTCAAATTTCAAATTCTTGTGTTCTCGTAATACTATTTATTGTGATGGCACATTTAAATATTGCCCAAAAATTATTGTGCATATTTTCCCTGTACATGCTATTGATAACGGACACTACACACCATTGGCATTTTTTGTTTTACTCGACAAAAAGCAAGTACATATAAAACCGTTTTTAAAATATTAAAAGATTATTCTCATAATAATTTAAATTTAGATTTGAAGCCATGTAAAGTTATTTGCGATTTTGAGAAAGCCATACACTCTGGTAGCAGAGAGATTTTGCCTGATATCTCGATTATTGGATGTATTTCATTTAACCCAATCGTGGTTCCGTAAAATACATCTGGGTTTGACTTCCGAATAAAATGATGATAATTCTGAAATTTGCAAATTACTTGATTATACTTTCGGCATTTTATTTTTGGAATGTATTGAGTGTTTTTGTCGGGATTTAAATCCAATAATGCCGTTTGATGAAAGATTAACTTTATATACTCTTTATATGAATAATAAATTACCTACACTTGTGACACATCTAACTTCCTGACTTCAAAATGGGCATCGTGCACAAGTTTTCCAAAACGCACAACAAATGCTTATGAGTCTTCACAAACATTCTGCTTTTTATTCGGCGCATCCCGATTTATTCAAATTTATCTATGTAATTGTCGATATTCACTTGAATATATATGTGAAATTAAATAGTACACAATAGCAAAATTAAATAATCTGATTACAAAAAAAACGGCATGTGTATTTAACGAATTTAACACAACAATAAAAAAATAAGACACTTTCAAGAGTCAATTTATTAAAGCAGTTTGGTATGTTTATAAAAATGTAATATAATTTTTATTCGGTATTTTATATATTTCTATTTTATTTTAAAAACTTGTAAATAATTACATGTATTACAAAATATCAATTATCATACACAGCAAAAAAAAATTACAGGGTTTGTAACGATTTATTGCTGATTTGATAAAATCGTATTTCGTATTAGAAAAAGTTTTGTGAGAAGATTCTCAATACACATTTCAGCATCTCTAACCGCCTTCTTTTTAGTGATAGCTCGAGTTATAATGCTTTGTATCTTAACACGTTGACTGCCAATTATCAGATAACTAGTAGCCATACTACAAGATAACTCGTAGTTGGCAGTCAACGTGTTAATATAAATATTTTGTAGTAATAAACGACCATTAGTAAATATATTTGGATAAGGATGGTAGAAACTGTCAGAAAAGTGAGAATGGAATGATTCGCAAGGGTTAGTAGTAAGATGGAAGCCAGATATATTAGAAGCCCATACTTGAGGAGGAAAAATAGAATATTCACTCATATAAATGTCTACAAGATAATCTGCTAATTTATGGAATCCTGCTATATCGGGAATACTAACCATGAAATTTTCAACAAAACAAGTACTTTCCCTGCCTGGAGAAAGAAACAAGAAACCAAAAATATTACATTCCTATTTTCTCTGTATATTACTGACAGGCTTAAACTTTCAATTTTGCGAAACCAAGATTGGGTTAGATGAAACGGCTCCATGGGCTTTGCGAACAAAACCTTTTTCGTGGGTTTTGCGAACAGGCATACCTGGAATTAATCTAAGCGCTGACCATGGATGGGCTTTGCGAACACGCTTAAGATTAGAACTATAAAACTTAATGTATGAAAATATTATTTAAAAATGTTACAAGTACAAGCGATAAATATTATTAATCATCAATGATTGAGTGGCTAAAATAGTAATAAATAAAATGATTTTTGATTTAAATAAATGATTAATAAACTTTATAAGATTATCCATTATCTCAAGTGTGGTCTAGTAATAAAGTACTAAAACTAAATATATTACCACCTGCATATATTGCAAAAAAAAATTAAAACATGTTACATTGAAGAGGGGGAGAGACAGCGACTGGTTTCGGCAATTATGCCATCATCAGGCCAAATTAATTATAAATACTAACAAAGAGATTATATACCAAAAGTTTTTAAATAACATGGTTAAACGAAAAATAAAGTTCATTATACTTGTGCACACTGGTACGAGGAGGTAAAATAGTTATTGAAAAAGAAAAATTGGGAAAGGGAATGAGTGGTACTAGGTAAAAAAAGAGGAGTTTACTATAACACACGAAGAAGAATTGATGTAAACATAATTAAAGCTGAAACAAATATTTTGAGTTATATTTATGGAATAAAAATACAATTGACATTTTGAAAGATGAAATAATCACTGATATACAGCGAGTCAACTGTGTATAACTAAAAATTTTGATTAAAGCATTTATTCATTGGTTGTATTTCAGCAATATTTATGGGGGGGGGCATTGTTGCTGTCTTTATATCATCTGTAGAATGGGTAGTACCTTAGTTGTTAACGGTGCAATTCTATAAATATCTATAATTTATTATTAATTATTCTGAAATGTAAAGGTGTACATTTTTAAACCCCGATGAAATGTTTTAAAAATTTAATAAAAAATATTCTCATTTTTCTAAATAGTCTTAATTGCTCCTGAATGTCCAAAATTTAGAGGGACAACTGCCCTTGCCCTACCCCAATTCCACCACTTCATTTATTTAATAAGAAATGTAAATCGTATTTATATACAATAAATAATTACTTATTATTTTAATGCGTAAATTACTGCTAGTTAAGATATTAGATATATGACAAAATGTATCAAATTAAAACATTTGATGTTTAATCACATCATAAATTAAATTTACCAACAATATATATTTAAAATTAAAAACTAGTGTACAAATTTAAATGTTTTTTTTTGTTAGATATTTTGTTAATAAAATTTTTGTAGGTGTTTTACTATAATTAGATTTTTTCATAAACCCACCAACATATAAATAAAACATTAATAGAAATTATAAATTCATAACAATATTCAGTTATGTAAAATCCTCATTTTAGATAATGTTATTTACTTGTATTTTCGCTTCTATAATTTTAACATGGCAGTGTAAGAAATACACAAATAAAATATCTGTAATCAAGTGATTTACTTCTAACTTGAATTTAATAGTTTAATTTAATATAGTATGGAAAATAATTCAAGCAGAAAGTGTTTCTGATTCAGGTACGCGAAAATGACCCAAAGGTCATACAAAAAAACTATTATATTAACAGTTCTTGGTAAAGACGCAAACAAATTGTTTTGCTTTTTAAAAAATGAGATGCGAACAATTTAACAAATATTCTTATAAATTGAAGATTATCAAATTTTACTTTTAGGAAAATTGTTGCAATTAATAAAAATCTACGTTTTTAGTTCCATCTTTTGAAAAATGTTATTTTATTAAGATTTGCAAAAATATTAAAAAAAGTATACAAGGAATTGAAGTTCTTCGTACCACCTTATCTAATTCAAATAAACCTAATTGAATTAATTTGGGTACAGCTCAAAGGTTATGATCGACATAATATAAAGTTTGAATTTACAGGCAGTTTCCGATGTAACCGCTGAAAATTAAAAAAATGCATAGAGCATATCGTAAAAGTAGAACAGTCGTTCTGGAGAGCAAATTCGCCAACTAAAAGTTCAGTAGAGCTTGTGATAATTATTCTCAACACTGATGTTGGTGACAGTAGTATGAACTAATTAACTATTTTTAAACTTAAATAATATGATTTTTCCCAGAACCACAATTTTTTTTTAATTTTAAAGACTTTATTTTTTTATATCTAAAAATAAGTGGGTTTATTTTATTTGCTGTAATTAATTTTTATAATGAAATTATTAAAAATAAGACTAGTTTTATTTCCTAATTATACTTGCAAAAATATCTACGCTAAAATCTGCACTCAGTATTCAATTAAGATGTTTAGATTATTTTAACAATTTCAATAAAATATTCAACTAGGAAATTATGCAATCCAATCAAATTTGTGATTTATCCATTTTGGTCAGAAATTTTACATAAATATCTAAAAATATATAAAAATATTTTCCAGGTTTACTGTTTAACTGAAAGTGAAAAAATTTAATTAACGTACTTTCTGAATGTATTAGGAACATAGTTTTACATAAATATTATCAAAGTAGCAAATTTCATATAAATCTGAAAAATACAGGAAAGTCTTAATTTTAAAAGCAGGAAATTATTACTTCTAATCTTTAAAAATACATTTACATTATTCTTGTTATAAGTATCTAATATTTTAATATTTAAATGTCATATTTTAGATTTGACCAAGAAAACTATAGAGACGATGTAATTTAAACTATTTCTTTCTTATAGTTAGTATGGAACATTAACATATATTTTCTCCGGCGTTTTTACTGTCATATTTGTATAGTTTGGTACTTACAATATTTACACTTAATAGGCAGTTTTAGTTGCCATTTTCCTATACATCCAGTATAAAATCTACAACATCCTTTAAAATTTACGAAATACAAAACTATACCAAACCAAATAACACGGTAGTATAAATAATACTGCGCTTAACCTAACCAAACATAACACGTTTGTCAAATAAAAAGTCGTCACGACAGTGGCGCCAAAAATTAAAGCGTTTGATTACCATTTTTTATGTTTTGTCCTTTTCTTTATTTTTGTAAAAATTATGAAAGAATACAGATCCACGTCATTTTACCTACATAATTAAATTAAAAAAAAAAATTTAATTCCTTATTGACTATCAATAAAATAATTACTGTAACCCCATCCACAAGACCCCTTATTTGTTGAACTAGAGACCATGAATAACAAGGGTATGTAAATAGACAAGGGTGAAAGTAATTACCTGGACATTTATCTCCCTTATAAAACTAATTGTTATATACAAGTTGATTCTAAAGCATTTTAACTAATAGAATAGGGAACATACGCGATAGAGAAAGCAATTGTCCCTGACTCACTCTGTATCCTTTCTATTTAAAGAAATCCTCATATAATTTACATACTTGTTCAAATTGACCTGTTGAAAATAAAAATACTGTAGGCTATCAAAATTGCACATTCATTTAGTTTTTATAATATAAAGAATCAAGCAATAATCGTTCTTTGTGTAACATTAATCTTTTTTTGTAGAATAGTTAATAAACGTTCAACCATCGAGATTGAAAATGGATTAACCATGTTTACAAGCCACAATTTCGATTATATTTCGTTATAAAAACCACAAAAATGCAGTAAACGAGTATCTGCATCAAATCAAGGTAGACTAAAAGTTAGGCGTATTATATTAAAAATTCTGTTTCAATTTACAACTCATCTAATTCACTATTTTAACAAAAACAAAGCATTTGTTTTAATTATTTTTTAACTAGTTGCGAAAAGTTATAACAACATATCTAGTGATGTTTATTTTTTATAAATTTGTTGGTTTTAACTATTATTATTGGCCTTTTAATTCATTACATTTATCAATTCGAATTGTGCGATAAATTTGTTTCTAATATTGACGTTATATTAATCAAATTTTATACAGGGACATTAAAACAGAGATTTTAGTGATCAAAGCGAGTTTTCAATGATCACCTGTATTTAATCAACTTCCGCTTTAACCAGGCTTCATATTTGAAACATCTGACGCCCTAATATTATTAGTGTCAAAAAATGTATGAAGAGTTACATTGGTTACTCGCTAATTGTTAATGCATTTTTATGATTTCTGTAGATAAATAATATTTAATTAAAAATTTAATCGAAGGCATAATTCTATTATTACTTTATTTATTTTATTTTTCAATTTACAATACACCACCCGACAGCTGATGACAATTAACCGGCAGTAGAGACAAAAAAATAATTACAGCAGAAAGTAATAAATTCAAAAATATTAACAACGATATACGTCAAGTCACAAAGGTACATTGCAAAAAAAAACTGAAGTAGAGAAAAAAAAATTACTTCTATGCCTGACAATACAAAAAATGTAAAAGTTACCTTGCCTGAAATCGTTTTTGGACGGGCGCTCCGTTAATATTAAAAATAGGAAGCTGCAGTTTTCAGCAATCGATTCTGTATTTAATTCTTTAGAGCGAGTGTGTGTTACTTTTATTAAAATTATTTTTAGTAAAAAGTCCCATCAACTTTTTTCTCTAGCTAAATTTGAAAAAAGTAGCACAGACGCGTTCTTTTAATAAATATTTTATATCTCATGAAAAGAACCACATATTTTTAGTTGCTGTATTAGGCGAGATCTCGTCCAAAAACGATACATTTTGTTTGTGGCGCTCTACCTTGTACTGCGCAGAAAAATTGGATTAGAATGTAGTGTAGGCAGCATGGCCCAATGCATTTTAAACGGAAGAATGCTCGGCGGCGATGCCAGCTTGGTGCGGCAACGGAATAGATGATACGGTCCTGGCGTGCTCAACCTTCCATTTTCTAACGTGTCCAACTACCTGACATCGGCGCCTACCAAAAGCTCTATAAGGCCTACTACACTGTATTCTAAATCTGGCTTTCACTATATAGAGGGTAGGATTACTTAACATTAACTGGAAAACACTAAAAAAATAATTCTTAATTTCATTTTATTAGGATACAAGCCCATTTTCGTTGGGTAATTCTCTAAACGGCAAAAACGCAAGTCACGTGGTGTGCAGGCCTCTTACAATGCGACAAAGTTACATCTTGCATAAAGCGGGCAGAATATTAGTTCTAGGTATAGGCTGATAAATAAAGTATGATGTCGAAAGTAATCGTGAAAGAATGTTGGGACAATCTAAATTATTATTTAGCAATTTATAAAGAACAAGAATTTGAAATTATTCCCGCCGTGTCATTAAGGAAGACAAATTAAATCTATTGAGTAAAACATCATGTGGAAAACCCTGACCAGGATAATTTCCATCACATTTGAAACAGATATATTTCAAAAAATTTACGTTTAACGTTTTCCAAGTTATCAATATGTACCAACCAAACTACAGCATATACTCTAATTTTGAACAAACATTAGAGAAATATAATGACATAACGGCCTCAGTATGATTGAAGTATCTCGTACATTTGAGAATAAATCCATATGCCTTATGTGCTTCAGAAATAATAGTGTTGATATGAATAGCAAAGGAAAGTTTTGGATAAAAAATAACACCAAGGTCTCTGAAAGCAACAATACAAGAGATCAAAGAATTATCTAATGAGTATTAGAAAATCATTGGTGGTAAAAGACATAGTTACACTTTCCAATGTTAAGCCGTAAGCTATTTTCCAAAATACTATTTACTAATTAAATTAAGATTATATGTTGGAGCCTTATCTTTTTTATAGATGATTGCATTCGAAAAGAATCAGTTTTAATTTTTAAGATTTTTTGTACCTAATCTCTAAAAATATTCATTATGCAGAGGAATATTTAATTCCATTACGTTTCAGGTAGAATACTTGGCACGTGCGTCCACATTAATTATTAAAATGATATGCACACATTTTCGTAATGGCAAATCCGACTCTGTATACACAAGCCATAACCGGTAAATTAACTTTAACGCATAACTTGCACTTTGTTCGACCCAGATTCAGATTAGGGTAGGTCTTGAGAAACGTCCCAATTTATTCGCGAGGTAATGTGCCTGCGGTCAGGGACCTTTATATTGAATTCATAATATTAACATCGCCCAAATAAAACGAACTGGATACTTACAATGTGATAGGCATAAATCATTTTTAGAATTTCTGTTCTGCTACGAATTACGAGGAGGTGTGGACATTTTTAAATTTAATTTTTCCAATTATAGTTTTGTTAAAATAGTTTATTTTGTTTATCTAGTTTTTCTAAATTATAAATATTACAATTAATTTTTTTTAAATTTCTGTTTTAAGGCTTTTTACCAGTTAAATATGCGATACCACATGTCCAACAGGCTTGAATTACGACTCTTATAACGCCTAGCAAACTTCTTCGCCCGTGAGAAAAGTGACAATTTTCGCACCTGTTGCACAACGTACTATTATCTATCACGAATTGATTTACGAGGATCTTAGTTTCATTTTTCCCCAATTTAAAATTAAACAATAAAAGTTTTCTAAAAGGCTTCCTGCCATCAGCAAATTTCAGCAAGTTTGTAAATCATATCGCCATGCTCTTTAATAGAATAATTTTCCATCTGTAATTCAATAAATCACATGCAAATGCCATAAAGAACACAAGAGATTAATGATCAACACGCTATTTACAATATTAGTTTTATGAAACATGGTGGATGCGCATGTCTCCGTCCCAGGAATCTAAAAATATTGATGGATATTACAATAAGTTTGTGTAAGGAGGCGAGCACATCAGTGTGTAATAAAACAATTCATTAAAATTGAAATTGAATGTCAAAATACTCTTTTTATTATTTTTATTACAATAATCTAGACAGTGACATAGCTAAAAATATCGAGCTCTTGGAAAGCCTAGTCCTTATAACTTCTTAATTTGTAGGCCCTTTAGCATTGCTAACCCTTTCCATAGAGAAGATACGCCACTGATTCACGAACATAAACATTAGGGGTAAATTATGAAATTTATTGGTAACATCAAAATTGAAAACTCTTTTTATTTAGACTTATTTCATTAGAAGAATATCTATAAATTAATGATTTTTAAAAAAAGATCATATTTTAATTACATAAGAAGCAACATTTGATTATTTGACTTTATAAATTAATAAACAAAGATATTCAGTCTACAGGTTACCGTAACATTGACTTTAAATTATAATAAATAAATTAAGATCACGCAATTTAGATATTTTGCATGATGGTAAAAACGAATTCTGCACATGAAAGATATTTAACAAAACTAAAAGATGTTAAAACTGAGAGAAAACTTAGAAATGATCAGTAGTTGAAATAGTGTGAGAATCGACAATAAAAACTTTTGCCATTTATACCCCAAGTCGGGGGTGGCCCCTGGGGCCGAAAATCACCCTCATAGATTACCATGATCTGAGGTATCTGTGTACTAAATATGAAGTCAATCTGATATCTAGAAAGGAAGATATAAGTTAATAATAGAGTTTGATTAACCTTTTGGGTAAAAAAAGTTCAGTGGCGGCTAACTAATCATTTGTTCACTTCTCTTTGATTCCAACATATACATTGTCTGAATTCACCTTCACATAAATATTGCGTTATCTGTATATATCTTTTTAATTCGGTAAATCAAACTAACGGTGGTATTTGATTTTAAATATTGCAGTTATATCAAACACCTGACAGTTGACAATGATTAATTATTCTGTCAGGTACGTATCTGTTTTAGTCAGTTAATACAAACCTTGTATATCGATAAATTCTTTGTTAACAGAATCAGTCTCGATATTAAAAATTGAATAAATATTTCGAAGAATTTAGGAACATTCATGGAAACTAGAGAAGTACCCGATATATGTATCTGCCGGTTCGCTGATAATCGCTATCGATCGGTTCGCCGATAATCAGTATCGACTAATATAAACAAAAAATATCGATATTAGCCGATAAAAATGTGTTTTTGTTTGATAACTGAAACTAATAATGTATGATTAAATTCGATTTAATATTATTTATTGAAAAATGATTTTGGAAAGTTTAGTTCACTTTAATTCACTATAATGTCTACTAAAATGGATTTATTATTTATTATAAATATTATTTTCATGTAATTATGTATTTACAGTTATCTATATTTCATTTTATTTTACACCCCTGTATATGAATGAAACTGTTTAACTGTTTGTGCAGTAAACATAAGATAATTTTGGATAAATTTCAAAATTCATTAAGTTTTATATAATACCTAAATACATAAAAGTATTAAACTTGTTTGTTTTTCAATATTAAAAATAACAATTAAAATTTATTAAAGGTATACAAAAATAAATGAATCCGCATTATTCGAAAAAAAGTGTGAAAGGAAAACAGTGTAAACTTCGTGAAGCGATATAAACATGGTTGCTTCTGAAGGTAGTTGCACACCTGTATACAGGTGCTAATATATACATTATAGCATTTCTATATGTCTTTAAATTGATTAATACTTTAAAACTATATAAGATATGGATGGATCTAATCGAGTGTTCCCTTTTAAGTATATGTATGACCCTCTAGGCAAAAAAATCCATATTAACTTATAGTGAAGTCAAATTGTTTCACGAAAAGGAAGTGATTTTTTTTTATTGTAGTTTGAAACAAGTTCCAAACAATTCACATCTCCCTGTTTATTTTGACTACCTGTTTTTAACTACATTTCTAGATAATCACACCTGTTTATAGAAGTTTACATCCATTACAACACGATGAGGGTTAAAAGCTCTGTCACCTGTTATGATAATAATGGGATACTCTCTTATAGAAAGAATGAGTAAGTGAGTGTGACAATGGAAATTTAATTTAAAATTTTGAAATGTGATTGAATATTTTTTGAAATTTAAAATTTACAAAACCAGTTTCAAAAACAATGATTACTGACATAAATTAAAGTGCCAGTTCAAAATTAAAAAACTAGGGATTTAGTTTTATATAAAACATTTTGAAATCTTCAAAGTTACAAATTAATTTAACGAACTATTATTATTGTTTCGAGCGCACTACTATTGAAGTATATGGTTTGAAAATAACTATCAAGTGGCGATAGTACTATTACATTATCTTGCTCTATTAAATAGTTGTAAATAACTCTCAATTCCAACTCTTTATTTATATTTTATGTACATTGTATTTACAGTTATCTATATTTCATTTTATTTTACATCCCTGTATATGAATGAGACTGTTTAACTGTTTGTGCTGTAAACGTAAGATAATTTTGGATAAACAACCCACTGTTCGGGTTTTTCTTTGTAGTATATGACTCAAGACAGTTTTTAAAACATGTTCAGTGAAAAATTTGCGATCATGAATTTGTTGGAAATTATCCAGATTGCAGTTTTTATGAAAGAAAAGATTTGAAATCGAAGAGGTTTTGCAGACTAACACAGGAATTGCGATAACAAAAGAACTTCGTCAGAAAATCAAGAAGTGTAGTCACACGTGCACCCAACTCAGTTTCAGCCATTTTCCTATTGTGTAAACATAACAATGTCGTAATAATGAGTATTATGAGATATACTTGATATACTATCACCGTAAAACCTAAGCTATTGAAATCAATATTATGACCCGTGATTTTAATACCATTTATATCATTGTTTTCTTATTTTGTTTGAAATGTCCTAGTAAAAATAACGCAAGATATCTTTTCGCTTAGAAAAATGTTTAATAACAAACTCAGAAATATTTATTAAGTATTGATTGGTAGAAAATCCAAAATTATTATTTTTTATGACCCTGTTATATGTGCATTCTAACAATTCAAATCTGAATTCTGCACAAATAATTGTACTTGTTGCTATATATAGAAAATCTAACAGGTTTTAGATGATTGGGAAATATAAAAAATTAATAATTTGACTATGAACTTTATCGAAAGAAAACATCTCGTACATAATAAGCAGACAAGCAAGTCGTTTTAAATCAATCTAAAATTCATGCTTCTTATTATGCGGGCGGAGTTCGTTAAAATAACGAATAAAAGTAAATCAACCGTGTGCCAGTTTGGCGTTGTAAAAATAATCTGAGCCCAAACAATATATTAGACGGTGTCATCGATAAGTCTACGATCGTCTTTATTCACATAATTATCAAAAAACTATAACGAAAACAAATAGCTGGCAAACCTAAAGGACAATGAAATCGTTCTAGCCATTCATTGTTTTGGTGCATTTTAGTGCATTCCTTTTACTACATACGTATATAATTCAGTACTTGAAGTAAACACTATTAATGAACTGTATTCAATGAATTAATGATTTTTTGGAGAAAAATTTAAACACGAAATTTTTAGGAAAGTTAAGATTTTATTTTAATACGTTTTTCAGATATATAATTTTAAATAAAATTGGAAAATTTTGCAGTTTAAAACCTAATTTTAGAAAAAAATCATTTTTTAAAATTCAATTTAAACCGGTTGAGAATGCATAGCATTGCCATAAAACAAAATCAATATTAAAAAGAAATATCTAAAACTTGAAATTAAGAAAAATTGGCTTTATTTTACTATTTAAAATAAAAAAAACTACTAAATCCTGCCCGTGTAAAATTTGGATCTTGTTCCCGTATATATTCGAAATAAATCTGCCTTATTATATTTCGATGATCTACAAAAATGTGCAGTCACAATGTAAAAAAGCAAAAGCACATCCAGAGAGACAGATACAGACTTTGCGAACTTTTGTTCATCGAAAAATAAATGTAAAAGTAAAATCTAAATTTAAAAAAAATTTGAAAATTTATTACTTTGAAGTTATCAAAACAGAATTGGAAAAAAGGAAAAAAATACAAGAATCTTTACTTTCAAATAAGAGTTATAGAAATATAAAAGAAACACCCAGAAATAAATTTGAGTTAAACCCAAATTTTGAAAACATTTGCATTGCAGTATAAATTATTGAAGAATTTAACTTTTTTTTTTAAATGAAACAAAACATTGAAAATTGGGCACCAAATTGATAAAAAGTTAAGTCATTGATCAGGTTAGTAAAGACACTGATTTTTATTTTTTACACCGAACTCTGATCTAAATTTCGTATATTTAAAAATGGGAACTATTTATACCCAGAGTGAAAAGTGAACCTTTATTTATACTACTTAGTTTTTGCATCGTTTTCTACACAGTTCACATAACATCCCCTACTGGCACGTGTTATAAAAAGAAAAAAATCACGGTCAAGTGTTCCATAATAAAGTCGTATTGAACCAGAAAACGCAACGGCATTCTATCAAAGAATCAGTGTAGTGTCGACTGGATTAACTGACAAGTTTCCTTGTCGTGCACTAGTTTGAGAATGATCTGGATTTTATTGGATTTTGGAACTGGCATGAATGCTGAATAAAGAATGGACGCACTTCAGTAGCGTTACAATGAATAAACTCAATATTTACCTAAATGATTTTTATTTATACTTAATTGGTAAATTCCCGATCACAGTTGATTACACATTTCTTCAAGATACTTTAAAAATTCTTCATTGTTGGGAATAAAATAATACATTTTTTAGGACAATTATAATTAGATCCAAGGTCAAAAAATGGGAAGAAATTGTCTATAAATAAAACCGGATAAGAAGGTGGTCTAAGAGAAAAAACGGTCTGAAAATAAAAACTGTTTTTTTTATAAAACATCTCCAGTTTGTAAATCCTTTTCTAATTAAAAAGAATTTTAATTTCGGTATGAGCCCTCTTTGACGTCATCTAATTAATTTGTGAGTTTTTGAATGTTGCTTTATAAAGAAAATCCATTTTCCCTTGTGACGTTCTTAAAAGAACCTTAAAATTTCATAAAGTCAATTAAGATTTTATAAACAACGCCCTTAAAATCTGCGAAATTTACTTATGCTTTGAGTTTCTATTTAAATAAGAGCCTAATAGTCGTAATTTCTTGGAGAAAATGTTAATGGTAATGCCATTTAATGCTTTAGTTTATTTAAGTACATATTATTCATAATTTAAAGATTCCCCTTGGCCGATAAATTTATTAAATATATTAAAAAGGAAAAAACTGACAAAATCGTATGGTTATGTAATATATATAGAGTAACCCAATCAATCGAAAATTTACATTATTTTATTTACAAACTACTAGATAGTATATCGTTAGTTTACAAAATGAAATTTATTCAAAAAATAATTGCATGGAATACAATTTGTACTTCAAAATAATTACGGTTATACCTCTCAAACTTCCTGCTCAGTTACAAATCGTGTCAGTTTGACAGATTAATATTCTTGCTTCAGCTCATTTAAACAGTCAAAATGATACTATTTATAATTATGCAACGAGTTATCGATTTATAATCTGATTAATTTGAAGTGGCTGACTACCAGTAGGCTGAAAATCAATAGACCGACCCTCTCAAAATACCGAACCGAACTGTTTAATCTATTTCAAAAAAAGGTCTTGACTGGCCTATTCTAATCAGTGTATTAAAAAAAGAATAGATAATTTGTATTTATATTTTAACTATTTCAGGCAAAGACGAAAATAATTGATAGGTGTTAGTTATCCATCGATCGTTGATTATTCGGTTTATTGGTAGGCGGGTTTATTGGGAAAATTCAGCGAAAAAAGCGTTCGGTCTAATGGTTTTCGGCATAATGGGAATATACCCTTTGAACTACTTAAAGTACTACTTCTGATTAAATAATTTTGCAATTGACCAATAGGAATTTTGAAAACGAATGTTTTATAAACAATAAAAATTATTTTCACGTGTAAAGTCCGTTCGGAAATATAATATTATGTTGACCTATTTACCTTGAGAAGTTTGTACTGGGTTGGAGGTCGACCCAGAATGTAAGTTTAATTCAGGACCTGTTTTCAACTGATTCATTACTATTTCGGACGTCGCTTTTCATTCGGAACCCTAAAAACTTCTCGTTTCGTGCACTTAAAATAATTTTACCTGTTTAGTTTTTTTTCCAAAATTTTTAAACATATAAAGAGGGCAATCCCACGGATTTGTCCGAACACTTATAGTAAATAATTGTTTAATCAATTATTCTCTTAATACTAGTTATTTACGTGTTAAGATCGGAAAGTAGTATTTTACAGGGCGAGGATGCAGTGTTCAGGGCGACGCCGAAGGCGAGAGCACTAAAAGCATTTGATTAGCGTTGTCTCCTTTTACTACAAGTTATTTTTTAATTTTTAATATAAATTACTACAATCTGCTTTAATGTACTATTTCTTTAGTCTCTTTTCAGCAGTTGTGTTTATGTTATTATTTTGTTCTTTTTTTGTTAACAAATGTTGTGTTGCCAGTACAAAACCTATTAGATTAGATTTTTTTGTAAAACGTTATAATGGGCCCGTTCAACATTTTTTTTATATTAGAAATCGAAAGTAGAAGACAATTTCTAATTTTTTTGATTTTTAGATTTAGAGGAAAAATAGTTACCTTATAATTTTTCAACAAATTAAGTAAACATAAATCCAGAATTTGATTTTTTATTTTACATAATACACAAAAGACGGATCTGCAGTGACCCCCCAACCGGGTTTTCCGTCTTGTCATTCATTATAGGAAATCCCCTGAGCTCATTAGATCAGCCTACTATATTTCCCAACAGACTTTACTAATATTCTAGTTTGCAAACGGAAGATGTCAAAAGTATTATTAATACATATATATACTTTTAGATTTTTGCCTTGAACAAAATCTTAAATAATTTCTAAACCAAAATGAACATATGGATTGAAATAAATCAAAAATGTATACATTCTAGGTCTTTAAAAAAATATATTTCCGTAGGGTTAATATTTATATCCGACAAGAGCGCCGCTAATTCACAACTAGAGTCTCTTTTACACAAGTGATCATTAAAGACCACTAGGAAAGAAAATATGGCGAAATATCAGTTTGATGCTTTGTATAATTATTAAAATGTTTGATATTAATTAATTTTTTGTTTTTTACCGATTTAAATTTAAAAAAAAATATTGGTTTTGTTTTGCTGAAAGATGTACGCCACTGCTATAAAACAAACCGAACAGTATAATTAGTTTTAAATATGTTGCAAGGTCGTATTTGTATTTATTTTCCTTCTTTGGGGTCATTTGTTACGTCACAGATGTGACGATATATCGATTTTTTTAATGGAATAGCCTTTGTTGTGCTCTTGTATGGTTGCTTCTCTTTTCGTATTTCGTAGTAAAAGAAGTAGTAGAATGGAAATTCCATTTACATTTATATGCAGTATATTTTATGTAATGTTCTTCTTGGTTTATGACCACAGGTTTTTAAAAGGTATTGAAATTTGCTTGAGCAAGGTTAATTACCATTATTTTTTTACTTATTTTATTTTCATATTGAGAATTGCAAATTAGATTAATAAGAAAATAAAGGCATCTGATATGAGTTGAATTACTGTCAATACCAAGTTTATTCATACAAATCTTCTGTTCATTGTCACTTGAGCCTCCTTATTATATGTATCATATCAACTATTATTGGAAACAATCGTAGATTTAAATCAATTAAAATTATGAATTACACTTATAGCAAGATTATTTAAGCTTTAAACAGAATTGATACCAAATTTCTCAGAAAAGTAAACTGTTTCATGTATTCAAAATTATTTTTAATTAAAAAAGTATTTTTTTCGGTGACATTTACCAGTTTTAGTATTTGAAGACTTTTAATCTTTTGGGAGTCCGGTATATAAAAATATTGTTGAAGTAATTAATAATATAAAAAACACAAATAATAATAGTTAAGTGTTTGCAAGTATGTCCTAGTCAATTTAAAGAATCATCATTTTTTATGCTGCTTGAAAACAAAAACGTAATTCTGAAATAAAAACATCGATTATCAATATAAAGAAATTAAATCTTCAAATGAATTGTGCACAATTTTACGTGGATTACTTTATTTTAGCTGCGAAGGTTAATATTTATAGGTTACGTTCATCATCTGAATTGTTCCATTAGAAATTTTATGAGTCACTTTTATAGCCAGAACACCTGTTTATAGTTCGCTTGCATTTTAGTAGACGAAGAAAACAAACAAAAGAGTATCTCTTGATAAACGAAAATAAGTCATAACATTAACTATGCAACTACTAGTGGGCTAATCAGTAATATATAGATCCATCTTAGCTAAACGTCCAGATATTATGCTACACGATAAGAAAAATAGAAGACTTGCCTAGTGATTGATATCGTCCGTTCGAGATGATTTAAACATGTTTTTGTTTCTTTTTGATACTAACACATCGCCGGAATTTAATCTTCGAATAAAGATGATACACATTTAGGCCAACAATAATATTGCAATAGTCTCATTATTTTCACGATCAAAAAGAAAAGACAGTAATGGGGTGCTTGCATACTTTTTTTCGAAATTTTATAAAATTTATACGTTAATTAGCTCTATTGATGAGCATAGATCAGGATTTACCCAAATTTTAAGCAGTCCGTGCACTAATTTTCTAATTTTAAATTTTCATGTGACGTCATGTAAACTTCGCTTGAACCTAATGTAATCATCTCGCACATATTTATTCAACTGATATACCTCGTTTCGTCACGTCTTATTTTTGTTGTTCATTGTGCCTTATTTACATTGGGGATAACGAATGTTCTTTGACCCTAAATCCCTGTTGCTCTATATTTAGTGCCCTAGATTTCTAATTTGCTATGACACACATTTTTTATGATTGGGAAAGAAAAGCACAATTATTTGTTGAAGAACACCCAAATAACAAATGTATTGAAATAATAATTCACTTGTTAAAGGTGATTATCTTTTTTAACCCGGAGAAACTCTTCCTCATTGGGACCTAAATAAAATGAAAAACACAATAATAAAAAAATTATCAAAGTTAATGATCTTTCTTTTTCTTCCTTAGATCCAACATTTACCTTCTGTCTCCACCTTTTACTTCTGCTTTTTATTCACCCTTGAAACTGTTTACTGTTTGCCTTCTTTAAATGGTCACCTTTTTTATAATCTTTGTTCTTTTATATTATTATTTTTTTAATAATATTACTTTTTATTTATTTCTTCCACTCAGTAATATATAACATTCATTTTACAAATATAATATTAATTTTACTTTTAACAAATTTTTGACAACTTTCTACCTTGTTGTGATTATTTATCAATCAATTATATATATTTTTTTTAATTAAACTTAATTTTGATTGTCCCAATGACAAATCATTTCACCAGATAAGAAATGTCATTCAACCTGTCACAAGGATTATTATACTTCAAATGGGTCAAGCCCTATTCATATTAGCAAAAATTAATTTATACATATTACTAAAAATTGCTTTTTAATTGACATTTTTCTTTTTTTATGTTACAAACAAGGAAATTGTTAATTTTACTTCCAACTCCTTTTCATTCAACCGACCCTTACTTACTATTATATTTTATAACAAGTTAATTCTATACTATACAGGGTATATAAAAAATTTAATTACAGTATTTTCCCCCTTCCTCACCGTACTACCGTGCTTTTTTTGGAATGTCATCTTAGATTAATAGTTTTAAGCTTAGTTTTCATGCGTCCGAAATCCGAAAATCCGACGGTCCGAATGTATTCTGATTGGTGAAAGAATTCAAAAATAATTTGGCGGGAAGAATTTATCCGATATTTCAACTTTCTCCGATCGTCGGACAAAGTTAAAATGTTTTTAACTTTTTCCGAAATCGTAGGAATATTAACCTCACATTTTTTATTGTAAATTGATTAGATATGTCGCGTATAGAAAATTTGAAACGTAATAAAATTATAATTTTGATAGCTTCATTATTCTTGATTATGAAAAAAAAATATCAACGAAAAAGATTCTGGATTCATCCGATTTTTAAAAATCGAAAAAGGCAAGGTGACTTTCATAACTTGTTGCAAGAAATGCGTCTTGCTGATACTGGGAAATATTTTAATTATCTGAGGATGTCAAGTGAAAACTTTGAAGTCCTGTTGACAATTGTAGGCCCCAAATTAACAAAGTTATATTGTATTAGAGAGCCAATTTCACCTGCTGAAAGACTTGCATTAACTCTAAGGTAAGTGCAAATAAAAGTGCAAACGACGAAAGCACTATATTTGTTACCAAAATCGCACAGAATATTTGTATAAATGAAAATTGACATTTATCGGTGACACGACGGAAACAATCCGATTCCGATTCGGACATCGGATTTCGGATGCATGAAAACTAAGCTTAAGTATTACACACATTTTTGACAAGACCGCAATGGGGGAGTTCCCTCAATGTTGCCAACTTAGAAAAGGTCTACCAACGGGTAAGGATTATTTTTGATCAAAATCTACTTCATTATTTTCGCAATGATAAAATATGTGTACAAAATTCTATTGAGCTTTCCAGAATATATCGTTAGCGAAATATAATGATTTTAATAAAATCTAACTTCTGATTGGTTGAAATTTCGTTGTCAAATGTCATTCCTCATAGAGTAAGTATAACAGAGCGACATGTTTCATTTTCAGATTATAGAATATTCAAACTACTCGCCAAATTCAGTTTAGTTCCACCAATCCTCCAAGGCTGTAGGTCAGTCGCTGAAAATGAAACATGTCGCTCTGTTATACTTACTCTATGACGAATGACATTTGACAACGAAATTTTAACCAATCAGAAGTAAGATTTTATTAAAATCATTATATTTCGCTTACGATATATTCTGGAAAGCTCAATAGAATTTTGTATACATATTTTATCATTGCGAAAATAATGAAGTAGATTTTGACCAAAAATAATCCTTCCCCGTTGGTAGACCTTTTTCTAGGTTGGCAACATTGAGAGAACTCCCCCATTCTGGCAACACAAAAGTATTGTATGTCATTAAAACGGACGTGTATAGCGAACCTAAAATTTTATAGACCTTAACTAGAAAAAAGTTCCCTTTTTCTTAAATTCGTGACTAAATTGCAATCTTTCTCAAATAAATAAACATACTAACTACTCGGTAGTTGTTTACTTCCGTTTAATAAGACTTAGAACTAAGCTAATTCTTAATTATGTCTACGATAGACAGACAGGCACCTTTTAGTCGTTTATTTAAAGTGTTACATGATAATGTTTCTTTTAAGATTAATTATACATTCATAATTACTTATTATTTATGAATGAAAATAATAACCGAATAGGTAAAATTTCCTGGCTTAAAAAATAACTGATTTTTTCAAAAATTTACACAAAACATCTGGAGGGTATAAATAAAACTTAAAAATAATGTGTGCTGTCAATATTCAAAATATTTTTTTGTTATTTTTAGTTTGTTTTGTTCTCTACAAAATATAGAATGTTGCCAAGTTGCGTAATATTTCTCATATTGTACATTACAAATTGTATATTAAACAAAAAAATCGGTTAGATTAGTTAATAGTATTTTATTTTTAAGTAATTAAAAAAAAAATTAATCTAACCGTTTCAACTGTATTTTATATTCGATTGGTAGCCCTGAAATATATTTTGAAAAAAAAAATTTATTTTGAAAGTCCAAAAAATTTTCGGTTGACCTATTGAGCTTAAGAGAAGAGATTTATCATAATGACAAGTCGTTAACTCAATGGGGTAGGTCAGTGCACATCAGTCTTTCGTGTATTAGTAACAAAATCGACTTCTGAATTTATGTTTATTAATTTGTTGAAAAATTGTAAGTAAATGTTGACATTAATGAATTAACTATGATTATTGGTTTATTTCTTGAACATATTATTTGTTGATGAAACAAACCTACCAATAAATATATAAAAGCAATTGCTTAAGGGGACTAAAAAAAGTGAAAAAATACCAATAGTTTTTATAGTTAGTTCATTTTGATAATTGTTATAGACAACTTTGTAAGAAGACAATGTTAATCAAATGTAAATGCGGAACTAGAAAGAAAACTATTTTGAATAAAGTGAATAATAATCTTCACTTTTATAAATTCAGTATCATCATTTAAATTAGTTGAAGCAGAAATGCGTTCAGAATGGGTGAAATATTATTTCGTGTGATTCCAGATTTAAAATACATGTTATGGGTGTCAATATTTTCTTGTTTTCTATCTTTTAAACAAAGAACTTTATTTATTTGTCTACTATGATAACTTCCATTGTCCATAATTATACTATTAGGATGAATATTTGGGAGTAATTTACTTTTAAACCAGTCTTCAAACATTGTGTCTTGGTGAAGAATCCGTAATATTTATGGCAGACAAATAATGTGCACTTGGAACTCATCCGTTTTTAGATCCAAAATGAAGTGATTGTTTTTTCCTTTATTTACAGGTGCTTTTGTTTGACATTTTTCACTAAAATCAACCCACCGTTTGGGCGAAGTATCATGGGTATCAAACCACGTTTTGTCCAAATAAATAATATATCTATTTTCTACCCTATTTTAATTTATTTATATCAAATAGTCCAGTCGTCACATTTGAAGACGTCTAGAGTCGTTAAGCACTTGTCATTCATTAATTGTTTCATATTTAATTTCTGTTGTATATCTTGAACTAGTTTTTTTAAGCAATTGATATAATGAAGACACCATTTGTTATTAGTACCCTTTAGAAATTGTATGTCGCATTTAATTTTATAGATATACGATTGTCCCGTCTAAATTTTCTTGGGGAAAACAAATACATTTACAAAACTCACCTCATTACTATATACAAAACCGGGCTTGAATTATACCCAGATTTCGTGTTATTAGATAATCTGTTAACAATAACAACCCACCATATTTCAGAAGAGAATTTTCTTTGTATCTATCAATAATGTGAAGTTATGGGTTTCTGATAGTTCTTTCAAAATGTGTCCTAAATTCTACTTTAAAAAAAGGCTGTTAAATGATCAGCCCAAAAAAAGTTTTTTTTTTTTTATATATAATCATTTATTTACAAAAACATTTAAGTCTATTTTCAAGTTCGTCTAATTCCAACTCAAGAAAAAAAGATCATTAATATTTGTTGCCACAATTTTATTTGTTTTTATGGAAAATGCTATTTATATCATATACCTAGAAGCTTTGTGCTAATTTTTGCGAAAACTGCTAATTTTTCTAAATAAAAGGTTATGTTTATTTTATTTTTCTTTTTATGAGTAACTTGTCTAATTTCGTAATGTTTTAAAATGCTTTTTATGGGTTTTTACTAATTTTTACGGATGTTTACCAATTTGTAGTAATTTTGTTTACAAATAAATGAAATTTTTAACTTTCATTTAACTAAATACGATACTCATCCGTATCAACTACCGATAGATAAGTTAAATAATTGCAAATATTTTTGATACATAAACATTCTTTGTAATAAATTTTTACGATATTTTCAAAAAGATTCAGTGAAAAAATAAAAATACGAACATGGATCGGTAATCGGCAATCCCACACACAATAATCACCTGCCTTTAGGCCTAACCTTTTCATCTATTTGTTTCTTTTTACTTTTTTGAAATAAAAAAATGCTGTGCGGAATATAAATATTTCGCATACCAAAATTAAATAGTCACTGGGCTGAAGAACAATTCCAAAATCTTAAAAAAAAAACCTTAACTGATATAAACAAATTACGAATATTTGATAATTCACAAAATATTTTATATAAAATAAAAACATAAATATTGGTCATTTAGGTCACTTCTTTTTTTTGTTTAAACGATATTGGTATTTTATTTTTCAAAATAGAAGCCTCGGATATTTATAAGAAAACATAGCTTTATTTAAGGGTAATAGCCAACGTATTAATAAAGGTACCAAAATTACTTATCTTTACTTCAAATGTTTATATGATAATGTTTATTGTAAGTAGTTTAATTTATATCGAGATTAATAAAAATGCTTGCTTAGGAAGACATAATACAAATATATTCTCAACTAATGAATACTTACTAATAACTTGGATGATTACGACACTCGCCTACAACTCATGTTATACTTTCCATTCTTGTGAATAATAGACATATTTTTTCTACGACTAATATAGAGAAAGCTTCTAATGTCAGGATAACTTCGACGAAAATAATAACTAGGTACTTACTTCATTAACTATAGGATTTTAATGGTTTTTTACTTGGTAATAAAATTAACTGTCAGTAGATAGAACGTCCTTTAACTTTAAAGATTCAATAACTAAAGGCGATGACGTTTAGAATAAAATTTAACAAGTTGATTTCTTATACAATTGTCACAATCTAAACGTCATTGTCGTTAGTTACAGAACCGTTAAAGTTAAAGGACGTTCTATCTACTGACAGATAGAGTAACATTTGTTCAATTTTTAAAATATACATTTTTATTTATCATATAAACGGTCGCGAATTCTAGTGACTCAATGATATAACATTAGCTGCAGACGCTACGTGACGCACGAACACTTGATAATATAGGATTGCGTTTGTTGATAGCCCGTGAATTCCAAAAATCCACAAGTAACGTTGCAACTTGCGATTGATCATCGGTCGTGGATTCCAATTTACGAGGCGTGAATAATGTATACCGTTCTTCAACTGAAAACGCAATAGCAAGGAATATATAAGTACGGGGCGGCAAGTGTGCGAACGGACAAGTGCTTGAATAGCCTTTTGTAACGAATGTTTTATATTATTTTCTCCGTTTCGGCTGTCATTTAATTATTAAATGAAATTAAAAAGTCAGTACAGGTTTTGCCCCTATTTAATTCAGTAGAAGTGCCAATTTTTGAATACAGAATTTCACCAAAAGTCTTCATCTTCATCAAAAAGTTTGCTTGAATAATGTCATTCTAAAGTCGAAATTAATTAGTTATTTAAATACAATACAGTCCAGTGATAATTGTTCGTTAAAATTAAGAAGGTTAGTTTTAAGAGCGTTGGTAGTATCCATAGATTTGTTTGTATATTAAAAAAAGAAACACTGGATTACAAATAAAAAAGGATTAACTTTACAGATTATAAACTACAAACATTTTACGTTTATTAATCTACAATAAAAGTCGACTTTAGTCCAGATCCACAATAGTTCAATATACATCTTGAGTCGTTTCAGTAACGAAAGCGATGTCTCTTACTTAACACATGACGTCGATTATTTTGTCGCAGAATATTTCGATAAATACAGAAGTTATGATTGTTAAGCAACTATACAATAATATGATGTACCGTCAAAAAAATTAAACTTTCCTAACTGAATTATGAAGGGATTTAAATGACTTACTCCATGTTAGCTTAGATTAGTGCATTAATCAACTAAAAGAGAAATTTACCATACAAAAATGTACATTTGGGAAAAATATTACAAGAACACAGACTTATTTGCTTACAAATGTGATTAAAAGTATCAGTCGGTATCGATTTTTCTCCTCCATTTCACTGATGCTGAATTATTGCTTTTATGTAATAAACTAAAAAATAAAATATCTGCGGGGGCCGATGACGTTCCTTGTTTTCTCTTAAAACGTGGTCTTGCCATTATTTCTCCACTTACTTATTTAATTAATAAATCATTTGACACGATCAGCTTTCCTTAAAAAAAATTAAAACTGGAAAAGTTATTTTTATTAGGAAAAATAAAGACCGTAAAGTGATTATCGACCTGTTACAATCACATACAGTATGTCTAAAATATTCACGTGTTTTTAAATAGGCTCATGAATTTCTTAAAAAAATGCAATATTCTTATTACAGTACGGATTTAGATCAACATCCACAGCAATGTATTCATTTTATACAAAAATTGTTGTGTTTTTCGAAGCGGGTGAATGTCCTGTTTATGATCTAAGTAGGACGTCTGATTGCGTATTTTGCTCTCAAAACTGGAACATTATGGTATAGGTGGAATACCCATATGTTGGATTAAAGCTTTGCTTTATAATAAGAATCAATTTGTATTAGTGACAACTGGAAATGGGCGTCATATTGTACGATACGATTCTGAACAGTTGCAATTAACAATGGGTGTTCCCCAGGGCTCTATTCTGGTGCCCATACTTGTTCTATATATACGTTAATGAAATTGACCAAGTTTAGAAAATATGTCTGATGCGGCTGACGCTGACGACATATCAAAGATTAATGCGATTAGTCGATAATAAATGTTACAAGTTGATACTCTCTATATAATAACACACTTTAATGATATTGAATCATAGAAACCTATAATTTTAAAATGTACTAAAACCTAGTTGTCATATCGCTGAGCAATTTTTAACCACAAATATAAACTTCCTATTTCGGACTGTTTAAAAGATAATAAAATTTTTGTCGTTTCGTTTAATATATTTAAGTATTAAGGTTACTAAGCAAGTGTGTAGGAAACTTATCGTTAACAATGTTTACTAAATTTTAATCTATTAAGAATATTATTGATAAAGCATTTAAACATAAAAAAATCGATTTTTCAGTTTTCAAGTAGTATGACTTGGTTTAATAAACAATTCACCTCTCTGTCACTTAAATTTTATTTCTTTATATGAAAATAAGCTATAAAATTACATTTATTGTTAATTTATGTACCGCCTCATGATTTATATGTAAATCACTTATTTATCAGTAAATTGTAATTGTTATAGTCAAACCAATAAACATGTCTGATCGTGCAAAAATGTTTTTAACGCGAGTTTTAATAACATACTGGATTTCATGTGGTTATAATTCTACAAAAATGTGAAAATGTATTCAGAATGAGCACGTTTTTTCTGAAATTGAAAAGCTTTTTAATTCGTTAAACTATATTGTGATAAGCCATAACACAAAAGTTTACAGATAATTTATTTAAAGAACAAAATATAGTCAATAAGGTAAAATTCGTTGCATAGAGGTTACTGAAAAGGGGAGTTAAATCAAAACGAGCCTAAAAATAAAACTTAATAGGGTTGACTATTTCTTTTACGAAACAACTTTCTATTCGGAAAACCTCGACTCCCATACAATCTTGCCAAGTAAAAGTAGAACTTTGATTCTTATATATCATGTGAATCATTAGCGGCTCGTCGAGGATGACAGAACAAATAATACCATTTCAAAATAAAAATTTTCCGATTGCCTCGATTTTTCGCAAATATTTCATTGTGTCATACATTATTTTTCACACATCACTTATGTACGTCATAAGTCTGCTGTACCACTTTTTTAAAATCGCGATCAAGGTTTGCAGAGGTTTCCGAATAAGTGTAAAATATGCTTCTTATCGCTGCGTAAAGTGTCGTTTAGTTCTATAAGTATCATTGCTACCATACCACGATTACGGCCCATTTTTCCTGTACATTTTGATACAAAATTGGAAACTATCAATTTAAATTGTCCAGATCTCATTAAAGATGTGGATATTCTTCTATGTCCCAGTAGAAGATTATCCAATAGTATATTTCTTATTACTTCTGCATTAGGGCCAGACGTAAAGATGTGGATATTCTTCTATGTCACAGTAGAAGATTATCCAACAGTATATTTCTTATTACTTCTGCATTAGGGCCAGAAGTTAAAAATGTGGATATTCTTCTATGTCCCAGTAGAAGATTATCCAATAGTATATTTCTTATTACTTCTGCATTAGGGCCAGACGTTGTAATCTAAACCAAAGAGCTGTTCACAATATCCGTCAGTTTTCTGAAGAAGAGATCGAAGAATATGATTCTGCCCCAGATAAAGAGTATCTGCTTAAGACTAGGATTTAAGGCAGCAATGATTGACGAACTTCATGCGGAAAGTACTGATAATAAAGAAAGGAGTTCAATGCAGAATTAAATCCTAAAAAAGCAATTTAAAATTCCAAAATTTCTCGTTTAAACTTTTTACGAATTAGATTTTAATTTTAATCAAATGTAAATTTTAAATTGATATCCGTACTGAAAGGGTTTAGAGAAATTTGTATACGTCGGCGAAATAATAACTATATCTTTAAGGCATCTTGCCAACAAACGAACCCTTGGATATAGAAATCTAAATAAAAATATAGAGATAAAAGGGAAACACTTAATAGCTTACTTTTTAGACGTTTAAACAAAAAAAATAAGTCTTATAAAATTGTTTTGTCCGTCTGTTAGCCTGATTCAACTCGAAGAATGGTGAGAGATAGAGACACACGGACAACGGCAATCGACTCAGCGTGGTCTAATTAGTCTAACACTAATTAAAAAGTTTAGATCTTATATTACTTGATAGTAATTTTTTCTCTTGTCATATACATTTCTAGTATAAAATAAGTTACTATCCACTTACATATCATGTACTAATGAAATTTTACATTAATACCAAAATAACACCTATTTACTTTCGAAAGTGAATGGCAAGATTTCTCATGCTGGGCACATAGACTAAAAACGAGGAAAAAGAAAATCCATTATCATGTGCGGTCTGTGCCGGCGTCAATATAAAAATAATGTGTTTGAATGAGGCTTCCCCCAAAGCTTGTGGCCGAATCAAGGTTAATATTTCATTGAGAAACGGGTTTCCCTTTAATGAAAGAGGTCCTAAAATCGTGGCAAGGTCATGTTAGAATTAGAGGGAGAAACACTCATAAATAAATTGATGCGAATCAGCTGTTCCGAAAGCCGATTAGGAGATTAGAATAGATGCGGATTGGGTAGATTTACGATATTGGGATGGTTATCGGTAATAGCCCAATGGTTAAGTATTTACATAATGATAAGTCGGGCTTCTATGGCTAACTGTATCGCAAAGGGGTGAATGAGTGAGTTGGAATTTCCATTTAAACCTAGTTTATGTGATTATTGTTGCGATAGGTCAGTGAAGCGAATTAAATTAACGCTGAAGGTCATTCATTTTCAAATAAATAATTGATTATAATATGTGTATCATATTAAAATTTCTTTATGTATTACTTGGCGGATATCCAATATTTTCACTACTGGGCTTGCTACATACATAGAATGCTGTTTAAATTTTGATAAAAAAATTAAAAATTTATTAATAAACCCTTTTAAAAAAGAATTGTTTTATATATTTTTTTTAACCAAAAAAATGTGTGTATATATTAGATATTATCTCAGTGGTCAAGAGAATACGTAGAAAAAAAACATAATGCGTTCAGTACAGGTTAAATATTTACGATTTATGTCAAAAAGGCAATAAAATTTGATCATGACCACTTCTCGTTTCGTGCTTTCTAAAATTTAAAAAAAAAAATATAGTACGGACCAAATAAAATAAAAAAAAATTACTCAATCCAAACCGGCACTATAATTAATTCTATTCCACTGGAGTATATTACTTTAGATGATAAAACGTTGCACGTGAAGGTACATCAAGTTAACGTAATGGGAGAAGGGATTAAAATAACTATTAAACAAAAATAAAAATATGTTTATTTAATATATTTACGCTATTTACAAGGGTGTAAAAATTACCTATTGTTTTTATTAAAACTTTACTAATTAGGACTAACTGCGAAAACAAAAATAGTCAACGCACCACGAAAAGTGATAATTCTCAGACTTCTTATTAAGCCCGAAACGAGCATTTCAGACATAATTTTCTTTAGATACGCATGAAGTGCGACACCCGAAACAAGAAAATATCAATATTTTCTCGTAGTTGGCCAAACGGCGAGTACGAGTCTTTTTATGTTATACACAAAATATTTTTTTCATAAAAACAAAACTTTTTATTAGGTAAAATACTCTTACATAACTGTTTTACTAAACTATAACATTTTTTGTGACTGTAATCAAAAATATTTTATAAATGAGAACTTTAAAAAATGATTAGTTTTTAATAACATTTCAATATACAGATTTATAAACTGGTACGGAAAACACTTGCAGCATTATTATTTATATTTAGTAGTTTTCTCCTTTAATAAAGTTCCAGGCTCTATTTAGATATATTCAAGACACAAAAAAAGCTCTATCTAAAGTATATTTAGTTATATGCTTATATTTTGGTTTTTCCTTCTATGGCCACTTATTATTGGCCTATCCTGTATGTTTATATAATTAATGTATCAATTTAACAAGTTCAAATTAATTTCGTGTTGATGGAAAATCAAATGTAAATAACATGCAATCACATTTTTTTAGTTGATACCATAACAGCTTTAGAATACATTTTTTTTTTATTTTCTCTCAGGTTTCTTGCTTTATTTGAAATTTTTAAAGTTTTTTTAGTACACGATTTTTGATTTGAATTAAAAATGTATTTAAAGATATTGTAAAAACTCGAGGCCAAGAATGAAAAAAAAACAATTTTTGTATAGATTGTAGTAAAATGAAAAAAAAATCTAAATGCTACAAGGACAATGTATAGTTAAAAAAATTGCTATTGGGTAGGTCAGTTTCGAGTTTACTGAATTAGTCATGAAGGTCACAGTTCAAGTACAATTTTAAATTACGCATATAAAAGTATTTTAAAATTAACGGTTTATTTTTAACCTGCATTAAATAGGTAGTTCATTGAGCCGGGATAAATAATAACTTTTCACACTAAATTGCCAATTTTATAGAAAAGCAAATGGAAAAATATTTTATGTGCTTACATAATTTTAAAAACACCAATAAATTTCAGATTATTATTTTATAATACGATATTTATAGTACAATACTCAGTTACACTTAAATTGTTAGAACAATCTTCGTTCGAGTGACAGAGCACAATATTGACCATTTAGGCACTAAGTTGGGGGGAAGAAAATCAATAATAAACCTCGATCTCCTATTCGCTGACTACCACGTGGTGTACAGCGATTTTGAAATGTGGTTCCACGAAATATAAAATTTACTACTGGAATAGAAATAAACTTAACCATTGCATATACAATTTAACACTTAGATCAGAGACTGATCTACATCTGGTTCCTTCCTTATTAGTTATTCAATAAACAACCAGCTAATTTAAAAACCATATAGGTAAATAATTTATTAATTGTAGATGTAGGTGTAAAAACCAGACTGCTCCAATTTTAAAATTTTTTCAGTACCTACAAAGCACCAGTACTTACAACTCTTTTTTCTTTTATCTTTATAGTCATTACTTAGAACTGTACGGTTCTTGCACCAATAGATAGAGTACAGCAATCGGTGAAAATCGGAAAATAAGTGTTACTGTCTGGTTCTTACAGGATTAAAACAATTTGTTTACACAGAGAAAATAGTCGATTAAAATATAGAAATCTTATTTATTTTAATTTAATATATTCAAAATTACAATGTTTAATATGCTACAACAAGATATTAAAACCTTTACAATAACCAAATATTAAGGTCTGGGTTTAGGCGGGAAAACCACTCAGATATTCAAATAAAAAATATATATTCATTTCTGTATATATGCTGTATGTGAATGTCCAAACTAATATCAGTAGTAACCGCCTTCTTAAGCAGCCATGATTCATTTGTCAATTTATACTTAACTTCGCACAGAACTTTCATATTACTTTATTAATCGACAAGTTTGATCTAAAGGAATATTGATATTCTATATCTTGGCTATATCTAAATTTAAATTTTTCAGTTTATTTTAATAAAAATTAAGATACAAAATAGTACGATAATTTTGACGATTTTAAAAATTTATTTGTAATTTTATTTGTTGAAGAATTTAATTAAAAACCAGTCATTGGCAAATAATTAACGTTTATAAACACACTTTTAATTAACTTTCAATATATTTGGTTTTGTTTGTTTAACCTGTGCGAAGTAAGGTCAAAATATTTTACACTATATTTTACATATGTCATTTCCCGCCAAAAACACCCCCTTAACCTGTATAGACGAAATAAAATTTAAATGTTGATTCTATATTTACCATCAAAATTTGTAAATGTTTTCAAGTTCTCAATCAAAAACAATTATCTCTTAATTTTTAAACTAATAATATTCCTAATCATTGGACAAGAAAATGTAATAATATATCTTTAAATAAATTTAATTTTGGTAAACAATTCATTTACTTTCATGGCTCAAAATTATATATTGAATTAAAACAAAAATATAGATATAATATAAAGACACTTATTTAAAATAATTAAAATTAATTTTTAAGTTTACTGTCATTAGTTTTATCTTACATCAAATAATTTATCAAATTATTTCAAACATTCAATTTTTGTAAAACTTTACTTAATAGGAAACCACCAATTTAGAAAAAACAATAATGTTGCTAATGAAAATAAACATAAATATAGCAATAGAAGGAAATACAATTGAACAAGTTGACCTGCTTAAATATCTGATGTTAACGATTATTAATAAAAGGACACAGGAACACGAGTTTATAAGCAGCAAATAGAATAAATAGATAAATAAACGAGTAGATTTAATAATAACTTATGAAGTATGATGATAATGAACTTTTAAGGAACTGCCATTTATTTATATATAATACTATAAAATATACCTTAGGATATTTATATTTTACCTTGATTTAATTTTTATCACTTTTGACTCATTGGTGAGATTTGCTGATAATACAGGCGTATACTAAGGTAGGTTTTTTATAATTTGATAATAAGCAATGTAAATAATCTATTTTTAAAAACAATAATATTGTGTAGGTGGATATATTTTTAAATACAGGTTTTCTTACTTATCTTATATTTATATCATTTTTCTATTTTTATTTCATCAAATCAAATTCATATTTTTAACTAATTAACCTTTATATTGTCTTACAATATTAATTTATACAGAAATTAAAAAAATTATCAAAATGAGTCATTTTGTTTAATATTTTAAATATACTACAATAAAAAAACTGTAAGAAAGTTACGTAAGGGTTTTAAAAAAATGCACTAGTTTAAAATTTTTATAACAATTTAAAAAGTCATTGAAAAATTTGACTAGATCAAAACAATCTCACCCATTTCAAAAAAATATCCATGCACAGTTATGAACTGTTTTAAATATATTAATAGTGATTTTTTTAACTGTTTGTAATTATGCATTATTATCTTCACAATTACTACTGTAAGTGAAGATAAATTTATTTAAAAAATGTTCCTAATGATGAATGCAAAATTAAAGTGTTATCTGCAACGAAATAAATATTGATTATTATTAGAAAAAAAATGTATATATAGAAAATCTTGATTCTAAACAAAATTCAAGGTTACATTCAAATTTAAATCTGTTGATTTATAGAGCATCGTTAATAAATTATTTAAATTTAAATGGATATAGTGCATTGACCGAAAGGGTGCAAATGTAATAAAATTTACCTTTTATCTGACTATGACCTTCCACAATGCAAAAATCCTTAACACACTTGTTCTATTTCTTGAGATATTTTAAAGGTGTATTTCTAAATATTGAAGTCAATATTTATAGTAGATAATAATCATTCATGACCAATAACTAAAAATATTGTTTCAAAGTTTACAAGCTTGATGGGACAATTTCACTTGAAAAATATTTACAAGAGACCAATGACAAATAAAATTCTTGCATACAATAAATTGGACAGCGGATGAATTTAAAAACAGGGAAATATCAATCAATGTGTCTGGAAAATTAACAGATGAAGAAGAATAAAATAAAAAATAATTATAATAAAGTTTGAATTACTTAAAATTCGTTTGTTTGCAAACTTATACAGAATAATATTTACATAAATAATGATGTATGATTTTATCTTTTATTGCAAAGAATAATATATATAATGCAATTTAATTTTCGCCCCTAAAGAATCAATTCTGATAATAAATTATTATATTTCGTATTATATGCACAAGTTTATCCTTAATGAATTTTATTTATAATTTTTAAATGTTTATTTTTCTTACAAGACTTAAATGTGATTGTGATTTAATTTATAAAAATAAACGACGAAAATAAATATCAAACAAAATACAAGTGAAATGAAATTTGTGTGGGGAATTTTCCAAATGTAATGAAAGTATGCATAATAATTATTAAAGGCTATGATAACTCTTAATACAGCTCATCGAATATTAGTTTTTAATTAAGTACAATGCCCAATAAATTTATCAGTAAAAACACTCGGGCTTCAATTTTAATTTTCCCTCTTCATAATTTCTACATGCTGTTTAAAATGAATTTCAAATTTTGATCGAATTTTCTCCTGAATAATTACAGAGATTAGTTTACCAAGATTCAAAATTGATTAAAAATGTATTAGCTAATTTAACATTCATAATATTCATGATACGTTTTAATCAAAATAGGGTTTTCATAACATTTTTGCCAAGACAACATAGTAAACAAGATCTACCAGAAGTTGACAACAAATGTAATACAACTTATTTTCATATTGTTAAAAACACACACCAAATCTTTTTAGCAATTACATATCTACCAACTCGGTACAATATATCAACCAAGAGAAGAAAATCATTTTTTTATATATATTTTTACATATGGCTGCCCATTTAAGTTATACTTTGTATCTTTATTGATGCAGCAATTATTTATAAAAAATAAAAAAAAGTTTAGTAATGTATACTTTTCAATTCTACGGAATTCCTTTAAAGAATTTCTTCAATTCTAAAATGGTGTTTCAAATAGTATATCGTTTATCTTAAAGAATACCAGAGATAACTGCTATGCTCTCATTTATTTTCTAGCATTACTTGAAATCGATCTTATTTAAGAATGTACTAGAACCCTTGTTTTGATTATGTGTAAAGAGTTTTATTATAAATGTTTTACGAAATATCTATTTAGATAATATTAAGTAAAACTTTTAAGTAAAATATACATTAGTCATAAAACACATAGTACTGTTATTTTGTGCATCATTAACAATCGTTTTATTTTTTTTTTATTGAATGATTGTAAAAAATATCTGTTACGACAGTTGTTAGTCAGGACACTAATGATATATCCATCCTAATTTCCCAACACGTCTAATAGATACTAATTGTTAACCATTCTGATATTGGATTATCTACTTAGATTCAATTATTTATACATCTATTATAATTGATACCCCATGTTAATCAGTACAAATAATTAGAATCTCACAAATAGGTTAAAAGAATTGAAGATGTTTCTGCAAATTACTAATTTATTGAAATTTTTTGTATTAATTATCTGGGGTAATCTTTATATTAAGAATCATCATTTTATATTTTAGGCTGACTAAATTTATTACAACGGCTATAAGAAGTTTTTAAAACGAATGAATAAGACATTTTAACATATGGAATGATAATATCAGGGCAACAAAATATTTGTATTGACCAAAAGTATAAAAACAGAATTTATTTTTTTATCCAAAAATTTGAACAACAAAAATATATCCTTCACTAAAAAAGTAATAACACATTCAATACTTCTATTTTTACCCATTTGCTTAATAAGTATTAACCAGAATTAGTTCAACCACGACCCTATTTGTATTTTGGTTACTCTAAGGATAGGTTAAAAAAGATTACATTTTAAGAAATACGAAATATTCTGGAGATATCCGCAAAAAAAATAATCTATATCTAAAAAAATATTGGAAGATTTTAGTATCAAAATTGTATTTTGAGTATGTAAGAAGCGCCATGTGTGGTCCGAAAAGGGCATATAAAATGCGCCACCTATTTTCGAATTGAGGATTAAGAGATTACAAAAGATTACCATAAAAATAATTACCATGCTTGATTTCTTCTACATTTTTGGAGAAATAAAACAGTTGTTAATTTAATGTTTATGTTTATTTAAAAAATTATTATACAAAAAGACATAATTGTAATTCAAATATAAACTAAAATATAAATTCAATCTTAAAAATTTAAAAGTTTGAAGAAGTAAATTTAAAACATACATATTTAACAAAAGAAAATCATCATATTCTAGTCTTATTAATAAACTCTATTTTTTGTTGAATTTTTGTTTCCTGAATTTAAAATTTTTCATTATAGCAACTTTTAATTTTCGCATGAAACATCAATCTGCACATTTAACAAAACATTAACGAACTGAAAAATATTTGGATGTTGTTTGTAGAAAGATGCGTTCAATTTCAAATGAAACGATTCACATGCATTTGTTGTTCGATATAGAAAGCTATGTTTACTATACCACATATTAAGAGGGAACAAAACTTTAGTTGAAAAATATTTTTTTAATAAATAGGCTCGAAATTCTTGTATTCCATTATCATTTAGGGGCATCAAATAAAATAGTTCGGTAATGAAGAAATTTATAGCGTCCGATGGATCTAGTAAATGAATTCCTAATTATAATGTCCGATTTTCGATTCTTTACTGCCGTTAAACTTTTTGAACCAGCTTTGTGTCAGATGAAACCGACAACCTACAATTTTAGAATTGGACCTACAATTTCATTAGGAGCTGAAAATAAACCTAAATCTTTATATTTTTTAAATAAAAAGAGTAAATAATTTTACATAAGTTGTCGTTTTCTTATCAGCTAGAAGAGCGAAGACAACGGGTTCAAAGATACCATGTTTGAAGCCGTGAATTGTAAACATCTGATAATAAAACGAGGTAGAATATTGAAAAGTGCCATCGATGTAAATTGCATTGCATGAAGTTAAAAAGCATAAATTTGTGAATGTTGAAAATATTACAATTTCATTGTCCTCATCCACACTTAAAAACAAACTCTTCATCTTCAAAATCCAGCTATTTCTAATGTTCGTCGGATATGTAATAACAATGTAAGAACTATTATTACTTTAATTTTGTTTACAGCTTTAAATACTTGTAAAGAGCTTAAAAGTATTAATCTCCTTTTATCTAGTGGCGCTCTTTACCGGTGAGTTTAATCTCTAAAATTAATATTTTACCTCACTTTTAGCAAATGTGGCGCACCTTACATAGTGATTGTAAAAAGTTCGTATTAAAAAAATTGTAGTTTAGGGAGATCCTTGAATTAGAAAATTTCAGATTTTGAAAAGAAGGATATAATCGGAATATTTAGTATTTGTAATTATTTATTTCCAGGCTGTTATGCCGTGGTCTTCTTTGTTTATTACTTCCAAACGTTTCGAATGCAACTGCGACGCTATCTTCAGTGACGTGGACGAAAGTCTATTTAGTATTTCTTTTTTTTTACTCTCCAAAATAAGCCGTTTTTTCAATTGAGCAATGTTATTTTTACAATTATAAAAATAGCATTAATAATGGTAATAATATATTGTACTAAACGACAATATTTAGATTGATGAATGTAATTCAGTAATATTCAGTTAAAATTTGATTTATTCACGTGAGAAATCAATAAATCTTCAATTAAAAAAGTAAAAGTATTTTATTTTTAGTTTTTATTTAACTACGATTTGATCAAGGTTATTTTAATCATTACTTGTAGTCGACAAAGCGGCTTGTTAGTTGTGTTAAAAAGAAAGTAGAATTCCACCTGTAGCCATAGCATGCCAAACCAACGCAGTTATACAGGATAGAATACTTTTTTCGTTACAATTTTTCAAAAACTCATAAAATGACGATAAAAAATTTAAATATTTTAAATTAAATAATTGAAAAAAGTACATTTTATCTACTTACTTACTTACTTTAAAAAGCATGACTCAGCTATTGATTATAAATGGATAGATGTTTTTTATTTTTTTTTAACGAATATATCCTTACAATTCAATTTATACCGTAGGTGATAAACAAAAAGTCGTTAATTATTTTTTGATACTGGATACAATGTTTTGTAATATAGAACATTAATAATACAATTATCTCTCTCCTTTTGTTAACTTTTTTTCCATAGATACTCACACGTGTTCACCTTTATGGCCAAAATAACTTAATCACTGGCACAAATAAACCAATGAAATAATATTAATTCGTATCAGCTTAATATCGTCTAGAAAATTGGTTACCTATTAACTTTTGATAACTACTTCCGCCATATTAAAAAAAACTGCCGATCCACTTCTAAAATTTTTGACAAAACTACCCATCATTTTTTTATATCTGCGTATGTTTTATATTTTAGTTTCACAATGCCTGAAAACCTTATTTACACTATCAGAATTTGATAAATATAATATAAATTTAAAGTTTGTTTTTTTCTTTGGTATTTAAAAGTCTTTTCTTCTATTTCAGGATTTAAGTGGGGGTAACAGTAACGACAGTTCTGGTGGTCCTGCACCAGGAACGCCAAATTCACAGGGTATGCGGCCAACCCCTTCACCTACTGGTTCCACAGGGTCGCGATCCATGTCACCAGCAGTAGGTTAGTACGATTAAAAAGAACATATATTATTTCTTAAAGATGTACTTAAAATAATGGAAAACTTTTTTATTATTACTTTTACGAAAAAAGTTATTTTTTCGTAAAATGTTCAACATGGTCTAAATAAAACCTATAATGATATCATCAAACATCAAAATTTTTCAGTTATGCATTTGTTATTTGTAATAATATCGAAAATTGTTATTAGGAAAGAAATATGAAATTTTATTCTCAGTGCTGCGTAGACATAAATTTTTATAATGCGACTATAGAAAAAGTTTTTAATTAAAATTAATATTAAGAGGCGCCAATACCATATGTTATCTTGCCTAAATTCGTTTTTGGACGGACGCTCCGTTAATATTAAAGATAGGAAGCTGCGGGTTTCACCAATAAATGGCACTTTTTTCATTTTTTTTTTAACTAAAATTGATACGGCCATCATCTTTTTTCTCCGGATAAATTTGAAAAAAGTATCACAGACGCGCCCTTCTAATAAATATTTTACATAGCATGAAAAAAGCGCATATTTTTAGTTGATATATTAGGCGAGATCTCGTCCAAAAACGAATAATTATGTTTTGTTGCGCTCTACCTTGTTATGCGTAGAAACATTTGGACTAGGGGCAGGATTACTTAACATTAACTGGAAAATACTAAAAAAAATAATTTTTATACCCAATTTATAATAGAAGCACATTTTCGTTGGGTAATTCTCTAAATGGCAACAATGCAAGTCACGTGGTGTGTGGGCCTCTTAAAAGAGAAAAATGTTCACCATATGGTTTCAACTTAGATAGACAATATATATATATATATATATATATATATATATATATATATATATAAAACTACATGTGCACAGAACACGTAAAAACATGAATTAAACTACAAATCATTTTATGAAACTGGACTGCCAATTAAATAATTAAATGAGAGTTATGATGAAGCAAAATTTTGTTTAATAATTTATTTCCGTAATTAACCATTCAAATTAGCGATTAATAGAATGTTATTTAATGATAAAATAAATGAATGTGTAGTGTGCCGATTTTGCACAAAACAAATTATTTTTGGAATATGCACCACTAGAAAAATATGTAATTAATTATTGTATTTACTTCTATAATATTTAATCTGTAATGAAAATTAAAAATTTAATTGGCTTTAATTTTATGGAATTGTGTATGCTTATTAAGAATAAACAAATATAAAATTTGAGTAGTGAAATGTGGAATAGAGGAATTAAACTGCCTATTTATAAAAGAAAAGATAAGAGAAATTGTAGTATCTATAGGAGAATAATGTTATCAAGTATTACAGGAAAGATTAGAATATTTGAAAAAGATATTTACCATGTTTATGCTACGATGTAGTTTACCGAACTATTTAATTTTATTTGGGTGATAGAATTGTATTTCACCATACCTTCAATTTTACTGGCTTTTTTGGTTGATTCCTACACTAATGTGCCTAGTTCTCATACTAGTTTCAGTATCTTACTCCCTACTGATCCGTTCTGATTTAGGTTCTGAGTTAGTTTTCAATCAATTCATATTTCTTCACACCCATTGTGACTATTTATTTGGGAGTACCTAGATTGTCCTGTCATCAAGCTTCTTGGCACTAAATAGTTCTTATTTATCACCACCAATTACTCGTTTTTTTAACGGTCGTTTTTCTTTTTGGCTTTAATGTAAGCTTTCTAAGACATCTTAAAAGTGGAGTTTAATTGAGCTACACAATTTAATTTTAATTTTCTACTACCATCTCGACTAATTTTCGTTACGTGCTGTTTTGACAAATCAGAATTAATTTTTTAAATTACTATTAGTAATATTAATGTTTTAATCTTCATATTATGTAAAAGATTAATACGATTAATTGTATAGGTATGAAGGCTTTATAATAATTTAATATATTTTTTATGCGTACCTTTATACAAAAGAACATTAATTAGTAATGTATCCATATTAACAACCTTAATACATATGATACTCGATTTAATTGTATTAAGTTTGTTAAAATTGTGTTTCCTATTTTTGTTCTTTTATTTCAGGCCAAAACATTCCTATGCCACCAAGACCTTCAAGTGGACAGTCTGACGGTAACGGACCTAGTCGTATAAGTCATTCACCGATGGTAACTCAGGGCAGCTATTCAACACCCCATTCGTCTCCACATCCAGCTCATGGCTATAAAGGTCATCCGAGCATGGTAGTTTCAGGTTCGGGAAACCAACAAATGCCTCTGTATCAACCAAACCAGTACCCTCAAACCGGCTACCCACCGCGACCTCCCAGTAACATTCAGTACCCAGGTCAGGGTTATGGATCACCCACGTCGCAACCTCCACCTCCTAACAACATGCCTCCCCAACAATTTCCAGGAAGGTCCGCTCCAAATCACATGCAAAATTCGCAATTTCCACCCTACCAACAGTCATGGCAATCCTCCATGTCTACGAACTCAAAAGGCAACGGTCCAAACCCTCCGACACAGGCACCTGGGTCTCAATCTCCAGGCCCCACAAGACCACCACACTACCTCAAACACCATCTGCAACATAAAATGGGTTTTCAAAACGTTCCAGGTTCTACGCCGCCTAGCCCTAGTCCTCCTCAAAATTACCATATGGGCCCTCCATCGGGGCACCATCATTCGGGCATGGGGCCTCCTCCTTCGATGGGACCTCCTAACATGCCTCCAGCTAGTAGTCCCCTTCTTCCTAATAATCATCCTCATGAAGGACCCATGCCTCCCCCAAGTTCGACACCAAATTCTCATACACAGATGATGTCTGACATGATGGACAATGGTATTACTACGACGGCGCAAGGTGGACTAAATACCCACGTAACTACGGCAACAGGTGGGTCTGTCACTTCAGTAGTTACTACAGGACCTGATGGTACACCTATAGACGAAGGGTCGCAGCAGTCTACGCTTTCCAATGCTTCTGCTGGTAAGCATCGTATAAATATTTCTATTAGAAATAACATTACCACTGCCTTGGTCAAATGCCTTGACTCTTTCATGTTTTGTTGCTTAAATCCTTGATTTAAATTTTGTCAAATAAATCTAAAACTGCAAAACCTAATTCAAGTATGTAAAAACATACTACAGACATATCTTAGATAAAGGAGGTAGTGAAAGGTATATATCGGGACTGTGGATTCAAAGAATTATTTGTTGGGCTACCCAAAGTTCCCAAAGAACATAACCCCAATCTATAAAATGGGAGCTAAAAAATACGGTGGGTTAGCGACCATCGGTAATATTGAAATTATATACTCAAAAATAAAAAAAAAATTAGTTTCATTATAATTTATCATTTAAGTAATTCTTGACAAAGTAATAAAATGAATTGCCCATAAATTATTAGTTTTACAAAATTAAAAAATGTGAAATTAAATTATTCAATTAAAATGTTTAATCATACAGAACTAAAATATTGAAGAAAATAACTTTGAAATTGTTTCCTATTTATAAATTCTGAAAAAAATGCATCCTTACCCAAATATTAACAATATTTTAAAAAAATTGAAATATTTTTCAATGTTAGAAATTATTCAAAAAAGAAATTATTTTTTTAATAGCATCATCAAAATCAAAAAAACCAGTGAAATGGCCATCAAAATGTTTAAAAAATAATATTCAATAAGCTATTGCGAGAATTAACCAGTGATCGGCCGATACAGATTTTTTGCCGATACCGGTATTTTAGTTGACGATACAGATAATATAATCGGTATGGGCATCACTTTTTAAAAAATCTAAGCAAGCAATGAAGGTTAATATACGTAAAAATTGGCAGTAGTGGCAACGCTGTAAAGTGTAAAGCATCGGTAAGTCGAATACTGGCTTGGCATCGACGCGGACGTAACGTAAACAAACTTCGGTAATTCCCCGGCCGCCCGAGGATTACCTGCTTTACGAAATGCCTTATTCAATTTTTCATCTAATTGGTAAATAATTTAATAATATGTTCGAAATAATTTCGTCGTTTCGATAAAACAAAATGTTTTCATCTTGGTTCATCTTAAATATGCCGATATAAATAGACAAATTTTGCCGATATGCCGATACGATACCGATGCAAATCGGTATCGGCCGATCACTAGTATTAACTAAATCTGTCTTTATTGATTTTATTTTTTATCTCAAATATAAATTAATTAATTAAAACAAATTGTTTTACGAAATAATATTGTTAAAAATTAATGTCGATTCTTTTCTGAAGAAAAAAAAAACTAGGTTAGAAAAAAAATGGAATTTAAAATATTTTCCAAGTCCGACCCATGTAAAAATACTCTCTCAATTGATTTTCCTTAACTTAAATATACATTTATACAATTTTTTTGAATATTTTTAAAATTAAAAAAAGTCCAGTTTACATTACTTTTTGGTTTAAAATTTATCGTATTATCTTAATATCTTTAAAATATGGTCTAATTGGTAAGAATCGTGCTCTAAAAAGATTAAGGGGAAGAAAAACAATTTTCATTTTTAAGTGTATCTATAATTGAAAAAATAAACATATTTAAGACTTTTAATTTCTGTATGTTTTGTTCTTTTTTTACCAAATGTTCAGCCCTAATTACAGCAAGTCGACGTAGTTGTTCTAAAGTCGCCGTGAACCTCAGATTGTCAGCATTTCCTTAGTTAATTTATTTTTTCCGCGCACCGCGTATTAACTGTATTCATCCTAAAATAAACTTTTAAATTTAAGTGTCCTTTTATTTTTAAAAGTTTACAAGCTCTCGTAATTTCCCTAGAGACTTGTCTACAAAAGAAAATATAGTTTGTTGTCAATTTAAACAATCTTCAGAGTTTCTTTCGAACTTTAGATATTAAAAACTTCTCGTCTGTTAATACATCCGGAACAGGTAGAATGTAAAATTACAATGTAATTGAATTTAAAGTATCTAGTATAGTAACATTTTATTTACATAAATTCATTCTCAATTCAGTTTGAGTAATCTTTTTCAGCGTAATTTCCAGGCTTGTTATTTTGAAATTCCATTTAATTTAAATTCTTATTAAAGAATATTTTCATTAAACATTTAGTTTATCATAAAAAAAAATATTTAAGAGACTTGCTTCCAACATTTTTTAAAATTATTCGCATTCACTCATATGGCCTGGAATATAATAGAATAGAATTCATAAATTTTTAATAATAATTAATTTCATTATATATCTTGAATCAAATTTGTAATTCATTATCAATTATCGACTCATTACAACAACAGTACTTTTTGCATTAGTTTATTGCAAATTGGTCAGTTGATTAATGTATTTTTGTTGTGTTTAATTTTGATTATTATGAGTTGAAAAATAGGGTTGCTGAAAAAAGGTCTGCTCAGATGGACTGGTTCATACCCGAATATTATATCCATGAACACATGTGTCATCAATATGACCCTCGGCATTTTTCTCTTTTTGTGATAACAAAACGTACAAGAAATGAAAGTATTTGTTTGATTTTTTTGTCGAAAATTAGAACACGCTCTTGAAATTTTAATTCCAGGCTTTTGCGAACATATTTTTTCACAAAATTGATAATTAAAAATAAAGGTAACTAAAAGTGTACCTTAATTCTTCTTCCCTACGTGTCTTTATACAATACAAGTTGTATTAATGTATTAAATTTTTTTATAGCATCAGGAGAAGATCCCCAGTGCACAACTCCCAAAGCCACCCGCAAAAACGATATGAGTCTTTATAGTCATCCAACGACACCTCAAAGTACTGTCCCATCACCAGGTGCAGCTAGTATAAATTCAATGCACGAAGAATATGGAGAACTTGGTAGTCCGAGTTGGCCAAGAACACCTGCAAGTCCGGTAAGTGCCTTTTTAAACTTTTTAAATAATTTTTGAATTTGTATTGAATCTAGTTTCCTCAATGTGGTTGTGATCGCACAGCACTGTCTTAAGCCATATTATGTTTCTGTATTGGTTGATCAAATGTTTATAAATTGGCCCGACTGGACAATCGCATTTTTCATATCGAAATAAGTAAATTCAGTGACATATATAACTAGCTAATTAACTGTGTTGGTTTCTACTTGATAAAAATCTATTAATTATATTTAAACAAATAAAACAACGTTTTATGATTTTCACAATAATATTATTAAATTTATTGGTGACTAGTTTCGTTACATAGTAACTAATCACTCTGATGAAGTTACTATGTAACGAAACTAGTCACCAATAAATTTAATAACTTGTTATTTTTGTCAAAATCATAAAACGTTGTTTTATTTATTTAAATAAATAACCAGCTACACTACAAGGTGATTTTTTTTCTTAATTTTCAGATGAATCAATACATTGATGGTGTTTGTTATTTACTTTATATAACGTCGGTAGTTTGAATATTTTAGTTTTCAATTGTAGTGATCATTTTTGTATGGTTATTCATTATTAGTTTGTTATATCCTTACAGTAAAGAGTTTACTGCATTTTTAAACTTAATGAAGGTTCTTTGATGGACGGTTCTTCGCTACTTACACCCACACTATTTATGACTGATATTTAACTATTCAACATCGATTAATGATCCAATATTCTTTTAACGAAAACTTGGATTTTGATACAGCAAAAAATTCAAGTTGTGGGGTGCGATGGTTAATGATTCACCAGATATATTGTTGTTGGTATACAATTTTGTTCTTATTTGACGCCCAATTTTTAAACATTGATTAACTTTACATCTCATTGTCAGGGTATAACGTTTGAATTATAAAATAGTATCTTATACAAATAAATAAAAAATTTCTATTATGTTTTGTGTGTATACATTTAATGAATTTAATATCCGCGTTCCCTTTTTGATTTCAAACAAAAAAACAAATTACTTAATCTAATATATTTCTATATAAGTAACCCTTATTAGAGAAAGATAATATGGCTTTTATTTAACCACCAATTTTTAAAGATTCTGAGTTTTTATTGTTTTATTTTTATGTTCACACTTGATGAAATCATTTCTATAAACAATTAACATATTTAGAAGAATTACTTGCATTATTTAAAAAAAATCATATAATATTTGTTTTCAAATAGGATAATAACTCACCTATGAACCTGTGTGTTAAGTTAGTAAATTTAATATTTTTACAAGCATTTAAATTATTCTGATATCGTTATCGATTTTTGTTCATTTAAAACTGTTTATTAAAGTCCATAATCAAAAGTCTAGTTCCTCAAAAACAAAGTACGTTGAGAAAATAATCTATCAGAAAATTAAAAACACTAATACTAGATATTTATAAAAAAAATATGATGCCTCAGAATACCTCTTTCTTGGTCTATCTGTACAACTTACTTTGATCTTAAAAATATTTATACGACTACAGTTTGCTGTAATAAAATAAATAAAAATAATTGTTTTCAAGTAAGTGTGTTGTTAACAGAGAGGATTTAATTTATAAGATAAAACAATTTCAGTAAGACAGGAAGGCGAATATTGCATTGTTTATATGATTTATTTATATGTACTAAATTTTTTGAGGAACTTTGTAGTTGCATCTAAAAAATTAACTTTCTATTTTTAAATTGTTAATGGAATTGGATTGATTTAAGTTTCTAAAGCAATTTGAGCTAACTAGCGCGTATTTCCAGGTATTTAACAGTCATGTGCCTCCTCCGGATACGTATCGCTCAAAGGTTTATATAAAATAATATATTATTTGTCGTGCTAAACATAAGGCTTATCAAAGCATGTATGGCATGTCTCTTAGTGCTTGCCCTAGAAGATTTAATCATTTTATTGTCTTACATAAAAATATTAGATACCAATGTAATTTACATGACCGTTTATAACAATATTTGCACCTAGCTTGAACAATCAAAAACATTTTTTACTTGGAAACTTCTATTGGAAACTATTTGTTTAAGAGAATAATTCTGTAATTTCAAGATATTTGTATTTAAAAAATATTCATTTTTATCCCTTAATTTTTTTCAATCATCAAAATGTTGATTAGGTTGGTATTTGATATTTTAACGACTGGAAATTTTAAAATAAATCGGTAGTATTTAAATGAGCTAATTTAGTCTAGAAACCAATATTTGCCTGAATTTTTTAATTACGTTTTTCATTGGGAGACTTTTATGTGTTTTTTACATTTTGTTGAAATAAAACTTAAATTGCTTGCTACATCCCATTTTTTTTAATTACCCAACTTCCTGCATAAAGAAACATGTATATATTTTTTATGATGAAAGTAGATACGTTTTTGTTTTTGATATTTTCATTTTTAAATAAAATTTAAAATATTTATGTTACGCAATAGAGCGAACTTTGTAGTTAGTTTGTGAATTATTTTTTTAAAAGTTAACTAAACTTTTGTTGCTTGTTTCAAAATCATATGCTTAATAAATAGAAATATACTTTTTATAAAAATTGCTAGCTTATTTCATTTCTTTAATATGTGCTTTAAATTATTTTGTTTCATTTTGCTCTCTTATTTTTAAAGCTTTTTATTGCCTAGACTATTTGATGCTATTCATTGTGCAATTAATTTTAATACAGCTCCAGTAATTTTGGTATTTCATATCGATAAACACATTTTATTTATATATACATTTATTACCTGTTTTCAATATTAGTAAATATAATTGTGACTGAAGCATAACACACTCTAAAATAAAATGTGTTTATCTATCATTTTTCAAGTTCACTAACATATCAATACATTAAAAATAATTAACAATAATCGTTAATAAAATAAGGATTATTCTAATCACAATTTAGTGAAATTAGTTGCATTATCACTTGAATAAACTGATTAATAAATATTTATAAACAGCAGTCAGAATATGAGAAAAAAATATAATTTTAATTTATTTACTATAAACAAACTGTTTGTTGTATTTTATGTCCCCAGTATATTTAAAAAAGTAAAAGTATGTAATTTTTTACTTATGGGAATATTTCCAGCTTGTTTCAGTTTTGTCTCATGTTTGATGCTCTCTAGAGGCCCAACTGTTGATCCCATCAGGATCCATTGCGATTTTTTTGTTAGTACAAAATTTATCACTCTCAATTATATTCTTCTAATGCAACTAAATCACTTAAATTGCAACTTTCTTAGTTATATAACATCAATTAACAATATATTAGAGATCTAACTGCATGTTTAGAATCTCATTTTCTGTTGATTCCTGCATTAATAAACTATATTAAGGGTTTATGCTATTCATTAATGAATTCATCCAGATACATATTCTGCTTATAAGTATGAGTTACCAAAATTACTGCTTTAATATTGCCGGTACTAAGGAAAACTGGAAATTTGATCACACTTGAAGTTAATGTTTTTTAAGTTATATTTGTTTGGTTACTGACTTAAAAAGAGTTTACTTTCTATGATTTTTATAATTTGTTATTAATTTTTATAAAGATGCAAATCACTCTAAAATGTCTGTTCCATTAGGATATTATTTAACAGTAAGTAATTTAATCGTAACATAAACGACAGAGCAACTAAATAAAATTGATCATATTTGTAAAATGGGTATTCGACCAGCAAATACTTTTTAAATAGTTCAGACTTTTCTAGCTGATTGGTTTCATTCTCCTTTTGCCTCCAATAGCTTTTACATATAGTTTTTATCATTAGCTCCTTTATTCCATTTTGTGTTATCAGCTATTTTTCTTCTGAAATAACGAGTGAAATTATTAATTTAAATGCATCAAATAACTATTTATTCATTTCCAAAATATTTTATTTCTTTAACTAGATTGTAAACTTTTTTTAGAGTAAAATTTGTAAAATGATACTTGTAGCTTTGACTAGAAGTAAGTTAAGTAAAGACAAGTGTGGTCAAATTTTATCATATGTGCATTGTTTGTATTGTGACCATTGTGTATTTCCAGAAAACCGATAGCCTTAGTAAGCTGTATGAAATGGATGAAAATCCAGACAGGAAAGCTTGGTTAGACAAGCTGCTAGCGTTCATGGATGATAGGAGAACACCTATCACCACATGTCCGACTATATCCAAGAATCCCCTTGACTTGTTCCGCTTGTATATGTTTGTAAAGGATCGTGGGGGCTTTATGGAGGTTTGTACCCTGGTTTATGTTTAGGGATCCACTACTTGACTTGAAATCAACTATATTTCTTGTTAATTGACGTTTAAATAAATATTTAGTAGAAATTAAACAATATTTGATTTAATTTCAACTAATGTTTAATGTCTATCCATGTATATCGATTTTTAAGTTAAATAGCGAATCCCTCTTTGTGTTTTTTGTATGGAACCCATGGTTTTTCAATTGATGGTTAACCAATTATTGTTTCGTCTAGTAACCAAACCTTTAAAGAACCAGTGTTACAATAAATAATTTGGTATGTTTAATTTTAGGCTCTACAAAGAATGACCAAAAAGCTGTTTTCTAGAAAGTTTAAAATATCATATTTCATTAACTTAAGTATCAAATATTCAAATAATTTGATGCTTATTTAAATTCTTAGTTTAACTATCCCCTCTTTTTACTATTGGTTTAAAAAATCTGTTCTCTATAATAATTGTGACTAATTTTGGCTTTATGATAACAATACAATTTTGTGTATGTAAACAAATGCAGGTGATCCAATTAAAAACTTATTAGATATGAATAAAATAAAGAAATTATAACGTTTTTTTTGCAAAAAGATTGTGACATCATGTTAAAGATTCAAACATGACAACTACATCTAAAAATTTAAAATTACCACATTGCAATTTTTAGTTTTTCGTAAACAAATTATATCAAAGAATTCCACATTCAAATTCATGTTTTATGAAAATCATGTTATTTCCTTTATTTAACAGCGGGAATTTAAAAAAAAATAGTCAGTATTGAAATCTTTTTGAAAAAAAAACTTATATTTTTTAAATTAATATGAAATAATTTTTTACAACTAGAGGCTAAACCATCGAAATAGTTTGTCCAAAAATATTTTTAATGGTCCTTACTTTTGTTTTAATTTATTATTTTTGTGCCATCAGTTGAATAACCAAGCTTGGAATATTTTTTAATGTTCACCCTTACAGGTGACTAAAAATAAAACTTGGAAGGATATTGCTGGTATGCTAGGGATTGGTGCTTCATCATCAGCTGCTTATACGCTAAGGAAGCACTACACTAAAAATTTGCTAGCATACGAATGTCAATTTGATAGAGGTGGTATTGATCCTCAGCCTATTATTAATCAAGTAGAAGCGACGTCTAAAAAGAAGAGCGCAAAGGCCACATCGGTGCCTTCTCCAGGCTCTTCAAATTCCCAGGACTCCTTTCCACCTGGGTCTGGTGGAGCATCGATGGATGGGTATGGAGGGTACGGTGGGTACCCACCATCCGGCAACCCAGATTATCCACCACAGAGGCCTTCTTCACAGTCTGCTCCAAGTCCTCATGGAGGTAAGTTCTTACAGTCGGTGGAAGTGTTTTTCCTAAATGTTTTCATAGTTGTAGATTTTATTATGACACGAGTTTTTTATTCGCCACGTTAGTTTAGGATTTTGGTTATACCAACTAAGAGGAGGATTTTACGAGGTTTCTTAAAACTTTATCCGTATATTTTTAAAATTAATGGTACTCCCAAAAATATAATTAGCTTTTAAGTTCTTTTCTATAAATTATTTTATGTTTACGAATATATTAATTACCTGGTTGGTTAAGTTTATTAATTAGCGATCAGTAAATATTTTTTGGTGTAATAATTTGAGAACTTAAGGAAATAAAACTTCGATAATGCTACAATAAGAATAATTTAGTTAGACAATCTTATTATTTACTTACGAAAACTTAATTCCAAAAAATATCAATTTTAGACAAAAGGTATTACTATATAGTCAGTCGTAACTGTTCTATCTGGTAACCAAGTCGTATGTATGCGTTTAAATGGCACCATTGACACCAAATTTTTGTTATCTGACTAATTTTGAACTACTGAAATGCTGCCTAAAATTCTCTGTTTACTGTGAATTTCAGCGTAGCTTTAGTTAAAAAAAATGTGAAAAGACTTACTGAATTATTCAAATTATGTATATTTTCTAACCTGACTTGGGATTATTGGCTTTACAATTTCGCTTGAGTGACAATATTTATAAAATGTTGCTAAATAAAAAATTAAGTATTTGGGCACCTGTATAATCAAGAATAGAATTAAAAAATCAACACTTACAGGAATATTACAGTTGTGTAACCGAAATAATTTTGACATTTAAAAATGCCAATTTAAAAAAATACGTGGCGAATTTAAAACTCCGTAAAAATTAATGTAGTTTTATAAATCTATAAGCAACTAATTTCTTTAATGAAAATAAGAGAAATAAGATTATTACTGAGCTGGTGGGATGATCTCGTTTTGCTTTTACAGTTTGTTTTATAGACATAAGTTCTCTTGCTCTATTTTTTTAGATTTCCTTACAAGACATGTATTGTAAACCAATATTTGTCATTCTTTTTTAATTTCCGTTCTATTCTTTAATATATTACTGTTTAATTGTTAAAAGTCGTACCACTGCTGAATTTTTTTTTTTTGGAATATCATATTTTTCTATTTTCATATACCAAATTCTACATTAAATACCCAAGTATCCTATCAATACTGGTATTTTGATTTTTCAAGTTAATTTTGGTCAGTGTGGAAGTTCTAACCTAGTCACTAATTTGCAGTTTTCTTCTTTTTTTGATATTCTGTTGCTTTTACATTACATTTTACAACAATGTTTTTTTTTTATTATTTCATTCTATTCTAATTAATATACTAGAGACTAGATTATTCTTGGTTTTTATTCCAACTTTAAAATAAAAAATAATGACACTCTATTAGAAACTTTAAAATCATAAATTGTATATGTATAAGTTTATATTAAAATGAAATTGAGACCATTAATAGACCAAATAAATTGAACGAAATTAGTTGCCGTATTGAAATTAAGGCTTTCAGTACTATATTAAACATTTATATTCTTTTTATTTAATTTTGATAAAATAATACTACAGAAACTCGTTCCTTAAAATTTCCAATATAAATTAAATGAACAAATGTTACAAATGGATCACCCTGTATATCATTCATATATAGAGATAGGTTAGTAGCATAAAAACACCTGAGTGCTTTTTGCATGTCTCATCACTTTTTGCTGCCACTTAGGCGACCTGCAAATTTTCAGTAGTGTATGGACACGGTAGTTCACAGTTTGTTTTGGTAAAGTAATTTATGTAAATGTGATAAAAATGTATCAGTTAGGTTGTTATTATATTTATAATTCTAGTGGTTTTGTCCAGTGTCGTTATACAAATTTTGCATTTGGTTGTGAAGTTGGAGGTATTGTACTGCACTTGTTTTATTTTAAATATTTCCGATTGTTGGCATACCAGCCATTGTTAAATAGATATGAAAGCATGTTTAGTTTCTAAGTGTTGTCATTTTCCAACTAAAAATAAAATTGTTCCATTAGGCAAGGTTAACACAGTTTTATTGCTTGTGAAACTTTATAACTGAAGTACATTTTAAAATTGCTTTTTATTGTATTTATAAAATAAATGTATTTTATTGGCAATTTGGAACCTTTGATTTTTAACAGTGTTGAAAAATATCGTTATCACTAACTAAAACTTCATCTTTTTAAAACGGTCGATTTACGTTTCGCTAACCATGCTAGCATCATCAGGAGTTGATGATAAACTTAGTTTATCATAATCTGAGTTTATCGTCAACTCCTGGATGATGCTATCATAGTTATTTCTAAAAAGTGTAGTTGTGGTTAGTGTTCTTCAACAAATAAATGCATTTATTAATTATACTAAAAATTTCATGAAACTAAAAAAATAGAAGCTAATTTGTTGAATTATTACGAAAATATTGATTTTTTATTTAGAATGTTAATAATAATTATTTACTATTTTAGAAGAAAATATTTTTTTATAATTCACTTTTAGTTTTTTTTCTTTCAATCAGAATTATTTAAAAAAAATAATTAACTTTTATTTAAATTTTTGATTACAAATTTGGTCATAAAACTGTGTACCTCTAATTCGTCTTTAATTCTAAACTGATTTAAATAGCTTGTTAATCCTAAATAATTCATTTGAAAATTCAATAAAGCCAATGTTTAGAGATAATCAGAAAAATTTTAACCGAAAATATTAGAATTTCATAGTAATTCCTTTTCGCTATTTTGTAAAATTTAAAGGTTATGCAGCTAATTAATAAATGTTAGTATTGTAAACACCTCTCATCCTAATAGTTTTCTCTCAATAAATGAACTCGAACCTTTAGTTAAAATAAATTGAGATTAACAGCATCTTCCCTTAACAGAAAAAAACTTAAATGTGGGTGCAGAAATGAATTGTTCCCAAATAAAATAAATATAATGTATTGAGAGTAAAATTGTAAAATACCATTGTATATATCCACGGTAAAACTAAAAACAAGTCAATATTTAATATATAACTCTCTTAAACTATATTGAAACTAAATTAACTAATAACATCAAATGCTACAAAAAAATTCCAATTTAAGAATATCGGACGATACATTGATTTATCAACAGTAAGAACAAAATTGTTCTTCTAGAGCCCATAAGGCAAACAACCATTGACAAAGAAGAGATAAATTTTAATTCATTCGATTTTGCATCACGGACGTTATATCTTGAATTTTTAAACGCATATTCTTGTACTTTTCCTAGTTTTGAAAGAACTTTGGCATGCTCGTTTATTAGTTTGCAGTATAACTTCCTAACATCTAACAAAAATTAAACAACCTTGGAACGAAAAAAAAAAGAACAAATAATAATAAGCTGCCTCCGAATCCCCCACGTAAAATTCTACCTTGTTCAGAAAGGCCTGTCGCTTGTCAGTATGGATTAGGTGTAACTGATGCAAGTTAGTTGACGCGCGCGATATATTCGAGAAAAAAAATACTTATCATTTCTATCGGACATACACAAAATTGAATTGAATTTCCTAATACTTCTTTAGTGATTTATGAATATTTCCATCCACTTCGAATTGCAAACTCTTCCTTCATTTTGAGGTAACGAAAACGAGGATAAATACGAAGGTTAATTAATTTTCATAAACCTGGACGTTATTTAGAAACAAATATTTCTCTCTAAAACAATAGTAAAGTATCTTCGGATTAACTACAGAAAATTTACTTCAGTAATTTTTGTCTTCCAAATTGTTTTTAAAGAAAGAGGATGCAATTTAATTATAGAGAAGGAATTACTTATGAGCTTATTTCATATCCTAAAAAAAGGAAAAAATATATATACAATCAAGTAACATCGAGTTGTTTCTTGACGATCAGCAGGGGTTAATCATCACAACAACGCGGCGCCTGGAGGTCCCAGTCCTGCAGGCGGGGCTGCAGACAACGTGAGTGTGTCCAATCCATTCGATGATGTCTCCCCGAGCCCACCTCCTAGGGGTGGTCCTTTTCCTGGTGGACCGCATCCTTCGTATCCAGCTGGAACCCCACCGCGACCCTCAGGCCAGAATTATTCGGGACAACCTGGGTACCAGTACCCTGGACCTGGACCAGGTTCGGGAGCGCCCCCTGACCAGTATTCTCCTTACCCTGCTAGTTCAGGTATGTCTACTGTTTTTCACCACTTCCAAAATGCTAAAGGTGTGTTTATACCAAATGATATAAAAATTACGTTTATGTATTTTTTTACTTTTAATTCACTATTGTTTGGTTTAAAACCACCTCACATCCTTTCCTCCCTTCAGCCAATAGATTTATAAGTACCTCCAAGCATTGTATATAAACCATAATTTAGTACTATTGCTCAAAAGTATATATTTGTCTAAATTTTCTTTCAAATAAGACAGTAGTTTTAACTCTTGATACTATACAGGGTGTTCCAAATTCCATTTTTTCGGATTATAAAGTTTATTTTGGGATATATCTAAATATTCCAAAATTGCATTAAAATAATTTATTGGATGTTAGATAATTTTATTATTTTTATTAGCAAATAAATAATTTCTAACAGAGGCGGCGTAAAGGATAGAACAGCACTTACAACCCGACGGATCATCGCGCCTGTCCATTTTAGTCTCGACAGATGAAACCGAAAAGTGTACATAGAAATAACTAAAACAACTGATCTATATACATTGGTTTTCATTAAAGAAGTTATTGATTTAATTTATTATTTATAGAAACTTAACCAACTCTAGATTCATTCAAAATCGGATAAAAACTTTGACCATCCCTAAACAGTATTTTGAATGATTTGAAAGTGATATTTTCAGTTGCAACAGAAAAATTTTAAGAATGTTTTTAGAATAATTTTATGTTGTTTATTTTTATCATTATCAATAACACTTATGTATACAGTTATTTGAATATCATAAAATTATTTTGATGTAATTTTTACTAAAGATTCATTATCGTAATAACAAAGAGAAAATATTCAGGTACGACTTGATCAGGATGTGAATTAGTTTTTGACAAAAAATATATTTCACACTAAACTGCTCATGTTGAAGATTATTATCATTTAATTTTATTAGTCGCCTGCTGTCAAATATTTAATAAAAAACATTAGAATCCTATATTTATTTTTATGATTTTAATAGTTTAATTTGTTATGACTGATTTTTTTAATAAATTATTGTAATAAAAAAAAGCGTCACGCTTTGATATTTGCAATACAACCTCATAAAATATTTATAAACAATGCAGAAATACTACCACATGTCATCACTTTTTAATGATATCAAAGGTAGTCAGCAATATCCAATATGTTTATTCTATGCTGGTCTTTGGTTACTACAATTCTATAATAGATAATTTAGAACATGTAATTACTAAAGAAATTTTCTTGTTTTGAGAACAGATAATTTGAAATCTTATTTAAAAAATTGATTCAAAATGATTTATTTAATTAACTAAAATTATTATCTAATTCTATTAAAGTAATGCTTATAGTAAACAATAGAAAGTAAATAATATCATTAGAATAACCGTTTATGCAATACCGCAATATACATGTTTTGAATATATAATTATGTCTCGTAGTTGAATAAATAGAGAGAGAGACAAATTTGTTAGAATCATTTGCACGTTTTGATTAATGAATCAATCACCCGTTTCATATTGTGAGATCACTTACCATTTAAACACAAAATCATATATTCATAAAATAACATGGGTGAACACATATTCGCACATTTAAAATGTTAATTATCTGACATAGTCGTGATTGATAAAGGTTACATTAATTTTATTTTACTTAAATATTTAACATAACCAGCGTTTGCCAAATATGGTATTTGAAACATATTTTCTTTAACTATTATATGAGGTGATATCAAAAATTTATATATTCACATATAAATATGAGGGTTATTATAAAAAGCTAATCTTATTTTTGGGCGTACCATTAACTTAAAAAAAATGATCTTTGCGTTACATGAATATTTTTATTCATTGTTTTTTAAGGTTACCCACCAGCTGTAAGACCTGTATATTCACCCTATTCTGGTGATTCTTCAGCTCCACCTCCAAGTCCCAACAATGCACAGGGACCTCCTTCATCTGCGGCACAGGATCCTTACCGATATAATACGAATCCAGGATCTGGTTACAATCCGAGACCTACTTATGGACAAGCTCCAAGCAATTCTGGACCACCGACTTCTCAGCCAGCTGGCCCTGGAAACTATCCACCACACCCAGATTACTATCGTCCAGAACAACAAGTGGTGCAGGTAAGTGTGTTAGACCAGTAAATTAATGTATCAGTATTATTATTTGATTGTGATTATTTTTTTAATGAAACGTATTTAATTGTATTCTCACATTTTTTAGCAGGGAACACCTACAGCAAGTGGATATACAGGAGGAAATAATGCTAATAAAAACATGCCTCCACCTGGGCCACAACCACCTAGACGACACCCTGATTTTGCCAAAGACCAGCCCTATGCCTACGGTCAACCTCGCACGCCTATGTATGGTAAGTAAATTGTATCAAAAACTACGCATTATACTAAGACTCGACTATATTTTTTATAGGTGGCTGGCCAAATAACAACCAATACAGGCCACCGCAATATGCTGGATCCCCGGGAGGACCACAAGTTGCTCCTCAACAGTGGAATCAGGGTGCTAGACCTGGAGGTCCTTGGCCGAGTAATCAAAACTATCCGCAGCAACAACCTGGGCAACCACCATGGCCTGGTATGGCTCAACCAACAGGTCAAAACGCAAATATGAGACCTGTTCACAGGCCTGGCAAACCATTTCCAAATATAATGCCACCTGGTAGTGGCAAAGGCAATCAAGCACAACCCACAGCCAGCAACACCTATAGTCATAGCCAGATGCCTAAACGAGAGATAACCTTCCCGCCAGACAGTGTAGAAGCTACCGTTCCAGTTTTATACCGTAGAAAACGATTATGTCGAAGTGACATTGGACAAGTAGACGCTTGGCGCATAATTATGTGTCTTCGATCTGGACTTCTTTCTGAGAGTACTTATGCTCTTGATATGCTTAATGTACTTTTATTTGACGATTCGTCAGTGAGTTATTTCGGTTTAAATCAATGGCCAGGATTATTGGATTTATTAATGGAACACTTCAAGCGTAGTCTTGCAGACGTGTTTGATGGGCCCTATCCATACGAAGAGGATTCAGTTGAATCTGAAGTTGATTTAGGTGGTGTAACTAAATCCATTGATCCCAATTTGAAAACGATCATTCTGCACGAAACTACGAATTACACATTTATATCTCGTAAAGGACATCCAGTGAAACTAGTAGATAGACCAGACGATATATTTGTTCAGGATCACGTAAAAGATTGGGACACCAAAGGAGATCCGAATCGTGCAAATATATTAGCAGAAATACCAAGTGATCCTTGGTACACGAACGCAGATCATATTTTACCTCCTTTTCAAGCTGAATTTGGTCATATTCCGTTCCATATGAGATTGGGCGAAGATAAAATTAAATTTGAAGAAATAGAAGATGAGTTGGAAAGTTTGGAAAGGAAAATAAAAAGCCCTCCGCCGGACGACGAAACTCCACCAAATGAGGCACCACCACCACCACCTGCCAAAATTTGTGACAAAAGACCTAGGACAAAGTCATTACTTGATGTGATATATCGAATTACGCATGATTCCGAAGCAAGCGAAATGCTGTTGTTAGAGTCGAAACACAAAATAAAGACTGAGGTATTGAGTGAGAAAGTGAACTTTGAAGAAAGTCCAAGTATAGATCTGAATATTAGTGTAAATGGCGAGTGTGGTGATTCAAAAGGACAATCGGTGCGGGATCCATCAAGTACCTTAAAACGTCGACGAATTTCTGATTATGAAGACGAGGCATATACTAGAGATGAAGCTAGTTTAATGCTCCTAACTGAAAGCCAAGATAACATTGGTAAACGAAGTGTTTGCCTTTCTAATATACTTAGGAGCCTTACATTTATCCCTGGCAATGAAATTGAATTTGCCAGAAGTGGGACATTCTTAGCACTCATCGGCAAGTTACTCTTACTACATCATGAACATCCACCAAGGACTCAGAAAACTAGAAATTATGATAGAGAGGTAAGTCGTCCTTAAGTTATAGAACTTATATAATGTTAAGAGACTCGCTCATAATTAAAGCTGATTAGTAAACTAAAATCTAAAATAGATGCGTAAATGTTACTTAAACCGTTACTTGATTTAATCAACGATTTGGTTTCCTACATACAAAAGTATTGTAGATTCATTTATTCAATTAGGTATACGTCTTTATTATTTATAAGCCTATTTTTATGTACTTATAGTATAACCAACAATACATTTAAATTACAAAAAAAATAATAAAGGAAGAAAGAAGAGAAATCAAAATAATTAATTAAGTAGGGTATCACCAGTTTATTTTTAGTATTTATTAAATGATTGGATATTCTTACAACTCTTAATTTCATTAGCTAATGCATTAAATTCTTTTAAACAAACAATTTATCAGGTCCGTAGCTACCACCGAGACAGTGCCAAACGAAGGGGCTTTGCTTTCAATTGAAAATGATAGAGCTCAAGAAATGAATTTTGACAAAATAATCAATGTCTTAGAAAACAGAAGTTCATGTAAATTAAACCCTAAGTTTTCACTAAACACTTTTAAGCTAAAACTCACCTTGTGCAGTTATTTATAAATTGTTACGTTTTTATACAAATTATTTTTTTTCTCTTTAAAATTTGTTTTCTTTAAACTTATATTATTATTTTAATTATAACTTTTAGGATAAACTCTGTAATTCTTCATATGAGTCGTATAATTATTTTTCTGTTTTTTTTTTTGTTTCTGTCTAGTCCACTCTAATAAACAATTCGTAAGATAATTTGATTTTACAATTCAATTTACTGTAAATTCTGTAAATTTTATATTAAACTCTGTAGGAAAAGTCAAGTCTGTTTTAAATGTCCCTTCTTTTCAATTAACAAGAAAAAAAGACAAAAAGCAACGCTATTTAAAAAAAGGATTACTAAATCAAAGTGGTGTAGAGGTAAGGTACAGATAAAGGGGGCCCTCATAATCACTTGCTGCCCCGGGGGCCGCCAAGCCTCTAGCTACGGCACTGGAATTTATAGCCCTTTTAGTATTCATTTTTCTGAGATGAAAATTATTTTCACTTCTGGTACAGGGACTGTGAACTTTAAGAACGGATTTAAATATTTAGGCATGAGACCTTTAATGATTTTGAAGATAAAAATCATTGCAGATGTTTTAAGTCTCTGATTTTCTGACTACCACTGTAGCATATTTAACATTTGTGCAACAGGTGTTCGTTTATTACATGTTAATATTATTCCCATTCCACGATTTTGTAGTGTTGCTTTAGAGTTAACAAAAAAATTAAGAATTGAGTTATAATAATCAAAACGTCGCCGGATAATCGAAATTGATTGATAATAGAAATTGATTTAGCTACTCTTGAAAAGAAAAAGTTTTTTTGACATTTTGTTTTTAATCATATTAAAATGCTCTTTACAATTTAAGATAGATAGATTAAGGTTGAATAAAAAATAACATTAAATACGTTATAAGTGACACATTTTATTTTATAATAAAATCCTTAATAATATGTCAAACACTGTAGTCTTAATTATGAGCTTTTACTATTTTGATAGAATTGCCGTTCAACCATATAAGCTTCTAATAATATCTGAAAAACTGAAAGACTCCTTTATTCACATAACTTTATTATTGAATTCATAATATGTATCTTCAATATTGTGTAGTTTTCGAGAATTATCGATACACTTTAAATTATACATCATTTATTTTATAAAATAATTCATATTGTCCCTTTGATCAGAAAACAAAACCTTATAACCCATTAGTTCGAATTTAAATTATTCCAAATTTCTCAATATCCAATGCCAAGCCAATTGAACAGATCATAAATAATAATAATAATGATTTAATAAAGCGGACAACTTTTTAATATAGCCTTTGTTCCTCCTAAACTCAATTTATTTTATTTAGTAAATTGTTCAGAAAATATACAAAAGTCTCCCTTTGGTTGGACAATAAAGCAAAACTCGCATTATGTTATTCCTACTGAGAGGTCAATTTTAAGTTACGAGACTAACCATAGCTCTATCTAAAATGCACTTTTCTTATATATTATACTTGAAACTTTAAAAACTACAATATTTAGAATGTTGTTTGCAATAGATGTCACCTATCAGCAAAAGATTCACATATGGATTATGCACCTGAATATTTAGAAGTAAATGAAATTTAGAATAAAAATAAAAAACATTAACGAGTTTGCGATATATCTACAAATATAAATCATCAACACATTATTTAACGGGAAAATAGTTGTCAGTACAGTGATAATACATACTCACATATTATTTATGGAATTAATTTGTATATGATTTTTTGTTTTAGGAGGATGCGGACTTCGCGGATTCATGTAGCAGTTTGCAGGGTGAAAGTGAATGGTGGTGGGATTTTCTCGTTCAAATTAGAGAAAATATTCTTGTTTCAGTATCAAATATAGCTGGACAAATAGATGTATCATTATTCGATGAAGAAGTGGCTAGGCCTCTGTTAGATGGACTTCTACATTGGGCCATATGCCCTTCGGCTACTGGTCAAGATCCTTTCGCTTCTGTAGGTCCTACATCACTGCTTTCCCCGCAGAGATTAGCTCTAGAGGCCCTCTGCAAGTTATGTGTAACAAATAGTAATGTAGATCTGGTGATAGCAACGCCTCCATTCTCCAGATTAGAGAGGCTCTGTACTGTACTCACCAAGCACTTGTGCAGATCAGAGGATCAAGTTTTGAGAGAGTTTTCAATAAATTTGTTGCATTATTTGGCCGCAGCAGACAGCAGCATGGCAAGAGTTGTTGCTTCACAGACGCCGTGTGTTTCGTTGTTAGTGGCTTTTATTGAGCAAGCAGAACAAAGCGCCATGGGTGTCGCCAACCAACATGGGATCAGCGCTCTTAGAGAGAATCCTGATTCGATGGGAACAAGTTTAGATATGTTAAGGAGAGCTGCTGCTACCTTAGTTTTCCTAGCAAGACATCCAGACAACAAAGCATTACTGGTGCAACAAGAATCAAGGCTGCTTGCCCTAGTTATGAGCCAGATACTAGACCAACAAGTAGCATTATTGCTCTCCAAAGTGCTGTTCCAGATATCCCGCAGCTAATCCACTCTACCTCTGTAGATACTGAACTGTTGTCTATGCGGCCTTGATGGTGTACAGAATAGACCCGTGTATAGTTTGATTTTCTTGGACTTTTACCATAAATGACAGTGTGCGTGAGTGCGTGCGTGTGAGTACGAGTGATGTGAGACTTTTGACACCAAGACTAGAAATGAGATCCAGATCTCGGATAGCTAATCAATTCACATAGTGTAATCCATTTATTGTACCATTTTGTAAATTAAGCGACATATGTCTTTCTGGAAAATGTTAAACATACATCCATGTTACTTATGTTATTTATTAATTTGATATAAACAGTAGATTCCAACTGCTCTGGAATAGCCTGATCTGGTGCGAAGGCGGTGCAGGTGGTGTCATCCCTTTTGGTTTCCTGCACACACTTCTTTCTCTTCATTCATGTTTGGTATTACTGTGCGAATGCTTTATACATGTCTGATAATGAATTTAATTAAATAAATGTACAAAGGAAGTACCGAAAATGGTGTTTTTATACAAGTTTTAATTTTCTATGTATATTTAGAAATGTTTTATACATCCCATTTTAGCTGTTACATTGAACTCTGTTAAAGAACAAGTAAGGACTGTAATCATTAGAAAATGGCAGTCTTGATCTAGAACTCAAATGTAGTTTAAAATATGTGGTGATATTTTTCTGGCTGTAGGTATAATTCATCTTATGTATGATTGCATATTGTAAAATAAGTAAATGCTAAATACATTAAAACTTTTTTAATTCATAACATGAACTCCCAGCCACAATTAATTAAGTCAGAATTTTCTTCAAGATTTTCACCACAAAGTAAGTACCTAAAAATTACAAGTTCTGCTAAGATGCAGGAAACTATTCCTGTACTAGAAATAACTATTAATCCTTTAATTACTTGATCATTTTATCATCTTTAGATACTGTTATATACAAAGTACATAATTTGTCAATGCCGATTAAGAAGAAATAATAAATAAAAATGGTAATTAATAAATCTTGACATAAATACAAACGTCAAATTGGCATTTGTAGTAGTAATTTTGGATCACTTCTATTATTTATCTATTATCAATATCTTAATAATCCTCAATTACTATATTTTTCGTGGATAAGGGGAAAGGGATTGACATTTAATTGTAGATTACCTTTTTAGAGCATCTAGTCGCCTTTTGTAGTTTTATATATCTAAAAAACTAACGTTTACAAATATTATTTCATCATATTGTAATAGTGATGGTTGTCTCAGTCAATTACTATGGATTAAAGTTGTGTTAAGAGTCACAAAACAACGATACCGAAAGCTATAAAAAATAATAATTAAAAAGTAATTATTTGCTATAATTTGAATGTAATGAATTATTTCAAATGTATGTGGGTAATACAATGTAGATCTACATTAAAATATTCAGCTTAAATAATTAAATTTTATTTTTTATGTTTAAAATATAAATTTAAATGATATTACAAATCTCGTGAGATATGAAGAAATTCATTTATTGTGAATATCTCTTTAAAATTGAAATATAAACGTGTTCTGTAAAATTTCAACATTTTTGAGGCTCTATTTTTTAATAAAGTTAGTTAAGTTTTTGTTTTATGTTAGTGCAACTCAATAGCACTATGGTATGTACTACGACAATTAATCAATTTTATAACAAAATACATTACTTAGGTGTATGATATAGATCTTGTTTTAAATTTATTGAATTTTATTAGTTATCTAAAATTATAAAATCATCAAAATGGATGTTGATCCTTTTAATAAAAAGATGGAAACAACGTTAGCAATCTTCAAAGATCAAACATAGAATTGGATTTTATTGAATTGGAGGAAAATCCAGATGTGCCTTTAACTTTTAAATAGGTCCATCAATTAAGGTAAGTTAAAACATTGCTAAATCAAATTTTTATTAACAAAATTGTGTACATCAATTCAGAATTTCAATATAATTTAAATAAAAACCAGTAATACCTATATGAGAAAGAGGCTATCACAATTACAGTGAAGATACAGTACGAATTAAACAAAAAGATCAGTGTAGTCCAAATATTCCTGAACATATATACAACTTTTTATTGGTAACAAATTCATTTTCTATATTTTGAAAATAAGTAAAATAATTTTAGAATAACTTTTTCCAATTGAAAATAGTTTTAATCCTAAATTGTCACAATTTATTGTATTATAATCATAACGAGTTTTTTATCGTTATTAAATAAGTTAATTTTAATAATGTATTCTTGATTTGTATATTGATGTATAAAATATGGCCAATGTAAAAATATATTCTACAATTTACTTCCACATGTTTTAAAATTGCAGATGATTTCGGCGAATGTTTTTTAATACCGAAAATTAAGAACATCAGGTTTTGATAGATTAATTTTATAATAGAACATTTTATCGAGATGATTAAACCAACCGCATATATAGCTTTTGATAGATATATATTTTTTGCTATGCCTTATAATAGCACTATTTTTTAAGTTCTTATTAAGCTTTTTTTTATATAACTATAAAATTTTACAGAAATAATATAATAAACAGGAATAAATTCACAAATTTTCAGACTACCTAAGAATTTTTGGTCAAAAATATACTGAATCTAAACCTGAACTCAGAATTTTAAACATGCATGAGACAGACAAGCAGATAGGCTTATATTTCTGTAATGAACTTTTAAAAAATTTGTCGAAAATTAAAGTGTTTATCGCACATTGGACTATGTGTATTTTTGCTTAACAACTAAGACTCCTAAAATAAAAAAAACAAGTTTTATATAGTCATATATTAAAGAACGCGCCCAATCCTGAAATAGGTGCGTTGCAGCTAGTATTTCTATGGACAAGTACTTCTAAATTAGTATTTTAAACTATTTTTTCTATTCCTCGATTTTTATGCATATTTTTTTTTTGTTCAATAACACATTTAAAATACTGCTTTTATAGCTATAATTAAACGAACTGTTTTTGTGGCGCAAATTAGGAAAAGGATATTTTCTAATTATTCCTGCATCATTAAAACCTGGATGAATTAATGATATTTTAGTTTTCTCTTTTTGTGTTCTGGCGATATTTTATTCAATAAATCTGATTTCATGGGTATTCGACAATATATTAACTATATCTCTACAGGGTCCATCGATGGGTGGGTGGACGGTAGCGCTTCCCTATTTGAGATAGACCTAAAGTTTTAAAGAGCAAATAAATCTATGTTCCTAAAATAATTACCAGCATAAATCTGTAACTTATCATACTTATATTGTTTTAAATGAAATACCCTGTATTTTTTACATTTTTAAATTCGTCCTAAGAAGCAGATTACAAAAACCTATTACACCTATATAATAAACTAAATAGTTGTGGAGTTATAGACAACTGAAAATCACATTTAAACTTTTAAGTGATTGCTTCGCCTAAACGACATAAAATCAGATAAAACGGCTTACATGTTTCTATCTTAACTTTTTGAGTTATACTTGGTGGCATAAGAATAAAATGTGTACAGGGTGATCAAAGTTTGTGTACTTTTGATAATCTTTCATACCTTTTTTTATATACCTAATAGTACATAATAAGTTAAGGCATATATGTTAGCCGTTTGGTCGGAACAAAAGCGATATTCAATTATGTATAACTGCAGAACTATTTAATTTATGATAGGTGTAATACGTTTTAGAAGTCAGTTTCTCAGGACAAATCTAAAATGTAAAGAAATACCAGGTTTTTCATTTAAAAAAATAGAACTTTGATAAGACAGATTTATCAGATAGTAGTTATTTTTTGAACATAGCTTTCTTTTGCTCTTTTCTGTCGTCTACCCACCCATCGATGATACATAGTACTCAAATATAAAAAGTAAATATATACATGAAAATTTTGAATTTGCTGGCTCCTTCCAATTTGGCAAAATATTTAAATCACGTAAAAGCGATGTATTAAAAAAATCATTTTAAGTAAGAACCAGATTTTTTAGTCTATCGTCAGGACTAAAGCATTTGAATATTAGTAATGGCGTCTATCCCCACCAGTCCAGATAACAGGTTTGCTATTTTTTAATATAGGAAAATACTGTTACTATTGGTTGTTTCTTAGTAAGGAGTAACGTTCTAGTAACATCAGCGAGATGGTGAATCTGGGGACCAATTATTATGAAATAGTCGTAGCGATATGCTGAAGTTCGGATTATAAAGTTTTTGTTTTATTTAAACACTTTTACAAGTAAGGTAAGAATTAGACATTGTTGAATATATTGACGTATTGTATATAATGGGATTTCAAAAATGTTACGAATAAAAGTCTTTAGATATTTGCATTTTTATTTATCTACCTATTTAAACTCCTGAAAACGCTATTTCTGCGATATGTATAGGATCATATGCTGCAAGTTGTAAAGATGGTTTTGAAGCTAATATTTACATCTCTTCAATATTTTGTTCTTACTGAAATGTTTAATATAATATAAAAACAGGATTTATTAATTGGTGAATTTTTCATAATGTGTCATTTTGTTTAAAATAAGCTTTTAAATACATTATTTTTATTATGTCTAATCGATAATATCATTTGAATAAAAACTATTTTTTGTAGAACTTTTTTATACACAGAAAGTACAAAATGCACGTATAAGTTTTTATTTTACAAAGTCATTATCCATTTTTACTTTCGTAGACCAACAAAGTTTTTTAAAAGGAAAGTATTAGATACAATCATAATTTTTTGGCTAAACCCAGATATTTTTAGGTTTTGAGGTGTTCTATAAATGCATTTCGACCATTATTTCAGGAAGAATTTTTTTCCATAAATTATCCCTCTATATAACGTAGTTATATTTATTACATTTTTAATACGATATATATGTTTCGTTTTTGTAGAGAGTTACTCCCAACTTGAATTTTTTAAATCACTGTTTTAATACCTATCAACATCTCATTAACTTTTGATTACCAGTTTAATTCTGACGTTTCGTTGGCAAAATAGGCCATTTTTAGGGTTTCTTTTTTATTAAAAATAAAATATTTATTTTTCGCCTTAATGAACATGAAATAAAAATTTATACACAATAAATATTTTTTTGTGCTGCCGATTCAGTAAAAGTCTTTTGCCGAAAGTGCGCTAGATCGGAAAATTGAATTAACTATAATTTTACCGAGCGCTTTTGGCTATGCCGTATATAGCACAAAAAATGACGCGCCACACGGGAAAGTGAATTTACAAATACAACTTTCCGTTTTAATTTGCCAGCTTCACTAAAAAATGGAAACTCATTTTTTAAATAAATAATTTGACTCAGCTGAAATTTTGTAAGTAAATAATAATTTAACACTGTGCAAAATGTCAAAATCGAAAAAAGAAAAATGTTCTTGTAAGTTCCCTTATATTAGATGAATAGGTGCAGAAAGTTGGATGGATTGTATGGGATTACCCCTCTTCTTTATTTTTATTAATACGCAGACAAACTAATCATTGAAAAGTGGGAAAGGAGTAATTTAAATTATGTGTAACATGATCACCAACCTTTTAAAACTTAGAGAATATTTGAGAATATGTGTGTTCGTTTGTGTTTACAGAGCAGCATCTTATCTTTCTGCATTACTTTGGTTTCTAAGATTTTATAAAAAATGCATCTGTTTGTTGGGAAAAGTTTGCTCATTAAAATTATATAAAAATAAAATTTGGGACTGATAAATACCTCAAAGTTATAGGTTTTAAAATTTGGACGTTAAACAATTATTAGCTTTAAAACTATTATAAAAGATCAACACCTTAATAAATTTATGAAATAGATGAATTATTAGCTTGTTGTGCATGGTTCAATTTGTAATTAAATGCTTTCAAATAATTAAAATGAGTTTGGCGCCATCTACAGCAATGACAACTAACCTTTGTAGATTTGTGAACGAGCCTTACATAAATGTCAGGTGTCAACTGTCAACTTCACTATAGACCCTCCCACCCTGCATGGTTATGATTAGAACATGGCGGAAGTTTTGTTGTAAACATAAGTTTTGGTTCGAATGTTTGTGTTTGAATTGAATGAACTTTACGATATGTTTATTAAATCATGGATGTAATGTGTCATAAATAATAGCGGTATTATAACAATTCGCATGATTTATCACACAGATGTCAGCTGTTACACATTCTGTGCCAGGTTAGTATTTATTATACAGGGTACCAAATGTGTAGGGGTTGCTTATTCTTTGGATTTAATTTGTTTTTAATATAAAACTATTACGACATGTACGTTTTTCTATTTCATGTATTTACTTTCCAAGTTATACCTACTAATCTTGTCAGATAGTGTATACTGTTTTCTTTTCTGGTTTTGCATTTCAAATTTTTTTTTCTTTCACAGGTATATTTGTTTTGGTTTTATATATTAGTAGTAGGTAATTAATAAAAAAATATTGAATAATTGACTTTTCACCTAACCTCTAATTTTATAGGTGCTGATCCCACAAAAGGCATCCAAAAGAGGAGAGCCGTCAATATAGGGTAAGTTTGTATATATTTTATGAATATTTATGGGTTTTTTATGTATTTCATCAATAATCATGTAAAACAATATTTCCGCCTGCCCCTAAATTACCTTAACCATTCGTACATATAAGATTCAAGGTTTGCATACTTTACAGTTCATTCGTTTTTTCCGAGATGTCGCTACATGTTCTCAATATTATTCTTAATTTGTTTTGTTACATTGTTACCTCATTTTCTTACAGAACATTTTTAGTTATGAAGCTGCGAGACAATTTCGCCGCATTTTTAGATTCAATTAGGATAAGAAAATTATTTTTTTCTTATCAGTTCATAAATAACGGGTAATGGGGTGTTTCTGTGTTATAACAGTCAGAATATGTTCTGAAAATGTGCCTTTTCGATAGAAATACTTAATTTTATATAGATAAAAAAAAATTGTAATAATTTTTTTAAATTCTTTTATAAAAATTTTTAGAGATATGTTTTATATTTTATGGTTATTACTTTCAGTAGTAATTTTTAATACACTTTTCTCCTTTGGTAAAATTTCTGATGGCAGTTTAGCATCTGATAATAGATTAAAAAAGTTGAGAATTTATTTTTTATTAATTAAAGTTTATGTTATTGCTACAATATTAAAAGTAATCTACATGGTAAAATATAAGATCTGATGTAGTTTGGCACAGGCTACTAAAAAAATTGCTAACATATGAATTTACTCAAATGGCTTTAATCAGGATTTATTGCAAAATCTTTTTGTTTATTCATCTATTTCACATTTAAGGATAACTTTATAGTATATGGTAGATTAATATTTTAAGTCATCATTCACATTTATCTATTAATTTTTTATAGATCTATTGGATATAATAATAGTATTTTTCGAATAGCTTGTTTAAAATACTGGTTTTGTTTAAGATATTCTGGAAAGGTCAATTTTAGTAATATTACATACATTGTAAAATCAGTGCCTGTTTGGAGAATAAAAGATTTTTTTATACATTATTTTGGGCTTTGTAAAGCAATTATAATTTAATTCATTGAGTTTATTTAAATACGCAAATAAGAGATTATTAAATTTATTCTTTATACTTTTATGATGATTCGAATATAGTAATTTATTAACGAGACGTTAACATTATTCTTTACCCGCTTTCAGATTAGGTAAATAAAAATGTATTATAGTAGATTGAAGATCAATAAAAATAACTGTCAATCCAGTGCTGTTGTGGCAGCTTGTTCTGAGTAAAAAAACAGAAATCCCTAGTTTTGGACAGCTCCAATATTGTTAATAATGTCATACTTTTATAGCAAAACCCCATACCCCTTATATCTTACTCAATAACATTTAAATTGAAATGGGAATGATTTAAAATACGACTGTTGGGTCATTTCTCAAATCAGTTGAGTTTTGAAGTATCTCCTGCTACATGGTACATAATTACAGTTTTAATAGAAATGTCATTTATAAAATAAAAAAATTATTTCGTTTGAAATGCTTTAATGCCCGACTTTTCTAGGTATTACCAATAAAATTGCAAAATATTATAATTTAAGTTGCCAGTCCAAGAGATGTATTATTTTCAACCATGCTAAATAATCTATTAGATTTATAGTAAAATATTGTTATTACTAGGAATCACTTTTACTCTTTTTAAAGATTAAACAAAAAATTGAAATTATCAGAAATTAAATTGTAAGTTTTTCAGAATCTAGTTTTTTTTACTACATTTTGCTATTTTTATTATTTTATGTGTTACCTGACTGTTATTGCTATATCTTGTTATTAATAATAAATAAAATAGTTTAAAAAACAATATGCATATCTCAGGGGTTTTGAATATAACAAATAAAAATGAGCATTAATTTAAATAATATTTGCTCTTTTGTCGCACACCCCATTTTTTTGTTTAATAATTTAGATGAAGATAAATGTAGAGTTTATACACTTGTGATAAGCATGTAAACTTGATAAATGAGCCATCAAATTCGGCGAAATAGAATGACAAATTCATTCATTCATCTATTCCCTATTTTGCGTCTACATAAACTTATCGTCATTTATAAAGCTTTAGTTTATCCTCCGATTTTGGAAGCTGGGATTTTCTAAAATCCCTCAACAGTAACCTAGACAACATGTTCGCTCCCCATGAATAACTTAGGAGCTGGAGGTAGAAATTTGTATCAAATTAGATGATATTCAGAAATTATTATAATGTCACCCGGTAAACATTAAAATGTCTAATTATTGCTATTTTTATTCAGTGTACAGGAGAAAAGTATAGGAAAGGAAAAGTAGGTTAGGTAGATTATTTTTTAAGGAAAATTAAATTCCAGTATTATATTTACAATTAGGCAAAAAACGACAAGCCATGTCAAATGGTAAATTCAGTTTTACTTTTAGTTTGGATAAACATCGTTGTGATGATGTCATCATTTTTTTTAAATAGGAACCATTTTTTATGTAAAATTTTAAAAGATATTTAGATTCTAAAAATGCCAATATGTATTACTATTACCCTAAAGAAAATAATTTTTGAGATACACATCCCTAACGTTTTAAAAATAACAACAGTTTCAGGAAATTAACGTTTAATTTGTGACAATAGAAACAAAAGTATTTGTTATTTTAAAGAAAAAATGTTTGAATTAATTGCTCAAATTGAAATCCTCCCACTTCTTGACAGTAAGCCAAAGATAGAAAAAAAAATAAACGTAGTTTTCTCACACTGTCGTAACTCATTCTTGAAACTTTGATGACCTGTATCTCAAAATGTGTTAACTTTAGAGCAATAGTGATTTGACACAAAAAATTTGGGTGTCTATTTAAATAAAAATGGATGACGTCATCGCACCATTGTCGTGACGTCATCATATAGCAATGGTTATCTAAACTAAAAGCAAAACTAAATTATCGATTTAACGTGTCTTTTTTTGCTCAAACGTTGCCTAACGCTATAGTTTTAAGGTTTTCAACCCATAAACGGTTACGGAAAAAGTGACACTTAAAAACAATTTTGTCTACTACCGTGTTTAAATTACTAAATTTACACATACTTTGTCTTGTGTAAAGTTCAACTTTACGCATTAGTGCGTAAAATGAAATACTTGCGCGTAAAATTAAATACTATTGCATAAAGTAAAGTATTTTACGCACTAGTTCGTAAGGTAGATTGCCTATTTTTTACTTAATACCTACATATTTTTTGGTAGTAGAAAAAATATTGTATGTAAATAGTGTCTAAAGTGGCTTTCTTCACTCATGTGATTATCGCGCTAGCCTTTGGCTCGTGCGACAAAATTCACATTCGTGAAAAAGTATCACTTTACACACTTGTTGCATAAATAACTATTTCAGAAATTTTTTTAATTAAAAAATTGTGTATGATAATAGTCAGTTTATTTATATCAGGTCATACTACAATTATCGAGTTTTTTTAATTTGTTTTGTATTGATAAAACCATCTCTTGTTTGATTGACACCTGGTCTGCTTAGATTATTTAACGGTGTTTAAATATTTTACTCATTTATTCTGTCTCGTCGAAATTAATTAACTTCGTAGCGAAAAATATTGATAATGGTTTTTTGTGGTAAGTTTTACTTTTCAAATATTTTCAAATCATAATTTACACTACTAAGTTAGTTATTTCTAGAATGTTTTAAACATTGTTCTAAATTGTACTTAATAAGGAATTATGCGACTTTACAAAAGGACTTTGGGGAAACATATAAATAATTTCATATTTTTTTGGCAGTATTAGATTTGTTAAAGTAATTAACAAGAAATAGAAGTTTGCGATAAGATAATTCCTGGTGTAACTAATTTAGTACTTTCGGTATATAAAATATTTTAATATCTTTTTATAGCTGAACCAGTCACGAAAAGGTTACCACAAATTCCGATTTTATCAATGAAAATTAAAAAAAAAACTTCAAAGTCCATAATGGGATATTATTCACACTTTGATTAATGTTGAAATCCATAACCATAGGAAAATTATAACGGAAACTAATTGCGCTCATTTTAATTAAAAGGTTATCTTATTTGAATATTTATATTTAATAAAATACTTCATCTTTTTATTTTTTATACATTTTTATTTTAATACCAGGTTGACTAGAATCAAATGTGTCAGTTAATTCTAGGGAAACTATACATCCTAGTGTTTTGTATGGTAATGATTGCATTGTTTAGCAAAACGTGCAGTTTTACTAAATAGTTTTTTCTTAAAATATAAGTATTTGTAAAATATTTATAATTAATTCTATTTAAATAAACAAAATTGATTCAAACAATAAATATATATACATTTAAATAAAAAATCTTGGTACTGAAAACCTAAATATCGGCAACCAAAAATGTAAATGTTAATATCTCTGTACTAATCTGCATTAGATTTCTTAAGATACAATTCTAATTGCCTAATAAGAGTTAGTTTTGCCAAGAAGCACTCCTAAATAAATGTTAACTATAAAGATATATTTAGAATAAATTACCTTAAAAACTCTATGAATAGCAATAATTAAAATTCTTGATTTCTGCTTGTTAATACGAATATTTATATTAGTAATGATCGACACATTTTTTGTGAATAATTTCTCGTTTTAATATTTTTTATGGCAGGTAACAATGCTCTGTCTTTCAACTCATTTTATTTCTGTTTTTTTGAGCTTTATAGCTAAAAGTGAAGTGGATGGACTACAAAAGAGGGTAAGTAATAAAATTGGTAATAGTGTATGAGTGATATAATTAATCAGGTGTTGGTCACTTGGTCTTAGCGGTCAATTTTGTCAACGGGGTTTCGTAATCCCACCGGTTATTTGATCTCTAGCTTTAAAAATAGATGGGCCTTTTGATCACAGTGGTTATCAACCATAAAGTAACTAATCCAATTGATTTAAAGTAATATTTTTAAGACTGTGCAAAAAATAATAGTGATATTAGGCAACTCTTTATACATGAAATTTTAAATTTAAAATGATTCCTTCCACACGAAATAAATTATAACAATAATAAACATAGACGAATACATTTTTACTTTTCCGCTACATATACCATACATAAAATAGTATATATAAAGGGAAAGTATTGTTTTCGGGTAAAAAACCGATCTCGAGATTTTGACTTTTCTTTACGTTTCTAGTCCAAAATACCCATTTTTGGAAAAATGTATGTATGTATGCATGTATGTACGTGTGTGTCTTATCAAATTTTTCGATAACTATTGAACTGATTAGTTTTTGGTGGCCATCGAGGAACGTTAACAGCAATTTTAGTGCTGTCAAAATTTTAAAAAAATCGTAAAAAAATTGAATGGATCGAATTTTAATAAAAAGTTTTTTTTACATTGGTCTTATGGTATATTATCCTGTAATGAAGATATAATCTTCATACTCTTTGCCATTGTTAATACATTTGATAACAAATAAATGTACAGGCTACAGGTGCTTAATAGAATAAAAGGTCATAATAGCTAGAAGAAGAAAGTGACATTTATTGTCAATGAGCTGTCTAATTGTCTATAAGGTGCATTTAGTAATGCCACGAGAAAGAACATATAAATTAAAGTATACAGGGTTGCGTTAGAAAATATGATCTGCAAACTACGGATAGTGCATGTGGGTAAAATAGTGTTTTAAATATTATGGGAAGGATTTGTTTGTGAATCAAGATTAGAGTGACAAACACTAGCAATTTCTTATGTTTTATTTGTAAAAATAATTCAGCAAACAGTTATATAATAAATTTTTCTTACAAAAATAAAATACTACACATAAATAGCGGGAAAGTGTGATGTTAACCACAACCCATTTTTTAAACTATATCTAGGAATAGCCCAAAATTAAACAGATTACACAAATATTATTTAATATTTAAATAATCCCATTTTATTTTCCTAAAACCCTTTATCCAGCTTTCGCGCCCAGAGAGGCTACACCTTTAGAAGCGACAAAGGATTAAATTCGGGTATAACTAACCGCTGCGCCGAAATGGGCGCCACCAAATCAATCCGTATCAATTTTTTTCATCGTAAATTTGTTTTTTCATATTAATATAATATTCTTATTACATATTTTTGTTGAGTTTTCTTCTTTGTATGTTTGTTACGGTTGTAACGATTTGTATTGTGGTTGAAAAAATTTGAAAACATGAAAAGTTTGTTCTTTATGGTGTCTAGATGTGCAGGAAACCAATTTAAATTTTTTTGTTTTTCATTTTGTTGAAATATGAAAGAACATCGGGCCGCCGTAAACTGGGGGTCAGTGCAGATCCGTCTTTCGTCTATTATTAGTAAAATAAAAATCGTATAATGGATTTACCTTTATTTAATTTGTTGAAAAATTATAAGTAAAGGTACCTATTTTAAATGTTGAAATTAATAAATACCTATATAACTATAATTTTATGGTATAATGCAAACAAGTCAAGTTTCAATTGTTTTTGACAATAAAAGTGTGTGTTGTACATGCAACACAATATTTGTTGACAAAATAAGCACACACAAATCAGCACATAAATACAGCTGCTAAAAGGTACTAAAAAATGCAGATTGCAGCAGTGCAGACAACTTTGAAAGAAGGCAATGGTAATCCAATTTTTTATTTAATTTAAATACTGAAATATATTTTCACCAAAGTGATTAATATACTTAAACTTCTATAAGTTTGTTATCACTATCACTGACGGTATCTAAATTAATAATACTTTTTTTGTTCATGACATTTAAATGTAGGCAGAAGTCCTTCACTTTAAGAATATGCGGATACAGATTTGTTCAACTATTTACAATAATTTTAACTTCACTTTAAAGCACAGAGGCGTTCAGGGCGATTGAAATAAAATTCAGTCTGAATCCAGATTTGAAATACGTGTTAGTGTGCATATATTCTTGTATGATTTTTTAAACATGGATCTTTATTTAGTTTTCTACCTTGATAATTTGCATTGTCCATAACTATTATACTATTAGGAGGAATATTAGGGAGTAATTTACTTTAAATCAAGTCTAAATATTTTAGCCGTTGTGTCTTGGTGGTAATCAAGGGAAGAATCCATACTATTTTTGTCAGATATAGAAAATGCATTTGGAGTCCATCCTTTTTTAGGTTCGGCATGAAGTATCGTAATTCTTTTTGCTTTACTCCAAATAAATAATAGATCTATGGTCTACTCTATATTGTACTTCAGTCGTAACATCCGAAGACATTTAGATTCCATATGTATTTTATTAATTACTTATTTATTAATTAAAACTGACGTGCTTTAAAAAATTGAGTATAGACTTTTTTGCATTATATTTATTAATTTCAACATTTATAATTTTTTACCAAATTAAATAAACAATTCGATTTTTGATTTTACCATTAATACCCGAATGACGGATCTGCACTGACCCCTAACCGAGGTTAAAAAAATCCCATATTATCAATTGGTCAGCCTACTATATTTATAAAATAATTGCACAAAAAATCTTCATTTACTTGTAACAAAAGTATGTAATGATCTACTTTCACTTATTGTGTTTTAATAATGTATGTTTATTTATATTACTAAAAAATGTTTATACTCCAATACATATGTATATTTATTGCAAGAAAAAAAATGAAGACATTACCGACGCTTAAAACCTTCTTTTGTGTACTTTTTCTTTATTTATTTGTATCATAAGTTATAGAGTTACTTAAAAATATACCATTTTTAATAAATACATTATGATTAAATTTAATTTTAGTGTTTTGAACACTAAGCTTTCGTTTGAAATATCTTTATTTTACCTGATTATTTGCGATTTTGGTGCCGACCTAATTTTTCTTTTTTGTTGGTTTATAATGTGTATTTTTTGTATTTTGTGAATACACTAAAGGACTCTGGTAGATCTGTTGTATTTCTATATTTACCGAAGTAAATAAATATATCTTTGACTAAAATACTTGAACGCTTACCTGTTTTGACATAAATAAGGTAAATGTGAATAATATGTTTATAAATTATTACAAAATAATTCACCACCAGATCTTGAGCCAATGCTCATCTCCATCGAAGGTTTGCGCCTCCTCACAATCCTCGAGCCAAGCAGCGCTTATACGAATCCGTCAGTTCGTGAAAATCTATCGCAGAGCCTGGCCGTACATATACCTCTCGAACGGACCCGTGCCATGTGATCAAGAGTGTTCCCTTTCGATATATTAAAAAAAAAATCCACATGTGACGTTTTATAGAAAATTGTGATGCTGTTTAGTGCCTTTCTTTTGTGTTTTTTATTAAAATAAGTTCGGTTTTAAAACTAAATAATTGTGGATATGTACGCTGCTTACGCGGGGGGAGCACCCTCGCACTATGCTCCACCCCCGCCCCCTACGTACCTACAACCCCATCCTCCTCCTCCCATACCGCACCACGTGCAGGTTCCTCCGGTGGGGATGGTCCAAGATCCTACCCCTGTGGCACACTTTTCGAAGAAAAGAATAAGGTAAATAGAGAACAATAAAGATTTTTAATTTTCTGTTTTTTATAAACTTGCCACTGGCTACATTTTTTTAATATATTTGCTTAAATTTTTATTAAAAATTATCTTACATTAAATTATATCATTTTTTTAAAGTTAATTTTAAACGACATCTTTAACCTTCATTACCTGTGATTTATAAAATAATTCCTCAATAAAATAAATCGTCCGATTTTTTCTGTTTAAAAAATATAAGACTCTTGGAACTGCCAAAATGATATCTTATACATGTAAATACATAAAGTAAATCAGCACAATTAACAAATCTGCTATATATTTTTAAATTCATTTACAATGTTTAATGTATAAGAAATGTTGTATTAATTAGGTAATTTATACCACTATTTATTTGATCTATTTATTGAGTTTATTTATTTACAAAGACCTTTTTTGTTATAATATTTAATTTGTAGATAAGAAATATTTTTGTTTTTTTTGTTGTGTAATATAAACAGACTTCATAATTCATTAATTGTCAAAAATGTATCTGTAATCATTTATCATTATTACAACTTTATGTAATGATGTTGTTTTACTAACATATTTATAGGCCAAATTCGTTACATTTTACATATTTTTTAAATTTTTATGAAATTTTAGTTTGCTGTCAAGTTCCATATTCCATATTATTAAAAAAATATTAATCATACTGAGGTGTTGATAAATAAAATTATATCAATATTTTAGGACTACTTTAAATCCCAACCACCTGTTGGCCTATAGCTGTAAACGTTTTCTGTCGAACTAAATTGTACCAAAACCATGATTTGAATAACAATAGTAGGTACATTGGAGTTAGGGTTAGTTTATTTGTACTGACAAGGGAAAACTATTGACAGAAATATTTTTCTGAATGGGGGGTTGATTCTGAAAAGACGTCTGCGACTGATTGTCTAAGGCTGTCAGAAAATCCAATATGTCACACTCACTAATTAATCAAAAACAGGTATCAGTGACTTTTTAATAATGGTATAACCTAACAATTCAACTTTAAAAATATCATTCTAAAAATTGTAAATAGATTTAATTTTGTAATCTACAGGTTCTGATAAACTGAGATGTTCGTCATTTTTTTAATTAGTAATTTTATATACAAGAAACTTTTAATTTATTCACATTTACTAATATAAACAATCCAAAAATATCTATAAACCCGAACAGTAAAATAAAAATATATTTTTGTTAATGTTTTTTTAATAAATATTCTACTTAATCATAATTTATTTGCGACTACTCGATATATTTTTTTGGCCATAATTTGATTTACATTTAGAGATTGATATTGTGATTGAATCTTAAAATTAATTTTTTCTTGTCACTTAAATCCAAATCAATCAATGAAGATTTAGAAATATTTTCTAGATTTAATAATTTGTTTGTTGGTTCTCAATAATTTCATCTCTTACATTTAATGATTGTATTTTGTAATTAATAAATGATTTTGAGGCTCTTCCCCAAACAGATATTAGGTATTGTCATTTGGGAATAATAAATGGAAAATGAATTGTACATATTCTAAAAATAAGTTTCTTGTTTAAACAACTTATAAAAAGTTAATATAATTTTTTCAATCAAAATAATGGTATCGCCCGTTGCAAAATATAAGAGAAAATTACTAATCATAAACCAAACGGGACCTTGTCAAATCCTCTTATATTTTGTAAGGGCTATAATCTTGTTGCTGGTAATTTGTATCTACAAATTAGTAATTGTAATAACTACTAACATAGTAAATGCTTTTTTTTAAGATTTGCCGATAAAATAAAATTTGGCCGGCTTTCATGTAAGTCGTCATATTGCATGAACTGACATTTTGGTAATAATGTAGATTAATATTACAAAGTAGTTCTCGTTTAATTATGCTATAAAATGTATAGAATATTTACTGGCCGGACGATAAAGGAGACGTAAAAATGCCATAAAAACTTGTTATGAAGTCGAAAAAATAATCAAAATTTCAAAAACGTACATTTACCTTACCTGACTCTGATTTGTCTATGGTGATAAAAAATATAAAATTCGTGACGCGTTTGTTTTTTTATTACTTTATTTTTCATGTTTGCATCTTATTTCCTAAAATAATAAAATTGTTTACCCCTTTCTTTAAATAAATCCACTGCAGGGGTAACTTGCGCTTCTATTTCCTACCTATCTATATAAGATGATATCAGCATTATGTCAAATAAAATGAGACCACTACTCTGTAAACTTCTTTTGAGTCTCAGATTTGACATTAGCGAATATCAATTAATTACACGAATGTATACAATGCTTCATATTCTTTTATTTTGTATCTATATTTCAGAGATTACTGTACCTTTTTGACTTTATACAAATAACCACTAGGCCAGAAAACATCAAACTTTTTCTCTAATGAGATCTGAAGTTTTATGTTTATACCACGATACAAGTCTCTCAAAGTGTACGTAAATAAAAAAAAAATTTGCAATTTACATTATCTGTACATTCTGTCAACGAACAGAACTTGCGGTTTATTTCCGCGAAAATTAGTCAGGATTCTAAAACTAAAAATTATCCGATCTCCCCTACTTCCTTGTTTAAATGTGTTGGTCGAGAACCCAAAAATCCCCGTATTTCCAAGATCTGATTTAATATTTAAATCTTTTCAGTATGGGGCTTGTTCTAGGTATTTTTAAAATTTGTTGGAAACCCCTAATCCAATAATGACAAAAGCGCTACATCGGACAATCTTCAGATAATTTTATATATAAACAATCTTTTTCGGGACATAGGAAAATTAATCCAAATATATGACAATTGACAATAGTAATGAAATATATTCCCACTCGTTTAGTATTTTGGAAAATTTGTAGGATTATCTATCAAAATTTCATTATAAAGATATTTGTTCATTACTTTATCTTATTCCACTTAACTTCTTATAGGGTTAATATTAATAGTATTACATCCAAAATACAAATGAGCTTCACCAACATTTTTGGTCTATAAAGTCTTTGAAGCTTAAAAATTTAAAAAAAATCACACCTCTATAATTAATTTGTTAGAAAATGTACAAGATGGTGCCAAAAATACGTAAATTATGATTTAAAAAACACTTTAATTTGTACACCGTATAGTATTCTTACATAAAAAAGTTAGCTGCAAAATATAGTTATCAGTTAGCATAGTAATAGTATTTTTTTCTCTAAAAATACAAAAAATAGTGAGCTGTAAAATAAAGTCAGCGGTCAGCTATTTTAACAAAATTATTCGGTTTTAAAATTTTTAATTTTGATTATATGTGCCCTAATGTTGCACTCCTGTTTTATAAACTTGTAAGAGCATTTTTTATTCCTGATGAAAGTTTCTAAATCCAATATATTAATAGTTTTTTTATTTGAAGTGACCGCCGGCATTTTTAATTTTGGTCTTAAGATGCCTGTTTACTTGTTTATTCCATTCTTGTGTGTGTTCTTCTTGAAAATGTAGCTTGAAGTGTATATACAAAGTGACGAATAGTTTCAGAAAAATACTTTAAGAATTCGATTACTAATCGAATAATATTATTAAACTAATATTACTAATAATAATAAGTCACTTGGGTTGTTTGATTTTCCACCAAATTCTGTATAAATTTTTTTGTTTTTTTTTTATTTTGTTATTTATTGTGTTGTTATATGTATTATTTGTACTGTTAATTAAAATATATAATTCCTACTAAACATTATATATATATTTGTAAATTATTAAAACATCGCCTACGATCCATTTATATTTTTTTACATTTAAAATTATCTTTTGTTTAGATTATTCGTTCTTAGAGACAGAAAACAATTTTCATAGTTTTATTTTCAGAATAGTTAACCGAGAGCTAAAATGCTTGTAAAATAAAAATAACACGTGTAGAAACATTAAAATTCAAAACCGAAAATTAACGATCGTGGACCCTTTCATAAAATAAAGATAGTATCTCCCTTCACCCTTACCTATATAAATATAGTGTAGGATCGTGAAAAAATCTACAACAGTTATAATGGTACGAATTAGGGAGGAAATATATATAGTTTTAGTTTGTTTTTCTTGATCCTTTGAATTATTTTCTTAAATGGATTGATTATTGAGGGTTTGTTTCAAAACCTTCAAAATCAAAACTATTAAAAGAACCACATCTAACTCCATACAAACCCGGTGTTAATAGTAGTAATCAAACCTCATTAAGAGAACATGTGCTTTATTCCTTACAATATCAATTGGTTACCAATATGTCCTAATATTTTAAAACTGTATGATATATTTTTGTTTTTTATATTATTTTTTGTAGCTTTTATTAATTTTAGAACTGATTGAAGACCAAAATATTGTCGAAATATTTTGATGATGCCACTAAATGCTTTCTGATATTGTATTTAACATTTGTTATCTTTCATTTGTATTTGAACCAAATTTTCAAGAATACATTTAATATAGGTAATGTTATTAATAATAAGAACCACAATTTGTTTTCAATACGTATTACCGAACTATATTTGTGTTTTAGAAATAACAACTGTCTATTTTCAAGCAAAAAATGTCAAAAAAACATGAACTTTCTGTATCCAGGAGAGGTTTCACCAGTTTAATATCTAAATAAATTTGATTTATTCATTCATTTAATATATTTTAAAACCCTGTAAGCAGTGAATATTAAAAACTATACATGATTGGAATGAATAATAAAAAGCCCTTTAAAAAAGAGTATAAACCCGTCATATATTGCTATTAAAAAAAATAGAGGTGACGACACTACATTGACAGGTATGGTTTCAGAATTTTGACAATTAAGTTGTCTCTTAGGATTTTTACAAAAGTCAATAGGCAACTGAAATAATTTGTGTATTCCATACTTTATCAACGCATGCTTTTTTCTACATACAAAATAAAATTAAAATTTTTTGAATGGGGGGACAGAATGGCCAGAAAACCCTTTTAATCGTATTCTAGTTGGCTCCGGTGACCGTATACTAGTTGGCTCCGTGGTTAAAATGATCCTTTCTTTTTTTTTTTAAATACTCAAAATAGTTACTGGTTTGCATTGGCTGTCAATAAATACATAAAAATAGTGCCCTGCTTTACATACAAGTAATTTTAAAATTGAATTACCTACCTTAATTCCTAGAATTGGCATCGGGATCCAACTTAACTACGACCCATTTAATATTAGGGATTACGATATGACCGCCGCGCTGGGGCCGGGAGGGTCCGGATTGCGCCGATGGTCAATCCTTTAATTAGGGTCAAGAAATGGTTGGAAAAAAGGTACGGATTGCCCTAACAGTTACTTACAGTTTCACCTTATTTACCTTAAATTAAAGTAACTAGAAAAAATATAAATTGAGATGTTAATGCAAAATTGTTTATTAATAGATCAGTAGGTAGGTAGACAATAAAAATATAGGCACAAATTAAATTACATACATTTTAAATTATTTTCTAATAAAATTATATGATACTCATTTTACAAATAAGAAGCGATCTACGGCCAAATTTTTATACAAACGAACTGTGTTTTCTAAGTATAAAAGTTTTTCATTGTAATTTCTATTATTTAATCTTTTTGTGATACTGCATACTTTTAAGGACGTCTAAAAATATATAAATATTGGGGTGCACACTATAGAACGACGAATTGAATCTTGCATGAAAAGATTCGCAGGCATTAATTGTTTTTTGGTGGAAGCCGTGCACGACGCCCACGTGTTTGTGGACATTTAGCTTCATCGCCAATGTAATTTTCTATCAGATAATCACTAAACAAAGCTACCTTAGCATTCCTTGGTTGCAGTTCCATAAAGTCGTAAACAAAACAATTGCTTGAATTTTCCTGCACCAAGATTGAGCCAAATGGAACCGGTATCCGGATAATTTAGAATTGGGCCACATCACTTGTACAAACTGATGAATTGATAATTTAAAATCGGAAAAAATTTCATATGGGTAGAATTGAAAATTACTTTCGACACGTTTTTCAGATATTTCTTGAAAGGCATTTAAGTACGACAGCATAGTTTTACTCGCTAGTAAACAAAAAACAAGAGGTACATAATGATTGTTTTTAATACCATGTATCGTGAAAAGCTAGGAGAAATAATTGGTACAATAGCTAAAGGTTCCATCAACATAAATAGTTTTTACCGAACATAAAAATTGAATGTTTGTGTGACACGAAATTACGACCAATTGATTTTGCTTGTCGTTGAGGAATAAAAAATCTGCCCTGTTTCTTTTTTACATCAATCAAATCTTGAACTTCTCTTACAATCTGAGGTAATGGTGGTTGTTGAGATTTTCCAGAATAGCATATTCACTTAGATAGAGTAAACATCAGCAGAATTTAATGTTTAAAATTTTACTTAAAATCTGCTAAATTGACAAATAATACATACATTTATAGGGTGCACTTAGATATTAACCGGCCATGTATTTTAGGGGCGCAATATTAATATCGGGGCAATCCGGCCATAGAATTAAAACGAGGCGCAAACTAGAGCGATAGCGGGCGCGGTGGCGGATGCGGTGGCGATACGGTCAACCGCTGTGAATGTAACTAAATGACCGCTTTCCTTGCAGCGAACTATCGCGTACCACCTTGTGGCCTGCGGTAGAACGCTGCAAGTATATATGTATTAATATTACACAAAAGTAGAGATGAATTCTTTAATTAATTATTCTACGGTCTAGAACAGCTGTTTCGATCAATATCAGATCTCATCAGCTAGACTAGTAGAATAAATAATTAAAAATTTCCTCCCTAGTTATCGCCTCTTCGGTGGGCATCAAGCAGAATGATTTTAGAACTACTTCTACTGCCATCTAATGGCAGAGAAGTGTATGAGGAGAAAGTATAGGCAACCCAAGTAGCACGATACGGGCTGTCGTGAAACGTACGAGGGGTGATCATAAAATTTATGATCGAGCCACTTCCTCCTTCGTTTACAATAAAGCAAAAGAGTGTACAAAACTTTCGATTTTATGTAAGAACGTCTTTAATGCAAATATAGATTATAATTTATATTCTTATATTTATTAAAGACCTCTCGAGCGGTATTTGTGGATAGGTAGGTAGTATATACCGATTTTTAATATTCTTAAAACGTATTCTATTCTGTACAACATTTTTCATATAAAAAACACGTGTATGATTCATAATAATAGTTTGTTAATATTTTTTGCTAACTAGTAAAAATGAGATGTGTTTCACAATATTCTATATAATTAACCTAATATAAACTTATTTCTCCTTATCATAACATAATGAGTAATAAGCACGAAGCAGAGTGCTTTATCAGCGTTTTATATTTTACATCATTTACAACTTGTTAATACTTATTAATTACCTGTTTTTTAAAAATATTGTTTCTTAAAAAATAGTGTTTTATAAAAGCCAACAAAAAAAAAAATATTGGGTTATAATTGCCCCATTTCCAAATTACTGAGCTAACAATTACAGTTATAATTTAACCAACTATAATTTCAGCTAATTATTTTTTACGCTTATTTTTCAATCTTCTCTTAAATGATTTATAACATTCTTATGCACATTATTTTTAATAAGATAATTATGGTACTGAATATTTAAGTTAAAATGAAAATACAAAATTTTAAATATTTTGTTATACCATATTTTTATAAACAGAATATGAAAAATAACATCCATTATAGTTTCGGATTCTTGAAAGTCCATGCAGCGACGGTAAAGCTTTCTTTTCATTTCGTGGATAATTTCCATAATATTTTTTTTTATTTTCAACGTGTCTGTGAATACAATTACAATTTTTTTAAACGGAATTGATAAAGCAAACAATTTTGATTGAGATAAGACCCAAAGCAAACGTGAATTTCGTTAATTGTTTTGAAGATACTTTAATATTGTTTAAATGATCGAAGCATTGCAGGTCAAACTGAAATCAATCATAGTTTTTAATTAAAATTCCGTGTTAATAAATTCGTTCTGAAATTTTTCTACCAAAGAAAAATTGTTTCGATTAAAATTAAACGGTGTATTGTTGGCGTTCGATTAACTTTTTTATCCTTTTAATTACATTCTATTTATTTTATTAAAATTTTACAAGTTCCTGTTCGTAGTTTAGAATTAAGTAAATATAATATTTGTTTTTCACGATATTTATATTAGTTGGAAACGAAAAAATATCAAAAATAATTTTTTCTTATCTATTGATCTTCTTTCAAAGAAATATTTATTGTCTTACTGTTAATATTAGTTACAAAAATTAGAAAAAAGATAAAAATAAGAAATCAAATTCACTGGGTACAATTGTTCATCTACTATTTATAAGTAAAAGGTTAAACGAAATCTATTTTTTATCCTCTTATGTCTGTAATTTTTTACTATAAATATTTATTCAGTAATTACAATCCTTGTATATTTACTAATTAAAGGACAAAACCACAAATCCACGAGACCGTTAAAATATCTAAACAGAACAAGCTCGATAAGAGAGCTCGAAGTTTAAAAACAAATTCCGAGAGTTCTTTTATTTATGTCAAACGGAAAAACGCTCTTATTTCCCCCTTAATAAATCAGTAGAGATAGAATGAAGCTTCTCCGCTTCCTGTTTGATATTTAAACAGTGTAATTCAAATATAAGGACCAATATTAATGAGGTACGCTGCTATAGGCACCCGCAGAATCACATTCAAAGGGGACAAAAACTTTTGCCAATATTTTTTTATATATAAAAATTTAAATGGATTATTATAATTTTTTTTTAATAAAATATGTAAATATCTGGTATGTTTAAAAATGTAGTTAATTTGGTTAGGTACCAATAATTTTTTTTGAATATTAAATTAAAAAAAATCATTTTATATCATTTAAATATCTAATATGAATTTATTCAATATTTCATTTATTGATTATTTATATAACTTTTTTTAAAGAAATTATACGTTTTATATGTAAATCTATTACTTTTACTGAAAAAGCTTTTGGAATGTATTTCAAAAAAATCTAACTTATGTATACTAAATAGTTCAGCAAAAATCAAAAAAATAATCAAATCAAAATAAGAAAAAAATAATATATCAATTTTAATGTTTTAAAGCACGAAACTATTTTTGAATAAAAATATATTTGCAATATTTTTTTTAAATTACCTTTTTTAGACAATAAAGAAATTGGAATAGACAATAAAGAAATAGGATATACTTATTATTTTTTGCATTTTTTGGAAATTTGCTAATCTTGAGAAATAATTTAAATGTCAAAAAGCTCAGTATTAGATTAAAATAAAAAAAAATCGTCACAGAGAGATTCGAAGTGACAGTTAATGAATCCAAAATATGTAGAAATGTACGGAGTGAATATCGGCTATATTGGATTTTTCTTTAAAAATGCCAAAAATAGCTGTTATATTCTAGCTAGATTAAGGGTTCTAAGAAAATGAAATAGGAATATTTAAATATTAAATATTTTTTTTGTAATCTCTTTTGGGTTATTCCTAGGTACAGTTTAAATAAAATTATTGTGAAATGATTGGTTTTATGAATGGGGTTGTCTTATTTTAATACTCTAATACACTTAATCGGTTTATGATGTGAGTAGAACCGGAAATTCTATTTCTTAAGCAATTAGGTAAACCATAATAAAAATGGAAGTAATTTTAATTAGATTTTCTGAAAACATTCTATTTATTAATGTATTATTATTGATTTGGAGAAAAAAAATTTAAAAAATCACTGGACTTATTCCTATTATTTTTTCTTAAAAATATTACTTTGATCGGATTAGTCTCTTTATGGTTGATAACCACTGTGTCCAAGAGGCCCACCTTATTTTAAAACTTGAGACCAAAGATCAGTAGGATTGCCAAACCCCGTTGACAAAATTGACCGCTGGGACCAAGTGAACACCCGACCTAACAATAAAGTTAAAAATAACATAATTTTCTGGAATGTTCCCGAATTCATTTTGTAATCATTCAGATTAATCCTATTTCCATTGTTATATATTTCATTCAATATTGTCCTTTTTAGGGAGTTTGATCCATTGGATAATAATTCATTAAATGTTTCTATTTTGTGAGAGATTGTGACTCTCAAAGGGCTCACGGCATTTGCTATTTACCGTGGAGTTACCGTGTTGCAACTCTAAATCTGTGTTACGTGCTATGATGGTCCGATAAAGGTCTCATTAGTAAACCGTAAATCGGACTATAGGGTGGAAACATACCCCTATGGTCCTGTAAATAACCCCGACACAATGGATGAAGCTCAGATCCGTACTTGCACTTCGTGAGAAACTTAATATTGTCTTTGTTATTCTAAATAAACACTTTGGTATAATTTATCTTACACCTTAAAATAAATTCGTGATAATTTTAAAGTTAGTTGTAAGTTCTTATTATTAATTTATAGTTTTTATATTGTACCACAGTTATCGTAATCACACATTATGTAAACGTAGACTACGGCATTTTTCTTCAAAAGCTAGACAAAATTTGGAAAAGAAAACCGATTAGATAAGTTATTTTTTATTAATATGAACTCATCCAATAAATGAAATGTATTGGTTTTGTTTGAATAGTAAAATAATAGAGGAATTAAATTGAATAAATTAAAATTTTGTAAAAAGAGACTGGTCTTAAATTATGTCTAAATATTGACCCAAAATCTTACGAGTGTTCTTTCGCTGCATCAAATTATTCATCAAAACGACATAAAATGGCATAATCTTCATTTATAGAGCTTAACTAAACACGCTCTATTATATTCTAACCCAAATTCTTTTTTTGTGAATTACACCTATTCGGCTCGCCTAATGACAACAAAAAACTTTCAAAACAAAATCAAAATTGGTTTCCTGCACACACTATATCGAACTTTTCTTTTACAACAAATTTTTTCAACAACAATACAAGTCGCTACAACCGTAACAAACAAAAAAGCATACTCAACAAGAATCTATGATGAGAATTTGTGTCAGAATTAATTAATTGTCCTATATACAATGCTTTTTACAAAAAATTATTTTAAGTATAAAGAAATTAAGTGTATGGTAACATTTTTTGAAAACCCATGGATAACAAAAGAAATATTGCTCTTTCAAATAAACAATAAGGTATTAAAATTTTTTTTTATAATATTCAATATATTAAGGAAGAATCAAAAAGGCAATATTATCAGTATATTTATTACATTTCACATGACTACAATTTTTTTTAAATAAAAAATAAAAACAACAACAATCAAATAAAGCTTAAGAGCATATATTACAAGTTTAACTGTAACTGGAATGTTTCTATTCAGTACATGTTTTGTTAATAAATGCATTTTATAATTTCCTATGATAACACCTTGAAAATGTTTAAAAAAGGATATTAATTCCACTTAAAGTTGTTTCAAATTTGAAATGTACTATATCCATTACTAAATAGGTATTTACGCACTCTCCCCTCTCTTGCTTACGCACGCTCCCCACTCTTGCTTGCACTCTTGATTTACTTTACATCCACTACGATTAAGTATGGCTATGGCTGCAATTCACAATTTACTTTTTTTAGTAGAGCATTTTATTTTTGTAATTGTATTATGTACTCTAGGTTCGTTAAAGTTAAATAATAAAATCTAATCTATCAAAATTCAGTAAAACAGTTTTCAAGAGTAAAAGTTTGTCTTTCACAATGATTTTTAAATAATTTAAAACATTTTTGCTTTAATGCTGCTTCCAAATAATAATTACCTTACTCACAATGTATTAATTATTAAGCCATAAAGTTTCACAAACTAACTCTCTCTCTCTCTCTGTGTTTGATTTAATTGCCCGCTCCTCTCTATAAGGCATTATGATGGCGGATGGGCACTAAGTTGTACTTGGTTAGTCGCTTTTAGAGAGGATTTTATCCTATTAATCGGCAATGTCCGGTTGGTAACCATCAACCTACGATAGATGTCGTGACTATCATTTTTATAGTACATAGAAATACTTGGGATATACAGAGTAGGTTTTTGAAACTATGCATTCCGACAAAGTACCACTGGTGATTCCTTTAAGGATGAAACACGTATGGTAATGGTCGGAGTGTATAGTTTTAAAAACTTACTCTCTCTGTTTTTGATAATAAGCCCTCAACAGAAAATTTACAGTGGTTCTTTCCTGTTCGAAATCTTCATTTTGGAGGTAATGACAATTGTGTGGCAACCTGAGAATCTAAAAAATGTTATTTTAAATATAAAAAAATGCATCCAAATATAGTTCACACGGAATTTTTTACCTACCATTTGAAAAATTTGTTAATTATCTAAAGTTTTGCCTAATTTATGGAAGACCCTGTATAAAAATTTTAGAAAAAATCCAATATTTTAGAAAAAATAGTATTAAAAATATTGGAAATACCTTGATTGTAAAAAATAGGGAGAGTATAAATAAACGAAACTTTTTAATTATGCCAGACCTTAGTTCGTCCCATGTAATTTTACCTTATTTTACCTGCTGAATGCACTCTATCGATTTATAAGGAAAAGTAAAATTCTTGTGGGATCTGCATTCCAGGAAACGGAAGTTGTTTGTAGGAAGTTGAAAAGGGAACCTGTGATATCTCTATTAATTATTTTTTGAAAAATTGATCATAACCCCAAAAAATACATTATTAAAGAGTTTTACTAATATAAATACTTATTTGTTAATTAAATTACAATTATTCATTTATTTATTTTTCTGCGTATCGTTGTCGAAGTTTTCAACAATGCAGTGCATTTATCTTCGTAATTAAAATTAAGCAGAAAAAAACAACTTGTCAGTGGTTTATTAATTGGATTACATCATTTTAAACTGATGTTCAAAATATTCTGTTGAAAAAAAAATTAAATTATTTAAACAGTATATAATTAAAAACTCTTTCAAATGAGAGATCAGTCGACCTCTGTTGGCTATTTAAAATTTTTAAGGGGATAGCTGTAGCTACCCTGCGGAAGGGACCCTGGTACCTATTTCCGTTTTTTATTTAATTTATATTAGAAATATTTAGGTATAATTATTATGAAGGTACATGTAAAAGATAAAAGCTTTCATAATTTGTCTAACTTATTTGAAATCGTACTTACATATTTTATTAACACTGATTATGCATAGGTTCTCGTTTATAAATTGTACGGTCTACTCGCCTGAGGTTTTCCAACTACAACACAACGAAAGATGCAAAATGTCAGTTACGTCATTCAACATCAACTTTACATTAAATGATTTTGTTTTGCAACACCCTTTTTTTCGCTTAACTCGCATCTTGATAATGATTTAGATCACATTACCGGTGAGCTTTCAACGTAACGTTTTAAAACGTTTCAACAGTGTTGCTGGCGTTCCTGCTGCTGAAATCAATTAGAAATATCGCGTAACTTTAGCTTTTATAAAATTGCATTAACATATATCACGAACAACTTTCCTAACATGAATCAATATCCAAGGACACTATTTAAGAGGCAATATCAATCAATCAATTCTACTAAATTTTCTATCGGAATAAAGGACCATATTGCATGTAGGTGATTGTTTCATCTTTTAGAAAAGAAATTGTTTATAATCTGTTTAAAAAAAACATATCAAAATAAATAAAGTACGTATTTTTGTAAATTCTTATTGCTATTCTAAAATATTTTTTGCAATTAGTAATATGATTTAAATGATACAATATATTAGGGGCTGCAAAAGTTTAAAAAATGGTTATAATATTAAATTAACATATATGCAGACAATATTTGTATTGTATTGTAAAATTATTACCGTAATTAGTATAATTATTTGATACTTGAAATACAACCCTTTCATGTAATTTTTCTTCTTAACTTAGAACTGATTAGTATTTGGTTGAAATATAGACCTGCAACGTTGTCGAAGTTTCGTAGAACAATTGGAACATATCAAGTTTCAATAAACATATTTTTTTTAAATTTATCAAATGTTCAAGATATATTCTTCATAATATTTGCCATTATTGCCAAGTAGATTCTATAACAAATAAGTTGTTTTTAAATGACTTTTAAAACGCACTTTTAATTGAAAAACGCTAAAAAAGCTCGATTTTTGAACAGAATTGGGCATCTCTTTTTGAAATTTAAACCACCTACATCACTCGATATCATTATTAAAATTGCCATTTTATAAGTAAAACACCCTAAAATAATAGAATAGTATAATTTATAATTAATAATTAAGAGTAATTAGTTAAGAACAAGAGAAAATTAAACGAAAAAAGTAGTAATAATGTAAACCATTAATCAATTTAATCAAGTACGGGGTAAGCCTATAGTTTCGATTTAATATTCATTGTAACTTTGAATTATACAGTGCTTGTCTAAAGTCCCTTCCACACTTTTAACGTTTGAACCGTAAAACCTAAAAGAACGAAATTTAAACCATGAAAATAATATCATATGACGTTGTGGCGCCAATTTTAAAATCATTTGAAACCTTCTTCAAATATCTATTCAAACGTCGTTTTTTATTATTCCTTAATTTTCTACTGAATTAGGTACTTGTCAGATCATCCTATTTTTAATATTTTATATACAAATTAACCAGGTTATTAATGGTTTGTTTTTGATGTAATAATGATTTATGATGATGATACGACAAAGTACGATTTTGTAACAGCATTTATGGATTTTTTTATTGAAAGATATCTTATTACATTTTTGTTTATTAGCATTAGGTATACAACCATTAATATTATTTAATTGATACAGGAGAATAAAAATTTCAATTAAAAAATATTACTACTCCTCGTCCTTATCTATCGTTTCTATGATATCAGATATTAATTATCTTAAATATTAAAATTTAATTTTGTATCGATTTTCACAATTATCTCTTATCTCTTTTTAAAGTAAATTTGTTAATAAATATAAAAAAGAGCGAAAGAGGAATAAAAACGGTACCAACGGCCTAGATTTAAGGGTAAAACAATAATAATTCTTTAATCCATTTAGAAAATTTTAAGCAGAATATATTTAACTATCAATTGTGTTCAGTTATTTTACATAAAAGATTAGGCTTGTTTAGAAAATAAAAAGGAAGAAATGCTGGTTTTGTTTAATAAACATCATGTATAATAATTGTCAAAATAAAAGCATGAAAATCGAAAGTTGTAACAAACAGGACTATTGGGTGAATCCTCTGTTTTTAAAACTTTATATTCTCGGTGATTATCAATATTTATTTAAATTTCTAATAAAACCATTAATTATAAAAATGTAAATTTTGTGTAATTAATTGTACAGTGTAAATAAACCACAAAATGAAATTTTCAGTATATATGCGGTACAATACGCTTTCTGCTACATTTCGGTAACTATCGAAAGCAGTACTTTACTATCGATAGTATCTGTAATTTGATAGACTAACGAACAATCGGAATAACGGCAGATTGCCGCTTTTTTTAATCTGACCAGTTAATTCGAATTTCTTGAATGACATTGACTCATAATTTCACGAAACAAAGACGACTATTTCAAGTTGATGTAGATAATAATGTTGAGTGCCTATTTGATGATTTCTCTGTTTTTTTTAATACTACAACGAATTGTTTTTTAGAATTTTGATTTTTTGTTTTTATTGTAATGTCTGACTCTTAAACATATTTTTTTAGAATCCATCTTTACTAGATATTACATCCCTTATATGATTATTACATTTTATTTATTGGGTGACTTGTTTCGTTAAACTGTAGCTTTTACTTACAAATTTTGAATTTTTTTTATAAATGTGTAATTTGTTTCTTCTTAAAAAATAAAACTACAAGTTTTAATATTTTTTGCTAAATCTGCACTATATTACGTGCAATATTAAGCTTATGCAAATTATTTATAGTATATTCACGTTACATAAACAAATCAATATTGTACGATATAATAAATAATAAACAATAATTAATATTATGGTAAAATGCATAATAATTACAAATTAAACAATAATAACATGATAGATTCTAAACATTTAAAATAAGTACATGTATTAACATATCAAAACATATTATTTTGACCTTTAACATTGTACTTGAAAAAAGGAAATAAAAAACATAATTGTTAGAAATCAAGAGTTAAAGTTAAGGGACAATCTCACCCAACTTTCGAAACCGTTTAATAAAAATTATTCCATGGATAAGGCAACTTTTTTCAGTTTAGTTTTTTCTTGTTTTGACATAAACACAAATTTTACACTCCCATAAATTATTTAGAATTTATACTTTTTAGTGAATTTGACAACAGTGGCAAAAGTTTTTGAACACGTCATAAAAAATAAATTTGGTAACCAAAGTTGACATAGTAATAAGCTATCAGAAGAGTGGTACCAAAATTCAGGTCCGTATTTGTACATTAAACTATAGTTGCGGAGTATATTGCGTTAAATTTTATTAGTATTATTATTATTTATTAATGAATAGCTTCAAATTTTGAATAACCCTGTGGAATCAAGCATTTAATATAACTTTAGTATGTTATCTTTATTTTCGAACAATCTTGTATAACTAGGTTTTTTGAATTTTGGAAAAAAATACAATTCGAAACTAACCGCATACACAATTTACATTTTTTTATTAAATAATAAATATTCAAATTCTATAGATTCTAAAAATTTAAATGTCTTCTATTTCCTTCTATTTTAATAAAAACTAGTAAACAACCAAACACAGTTATACACATAACCAATTAGTTAATTAAATTAAATGCTAGTACAAGTAATGAAGCAATTAGGCAATTTGTATTAATGAGAACAATGTATTCTTCTCAGTCTCATTACATTTCAGATATGATATTGATATAATACGAGTTGTTTGGTATCATTTTATTACAGTTGGTTTAAAACGTTGTATTCATTAATTTTACTGCGAGTAATTAGTGTAAGTAATCAATTTGGCAGAAACTGACGGCGTAATGCCTAATAACGCTCTTTGGTTCATAACAATAACCACAGTCAAGTCTATATTTTTATTTTTTGTTTGGTAATTTAGACGTAACATCTAACAATGTTTATAACCACTTAAAATATTGTTGTGCTTTTAACAACTAACAGATATCAAATATCATATACTGGTTGTAAACAAGTATTGGGCCATATTTGTTTATTTAGTGTTATTAATAAATCTAGAATTCAATAGATATTACAAAAATGAAAATGTTTTGGACTAATTTCTGGTAAAACCGGAAGTGACAGAAAGCGAGGGAAACGTACCAAAAAAGTTGAAAATACATTTAACTACTTATTTATTTAATTTAGTGGCTCGCACACTTCGTGACTTTTGAGATCAAAACCATAACGGTTTGCTAGACGAAGTATTCTGTACGTGTTTGGTTCATACGGTTTTAATTTTTTGGTTAAGTCATTATTTATATCTAGACAAATTTTTGTTTGAAACATTTCAATTTTGTTGTTTAATAACGTACCCTTATCTTTCTTTTGGCGATTTCTGTGTATTTATTCATTATATTAGTTCTTTAGCAATAAAGAGTTTGTAGGTATATCCTGTAAGCTAGTTATGTATATTTACATTTGAAAAGGGAACTGTCAAATTTTATTGTAACAATTTCTTTTGCACTTGGATCAGTTCAGTTCTAGGTCACTTGCTTCACTGTTTTATTTGCAACTGAACTGAATCAAAAATGACCTGGGTCACCTCCCCCCTTACCGATGCTGCACCACCCGCTGAAATGGTTCAAAAGTGATCCGAAACAGATGGCGGGGTTTTTAAAATTATTTGATAACCTAAAAAAAGTGGACTTATCAAGAGCAGATTAAAAATCTAGATTTTAATAAAATGGAAGGCGACACTTCGTCTAGTGAGGAAGATAATATGATTTTAGTAAATATTTCGTAAGAAAATATTAATTTTAGGAATACATTTTCTCCAAGATACATTCGTCATCTGAGGAAGAAAATTATAGGCGTTGGTGGCCATTTCTTGATGATCTTTTTTTGGTGCTTTGTTGCTAGTCGCAGATGATACTTGACAGGAACGGAACGACAACGTCAGTTTATTTGGTTAGGAGCGTTTTATTTGTACTTTTGCGTGGTCAGTTTTGACCCGTTCAAAAGTGATCCAAGTGAACTGACCCAAGTGCAAAAGAAATACACCTAATATGTCAATTCTGTCATCTAAAAGGCGCGTATTTAAATCAACCAATAAGAGATCGTCGGGCACCTTATTTCCGCTTCATTATCGAACAAAATAATTTATTTGCTACATCTATATGCTCTAAGATCTAAACGAAATGTTCTTGTGTTCCAATAAAATGGAAATAAAAATTGTTTTTCTAGTGTTTATTTGTTGTTAAGTATTTCTAGCCATTTAATACGCCCAGAACAGAGTAGGCAGATTGCCCGCGCTCCGCTACGCGTCGCGCGGCAACTCTCTGCCTCAAGCGGCAAAGTATCACTTTCCGCTCTTAATACACAAATAGCTATTTAACTAATTCCTTTGTAATTTGGTATAGTGATTCCGAAAAAAAAATGGTTCCATCACCCACCATTTTTTTCACATTTCAATATTAAGTAAAAACTAGAAGATCTAAAATCTGAAAGAAAACTTTCGATAGCAGCTGTTAAAGTGGTGCGAGAATCCCTAAGTTTTTCTATTTATCTTTACTTTTCCATAATTTTCCGTTTCCCCATTTTTCCGATTTTTTTTCTATTTTTTTGTATTCTTCAATATTTTCCCCTATTTTCCCATTTTTCCAGATTTTCACTTTTTTCCCCAGTTTTTCTTATTTTTCTCTACTTTTCAGTGTTTTTCCCTATTTTTCGACTAAAAAGCTATTCAAGAAACTTAAATATTGTAAGAGAAAATTGTAACTAAATAATGAATTTTTTATTTTTATAGATCAATTTTTTTTAAATATGTAATCGATGTCGTATTGTGAGAGATTAAAAATACGGAAGATTTAGATAATTTTTTTTTTAAAAAATTTACAAACATTTTTTTTGTTGGCGTATGTTATTGTATTGTTAAGAGATTATTTAATAACAGGAATTGTCGGCATAAGTCATTGCCGGTCTGAGTTAACAATATAATTAATATAATAAAGTAATCAGATGAATTTTTGTAAATTTAAATTTCTTGATTTAATTTCGAAAATCTAACTTCCAACTCTATTTTGTATTAATAATGTAGTCTTTTAAATATTGTTTTCTTTATGTTATAATTAATTTCTGTTATTTTTTTAATAAAAAAATTCATTCAGATGTGTAGTAAGTTTACTTTATAATTTGCGGTTCATAATTGTTTTCGCCACCTGAGTTCAATAGGTCAACCTATTACATTTCCGGATTCTTTACTATTGCAACAAAGAATCAACTATGTCGCTAACAATAACGGATAAAGCTAACATTTTTCATTAAATAAAAGTTCTAAATTGTTTGACATATTTTTAATTAAAATTATATTATGGAAAAATTTAAACCATGTTTTCAATAGTTAAAATTTTTAATAATCTGTTAAAATTTGGTTTTTCACAAAGGTAGTATTGGGTCGCATTTTAAAAATGATCAAAAAGCTTTTTTCCTAATTTTAAATGAAAAATAAAAAAAGTGCAATACATTTATATTAATTATTTTAAAACTTGGATTCCGAAAATCTAAAACAGTTCAGATTAGTTTTTCCGAGCAAAACATAACTTTGTACATTGTAGTTTCTTCCTATTTTGTGTTCTCTTTGTAAGTCTATTTTCGCTAAAAACTTGCTACGAGAGTATATGCACACCGAAATTTAATAGAAAGTATAAACCAATTCGAAAACTATATATTGTAACGATTTGTGATCTCAATTTGGGGTGAAAAATAATAAAAAATAACAAATACAAAATAATTACTAATTAAGTTTATAAGTATGTCCTGTTCATAATAACGGATCCACATCTGACTATCCACTTTCCAACTTGAATTTTTTGTTTCTAAAACTTCTTACTTCTTTAAAATTTTGATTTGATTTAACTCCTACTAGTATATTTTCTTCCTTCTGTATATCTCTTCTTATTTCACTTATTTCATTAGAATAAATTGATTCCTCCTGCAGTTTTTTTATTAAATTTTTGCTTTTATTAATAAAAGTCCTTAAATTTTAAGTAATATAATTTTACGTTCCATCGTTTTTATAATATCTATTAAAAATTCCTTCTCTTAATTTTCTTTTAAAGCTTGACTTTTTAAAAAAAAATATTTATAAAAAATGACTTCTGTTTATTATTTTTCCATTTCATCTTTTTTTTTCAAATTAAAAAATTTTCTTACTAGATTAATAAAAAAATATATATTATTACTTAAATTTCTTTTAATAACATTTCCAAGATTTTTTTTTTTTTTTTTGATAATAATAAAAATAATGATGTACCAAAAAAATAATAAATTCTTTAAAATCGAACTTTTTTTAACAATAAACAAAATAAAATTCAAACAAAATAAAATTATTTATGCTATCAAACATTTTAACGATTAACTTATAAAAAGAAAACTCATACAGTGTATTTTATTACAATATATATTTTAAAATGTCCTTTTATATTGTTTTTGTATTTTATAATACTGTATGACAAAAAATAAGTTTGTTGCCCGAGTGTGACTGTTACCAAACAGCAATTCCGATGTATGACTGATAAATGACCCAGATATGTGTATAGTAAAAAATTCAATCAAAACAATTTTCCATATTTACATTTTTTCAAAACTAACCGTCGTGGTATAATGTTTGCGATATATCAATTTATCCAGTGAATAGGTACATATTAAGAATTTTTTCTTGTATCATTTGTATTTGTGTTTTATCTAAAAAAATGTTAACGTGACCATTGTACATTCTTGAGCCAAGAAAATCATGACATTATTATCAGAATTACCTCATGATGGTTAACTTTATGAACCAAACGATAACAGAAATTTTATTACACCAGCGTACAAACACACTGTTCAAAGTTTTTTATTGCCTATCAAATAATTCTAGTTGAAATCTAGTAGAAAAGTATTTTAGATTGCTTACAAGTTAAATAAAATTTTGACAAATAATCATTAAATTTATTACATTTTAGTTTTACGAGAATCATCTATAAACTACCGATGCCAGAACTTCAATAAAATAGTAAAATACCAATAAAACACATGTGGCTCTTAAATCCATTTTATAGAAAATTGATCTGTGAATTATTTTTTAAGTAGCAATAACGTGAGCTTAGAGTATAAATTGTTCCAAAGTAAGAAAATTATGTAATTGCCCTTTAGTAACAATTTAACAGTAGACAGGGAAGTTGTAAAGATCTACAATATCCAACATTGTTTACTTTATGTAACTAAATCTTTTTAATAGTCACAATGAATTTTTTGTTTGAAACTTGTCGAACATTTTATGTTTTAAGATCACTTTGTAAACTCATGGCAGGTTTATTGTTTCTCATTTCAGAGAAAACAGGTTTGGATTCATGTCTTGTTGAATAAATGTATCGAAAAAATAGTGTTTTCTAACTTTAAAGTGGTCATAATTAATTACGAACACATTTATAACTAATTTGTAACATTACAGTTTTTCAATTTTTATATAAAAAAAAATTAGAATGTTTTGAAGTTAATTTTGATGACAACAAAGTAAAACGCTAGTGGAAATGCTAGTTCCGGGAAATAATCTGACGGCAAATTTTATAAAACTACTATTAATTAATGACAAATATTTATTCGAAGGCAACAATTATAAGAATTTAAAGTGGCTTAGTTAATAATTAAGTTCTTAATTGTTAATTACTGTTTTCAAATCAATTGTAGGAATTTTAACTCTTTATTGAATACCATTCTAACAAGAAAAAAAAAACGTATAAAAAAATAATGATATATTAAAGGCAAGCTTAATTCATCTATAATTCAGTTATTCAGATGGAATCTTGTAAGTAACAAATAAAATAATTACAAAGATCCTTTAAAAATATTCACGGACATATTTCAAAAGGGCCAACGGGTTTTAAAAAAATTACTGCTTGTCAAGTTTTACTTTTGTGTAATTTTGTTTTTCATAGTTTTTTTTTTAATTTTAACTAAGTATATAAATGTTAACATACACTATAAAAAAAATGTGTAATGAACAAATAAAAATTAAAGATGGGGGTAACTCACCCTACTTTTCGGTTTCCAAAAAAGTCACTAAATGATTTATATGAATATTATAAACTGATCAGAAATCTTGTTTTTTTAAATAAAAAATGAAGAGGGGGTAATCCCACCCAACTTTCCGTACACTCCCAGTACAGTAATTGTTTAATCACTTATTTTAGTTTTCTCCCTTAAAATACATTAATAAAGTTGGTTTAAAAGAATAAAAAAAAACAAATTTTTTGTCAAAAATTCGTTGGGCCCTTTAAATTTTTTTAACTTTTTACTTGTTTGGTTATAACTTCTACAAATATTATTTTAAAATTATGAAATATTATAATTCACACAAAGTTAAATTATTTTTAACATTGTAATAAAATTTCAAATTTTTTTGAGCAATTTTTTGAAAAAAGTCGCAATTATGAAATAAAACGGTATTTTTTTAATTTTTAATGATAATATTTACCATAAAAAAAAATTAAAACATTTTTTGAATAATTTTAAAATCAATAAATAATTAATATTTCGATTTTAAGATTTCTGGATCAAGATGAATTAATAAAGTTAGTTAAAAAAAAATCAATTTTTTTGTCAAAAATTCATAGGCCCTTTAATTTTTTTTAACTTTTTACATTTTTGATAAAAATGGTAGAAATGTATTCAGGTGACCTCAAAACGTAAAGATCTGTTAGAATCTGAATATGGCCAAAAAATCGCGATTGCAATACTTTCCTTCTATACAACTTTGTTGGATTCGGAAAGTAAAAACACTGAAGAACTGAAGAAAAGTCATTAAATTTAATAATTAAAGTTTATTTGAGATGATAGTAAGGTATCAAAACAGGGATTTAAGTTAGGGATGGTGCTCCAAATACGAAACGTCGAATTAAAATTTTAATAAAACTGAATTACAGCAAGATTGATTTAGAAAATTAAATCATCTACCATTTCAAAAATTAGCACGGTAACGAAAAAGTATTAAAAAATTTACTTAATTATTTATAGGTTCTATAGGTATTTTTGTGTTTTATTTCTTACATAAGAATCGCATTTCCATTGAATTTCCTTGTCTTTTAATCTTACATTGTGTGTTTTTAGTTCTCTATAGATTATTTTGCTTTTTCTTGTATTTACATAATATTGTTTATTTTTTCCAATTATTTTTTCAATATTTCCAAAATGTATTGTAAGTTTGTTTCTGAGTTTGCTAATATTTCGATGTCATCAGCGTACATAAGTTATTTTGGTATCTTCCATTATTTAATATCCTAGTCAACGATTTCATCTTTTTCTTCACTTCATTTATTTATCCTATATAATTAAGAATATAAGTTGGCTCAGCAAACATCCATGTTGACAACATTTTAATTTAAAAATGAGCAGATCAATTCGACATGCCTTAAAATGATTAAGTACACTACGGTCAGGGTCAACGCCTTTATTTTGATGGTAGGGAAGGGTACATAGATCAAGCAATGCTGGGCATATAGAAAAATGGAGTTAAACAATACGAACATCTAAAGTAAATGTTAAATTTTTAAACGAAGGGTACTATAGCAAATAATCTAATGCTTAATTAGCAATAATTCTCAAATTCGAAAGTAAATAGTCTTGAAATTGACACAGATGCGCTTATACCAATACAAGAAAACTTAATATATTTTTATTTTTTTATTATTTTGCTTTTTAACATTTTTTTTTGTTTGATGTGGTCACTGATGTAACTTGTTCTCTTATTTCTCATTTCATTTCTTCCTCATTTGACAAAAAAAACAACATATTTATATTGTCCACTTTTTCAATTGACTAATTTCCTACCTAGCGGCAAATTTTCAGAGTCGGCAGTTTGGCAATTTATTCAAAAAAAAATTTTTATCTAAACTAAATGAATTTTATGTTTAAAAAATTTGAAAACACCAATGAACTCTATCCTTTTGTTGTATAAAGCAAATATGAACCATAGAGGGGGCGAAAAATGGACTTTAGTATATAGGCGGTATACTCTTAAATCCGGCCCTGAATGTATACATGGGAACAGAAGGAATATAGGAAGATTGGTAGTAGCAGTTAGATCTCAGGCACAAAATTATTTCCTGACCTGTATTTCCGTTTTCATTGCCAATTCGTATAATTTTTGTTTTAATCGTATTTAGTATTACGTAATTTGAGTAGATTACGGTTATTTGTTCTTTGTTAATCTTTATTTTTCCATATTATAGAGATATGCAGTTTTTGTTGTCATGTCGTACGTCACTGTCTTTTAACCCTTTCAGTGTTTATATCGGGAGATTTACAGCATCAAATTTTTTTGAAGGCTGTTAAAAGCGATCTGCATTATCACACTAATTTATACTTTCTTATATCTACAATTTTCGTTTTAGAATACATGCAATGTTCTTTTTAGACGACTGAGATTGAAAGTAGATTGTTTCGAACTCACTCTTCAACAGAAAGTTGACAGTTACCGTGACAGTATATGACAGCAGATGCCATTATTTTAAAATAAACACAGGTTTATGAATATAATGAGTGACGACATAATATTAGTATAATATTAGTTGCACACCTCATACAAGACATTGCCAAGGAAAAATTAAGTATATTGTTATTTGTTATAAAAAAATAATAATATTAATTAATATAGTAACATTGTGCTCAGTCGTTTAAAAAATAGTATGTATATTTTGAACTATAATGTACTCTTGCAATTTTTGCTTGATTGCTGCTTTGGTTTTCAACTTTAATGCGCAAGCGGCAAGAGAACACTTTTAGCTTTTAATATATAATGTATTCCGATAGAGTTTTTACTAGTAATCTCCTGGGAATGTTATGATTGAAATAAGCTTTGAAATTACTAATCACAAATTGTATGATCTGGCAGTAAACCACTTTCATTATTGAGCATGTACTAATTTGAAACAAAGAAAAAGTGAAATTTACTCGAAAAGAGCAATAGAATCGTAAATCAAAAAAATTCTCTGAAGAAATTAACAATAAATAATAAAAAGATAAATAAAACTTTTGTTTGTTCGTTAAGTTATGTAGCATAAATAACAGACGACAAGATGTGGTAGCAAAAGTTAGTGGACTATTGATAGAAGTAAGGGGATATCTTATACGGAATATATATGCACAGGTCACGACCCTAACAGTGGCGGAACAAATGTAAATTTACAAACAAAAATGGATATGTATCGGTAAAAATATAATGAATAAAAAAACAGTGTGATAAGTTTTATTATCATAAAAAGAAGCTCAATTTTTTTAATTATGTAGGCCATACATTTTTACTACATAAAATTCTTCACAAGTAATGGATTCCTGTTTTTATATAAATTGGACAGTTGTTTGAGTCCAGTATTCCAGACACGATTTATTTATATATAATTAAAAGGTATCGATACATTTTGTGGAAGGGGACTGATATTATTAAAAGTGTTTTAAAGGAAAAATGTGAGCGGCGCCCGCTGGTAAGCAGGCAAATGAGACTTCTAAAAAATCATAAATCTTATAATTCTCTAGTTTTGAAATCGGAAGTCGCAGAAACTTGCAAACTCGCTTGGACACATATTCAAGGTATGCCGAGTACATTGCTGTTGTCCGTTTGTCTCTCTCTGTTGTGGTTCCTGAGTTGTAGCGCGGACAGACCAGACTTTTTAGAAGTAGGATTCTTTTAATTCTAATTTACAAAATTCCTGAATGGGTTTTAGGGCGGAAGGGGCATCTGTACATCAAAATTTAGGTCCACATCTTTAATATTTAAAAAGTTATGCATAAAAATGTCGTACTTGAGGACCTTCTACTGCACCAGTTTAAACCAAAAACATATGCACACACCAACCTTTCATAGCAAATTTCAGCTTGATTGGTCAAACGGTTCGGCAGCTTTCGTGGAAGATTACACACAGACAGAGACAGAGTAGACAGACCTCACTCTGGAAATGGTCTCCAATCTTCTCGAGGGACCTCAAAATGGATATGTCCATTGATATCTCCATTTTTTTTCCTTCGATGGGACCGGGAAAGTAAAATTGAAGCAGACAATATTAATCTATTTTTCTATTTAATTTATAGACTGAAATAAAAAGAAACTATTTTGAATAAAGTGATTAATACATATAAACTTCTAAACGTTCAGTATCATTATCACCGTCATCAACTAAATTCATAACATTTTTTTTGTAAATGTATATAGATATATTTTCTGTATAATTTTTGCAAAAATATTTTTTTTAATGGAAAAACTTTTTATTTATTAGGTATAATAACTGAAATTTATTATAATTTTTCTTGACAACATGTTATAGGTGTAGACTTTAACTACTGATATAACGTCAAGTTTTACTCACAATATCACACATTCCCAATCTGGAGGCACTAATTCTTCAGTTGACACTTTAATTGTGGGGCCCTACGATTTTATAGAATACATTCAGTATAGTCCATGCATGTTATGGACGATATTTTTTTATTCGACATTGTTATTTTTTAATGATCTTAAATTTTAAAATACCAACTATGGTCTAGTTAAACACTATATTATTTAAGTCTTTCATTCAAAGTTGTCTACAACTACTCTAAACGCGTAACTTTCAGGCTCCAAAAAATAATTCAATGGTATTACTAGTTGCCAGTAGCACAAAAAAGATATTCATTTCACCGCATTGGTAATAAGTACAATTTGAATTCTTCAATGTTCGACAGCTTTTTATCTCTATAAAGAAACTAAACTATATTATATTATATTCCACCAATTTACGCTTCTTTAGGTTACAACCAATATTCACCAGTGCATTTAGAAGTACAACTGCATTTAGAAAGTACGATAGTAAATTCCTCTAATATTTTTAGACAAAATACGCGCAATTAATTTTGTTTGGGTGATTACAATATCCGACCTATTTTTCGATCCAAAATATCTCAAAAACTAATATATAAAATTTTGGGACAATAAATAAGAAAGATTATCCAGATTATCTTTGAAAGAAAAGAACAAATACCTTAGCATTTCTGAAAAAAAAAACTGAAGGGGCACTAATATTAAATTTTTTAAAACCTCATCCCTAGGTAATAAAATTTTAAATATGGTCCCAACATTTGAATCCTCTATGACTATTTGAAAAACGTAATTTAGAATTTTCGAAAATTTAAAGTTTCGAAAATAAATACTACAGTATATATGGTTAAGTAGCGGAAAAGTAAAAATAGGTCAAATATTAATATCATTTTTGCGGGTTTTAACGATGCTGAATCGATTGCCATTGTCCGTTTGTCTCTATCACTCACCGTTCTCGAGTTGAATCAGGCCAACAGACAGACGGACGGACGGACAAAACCGTTTTATAAGTTTTTTTTTTTTGAAAAACCTGAAATCGATTTTTGTTCATAAGAGCAATTAATAAGAAGTGACGTATCAATAAAGGCATGATACCTATAACAAATTTTCGGTTTTAATATTGGGAGAATTTACAGCACAGTCGTACCTTTTAGTTGATGCCTTCGTACTCAATCCGAAACTCGCCTAAATTGGTAGAATATATATACGTATGTAATTTTATTTTGTAGTTAATTTTGTAATCAGTAAATTAACATATTTTTTTAGTAATTTAAATAAAATAAATACTTCTATTATTATTATGCATAACTTCAAATATGAATATGGAAATAATTAATAAGGATTTTTGTACAAGATCGTAAATATTATTAACTAAAACTTTTCCAAGTGGCGCATATGAACGGTGTGGATAGCAAACGTTTATTTAATATATTTCTACGGTCACATGGGGCATTGTAACTTACCATGAGCATTGTTGTTCCTAGATAAATAACGTCTCAACAATCGGTTGCGCTATGGGTTTTCTAACCTACATAGTTGAGTAGAAAGTGCGGTGGAATTAACGAATTGCTATAAGAATACCAATAACTAAAGAATCTAGTCCTATATTCATACATCTTGATCTAGTTCTCACGCCCACACCTCTCTTTTTATTAATCGTACGCCTTACCTCTTGGCTCTTTGCTTCCATTGTATCGTTATGGGAAGTAATTCTGTGCATTCGAAGTATAAACATTATTCTCGACCTCAAGTTATTTGCAGGTCATAATGAATGTTATTAAGAATTTTTTCTTTGTGTTATTATATAGATCATATTTCGTTAGTCACTGCTGATTTTCAATTTTTTTTTAAGCATTTATTTACTTCCTAACTATCCACATTCTGATAATGAAGATTAATATCAATCAGATCTATCGAAAGAGCCTCATAACTTGTTTTTATATCATTTTTGCTTGGAAATTGAACAAATAAAAATAAATAAAATCTAGAAATTTTATTGTAATAGCCATATAAAATTTTTATTACGTTTTAAATCTTGAATAATCATTTAAATGAATGGACGTTTATTGCAATGCTGTTGGTTTATTTTAATTCATTTTATTGATAGTTAAACTTAAAATTTTGCGAATATTAACACAACATTGCGTAGATTACATTTACATTCATTTTGATATATTAATGTGGTTGATAAGTTTCTATTGTTTTAGTTTTGGCTGGACTTCAAATGAAATGTAACATGCTATTGTTAAATTCAATGTATGTAATTACCACTAATAAAAACCACTTAGTAATGGTATTTCCTCAACACGTGCCAATACTTCGTTGCTCAATCATCAGCCCAAAGTATAATGATAACAAAAAATATAAATTAAATGAATCTAAAATATAAATTAAATGAATATCTTTTAAATAATAGTAAATAGATTACATTAATTTCTTTATCATACTTTAGGTAAATATTAATATTAATAGGACAACAAATCAATATAAATTCGTTTAAATTAAAGAAAAATCATTATAATATTTTTTTAAAAACCCCGTAACAGTTTAGAATGAAATATGTAATGAGCGTTCAAAATTGTGGACTGTTATTAAATAATCCAGTTTTATATGAATCAATATTATTTCACTTTTTTCGACAATTAAAAATATTTGTAATATAAGAATTTTCGGTGTTATTTTTGTAATATTAAAATTTAATTATTTACAAAGATTACTTGCATAGATTAATGAACATTGTTTTCATTGTTGAGAAAATCACTGCTAGTTACAGGGTAACATATCTCTGAAATTATTTTCATTATATTACTCAGTTAACTTATAATTACGTACAATTAGCTGTTTAAAATAAGAATGCAAATTTCTTAGAAATAAAACAAACACGCCATCGTTTTTGCATAATTATTAAATGAATGTTTAATCAAAACGTAAAAAAAATCATAAAAATCTTGTATGCTTTCAAGAATATGTAATAACATTGTCTATATAAGAGCGCTTAAACTAATGAAATTGATATAGATTGAAAAATATTTAAGCTTATATATTAAGCTTTTTACTCGGTATATATAGAAGAGCAAAATAAATACATTAATTAAAGAACATTGTTTAAAAAGGGGTGATTATAACTTATCAGTTTCCACCCAGGAACATTTTAAAAGCCAATTTCTTTGTTTTGTTAATAAAGTTGTACTCTAGCTGATCTCTCACACTAAGCGTTCAATACTCTTTGATGTTATGATTCTATTTATTAGTAATTTGCCGCTTGGTTGAACTGCAGTATTTTAGGTATAGATTCTTTACAAAACATCATAATTCAGTTCGGTCAGCAAACTAATCTATAATCATGAACGATAAAAATACTTTAACGTTAAAAAAACTGAAACTAATTTCTGCTTTTCACCTTTCAGAATTCGCTAAAAATGTTAATTGTACCCACATAAAATACAAATCAAGAATACAAGCATTTGTTTTTCTGATTATTTAATTTGTTCTTATCTTTTGGTTTGATCTTTTATTATTCCCTTTCTCGTAAAAAATCAAATATTTCATTTGTTTGTTCTGATCTTTTGGTTTGATTTTTAATTATTCCCTTTCTCGTATTCCATCTCGAATTACTAATTTATTAAATTACTTATATCTAATAATTGGCGCGTTAACCAAAACGTTCATAATAATGTGTTCATTATTGATGATATTTTAAAGGTATAAAGTAGCCGACAAAAATAAAAGTTCCAAATTGAGCAGAAAAAAAATATGGAAATTTGAAAAAGTGTAGTCAAAATGGTAAAGTGACGTAACACCAATAAGATGCTCTATCTGGTGCAATGTTGTAGGATTATCAGTCTATTACAGAGGTACTCAAATAATCCGAGATTATGTTGTTATCTTTGTCTATTCCACTAGAAAATATTTGAACATCTTGTATCATCTTTCCATAACAGGACTAACAATATCTTTGACAGACGTGATAGTATAATAACGTAAACTAACGTATTTTTAATTTTAACACAGAATGTCACACAAATACGACTTAGACGTTTAAAAAAAAAAGAAGTCAAATGAACGTAAATTAAATGACTCGAATTGGCAACGTGGTACTGCCTCGATTTTCTGTGATTTGATGTAGTGGATGGCGGATCTTAATATATTTTAAAATTAAAAAGGCATTATTTTGAAATATGCTTATTATTTGTAGTACCGGGAATAATTATTAGTAAATATGCCTTTTATTCAGTGAGTTATATGCCATTATGCTAAAATTCCGACCTTCCGGCCCATTATATGCTACATCTCTTAATCCGTAAAATTATTTTTTTTCAAAATTTGACGCTTATTAACACAATCGAATGCCTTCGAGAAGTAACAATCGCTCATCCGTTATTTAAATTAAGATGATAGATATCCAATAATAAAAAGATGACATCTTTTCTATTCTGTGAATTTTTTAAACCAAACTTTTATGATTTTCAACCAATCTGGATGAAAATTTATCAGCTCTAAAAGAGGCATTTACAGCAATTTATCGAAACCACATGTTTTTTAATTTAGGATTTTCACTGTTTTTCAGTTTACATACCTGTTTATGTTATGATGTCATCATGGTCCCGTGATAGCGTCATCAATTTTTTTTTAAATGGGAATCGTCATTTTTTTAATCAGTTTTGAATAGATAGTGGATACCTTTTAGTATAAACATTTTTTGAGATATAAGGGAGCCAAAGTTTATATATTAAGATATTAAAAAAAATCATGAAACGTATATAGGGTGCTCATATTGGGATCCACAGCATTTGTTTAAATTCTTGTTACACTTTTTCAAGGGTATGTACGGTTGGAGGGAGGGCTCCAATTTAATCAAATTATTTTTATTTTTTTAATATTACTTAGTTTATTGATATCATTTTAGATAACAAAAAAATCCAACGGAATAAGTTCTGGTGACCGAGCTGGGTTAAAGTATAATGTTAATTAATATCTTCATACCATACCTTTAAAAAAAATTGTTTATGTAATTCAGATATGAAATTTTATATTTTTTTTCTTAATTGTTTATGTCACTCTGTATGTCATATATTATATACATTTTTATTATCTATGCTGTATCTTATAAATTGTGAAATTTATTAATTTAACGTTAACGCAGTTTTTAAAGATTTGACGTAAAATGTATGTTAAATAAATTGAACGTAATGATTAATGGAATCTCAGAACACCAAATCTTTCAGCATATCACTTTTAACTACATCATAAATTTTATTTGGCGTTTAAAGCTTTTAGAGTCCGACTAAAAGATTTTATATTATAATAATTATACCTAGACACATTTATTACATTTAATACCTATTTCAAACTGTAGGAAAAAAACCGTTATCAACACAGTTTCTAAAAGTAATAATATTTTATTGTTTTGTGTGGTAATGTGCAAAAAAATATTGATATTATGTTTTTTCTACTAATACTCTACTTATTTGGAATAATTTTGATAAAAATAATTTTAATAGCCAGTAATAAATTTTTAATTTCTGAATGGTAGGTAGTAAAAAAGGCGAATAGAGATATCCTAATTTGTAATACAACATTGTATAACATAATAGAGTAATTTTTTTACATTAGATATTTTGTGTTTATGTGCCCATATCAATATATTTTTTAATAAAATTTTAAAGACTTGTGAATTTTAAATAATAAACTTTGGTTTTCGATACTTTTTATTATACTTCAAAAATTAGCAAATGTTTTATTCTTTATATTTTTTTTATATTTTATCTTTTGTACATGCTGAAGAAACGCGAAAGTGAAATTCATGCAATAGAAATGAAATTTAGTAGGAAAACAAGAAACAAAACTAGACAAAATAAATCAATTAAAACAAAAAAGAATACTATTAGAACAACCAAATTCAATGATAAGAGTCACTATAAATTTTTTTTTACAAATATCCTTTAAACCTAAAATATCTTTTTTTAATTTCTTTTTTCGAAACAATAATAATTATGTTTTCTTTATTTTCAGGTCAGATGAAGACGACCCAACTGGTAGTAAGTTCACTAGAATGGAAGACGAAAACATCCAAGACAAAGAAAGATTTGCCAGGTATCTATCAACTCTCAGATTTTAAACTCTCCGATACTCTTTAGATTTAAACAAATATTTATCTGAAATAACACTAAAAAAGTATACATAGTTAGGTTGTTATTAAATGAATATTTACCGAAGATTCAAAACAAAATAAACTTTTTAGAACTGATACAAAGTAACGAAAAGCGTTTGAATTTTATGAAAATTAATAAAAAAAAACAATTTGGGACTGCTTTACAATAATTCCAAATACTTGCATTAACAAAAAACAGTGTTTTTATTATAAAACAAAATTTCTAAAAATCTATCACAGTGGGTTTGTTGTTAAAGAGGCGGAATGAATAAGACAAAATTTTTGAAAACATTTTTTTTTTCAAAACAAAGTCTAATATTGTAACGTTTATGTTTTTGTTTTTTATATCTTTTCCTGTCATTGTTACAACGATTGTCTAGATTCTTAACTTTTCCAAACGTATCGATTTAGCCAGTTTATCTTTGCTTGAACTTAAGCATTATTCATCCTATTTATCTATTTTATTTTCATTCTATTTATTATGTTCTCTATTTTATTTTTTAATCCTGCTTTTGTTTCAATGATATTTTGTCCATGTGAAAAAATATTTGAGTGTTTATATGTCCTCATAACCATTTTAATTAAATCATATGTGAGATGGTACTATACCGTTTGGAACAGAATGAATATGAGATAAATGGCTCAGTGAAAAATAAATTTTCTTTATCGCATATTATATTCGTCTTACATTTTCTGGTCCACTTGTTACTTTTTATCAACATGCCATGAATCAATCTGTATATACTTATTATTAATTCAAACCATAATTAAAGAATCAATAAGGAAAATTGCAAAACTACTTACCAGGTATAGACAACACGTGGTATTTAACCGTGTATAAAAATCCGAGTCTGCCTTCAATATCTTGAAAAGAGAATGGATAGTTGTGTGATGGGGTGAAATTATTAATAGAATATTACCGTTGTATGATTTGTTTCCACGCGAATTAACAACCATTTATTATTAAATAATTTGACCATGATATAAGTAAATAAATTTCCGAGAATTATTTCCTTTCGCTTCTTGTCCTTTTATTTTCTTTTCTTTTGTTTCTTCGTCTTTATTTTTTCCCGCTCTGAAATTCTTAACTCTTCTAAAACATTAAAAAGCATGATTACAGTGTTCGGCCTCACCTAGAATTTGAAATAGTTAAAAAAGTAATGGAATAGTCAGATACTGTCTTAAACATCGGCACAAATCAGGGATTTGGAAAATAAATTAATCTGAATTTAGTTTATTATAATTGGTCATTTTATATCCGTCATGTAATTTTTGAAACTTTTTTAAATGTCTAACCATAAAAGAAATTTAACCGAATTTAAAACCTTACAACTGTTATTAGCTGCGAAAAAAGTTTTACTGTTTTTAAAGATTTTCAAAAAAAAAATAATGGGGATTTCAGCAAAAAATGGAAAATTTTGATTCAAAGCAGCTAAACCTCTTAGCTTCTAAAAATATAAATTAAATGATTAAAAACAATTCTACTAGATTGTCTTAAAAATAGCCGCTTTTGTTATTTGCATAAATCGTCCAATAAAAATCGCGTAATTTATTTTCACAAAGATTAACTAAAATTGGAGTTTTATATCAACATACGTTTCAAGTGGTTTGGATATTAAAAGTAAATTAACTTAATCATGCATTCATATTAAATCTCAAGTGGTTTGATTCGGTCTACAATCTAAATCTAAACAATCTAATAGGCTTGTTTTGGTCAAAGAGAGTTAAGACGAAATTAATCTGTTGCATATCTAAGACACAAATTTACAAATTACTCTTAGAAAGTACAAAATTCTGATAAAATATCACAATGGAATCTTAACACAACTAAGTAAAATAACTACCAGTTTTCGCATTATATTTTCCCCTATTTTAACTTATAACTTCTAGACGACTAAAGATAGAACCGTTCGATTTTCACTAAAATGTGTTTTTCTGTTACTTTTTATTACATCAAAACAAGAATGCCGTATTTTTGAAAATTGAAAGAAGAATTGTCAACTTTTTTAAACGTACCACTCACTAAATTTTTCTGAATCCTGAAACACTTGTCCTTCAGCCAATCATTGCCATAAAGTTTTTTTAAATAGATTTATATATAAAATGTATGGCGAATGTTGTTCAAGCTCCTTCAGATTTTGTGGTGGATTGCATTATTAATGAAACACCCAGTATATGTACCTGTAATGTTTATTTTGGCCTTTTTTTACTCAGGCTTTAAAATCATTGGGTTTTCGTTCAAAAATTGTTTAATTTAAAAACATTTCAACAACATTTATAAACCAGAGACTTATACTTCCTCCAAACACCGTAATTACTGTAGGGTCTTCCATGAGTTAGTAATATTTTTCCTTTATCTTTAGGTAGTAATAAACAAAAACCAATACGGGGTTGTTAGATCGATCTGGTCAAAATATATTACAGTGTATGCTAAAATTCTAGTTTTGTAGATAAATTGTTTGTTCGCTCTTATATATTTAAATATCCACATTGGGCATTCTATTAATGAATGGCTGCACAAAATATGACTACTATTAAAATTAGTTGTTTGTTATGAAAATTTAAGCGTGCTGTAATGTCCTTAAATCAGGTGAATTGGAAGCCCACTGACTGCGCCACTTCTGCCAATCCAGTTGTTAAAAAAATAAATTCTTACGATCTAAAGTAAAGTTTTTAAAGTTATGAAACCAGGTCTAAATATATTTTGATGTTATCTGTCTCTTAAAAAAATCTTCTAAGGTCACAGATTTTTTTTTCAGAAAAATAAATCACATTACATAAATATAAATCAGTTTGCTTGTAATTTTCGCTTATTAAAATAAAAACCGTGATTTACTAACACCTTATAAACTGTCAAAAATGACCGCAATTTTTAGTCCATTTCCCAACCTTAAAGTAAATAAATACTTTAATACATTATTATTAATAATTTCAAAATAAAATAATTTAAACGTTGATATAAGGCAAATATTTCTTTTACGTCAGATACGTGATAACTCATAACCAAATTTTTACCCCTTTTTTAATTTTTTTGTACCCGTTGAAAACTACATTTTAATACTATCGAAATTAATTTATTACGCTGTCAACTTTTAAATAAATTAATAAATTTATTAAAACCAGTGAATTCAATACATATAAATAATTTGAATGGATTAAACCAAAAGTTCTACTCGCCACTACAAGGGCGGCGATACCGCTGGGTAAAGCGGAATGGAAAAGGCTTATAGAACGATATAAATAATGATTTGTAACCAAAAAAAATTTCATTTAAAATACACGTGATTTTGGGACCCCATGTCTCGGATCGCTTTTGATCCAGGAAGCTGAAATTCAATCCCAAGGGAGTTTTTAAGGTGTCCACTAACGTGCATTCATAGAACGGAAGTTATGGTTGTCGCAGGCTAACAGACAGACACACATAAAGTCAATCTCATTAACCTTTGCGATGCTGGCGGAAGTCAATACAGACTGAAACTAACAAAAATAATATAAATTTGACATTTATGCCAAATTTCCAACGGTTACTATGTTTAAAATAAGTAATTCAATTACTGTTATTGGTTAGTTATTTTGCAGATATCTCTTCAAAAATGATTCTAGTCACTTCTAAACTGATTACAATAAAATTTACCCGCTGGACAGCCAAAGAACGGGTTGTTCAGGCCGTTTAGAATAAGTTGTTAAAATAGGGGAAAATATAGTGAAACACCCGGTATAGTTCTTTTCATGTAAGAAGCGTACCTTGGTTTAGATTTTCATTAAATATTAACAAACTTAACTACGTCCATTTACTTCTGGAAAAACCTCATCCGTAGATCAAAACAAACAAATGACTAACGTCTGACGCGAGTAACGGTTGGAGGGTAATATAAATATTATATCACTATAAAGTTCGATCAAAGAAACAAAGAAAATATTTAAAAATGTGGTACAATCTTTAAATCAAAAACTGTATTAGGTTTATTGGATAGATACGGTCAAAATATATACTTTTTTACATTGTTACCTATCTATTTATGAGAATTTTCTATGTGCCATCATAACCAAATTCTATACCAGGATTATTTCTAGTTTCCCGTTAATAGTTACATTTAAAAAAAATCGATTGATCCTGATATGAGCTCGTGTTAAAATAAGGAGGCCGGGTACAATAAGTATTAAAATTTCATTTTAGTTTCTGAGCTTCTGTCGTCATCTTATATTGATGTTATTGAGAAAACGGTTTAAAAAATCAATGTGTGACTTATGCAAAAACCGTATATTTGTCACTACTGGAATGTTTAATTTGTTTTTACATTTTTATCTAATTAATATTTTATAAAAATTATTTCGTATTTATTTATACAGTGGTACTAAGAAAACGGATTTTTACTGAGAACAAGCTTCGAGATAGCGTTTGTCTTCGGCGGGTTCGTAGTTCGAGTAGGGTACCGTCGAAACCGTAGTTGTAAGTTTTAGTACTCGTAGTCGTAAGGTAAGAAGTAAGAAGGCTGGTGCACGGTGGACGGCATTAAAAGGGAGCATCTAGCATCGTGTTCCCGAGCAGTCGTGACCTGTCGCGGGGGGGCACGCCGCCGCACACCATCGAACAGCGAATAGCGTAGACCACAGAACAGCAACGAACGGCGGCCGCAATTTCCCACGCTGCCGAGCCTCCTTCTCCTCCCCCAAGTCCCCTCTGCACTCTCTCACATACTCCTCTCTCTTTACCTTACTTTACTCCCATCTATCTGTCTATACCGAGTGATCGGTATCGAAAAACCAACACTAGAATTCAAAATCACTGTTTAACATATTACAACATAACAATTCAATTTCCAAATTCCTAAAAAAGGCTAAAGGATTTAATTTGTTATAATTTGACGTACAACCGTTCATGATAGACTCCTCTCATAAAATAAAGAACATCTATGTCAGGATTCAATATTCAAAAATTCTTAGTTTTCGAAATACGTTAAGTTAATAAATAAAAATAGTTGTTTCGCTTTAACATTTTGACCGACTATTTTGTCCCCAATTTTCTAAGCCACTGGATAATTCTTCAAAATTATTAATTTTTTTCAACTGCTTGTTTAATTTTATGAAAAATGCATGACATTTGATATGGATAAAATTAATAGTTTTTGAAAAAAATCAGATTAAAGCGAGACACGCAAAGTGTTTTAGTATAGCGCGCGAATTCGTGGCAGGTTTTTTGATATGGTCCAAAAATTATATTAAAATATGAAAACTTCACTTTTTAACTAGATAATTAATATAATTAAATCTGAAAAATTAGAAGAACTTGCAAAAACAACAAATTTCCCATACCGATTTTCTACAGATTGAGTTTAAGAGGCCTTGTGTGGTTGCATTTTAGAGAATTAGCCAAGGAAAATGTGATTGTATTCTAATATATTGGGCGTAAAAAAAGCTTTTTTTAGTATTTTATCGTTAATGTTAAACAATCCTACCCTATAATCCAATTTTTTTATACGGTATAATGCAAAAAAGTGTAGTCTTAATTGATTTTGACAATTAAATTGTATCTAATTTACAGATGACACAATGCACCCTTGATTACCTCATTATCATTAGTCCCATGAATAATGAATAAATTATGAATGAATGAATAAATTCAAACAAGATTGAACATTTGTTTCTTCCCATTTTTAAAAATTCTAATCACTTTTTAACTGGGTATCGACTTTCCATCAACAGTTACCAAAATATTATAAATGGTAATAAAAAGGGGTCATTTAACGTACAAGTATATTAAAACATTAATAGATTTTTAATAAACACGATGATCTCCAATCGATAATGGAAATTCCAAAATTATTTCAGAGTTATGTTCTGAATCGTCCGTTATAAGGCCACCTTGCTATATTTCTGAACGTATTTTGTTTTTTTTTTTCAAATAAAAAACGCAATTTAATTATGCTGGTTATTTATTTGTATGGCTGCTTAAAAAAGCAAGATACTATATTTGTGAACAGACTATATTGATCGTTTAGAGGAAAATTTTGCCATAATATACTTAATGTCGCTCTATAATAAATAAGAAGAAAACATGACGGAAAATATAGAATATACATGAAACGAGAAGAAATCAGACGACAGAGAAGTACGAGAAAACAAATATTGTGGGAAATTTGAAGTAAACATAAATCAAATACATGAGAGAATTAATAGAAGATGCTGGAAGGGCCTAAAATAAACCAATAATAAAAATAAACTGTATGATCAAACCAATATATTCAAATTAATTTAAAGAAGGTGCTAATAATTAAAAATGAAGAAGTAGAAATAATTGAAAACGAATCTGATTGAATATGCAATAAAAGACGTAGAATGATTAAATAATTAACGGAAAAGTGTAAATAATGGGTATTAAAAATTTATAGAATGGAGCAAACTAAATAAATAAGAAGAAAATGTAAGATTATACAAAATATGACAACTACAAGATTAAGAAATTTGGAAAACGAAGAGATATTATAGGACAAAAAAAGCGACACTGTCCATTGTGCCTTCATTTCTCTTATTCGCATACTATTTAAAAATGGAATTTATGTTTTTGACACCGTTTATCTTTTGTTCATATTATATTCATACATTCTTTTGTTGGGCATTTAAAATACAATAACAACAATACTGGTTGAACTTTCTCATTTCTTAATTTTCTTTCTATTGACCTCACGCGTTTTATTCTTACTGTTAACCTACAAATTAGTTTTTGTTAAAAAATGAGTGAAACTAAATCAATACAAAAATATTCTTTTTGAAAATTGTCTTTATATAGAAAAAATAAATATTAATCAGATATTTCTGAATATATTCTATCTTAACATTTAAAAAAATGTACCTTTGCATTTTCTTTGTTGATATTTTTTTAACAAATTAAAAGTTATCCTTTTAAAAAGGTCATGGACAAGGTATAATCATAATCAATATTAAAGTGAAAGTTAAAACATTTTATTATGTTTAAATTTAACTACATATTTCCGATCGTTTATATAGATTTTAACCCTGTGAAAGTATAACTTTTATACAAAAATATATATTCAATTCAACATTTTTATATACGATTTTTTAGTCCTATTAAATTCAATAAATAACATATAATATAAAAAAAATCAAGACGAACTTTAGTGGTTATTCTATGTCTAGTCTAAATATCACTTTCCTTACGTGACTTCATTATTTGTACGTAGGTCAGTTAGCTCACGTTAAAATAAAAAAAATGCTTTTCGCCGTGCCTTCTGATACTTCACGATGTATCGTTACATTGAGCAGTTTCTTGAACCCTGAAAAAATTCGAAATAAAATCAAATATACTCATGAAAAAAACACCAATTAAGTAATTTGTCAACACCATCCTCATGTTAAATCAAAGGAAAAATCGTTAATATGTAACCTTTTAAAATCTAATTAACATTCACAACATTGACGTAACGTAACCCTACTTATAAAAAATTCTACGTGCAAAAATCCGCTATTTTCGTTCTTGAGCTACCACAAAAATAAGGTTTCTAGACTTTTCAAAATAATTACTGTTAAGTACTCGTATTTTTTTACATTTATATGGTTTAAATTAAAAAGAATTTTTTTATCGTTTTAAGTTTAAACTTAAAAATTTGTTCTCTATTGACTTTCCGAAAAGAATAACTTTAACAAAATGTTTTTCGTATTAATCGATACATATTTTTTTAAATATTAACCGGAGCATATTTTTTCAATTTGTTGATTAGATCTGTTTTTATATTTTATCAATGTACATTCTTTCTGAACAGTGATTTCACACTGGGTTCAAATAAAATTTAACCGGAGCTGAAAATAATCAATTACTCGGGGAATGAATAAGTAAAAGTCAGTTAAACAGTTCATAAATCCGTTAGAATATTCTTGAAGAGAAATTATGAGTTAAAAAATTTGACGGATGAACTATATTTTTATAAGAACGCAAGTAATAGTTTTTTTTAACGATGTTTCTTTTAAATTCAAGTGTCTGACATCAGGTGTACCCCAAAGGTCTGGTCTGGGTCCCGTGTTGTCAAACGAAATATCATCATATATTATTAATACCGGTTTTAATGCTATTTTAAAATATTATATCTTAAAGTAAATGCACCAAAAACAATACTTTTTCGTCTGTGTTAAGACTAGTTGTAGATTTTAGTGCGCCAATGATTGATTGCTGTTCAGAAATTATAAATATTAACTTAATTTAAATATAATATATAAAAATAATGTAATTGTCTTAATATTTATATTTTTTGACAATGGTATTTTTACAATTTTTATTGGGTTTGTAATAGTTTTAAATTAACCCAGAAAAAAATGAATTAAATCGGTAACTTGACCATAATTTATTGAAGATAAAAGGAAAGATAATTATTTGTCTTAGTCTCACCCCCGTTTCTTCGTTATCCTTAAGTTAAACTATAGAACAACAAAACAAAACAGCAGACATAAAAATACAACAAAAATCAGTAAAAGCAATTTGTGCGGAGCACTTAAGTACAAGTCGGCAAGAAAAAAATAATATATTGTCCCGTCTTTCGGGACTTGCGATTGAAATTTGTCGTTAGCGTAGTGTTCCTCGGAAAGTAACACAATTACTGAGGATAATCAATAATTGAGGAGAAGCTAAATAACAATGATTATCCTGGGCCGGCAGACGTGAGATAGACCGCAACATCGGTATGTTCAGCTCAACCACAGATCAGCTAATAGTCGTAATAGAGATTACAGAGGCACATATAATCACCCTCAGGCTCACTCCGGATAATTTTGTCTCAGCCACCCTTTCTCCCAACCAATTACGGCACTCACTTTCTATTTTCCGTTGAATCGTAGGGGAAACTGCAAAATCTTTAAAAACGAAACAAAAATTTATTCTATTTATTTTTATAAATATCTCAGGCATATTTTGTGGATTCTGTCGGAATCGGAAGTCGGAAAAAAAAACTCGAAAAGTGTAAATATTTCAGAGTTAACTGCACCCGAAAAAATGTAAAAAACCGCACCTGAAAGTCACCCCCAGTTTTCTAGGATGCTGAACCCGATAGCGACTATTTTAGCAAAAGGAAATTTAATGAAATCAAAAGTTGTACAAATCTAGTTAACCAAATTGATGATAGGTATTTGATATGAAATTCACAGTTCGGACAAGGACGGTCGGTTATCGCACTTAGCATGAAATATGTTTCCTCCGAAAAAAAAATCCACATTTTATGAAAGTATTCAAATTAATCCAAGCCATCGGAGCAGCACTTCTAAGACAGTCTTTTTGGTGATTTTTCAGCATGTGGTCGTAGTCGATGTTTCATCCAACTAGACTGGTTTAGGTTTTAAGCCAAGGTTTGCATTTGTTCTAAATAAATTTAGAGCAATTTCCCGTCATTTTTACCCATTTCCTTGATTTAGGCATCTTTAAATTATTTGTTTTTGCTGCTTCGTTTTCTTTATTATATAATTTATTGGGTTAACCTCTGAAACAAAAGAGCACAGTGCTTAAAATACTTTCTTCTTGCCCTTTGGTAAAACGTTGCTGATAATGAATAAGAGTATCTTTTTGCATAAAACTATTTGGATGGTTTTCTGACATAACTTAAATTTTCCAATAACCGCCTGTTAAAAAGTTTCATACTTATAACCCATAGTGCTAGTCTGACCCTGGTTTTTTATTGGTAATTTTTACGTATGACCAACATTGTATTAAGATCTTCTTTAAGAACATATCATGCTAATTATTGATTTGCAGCCAACCATGGACGCAATCCATAAAGACACCCAAAAACCTTACACATAAAATTTCGTAATCATTTAAATACATTTGGTTAGGGTGGTCTTTTTTATTTCTACTGTGTTTAAAAAAGATACAGTTCGTGTTTGATATGTTTAAAACTAAAGAAATGTGCTCATGGAGCGAAAATATAAATAAATATCTGATTACCTAATAATTAATTATTGTTCTTATCATATTAGTATCATCTGCATAGTTTGTAAGAGTAGCTAAAAAATATTTAAAATACTCGATAAGTCAATGGTGTATAAAATAAATAGAATGAGACCGAGTACATTCCTCTGAGGGAATTTAACTATAATTTATTTAGAACAAAATAATCATTTCCGTCAGCCTTCTTTCTTTCCTTCTTTCTTTCCGTTTTAAAGTATGAACAAACTTCAAAGTTAAAGTTACATATGAAAACATAATTATACAACTTAATATCACTTCTAATAATTTTAGTTTGGAATGGTTTAATTAACTATACTGTTGCTCCAACCAATTACTAAATAGTAAAATTTTGAGCAATAATAAATATATTATAGTATATTATACACCAAGGTAGGGAAGCCTCGCAACTTACGACAGTAGAGAAGCCGAGCTTTATTATTATCCCGAGATGCTTAAGCGTGGTTTATATACTATTTTTTCCACTACCAGAACATGTAATCATTTTCACAGTGATTTGACATTTCCTTATGTCTTTTCATTTTTATCTTATCGACTCAAACATAGCATAAATAATGATGTCTATTAATACTAGTAGTGGAAAAAATATTTAATTGAGATTAAACTTCGTATTTTATTTAATATCCTTCCGTTCTCCATATCTACTTGCAATCCGGTCCTGTTCCTTTTTATCAACAAACATTTCATGAACTTTACCTATTCCAAACAAAAGGCTAATAATAATTTTAATAGTCTTTCAGCCAAAATAAAAATGTCTTGAAGTTTGCATGATTTTGAATCGTACAGTACATGACCATAAAATTTTGTTTTTCTCCTGACGGAGCTAATAATAAAATGTTTTTTTTTGTATTTACCACATAATGCTTCATATGTTGTATATTTTTGTCCAACATTCAATATAGATAAGAATAATGCTCCCCGCTTTGCTGGGTGGCACATATACCTTCGTTGCACGCTACACACTTAAAAGCAATACGCAGTACGTGTCATCCTTCCTCATGGGGTTTCAGCTTGATTACGTCTGTCACATATAGTGTAATAGTATTAAGGTAATATCGTTTCAAGTAATGGTATTGGTTCAAACTGTAATTTGTACCATTTTAGTGTCTTATTTCTATTACAGCCGTTTAATATACATTTAAAAATATGCTTATCTATCTTCTAGTTCCAAGTTTCTTGCTGATAATACGATTTTTTAATTTGTCTTTTTGAGAGCCGACGGAAATTGACCCGTTTTCAGTTTTATTAAAATGACTCAAAACAAAGCAAAATTCGAGATTTTCACAAGTATACTTTTGTAGAAAAACAAATTTCCCATCGAAATAAGTTTTATTTCATTTTTACCATTTTAGGACTAAAACTAATCAAAAAACAACAAAAAGTGAAAAAACACGTGTTTTTAGTACTTTTTTAACTTTTTTTGCGGCATCCTAGGTATATTTAATTGTGAAAAGGTCTTGCAAAAACGAAGAAATGGTTTTTTTTAATCTCTGTACCACCAACCGTAACAGAGATATCGATTTTCAAAGTTGGCCATTTTTAACAATTTTCGTCGCTTTTTCAAGACCTTTATTTTCTCTGAACATTTATATAGTAAAAGATATATTAATATAGTGCTACTTTTTTTCACTTTTTTCAATTTTGACAATTGCAAATCTTCATTCGTACTTTGGACCCCTTGCTGCAAACTTCGGCCTTTAATAACACTTGAAAACCTATTTCTTTAGGCTTGGTCTTTTTCACTTAAGTCTAATATTTCCTTTCTTCATTAGTTCTATCTATATATAATTTTCTATGCCTTCTTTTGTCTAAAATAGATTTTTGTAGTCTATTTTCACATTTTCAACATTTAAATTTACGTTAAAATGATTTCTAAATAAAAAAAAAATGTTGAACGGCTTTTTGAAATTATATCAAGAACTAGTTAATTCACTTGTATAAAAAAAAATTGAAGTGGAAAATATGATAAAACAAGATTTTTTTATATGTTAATTTTAAATAGTTTGGATAAGATTTCGCAGAAATAAAAGAAAACTTTAAAACAGGAAAATTGTTCATGCATGCCTAATCTAAAGAAAAAAAATTATCTGAAAATATAACCATTAAATTACTTTCGCAGACTGTTTACTTTTGTTTTGTTCACTTTAATGTGTGCTGTTCATTAGATACAAAATCATGTTTACAGGTGGGTCATATTTTTATTGTTTTTAATACAACATTGTTGTTTAAAAAGCTATAGGTATTATCGCCTATTTTGATAAATATGTAAGTTACAATGAATAAAAATGATGTATGGGATACTTAAATGTATCTTAATGTACCAGTAGTTTTTATTATGTTACTCATATATTTTTTTCATTTATTTTTTATCGGTTTTTCCAATTTACTATTTTTATTTACTGCGTAGCTGAAGCAAATATTATAATAAATATTAAATGGTATATGATACGTCATATTATATCTAACCTTAACCGTTAGCCAAATACACAAACCCCCCGTTTTTTATCGTTCTTTTTTTTAATATTGATTGTAAGTGAATTTTGCTCCACTCACACCTATCTTTAAAATTTGTAAAGTTTAGATAGGCACAAAATTCTGCGGAGAGCAAGGAAACTTAGACAGTTATAAGTTGCCATCAGTTCTTACAAAGCAATTAACATAATCAGATAATGAAACTGGTGTCTCCATCGTAAGTCAGAATAGAAAGGTTTTCATTTGCTTATTTTTTTATAAAAATTAAAAATAAACAGTTCTTGCCAATAATCAGGGAATATACAAGTGTGGAAACACTAATCACTTAATAGTATCATCTTACGTGTTAAGTAAGGAGAAATGAGATGTTTATAGAATTCTGGATATATAATAATATAATAAATATGTAATTGTTACAATTTTTTAAATGTTTATGTTTATAATATGAAAAATAAATGTTTTGTTAATTTGTTGTGCCTTTTGATGCCATAACTCTGTTAATAATCGCCATACTGTAATGATTTTTATTATAGTAAGCTATTAATTTATTGTACAAAATACGATACAGTATAGATGATTTTTCTTAATTTGAATTCTTAAATTAGGTATTTAAACGTTTATATTTATCAAAAGTTAATAATATCGTCATCCTGTCTGCCGGTATGTGTGTCTGTGGACATGACATCTTCTGTTCTATACATCTGATTGACTTCATATTTGCCACACAGACACCTCAGGTCAAGGCAATAGTATGGGCCCCATTAATAAAATAAAGATAAAGATTGATAGAGCATAATAATAGTAAAATGTGATGTGATAAAGTTAACTAAAATAAAATAAACTTAAATATTGTGCTACTTGTAAGAGTTTCATTACCTTATTAATTAAACCTGTGATACACTTTGTTTGGAGAATGCAATTTATTTATAAATTATTTTAAAAATAAAATCCAAAACTCACAAGCGTGTTTAAACTATTCATTAATCGGGTAATAAAACTGAAGAAGTGAATTTGCAGATTTGAACTTGATGGATAAAATGTGAACAAAAAATTGTCGGTTAAATAAAGCAAAATGTAAGTTTGAAGTAATGGGTACCATTTAACTAAAAATGGTAATGTAAATTGAAATCCAGCTGCAGTGTTGTCAGCAAAAAAAAACTTCTAATTTGATGTGGTGTTTCTGAGAAAAGAAGATAAGATTTAGTTTGTCGTTGGAGCAGACATTGGTAAAAACTTTCTTTCTTCGAAAAAAGTTTTAAGTGCTATGACTGTAAGAAGAAAGAATGTGAGTTGTAAGTGATGGACCCGCTGTTCTTTTACCAAAAAGTACGTCATTGGTCACAGTAGTTATCGATTCTAGTAACTGAGTTTTATGGTGTCCTGCCATTCGGATAATTTACTCAACATCCAAGCAGGTATCATAAAACTTTATTTGTCGTCGAAACAAGGCAGTACACACAGAGGGGCTAAGGGAATCTGAATTAATTCTTTTATTTTCAAGGGTATATTATAGTTTCTTCACAAAAGTGCCGAATAGAAAAAGTTTTATTAGGAGAATTATTTCCTGTTTGTAAATTTTAAAATTATATTTATCGTTAGTATCCGGAAAAAAATTTTTCCGAGCCCGATGTTTTTAAAAATACAGAAAAAAATATTATAGTTTTTTATTTGATGAATCTAATTCGCCATAGTAATATTTTCCATACGACGTTTTATCCTTACATAAACCGCCATCAACTCACTTACTTTCTGCTAGATTTAGGATTAAGAGAGTTTTCAGAAAAAAAATTATGATATGAGGATTAAAATTTAACAATAGTCAATCAGGTATCACTTAGTATCAAATTAAAAATGTTGACACCATTTTTTCTATTTTTTTAAAATAAAGTAACTAAAATTGAAATACAAAAATTAACTTATTTGGTTATTCTTAAATATACAGTTTTTTAAATATTACAAAAACAGTAAAATTTGCAAAGACATGAAGTGCAAAAAAGGTTAATAATTTAATGAATAAGTGGTTGGATTGTTTATGGTTTCTCTCAATATTTTTAATTTTTCTAACAGATCTTGCGTAAAGAATTTTGTTATTAGAATGAAGTTCCTTAATGCGGCTTGTGGTAGGGGTTAAATGACAGAAATCGTAACGTAACGAAAAAACGGTATGCCCCCTCCAGGCGAGTATCAAAGCAGCTTGTGTTTGTTTTAATCCATACGGGATTTATATTGTATCATTATTGCAATAATCCTTACCCCTTGAACAGTAGTGGACCTATATTTTATCACTTTGCCTGGTCTTGATTTTGGTTCTAGATTCCCTAAAAAATTAACGCAGAACAAGTTTCCTTTCTCTGTCTTTCTGTACTTTGTTTATCAGTCGGCCAGACACGTACGTAGAGTGTTGTGTAAAAAAGTGTAATTTTGGTTGGTAGTGACGATATTCTTCAACTTATCTAAACCGTTTTAAGATTTTGTCGATTTGTTTTAACGGCCAAGGTTTAAGAAAAATTCCTTTTATATACACTTTAAATATGACATTCCTCTTTAAATTTAATAAAATTCAATCCGCGCCACTGATCGAACATTGCTGGTCTCGACCAACAAAAAAATATCTTAAGCTTTAATTGATGTTGAACTTTTATATACCATTAAAACAATAAAATTCCTTTCTCCGATAGGAACAACATGGCAAATCTTGTAAATGGGATAAAAGAAAAGTTGGTACAGTTCTTCCTAAAAAGGTCGGCTCCGTGTACGCATAACAATTGATGATGACTTCCCACAGGTGGGTAGCAAGGCTACCTGTGCGTTTTTGTCAATGGAAGCGTCTATAAATAAAAATTCGTTGGTTGTAAATTTCGTCGAAGTTACTGTTAAAACCTTTTATGTACGTTCTGCCTATTCTTTTTATATGAATGAACACAGCATTCGATCAACTGTATATATCGTTTAACTATTTTTAGAAAAGTAAAAAATCTGCAAGGTACGCGACTGATTTTTTTCATACATAATTGCGTACAATTTAGCCGCTTAAAAAATTATCTAATTATATAATTACAAATGTATATCGATTGCTCTTCAGAATACAACTTACTTTTATTTTTTTTAACCAATATTCGTAATTCGTATTTGTCTGTGCATGTATTGATCGCAGATATCTTATGTTTCTTGGAGAATATCGTTCAAACATGGTACATCAATTACCGGCAAGCTATTAGTATTAAAATAACTTCAATTACAAGCAATTACCAATTACAGAAATTAAAAAGGAACGCAAATTGAGTAATTCCTGTAATGGAAAAGCAGTTCAATTCCTTTTTGAGTTTAAGCTTCATTTATTTTATTTCCAATAAATTAAATGTTTATTTCTTCTTGAATAGTTTCTTGTTCGATATTTTATTAGAATTTACTTTTCCGAAAATTATGTTTCTTACTTTAGGTGATAATGGGATACATATTTAAGATTTTAATTGTATTGTATATTTTTTTTATTGGTTTTTTTTGGATGCATGTAATTCGCCTTTGCTTCAACATTAGTACTTATATGAATAAATTAAGTCGAAAACGATTTTTTTGTTTTCTTCTGCAATCAGTACAATACATAAAGTTTCTTTGGAAATATCTTTTTTAATCTACCATAAAGATAAATACCCAGCAATAATTATTGTATTGTTAAGAGATTATTTAATAACCTGAAAGGTTAGTATAATTCAGGGCCGGTTTTGAACTTGTCTGAGTTTTTTAAAAACTCTCTTAATAAAGTCATAGCTCAGATATACTCTTCTTAAACATTTTAAATACATAGTTTGTATGAACTCAGTTTGCTACAGATTTGGACTAAGGTTTTAAAGTGTAACATTTTATAGAGTCAAAATTGTAATTTTTGAAAACGGTGTTTGGTAGGACACCGAAACGTCAAAAATAAAATACGATTTATATCACAACAGTGGTTTAATTCCGAATAAATGCTATTTATTCAAGCAATGCAACAAGAAAGAACGTATAAATCATATGAACATTTAAATAACAAGAAAGAACATATAAATCATATGAACAAGTTTGTAACTAAATAATTTTAATCCACTGGCGTTAATATGGTCCAAAGTTTTAGTTACATTCAATACATTCTAATTGGTCAATTTGAATTGGTGTACTTTTGTTTTTTTTACGGTTTTTTTGGCATTTTATCTTTTAACTTTTTCCCTTAAAAAGTAGTTGGTCAGCTGTTTCTTTTTTCTTTATTTTATACACCAAATACTGTTCATATATATGGTTTGACAGAATTTGACAGTACAAATACCATTTTGTCATACTAATTTTGGTAACAATACCTTGTGTGCCAATTGAAATATGAAAATTGAATAATTATTCGATTATATCTAATCTGAAATGAATCAAAATGGCTTTAATATGTGCAAAACAAACATATCCTTTTAATTGTTATTGTTTCGTATTAGGAACATGGTACAATAACGTCTATAAAAGAACTTGAGCGCTTTATTTTCATTTATGTGACGTACGCCAGTAACAAAGCTTCTTATATAGTTATAATTTGCACTTTTATGTCATATTTAAGTTCGATTTTATAACTGGTTTAATTATATGTTACCGTTTAGACTGTATTGTTATCTTACATTTGTAAGCGTGTGAGATAAAACAGTCTAAACCAACAATACGTTGTTAAAGAAAAAGCTATAAAATTTGCCGATAGCGTTAAAGAGTAATATATCTCATGTATCAATAAATAAAAAAACAGAAGTATTGCCAGAGACGGGCTGAGCCGTCTACACATTTTTATTAGTTCATATTTTTATAATAATAAACTAAAATATACATAAACTACATATCTTTTTCCATTTTATATAATTTATATAAATAAAAAATACCGTGATCCTATTCTGATAGATGCAATAATCTATACTGATTATCTTTTGCCACTTGTGGTGTAAGGAACTGGAAGAGTTAAAAATTAATTTGTAAAGCAACCGGAATATTTTTTGTAAAAGTATAGATAGAACACAAATATTCTCAAAAGGCATCTTAAAGAAAGCGCATTAAAACTGCACCTCACTGGACATAACAGTTCTACCTATATCCAGAGCATATTTAAATTTATTTTTTTAGAGGGGAACTGGGCAATTGTTCATCAAGTTGTGTAAATGAAAATGCTTAAATTGCACTTTACAATCTTACAAATCGCTATCATGGACGTTACATGTATCTAGCCTTAAAGACATGTATTGCGTTTTTAAATTTTTGTACCTAACTGAAAATTACAACCATAGCTGTAAAATCAACTTAATTATAGTAATTCCAAATCTCACTTTTGTTATATGACATTAAAAGTCTTCTTTTTTCATTAAAACCAATAAAAATATTATTTTTTGTATGTAAGTCATTGAATACTAGGAAGTTACAAATGCTACCTTATTTAAATATCCTGTATCAATCAACATTAATTTAACAAAAAAAATCAAATATATTTTGTCTATAATTAACTATACATTTTTGGAAGTATAAAATTCCTTAAATTCTCATAAGGTTCTCGTTTCAAGATTCACATACTTACAAAATTAACGGTTAATATCAAAATTATGTACCATTAAATTGAATAGCATATATTTTAAGTAGCGGCAAGAATGGTAAATTACAAATTCAATTTTGTTTAACAATATTATATTATTAACATTGGAAAAAATCACAACACGAAAGTACTCTCCCACAGTAACTCTTTTCAAAACGAGTTCTTGGGTAGTACGGAAAACATAGATCAATTATAACGGACAAAATTGCTTTGTGAATCGTTTGCAACATTGAATATTTTTTTTTTGTATACATATAATCGTATAAATAAAAAATATATAATTTCAGTATATAATTTTAATTATACATCGTAACCTTTATGGAAAACTTTTTCTTTATTGACTTTTGAGAAAAAAATATTTTTTTACAAAAATTGGTGTTTCACTTAAAACACAATATTAAGTTAATACATTTAAAAAAATTACAATGTACAAGGGAAGTAAAAAATATGAATTTTAGGTCAATACTAAAGTACCCCTATTTAAAAAATATTTGGAAAACTTGTTTATAAACAATATTTACGACCAAATATGAAATCACTACCACCTATGGTGCATCTAAACTGAGGACCAAAATTTCAAATTTAATATTTAGTACCTGAACAAGCATATGTAAACTGAGGACTAACCGTTTTCCAAAGCACCTGTAAACTGAGGACCAGGGTTTAAATAACATTTATTTATTTTTATTTTTAAACCACTGCAGCATATTACTTATACAGTTATTTAAAAAATAATAAAATTCAAGAAAACATATTTTGTGTACAATTATAAAAAATATATAGTGCTTCTAAAATAAGAAATTAACATTTACATCACAACATGTTACAAATAAAAACAATTGAAAAATATTTACAAAGGTAAAAAATACACATATGTATATAAAATTTAATGAAATCACCAATTTTGAATTTTTTATTATCATTATCATTATATATTACTATTTTTTATAGGTGCTCTTATTTAACTTATTTATATACATTTATTTTTTATACATTTAAAACGTTTTCTTGTTTTTTTAACAAAATTGGTCTTGTGATATTCTGTTCTGTTTAGGTCTAAAACAATAAATGTAAATAGCTTTAAAGCAGTCGAGGAAAAAAACACAAACAAATAATGCTATACAATATTTTTTCCAATTTTTTATTGTAAGTATTATGAAACTACTTTAATATGCTCATTTTTTTTACTTGAATTTTAAAAATATTCAAAACTATTATTTTATTATTTATATGCTTAAGTACGAACTAGACTATGTAAAATCGATAGAAATGATCAACAGTTGAAGTAGTGTGAGAATCGGCAATAAAAAACTTTGCCATTTAAAATGCATTTTATCTTATAACCCCTATATCTCTAGTCGGGCGTGACCTCTGAGGGTTGAAAATCAATTCCATAGAGTGTCTTGACCTGAAGTGTCTGTGTGCCAAATATGATGTCAATCAGTTAATAATTATTAATACAGACAGTTTTTAAACAAGTTTTCCAATAAAAAATCTATATTTTTAAAATACGGGTACGTTGCTTTTGAACCTAATTCATATTTTTTTACTTTCACTAATAAAAAAGTTTTTCATATGGTGCAAACTTTTTATGACACACTGTATAATTGGGTTTTTTTTATTAGTAATTATTTATTTGCCAAACAATAATTTAGCCCACCCTTATCTATATCTATACGTGACTGATTAAAATTTAGTCACCCAATATACAGTTGCTACTTTCTGTATATTAAAAAGAAAAGATAGTCAAACATTTCTAGATGTTTGTTTTAGATAATTTCCCTCATACTCAAGTGGAGTTAAAACAAGTAGCATACATATGTAATAAGTATATTTTATCTTAAACGTGTTCTTAAAAGAAGTTCTGTTATCTTTTGTGTAGAATATTTGATTAAAAAAATATCAAGTTTCATAACATTCCCAAAACTTCTCAATATCTCTGGATATGACTTAGAGCAGGACCATTACGATTTTAATTTTATTAAACAACATTAAATATATTAGGTTATTCTATTTTTTTACTTAAATTTATTATAATGTGCGTAAAGCACACATTAATTAACTGCTACATTGTTCTTCAACTTTTGGCCATAACATCATGATTCATTAGTGCATTAAAGTTTTATATATCTATTATTAAATAATACAAAACAAGTTGCATACAAATGTTTTAGACACCCTTGAACCACTTAAAATTATTTTTAAATACACCCTATAATATTAATTTAATATTCTGTGGAAATATATTCGCAATACGAAGACTAGAAATTTCTTACGTCATGTCGTTTTCGAGCAAATGCCTTTGTTGTACGGAACCCTATAATAGTTATTTATGTACCAAGAGTATAAATAGATCTTTATGCCCTGAGGGCGACGATTTTACAAACTCGAGGGCCTCTGGCCCGAGGGTTTGTAAGTTGCCCGAGGTCATAATCATCTGTTTATGCCCGCGGTGAATACAAACTTTTATGTCATAATAGTTCAATATTGCGTACACAATATGAATATTTTAAGAAATCTGAAAATTTAATTTTCATTTGTCATTTTATCATAATAGACACTATCGTTGTCAAACATATCATTTTATCCATGTGTCAAACTTAAAAGTCAAAATGAATGCACATTTGAAATACCTGTTGAAATTTTAAAAAAGTCCGAAAAAGCAACTCAAAATTTGTTACCAAAAAAATCGAGAGACGCCTACGACAGTGAATATGAAAAATTTACATAAGATTTTCATTTTGTATTTTGTTAATGAAGGTTATAAATAAGTTAAATAAAAACTATTTTTTGTTATGCCCGCACGGGCATAAAGTACACCTTTATGTAGTTGGTACCTAAGCAATAAAAACATATTGAACTAGCATGTCATAAAAAATATTTGTTTTAAAAATAAAATATTATTTTAATGACTATACTGTTGGCTAATGAAACCATCCTCTTCTGTTAAGTGTGAAAAATATTTAGTGAAAAACAGAATGATGAAAATTTAAAAAAACTAAAAAGCCTAAAAATTAACGGTTATCAATTTTATGGAAACTAGACAAATCGGATATCTGCGTATGTCATAATAACATATCACCATTATTTGAGCTAATGGAGCCAACACTTCAATTCCTCATGTTTTGGTTTCATATCTAGGACCATTGCTTCGGTTTACCTATTTAAAAATATTTTGATTCTAGACGCTTAATATATTATAGAAGTATTGAAATAAGTAAATTATGCTTCTTCTCTGTATAAAAAATGTTCAACAGTTTCAGTTCCATTAATAAACGCCGTTTTTTTTATTTTAATAATCGCAATGTAATAATAGCAATATTTCATTACCAAAAAAATGATTATTTCCTGTTTGTAACAATTTTATTTAGAATCATATTTGCCGACTTTTCTTTTTAATTAAAACTTTAAAATAATTCCAATAATGTTCATATATTTTATGAAATTCAAACAAATTCTTTCTAATCTTTTATCTTGTTTACAAATTAGTCCTAACCTCAAGCCAAAACTAAACGAGCTTCCAGGTTTATCAAGCTATAGATCGTGGGACCTCAGCTTAAGGCACTACAAAAAGTGCAAAGCAAATAAGTATGCATTACCTGCTAATATACCTCATTTTGCTCTCCTTTGCCCGAAACAAAAAAAATATGCCAATTATGATGATTGAACACAAGAATCATGTAGAAATTTGAATATGAAAATTTGTTAAATTTTTTATTTTAAAAACTGTTTATATTTGATTGCGTACAAATAAAAAAAACGAGTGTAACGGTCTTAGAATCGCTTATGTTAACTACTGTCTGACTTTACCCTAAGCATTAATAATACCGTCGGGCTATGCGTACTTACATAGAGAAATTGATTTGATGCGAAACTGGACTGACTAAAAAAATAATTATCCCAGTTATAACCACGCAAAGGTTAATAACATAATAAGGATATATTAAAATTGGGAGTGAAAATTTAGATAATATCCTGTTATCTTTCATCTTCTTCAAATTATACCTTCAAAATTTTGTGCCTGATCACATTTATAAATGCGTTGTTTCATGTAAACCTGATGTCAGACTTTATAATTCAAAAATTATTCAGATACGGGTTTTAGACATGTTGAATCGAGGGGACTATAATTTTCTATTGGAGTTATTAAAGTGCCCGTTGATTTTTAAATTATACCGCGTTTACTATTGGTCATTAAAATAATGTTTTGTTTTTAAAATGATCCACTTAAAATAAATATACACTTTATGTTTGCAATATATCTTTATCATTTTTGGTGGTGAGGTTTTATGTTTGCCATTGCACCTCCCCTGGAGACTATTTATAAAAGTTGGATGACATTTACGACTACTTAATACGATCCCTTGGTTTTTTTATGTTGGTTTTACCTCATTTTTGTTTTTTGGGAATTTATAGATGAAAGTGCGCTTATTTCTTATATTTTTAACTCTGTATACTTTTATGGTTTTTCTTTGTAAAATTAAAAACTATTAAGTATATTTTAATTGTGAGGTCGTCGTGGCGTGCACATATTTCCACATTCAAAGATTATGATTTTTTTTTGTATTTTTTAATGGGGCCGAGGTGGGCCCTAAAAAAAGTTATTTTTTTTGTATCGTGTAGGGCATCGTTTGAAAAGACTACTTCTAACGATTCCAAAATTATTTTCTTTTCATAATTTTTATTAAACTAGTTTAAAGATATAAATCAATTGTACGAAAAAACACCGTTCCTAGTATTCTAGTTTTCTACAGCTAAACTTTTGAAATTAACAGGATTAGTAGGTAGTGAGTCATAGATAACAGCAAAATTGCCCCTTTTTTCGTCAGTGTCATAAATGCTGAAAAAAAAATGTTTTTACAAACTATAATTTGATCTTTTAGTCGTTTGTCTTCAAATTTACTAATCGATTTTTATTCAATTTCTCGATTAGCTAGTCTTAAATTTTTCAGCATTTTTGTATTTCCAATGATATTGCATAATTTCTAATTATTTAAAATATGATTTGTTTATTATTATTATTGAAATTGTACAGAATCGTTTGTCTCCATAATTACCAATCGATTTTTTCTTTTTCACCAGGTTCGTCAAAATATTTTCACAATATTTAAAGTGGAATTATTGCTTTTTTTTAATCTGGAACGTATTTTCCCAGTATCTCTTTTCATTTAACAATGTTAAATTGCACAGAAAGATTCAGGTCTGTTCCTGATTTACTATTGTGCCCAATCAAAAATCTTCTTAACATACAAATGTCATTGTGTTTCTCAAACTTTCTTAAAGCGCGTTCCCGGTCTTTTGGCAAGAATTTTGTTCGCTGCCTCCTTTTTGTACCATACCCATTTTTAATTTTGTAAAACAACAACACAGAAATAAATTCAAAGTTGAAAAAGACACTTTTACGTTATTAGCAACTACTACTAGCTGATACACAAATACCCGACTGAAGTCAGCAGCAGGTGGAAATGTCATCTAATTCACTGAAAATTTGTTTACATACAAAACCCAATAAAAACTAACACGCACGTGCATTTTCATCTATTTTAAATTTCCCTAATATTAGTCCTTTGAACCTCGAATATCTTGAGTTCTATGCCAAATTTTCTACGAGTTGTAGCTATGTATGAAATTTCATGCAAATCGGCTGTACGAAAGTATTCAAAATCTTTGAGTTACTTTTGAGTTGAGTCAATAGAAGTTTCGCTCGCTACGCTTCAAAAATGCATTACTGATGAGTAATCGAGTTGCATATCACATTGCAAAAACCAGTAAGTCACATACAATTGCTGAACACTTAATTTTACAGGCAGCTCTTCAGAATGTGAAAATATTGATTAGTGAAAAGAAAAGTACAAAATATAAAACAATACCGCTCTTCAATGTGGCTGCATTGTTTTTTACATCAAGAGCCTCTTGCCTTAAAGTCTTTACCTTCCGAAATGGGTTGTTATAAAAAAGTGTCATTAGAGTTGTAAATTTTATCAAAGGAAAAGCGTAGACTCATATTTTTTGAAACGACTAAGAGTTTCGGAGAGTTTCTAATACAAAGCAATTAGATTAAGCATTCTATAGATATATGTTTTTATTAACCAATGAATTTTTTGTGTCTTACAGTAGGGAAAACCATTGCGAAATTGAGAGGAGAAGACGGAACAAGATGACGGCCTACATCACCGAGTTGTCGGACATGGTGCCCACGTGTAGTGCTCTGGCTAGGAAGCCTGACAAACTGACGATTCTTAGGATGGCGGTTGCTCATATGAAGCAACTTAGAGGTGAGTGTTAGTGGTTTATATAAATGTATCCGTTTAGGGTTATTAAGCTCAAATACGTACAAGGATTAGTGTCCGATCTACGAAAGGAAATATTACAGTGATAAAAATGATAACTAATATAATAAAAATAATTCTTTAAGATAACGGTCAGATAAATCGCTGTTATTATTGATGAGGAAGTTATGTAAAATATGTTATCGGAAAGAACTTTTGTGCAAGTGGATGTTTCTTTTATTTATTTCATTAGGTATTAGGAAAGTTAACACTTTAACATATATTAACCGATAACAATGTTAAAACAAATATTTAAAAAAGAAAATAGGTTAGAAATTTAATTTCAAAAATAAAAAAATATTTTTAAACTAACATCGACTATGAAGTACGTTACAATGTTGTAGGTATACCGTCTCATATTTTTATGATAGCGACTGGTGAGTGAATATCTATAAAAGTTTGCCGCTATAACTTTGATTCTGTAATGTGATGGCTGTGAATGCGCTATCTTTACGGCAGCAAAAATTAAAATGCAACAGTTTGGCGGAAACGCTTCGCACCGGGTTTAAATAATAAGGGCATTAATCCTGGTTTGCAAAGAGTAGGCATTCTGTGGCCCATAACTAACATAGCGATACCATCGTTTTGTGTACAGCTTGGCTTTGCTACGACGCCAGACCCGTTACGATGCTTCGAACAACTGAACATCGCACACACTTGCCAACATAAAATAAAAAATGTATTCCAGATCACCGTATATTTTTTCGGGATTTATTTCACCAACGCGCAGGTACTGGATATTTAAATTAGACTGCGCATTTAACGTATGTTCTAAGTATTTACTAGATTTACTAGCGTTTTACGGAGAACAATACTTTATGTTTTGTGTAAAGAAAATTGATCTCTAACTATTAAAACCAGTGATGTTGAACTCGTATCGATGCAGTGGGTACAAAAAATGTAATTTATCGTCAAAACAAATTAAAAAATCTTTACTACTTCTAATATAAGGACCCTCAATGTTTTTTCTACCACTAGCAGATATAATACTAGAAATGTATAATTTGTTAGGTTTTACTTTTTTTAATAACGGAATTATGCGAGTTTTATTTCAACAGTGCATTTGCATAACTTATTTATTAATGTATGCATAATAACTTTTCGTTATAAAAATGACAGGACAATGAAAACAACGAATTTGGCAAGTAATTTTTAAATTGTATTGAGAAGAATATTTAAAATGTTTTACTCTGTATTCAGACATTTCTAAAGTCTGCAGAGACAAAGACAATTATTTGAATCGGAAATATAGTAAGTTGACCTACTGAGTTTAAGGGATTGTCTATAATGACAAGCCGTAATCGCGGTTGAAGGGTCAGTTCAGATACATTTTTATATGGTTCATTTATTATTTATTAAAACGTCCAACGCGCACATCATACAGCGCATTAGTATGTCGGTGACGCGAACCCTTAAAATTTTCCACTACCAAAAATCGCTCAACACGCCTAAAGAAGTTTTCACTTCAAAAATCGAATTCTGAATTTATGTTTATTTAATTTGTTGAAAAATTATAAGTAAAGGTACACTACGTTTCATAAAAAATTGCATCAAAAAATGTTAGTATAAATTTCTACTATACGATACTAGATTAATTTTAATTGGTCTATTTTTAACTTTGCATCAACGAATTCTAAATTTTTAATTAATAATAATCATCAAAATTAGTTTCAATATATTTTATTCTTAATAAAGCTGGATAGTAATTTAAAAATGATAAATAATTATATCAATAAATCGGTTCGAAAAAAATTAAAATAATAAATTATTAACTTTTTGCAATAGCTCAAATACTTTTTGGGAGTGGCTTTATTACTATCAATGTTCTGACAGAAGACATCGCAAATATCTTCAATAATTATAATATATATTTAAAATATGTTTAAAATTTGTTACCATAAGACCTCAAATATTTTCTATCGTCTTCTCATTCTAAAGACTCTTGATTATTATAGTTATCCAGTTCTTTGGTCATTTTTCTGCCACTTCCATTTTCATATAAAAATTTTTATTTTTATTCATATTGAATTTCAACGCATTTAGATTAATTAGACTAAGATCTACCGATTGATACCAATTTTGGCTCAATTAGGGCAACTTCTATACTATACTCCGGCCTATTTATTTTTACTTTTAAAAATAAAGTAAAATTTTTAACTTTAACCTTTCACACATTGACATTTCCAAATGTTAATGTCAAATCATTACAGGAAGACAGATTTACACATCTAAAATAAAGTGTCCCATTTTTTATGAAATGCAATGTACCTATCTTAAATGTTGAAATAAATATATATACTTATAATTCTACGATATAATCCTATAGAGTCTAGTCTCAATAAAAGTGTATTTGTTGTATGTAACACAATATCCATTGACAAAACAATCATAAAATCAAACCCATAGCCACAACTGCTTAAAGAGGACCAAAAAGAAAGCATTAATGCAGATTGTAGTAGTTTATGTTTAAAAGTTCAAAAGTAAAGATAATAAGTGTAGTTAGTTTATCATAGTTGTACTGAAAACAACAATATTAATCCAATTTTCTATTTAATTTAATTATTAAAATAAAAAAAATACTATTTTAAATAAAATCATTAATACACTTCTATAACATCTAAATTAATAATATAACCCATCCGTTTTCAGATGATGCGTCATGATGTATCGTGATTCTATTTCCTTTATTTGTAGGTTTGTCATTTTTCACCAAGCCTTTTTGACTTTTCGTCCAAATATATAAAAGATCTATTCTCTACTCTATATTGTTATATTTTTATCATATACTCCCGTCATAATATCTGAAGACGTCTAGATTCCGTAAGTACTTGTCATTATAATTATTTTATATTAAAATCCGATGCGTTTTAATAAACTCGTTCCTCCGCAATAAATTTTAATCTCATCTTTAACTAGTTTTTTAAGCAATTGATCTAATGTAGACACCATTTGTTCTTCGTATATTTTATAAATTGTACGTCGAATTAAATCCTCTAATTTTCTAGATCTAACAAAAAAAATGATTATTATTCGACTAAAATTAGCGAGGATATAATCGTGCATTTTCTCATTTCTGGTACTCCATAAAATTATAATTTCCCTGCCTAGGTAGGAAATATGACATATAGATGACAATTAAACGTCAGAAAATTGACACATTTACTATTGATCGGGAAAAATGATTTGGATCTAGAGGCCATCGACATATACTAATGGACGTGCCTTATCCTTATTTGGTTATAATAATAATGAGAGTGGCTTTTAATACTACAAATTTAACCTTTGCAGTATTCAGAATTTCATGTCATCAAACAACCGTTGGGCAAAAAATCTGGGACAATCGGTATACTTTTCTGTAAGATCCGGTGTGGTGTAATGGGTAGGGTACCTGTTTTTCATGTACACGGCTTCGGGTTTGATTCTCCACTTGGCCATCTTTTTTTATTTAAATAAATGTAAAAAATTATTGAAAAAAAATTTTATGAAGTTTTTTTTAATAACTAATACTAATATAATAATAATAATGATTATTTTTTTTTGCTTCTTAAAAAATACATAAAAATAGTGATTTGTTTAGTAACATTTTTTTTCTCTAAAATTAATGAAAAAATTACAAATAAAGGAAAATTACGAATTTCAACAGAGACCAAAGCAACGATAAATAATTGCACAATCGGGAAAATGGCTTTTTTTACATGAAATATTTTTAAATTTGTTCAGAGATGAAGCAAACACAAAATTGATTAGTAGATAAAGCAAAAAAACAAATATTTTTTATGTATCAATACGATAGGTGTTTCAACTATTAATACTGATCATATTTACCATTACTGTATCTCTAATATATATTAAAAAATCAATTATTTGTTATATAAAAAAATGTGGAAAAATACTGTAATGGTTGACCAATTTAAAAAAATATGTGTTTCATTATTATTTTGCACGACTACGAATACGAAAAAAGACCTTTGAATAAGATTCATTAATATTATTGACAATGGATTAATATTTGTAAATAAATTTAAGTTGTAGTTATGTTGCTAAAAGATAATACAATAAATTGATGTTTTTTTTTAAACATCATAATGAGCGCAATGCGAATAACAATGAAAGAAAAAGCAGTAAACAAATCTGAGATCTTCTATCAGATGACAATTATGAATTATGATACGACTGTGCGGTAATTCAAATACAATGTACCCGACCGTTCCGAGATCTCTTTTCTGTGTCTAATCAACAAAAGCTTTGTAATTCCGACAGAGTTTATAAAAAGATTCGAAGAAAAATTCTACTCGGACTGAAAGCTGCTAGTTGGAAATTATTTTACTTATAGGTTACACAGTACCATCGTTTTTGACTGTCGTATTGGAACTTTGATGAAATGTTTAACCTTTAACGATTTCATTTATTTTTCGATCTGAAATTAATTTTTTCATTAAAATAATAAAACCTTCACAATTACAAAAAATAAGTTTCAACTAGTTTTTGACCTGATTACCCAACAAATATGGAATGTAATTAATTTTAAATGATATGAAGACGTCACCAGTTTCAAAGTTCACAGTTCACCATTGACATTGTAAATTGAAATTCATTTATTCTTCAGCTGAAATCGTTAAATACCAAATAAGTAAATAAGATGTTTGAAGAGATAACTATTTGAATTCTATCAGTGTTACCTTTGGATAGCATATGTTTAATTCTAATTTAGAAGTAAATAAATTGATATTGTGTAAAATCGTGTTTAACCAACTTCCTATAAAGTCTTTCCGAAGTCACTTTATTTATATAACAAGACAGGTATTTATCATTCCAGTTTTAATCTTTTACAATCGTATAGAAGAATAAAAATTACTGCAGCTTTATTACTATTAAAAAGTTAACAAACTTTAAAGGGTGTTTATTTATTTGAGTACACCACCTAAAGCCATTTAACAAATTATAAATACGATTAAGTTGAATAAAACTTCATATGGGTGACAAAAAAAAAATATTTTAAACCAAAAATATTTTACGTATCTCTTTAAATTCTTCTTGTTTCACTACAAACTTTGTTTTAAATGTTAAATTTAGTTTTGACATTATAAGTTTATTTGTTTTGCAGACAATACAATATTTGTTGATAAAACAAGCACATAAATAAACACATAAACATAACTGCTAAAATGAGACCAAAAAAGAGATCAGTAATATATTGTGCTTTATTTTTAAAAGTGAAAAATAACTACACAATAGTTATTGTAGCTGTTTTATTGTAGTTAATAATTACTGCAGACAACTATGGAATGGTAATAGATTTTTCTCTTTAATATATAAATAAAGTAATTAATAATCTTAAACTTCTATAATTTCAGTATCACTATCACTGTCGTCATGTAAATTAATTTCTTTCGTAAATTTCGTCTATATGTAAGTAGGAATCTCCACTTTAAGAATATGTGATACATATTTGTTCCAAGTATTTACATATTTTTACTTTACTTTCGATAAATTGAAGTACAGAAACGTTCAGAGTTGGTGAAATATTATTTATCTGATTCCAGATTTAAGTTGTGTTCAATGGAATTGAAAACACTGTAATATGGCGAAAGTGGTAACACCACATGACCAATATTTTCAGCATAATTATCGTCAAATATTATTTTTTTATTTAATAACTTTTTATTAGGTCTAATAACTGAAATTTACACGATTTAGTAATTTACGATTAAACCAGTCTTCAAACATTTCAATAGTTCTGTTTCAGTAGTATTCAAGGGAATAATCCGTAATATTTTTGGCATACAAAAAAAGTGTCTTTGGAACCCATCCATTTTCAGGTCCTACATGAAGTATCCTTATTCATGTTCCTTTATTTGCAGGTGCTTTTATTTACAAAAATTCGCCTCATTACTATATGTCAAATTTATTGTTAACTCAGACAAGTTCAAAACTCCCTTTGAATTATACCTCCAATTATTTAGCAATCGCTTAATAATGAATCCCCAAACTAGTTTACTACTTGTCATTATAGAAAATACCCAATATTTACGAACATACTTTATTTCATTTTAATAATTAGGGCCATAAATTAATTATGTGTAAAATCAAATGCTCTTACTCTGTCTTCTACAATTTTAGCTGCTGTTTATCCTAAAATCTACTAATCAAATGAAACTTTTACCCTAAATAATTAAACCATAGCTTTTATGCCCTTTAACCGACGTTACTAAAATTCTCTCCTGACAATATTATAAATATTTAATATTCTTTTTCTGGAGACATTTAAAAAAATCGATCTGACGGCAAAAAGGAATTTCTTTATTTAATAGTCAACTTTAAATTTATTGTCTAGCTTTCTAGAAAGCGCTAGGTGTTGGTAACGTATTAATTTCCTTACTGAAAAATGCCTTTAGGTGTACGTGGCTTAAATGTATTGGAAGAAATTAAAATTAAAAATATTATACACGAGCCGATGTACTGACTGCTTCATTTTTATGCGGATTGCGTTTTGCATATCCGATAGGAGCTTCTGAGAACGTCATTCTTATTCTTAAATTATAGTCACTATCCATATTGTCTCCAGTTAAAAGATATAAATATTATTTGTATAACTATTTATATTATTTTAATTACTTTAATTTAAAAAATATGTAATTAGTATGAAGTTTTTGACTACAATAAAATTAATATATGTTAAAAATTTAGTTTTCTCTTTTTATACGGAATTTTTTTCCTCTTTATGCGTTTCGTTCACTCGCCTTTTTTTTTCATATTAAAATTAAGATTAGAGTTGCATTTCGGTCGGTAAATAAAATGAAATAATTCTGCAAACAATATTTAAAAAAAAATGTAATTTATATTTTTTTATATTTTTGGAGCAAAAAAAACGAAAAAAAAAAACTTAACCACTCAACCGGATTATTAGATACATTGACCCGCCGAACTACAGCGTTTTTCATACCATAAGGACAAGCGGCCGAAATGACATAATTTTGTGTGTCATTTCGGCCGCTTGGGTAGATTTTTAAGAACGGTCCAAGTGGGCTATATATTTTATTTATTATGTATTTTATCAAATATTTCTTGAAATCAATGAAACAAGTATATACGTTACATTGGGGGTTTTATAAATTAAGCATTTCTTTTCAATTATAAACTGTTACTTATGGGCTACTGAGTCATGTAAGAAAGTTCAAATATGTGTTTGATGCCGGTGTTCGGTATTTCAATATGTTCGAATAAATAAAAAACTATTTCCAATAGTGCACATTGAATACTAAATTCTTAAAACAATAGACATAGTCCGTTTCAACATACGCACTTTCTTGAATATTAAGTATTGCTAGTAGTAAATTATTTGTTATTCAGAAGCTATTAAACTCGGATCCGTTGATTCGTATATATTTATTATAATTTACCATGCAATCGTAAAAAATATGTTATACTTTTATATAGTGCCAACTTCAGTAAGAATCAGTACCGTTCGAATGCGGATTACGCCTACTTTCTATTTTATCATTTAATCTTATTTAAAGAAAAGCCTGGTTTGTTAACATTCAAACATTTAATAAAGTTAAAGTAATAATCGTATATTCCGGCAACCGAGATGGTCAAATCACTTTATTTCAAAACTATTATATTAAAACCAGTAATAAGTTCCTTCCTTGCTATATTACATTTGTAACAAGATAAAAAATTGTGGTTATATTCAATAACTACTTTAAAATTACACTAACCAGTAATTTTCTCTTTTTACTCAGTTCGATGTTTAAAAAACTTAATATACTGTAATAATTTATTTTATAGTGAGTAATTTAAAATTATTGCCACCTTTAAATTATTAATTATATTAATAGTTTTAGTTTTTAGTCCTGTATGTAAGAATTTATTAATTCTCATTAAGTAATTGTTTTCAAAAGTTATACCAACAATAACCCTTTCAGTATACTTTTTATCTTATTTACTCAATGGGTTATAAAACAGGATTCGACCGTTTAAAAAAATATCGTAATTAATAAAAAGTATATTATAGGCACCAGTCCAAATATGAAATTTTTGTCTAGGGAAAAATATATATAAAATGTATAGGTATCCCCCCACGTTTTGTAGTCACTGATCTGTACAGCTTTGTGAAAAATCCTCTTAATGAACTCATTACATTTTAATACAATAGTAGGTTGGTTAAATCTGCTTTTAAATTTCGCCAAGTTAGTGATTTATTTTTTGCAGAGTAAAAAACATGTTCTATGGGAAATGGTGGCTTGAATATTAATCTCATTGTCCTCACATAATATGTGCATATTAATTTTAGCTTGGCAAATCATGTATTTCCTACTTTATGGAAAATACAATTGCACAAGTATTGCCAAAAATCACGGTGGAATATAAGAATATCAAAATGTTTATCCAGATTTTCAAGAGGATATATTAGTTGTCAAGATTTAGGCTAATATTAGGTTTATCATATTTTTTGCAAAATTCAGGACACCTTCAAAACATATACAAGTGTGTTATTCGCAGTTTTTTTAATTTGTTTTTATGCGTTACAAACCAAACGAAACATAAACCGAACTTGAACAACGACATTAAAAACTAAAAAAAGATATTTAAATTTTAATTCTATTGTATTATAAAGTAAGTCTATAGTTACATGAATAAAATTAAAGTACTCAAGAAACTCAAAATATTAATTGTGTAGCTTAAACTATTGTTGCAGTTAATGTACAATATTCGTTTTACTTTATTTTAACAAAATCTTTCAGACAGTCAAATACCGAATTTTCTTGGACATAAAAGACTCTCAACAGAGGCACTTGAACTTAGTTCGTTTACGTAGCAGTCAACAAAAATGTTTTTCAGTTCTATTTTTTTTTTAAACCATTTTACTCTGAAAAAAGGACACTGTGTGAGGTGCGCCACATTTGCTAAAATATTATTTTTAGGGATTAAACACACCGGTAAAGAGCGCCACTAGATAAAAGAAGATTAATACTTTTAAGCTCTTGACAAACATTTAAAGCTGTAAACAAAATTATAGGGATATAGTTGTTAAATTGTTATTAGGTAGCCGACGAACATTTGAAATAGCTGGATTTTGAATATTTTTCAGTATTAGTTGATTTGATTTAAGACAAAGTGTAAATATGGCAACTTCAACGTATAGCCAAAAAGTTGTTAACAGCGGATAATTTTAAGTTTGGAAGAGTACACGAGAGTAAATGTGGCAAAATTTGTTGGAGATTTTTCGACAGTAATGTGGGGTTAAGGCGTTTTCGAATACATCGGATGAAAATAATCTTACTAAAATTATCGCAAAACACATACATGAATCTCGTAAAAGTATTCTGAGAGATATTATACTCAATTCGGAGAAAAGAAAAGCAGTGGAAGATATTTCGGAAAGCCATCAAAACTTATACGTTGCGAATTAAGTAAAAATAATCAAGAAGTGGATGCTGCTGATATAGATTACATTCGTCGGAACATATACAACGAAAGAAGAAAATTGCTACCAGTTCTTCCTAAAAACCGCAGTGAAGCAAAGCATGTCGTAAACGAGCTGCAGTTAAAAACCATAAAATTTATTAAAAAAATATTTTTCAACTACAGCTTTGTTCCCTATGTGATGTAATAAACATAGCTTTCTATATCGAAACAACATCCGAATATTTTTCAGTTCGGTAATGTTTTGTTAAATGTGCAGATTGATGTTTATGTGAAAATTAAAATTTGCTATAATGAAAAATTTAAAATTCAGGAAACAAAAATTCAACAAAAATAGAGTTTATTAATAAACTAAGACTAGAATATGACGCCAAAAATATTTCAAGATTTTCTTTTGTTGAATATGTATGTTTTAAATTTACTCCTTCAAACTTTTAAATATTTGAGATTAAATTTAAATTTTAGTTTTTATTTGAATTATAATTATAAGTCTTTTATAATATTTAAAAAAAAAATGCATAAAATTAACAACTGTTTTATTTAAGCAAAAATGTAGAAGAAATCAAGCGTGGTAATTACTTTTATGGTAATCTTTTGTAATCTCTTAATCCTCAAATCGAAAATAGGTGGTGGGTTCATTTTATATGCCCTTTTCGGACCACACGAGGCATGTGGCGCATCTTACGTACAGCCGAAAAAAGAATAATTTTACAAAATAGAAACAAGCTGCTATGGACTGGTTATTGTGACTACAAATGTACCCTATCAATACTTAGTTCGTATATATTTAAAGAAATAAAATTTTGGCAAAATATCTTCACAACTAATATTGTTCTCAAACATTTTACCTAAAAAATAAATAACGGTTTTTGAAAATATAAAAATAAAATTACTTGAATGGGTAGGATTGTATCCAAGGTGATAAAAACGTTAACTCTAATATTGTTGGCGTTAGATTTATTTTTTATTACGTTTGCAAATTAATTTTTTACGATTTTTGCTCCGTCACTGCATTTCCCATTCACATAACTAGAAACACGTAAGAAAATTAAGAATCATGAACGAATACCGATAAAACTAATTCTTTGTCGTAATTTGCAACTTTGTCTAAAAGCAACGGGAACCATATACCGTGGTTACAGTATAATTGGCTAGCGACGTTGCACAGCTATTCCAGTACATGACTTCATCTTTCTACATGTAAAATATAAACAATGGTTTTGTTTTAATATGAAACACAATCATTATTATGGACCAAGTTTTACAAGCTGTAATTATTAACTAGGTATGTTAGAACGCTTATAAACCCAACCTCGTAACAAACTTAAAGAAAGTCTATCAATAAATACTATGTAGTAAGAATTGATAAGCTTTTTAATTCTTTTATGGTAGACATAGGCGTACTCTTTGATTTTGAGGAGGATTATAATAAACTGCAGTAACATTATGATGTATATTTTAGATAATTCCGGTTCCCATTTTTTATGGAAGATTATTTTTGATTGAATAAAAGAGAATGGAATGAATCACTGAAAAACGGTTATATTTTGATAACTAGCATAGCTAGATTTTTAGACATTATTGCTGAATTTCAAGATTTCACAAATGAATAAGTGTATTAAATATGAGTGTAGTAAATAATTCGAAGGCAATGTATCAATAAATTATGCATTGAGTATTTAATGATAGCTATTAAGACACGAGTATGAGAATTACGACACGAATCATAGGCGAATCTCATAATAAATATGAGTGTCTTAATAGCCATTAAATGTGAGTTGCATACACTATTTTTTCCACCACCAGTCAAGAATAAAAAATGAGTACTTTATTTTGAATAATTATTAAATTTAAAATGGAATATTATGAGTTTTATTTAAAAAAAAATATCACAAAACACAAAAATGTCATAAAAAAATTAAGGTTTACCAAAGAGAATAGAACAACTAAACTTTAGAATTATTTTTCTTGATTCATATATTTTGACTTATATCTTGCACGTTACAGTTATTAAAATACAAATGCAGCACTTTTGTAGTACTAGCAGCAATATTTTTGTAGTTGCCATTGTTGAAGTTTATATTTATTGAATTGTCAAATGTCATTGACACTATATTGCAGATTTTTAAGAGTTCCATTTTGAAAGAAGTACAAATTTTAACAACTTACTACTTCAACAACAAAACAGTAAAAAAATTGTCAAAATTGATAAACTTTAGATCCGTCAGATTAGGTTTAGGAAATATTTGATATTGACCGAATACTGTCGCATTTCTATTGGTTGGTAATTTGTATCGCCGTATTTCTATTGTTAGTAAACTTGTATCATAATGAATCACATTAAAATATCTAATAAATCCGTTAAAGTATGAGGGTAGAAAAATAATAAAAGTAAACTCATATATACAATAATGAAAAAACAAACATCATATTCACTACATTAATATTCACTACATTAAAATATATTTCATTTATCTTGTAGGCACTGGTAATACGAGTACCGATGGGACCTACAAACCATCATTTCTCACCGACCAGGAATTGAAGCATCTTATTTTAGAAGCAGCTGATGGTTTTCTATTTGTAGTGAGCTGTGATACTGGAAGAATAATATACGTTTCAGACTCTGTAGCGCCCGTACTTAATTTCTCACAAAGTGATTGGTACGGGTCTTGTTTATATGATAACATTCACCCCGAGGACGTAGAAAAGGTACGAGAGCAGCTGTCGACTCAAGAACCTCAGAATACTGGAAGAATTTTGGATTTGAAGACTGGTACTGTTAAGAAAGAAGGTAATCACTGTAAGTATTTGATATTTGTTAGGTTGGCAAAAAGAATTAATAATAATTTATTGAATATTTTTTTATAGCATCAATGAGGCTATGTATGGGATCTAGAAGAGGCTTTATTTGTCGGATGAAAGTAGGAAACTTACCTCCTGAAAGTATGACCGTAGGACACCTAAATCGCCTTAAACAACGGAATAGCTTAGGTCCAGGCCGTGATGGTCAAAACTATGCCGTTGTACATTGTACAGGATATATAAAAAACTGGCCACCAACAGGTAAAGTTTAAGTAAAAAAATGATTTTTAGTACATTTCTAAGTCAACATGTATATTAGTTTTATTTTTATTTTTACATTTCTAAATAACACATTGGCTTTGAAGTTAACACAGATTTATTTGTTATGAAATGGTATTTAGAATTTCATATGAAAATGGTCTGATCAATTATAAGTAACGTAGAAAAAATATCAGATATGTTCCCAGGTGTTCAACTAGACCGTACATCTGAAGATGAAATGCATACTTCGCATTGCTGTTTGGTGGCAATAGGAAGGCTTCAAGTTACTTCTACACCAAATACTAGCGATATGTCAGGTTCTAGTAGCAATGCCGAATTTATATCTAGACATTCCATGGATGGAAAGTTTACCTTTGTTGATCAACGAGTTATTGGCTTGATAGGTTATTCTCCCCCTGAATTATTGGGAAAAAGTTGTTTTGACTTCTTCCATCCCGAAGATCAGACTCATATGAAAGATAGCTTTGAACAAGGTAAGTTAATGGAATAAATTAATTTTCCTTTTTAATTTTATATATATATGTAAATTACCTACCAGGACATCTAATTTATTCTTATTTTAATTTCAGTATTAAAATTAAAAGGACAAGTATTATCTGTAATGTACCGATTCCGAGCGAAGAATAGGGAATGGATGTGGCTTCGAACAAGTGCATTTTCCTTCTTAAATCCATATACAGACGACGTCGAGTATATAGTTTGTACAAATACTACAGCGAAATCTGTCCACCCTCCTAACGAAGCTCCCACCGAAGCCCCAGAGCAAGTAAGCTACCAGCAGCCAGGATTGGACTACAGTTTGCAAAGGCGCGATCCCATATACTCACATATGCTTCCTACTACACATATCCAAAATGAGTACCTGCCAATGTCTACTACTACAAGTCCCGATGATTCTCGATACCCAAGACTGTTAGCAGATCCTCAACAAGCAGCTAGACCTAGTAGTGTTCAGAATGTGTATAGTACTTATGAGCCTACACCTTCACCAATTGCCTATGGGTCACCGTCTCAGGCTAGTGCCACTAGCAGTAACGCCAGTGTATTGGCAAGGTAAATATATCATAGTACATTAAAAATAGTTAAATGTTAATATATTCTAATTTTATTTGCAGGTTAAGTAAAAATAGTACCACCAGCCCGACTCCTGCGGCAGCGGCCTGGACCCTGAGACAGCCTCAACAAGCTCCAGATGGATATCAATATAGTCAGCCAAGTCCCAGATCACCTGGTCCAACTTACACTCAACTTAGCGGTGGAAGATCGGCAGCCAACGCGGCTTCTTCAGCTTATCAATGGACCAATTGGCAAAATTCTACGCAGGCGTCAGAAGCTGGACCGGGTTCTTCTGGCTCAGGACCACCACCACAACCTCAGCCTCATGAACTGTCAGATATGTTGCAGATGTTAGACCAAGGAGGTGCTGCTTCTTTCGAGGATCTTACGATGTTCAACACAACGTTTGAGTAGAGTAATATATTTTGGTACAAATGAAGAATGGGTATATGTTAAGTTTGTAGAATCGCCAACTTTAAGATCACAGTAATCAAATAAGTTTGTATGTATTAAAAAAAGATTACAATTTGCTGCATTTCAACATTTTATCTTGGCAAATATTTTCAGAGAAGTCCTCAATATTCAATACATGTTTACAGCGTTTTAATTTCTTTAATGTTTCTCTAATTTAATTATTAGTGTTCAAATTTTTAATATATGTTGCAATTTTTAAGTAAATTAAAAATAAATTTAAATAAAATGGCTATTGGATTACGATAAATATTTGGATGTAGCACTTACATGTATTGCAATATTGCGTATGGCATGGCCAATTAAGTGTAACAATTATCACAAAAAACAAGAATACGTGCACATAAAATCTAGTTGGTGAAACTGGAAGGATATTTTGGACATTAATTAGATTTTGAAAATTGAGAAGTGTTTATCTAAAAATCAAATATTAAATAACAAAAAAATGGCTGTTTCTCTCAGTTGTAACAAAAAGTGAATCGTAAACTATTTTTTCGATTTATTCTTAAAATATCTTACAAAATCGACAATTTCACAGAATAGTTCGCTATTTTGCGAAATTGTCGATTTTGTAATGTATATTTTGAATTTGAATATTTAGATTTTCGTTAAGATTAAGAATTTTCATTTTGTACATTTTTTATACTGTAGCTGCACTCATTCTTATTTTTTGTGATAATTATTCCACTATTATACTTAATTGGTTATAAGTGTTTTAATATATTCAGCTCTTTTTCTCCAAGACCCAAGTTTATGTTTTACGAAATTGTTTAAGTTAAAATAATAAAATCTTCACAGAACACTGCAACTATTTAGGCAATTACAAGCACAATTCAATAATAGTAATTTACGTGTCAATTTTTTTTGTGCAGCCATCAATAATTCTGATGATATTAAAGGCAAAAGTACAATAATTATTCTGGTTTTAAGAGGCCCGTACACTACGTGACTTTTGTGGTTACCGGTTAGAGAATTACCCAAATGTGCTTGTTTTTATTCAAATAAATTGGGTGTAAAAATAATTTTTTCAGCATTTTCCGGTTAATGTAAGTAATCCAACCCTCTAGTCCAATTTTTTCTAAACAGAACAGGGTAGAGCGCCATAAAACATAATTATTCTTTTTTGGACGAGAACTCGCCTAATATAGCAACTAAAAATATGCGGTTTTATGGTACGCTAGGAATTTCTTATAAGCAAGTGGCAGCATCACACTTAAGGCTGAATCTGAAATAATGCACATTATATTTGTGTGGTGTGGTTCTAAAAACAATTACAATTTTGGAAAAATGCCGATATTAGCTTCAACTTTTAATTAAATTCTTTAATAAATATTTGTTGTACTTTCAATTAACATTCCCCAGTCCTGCCAGATGCCAAAAAATAAAATCCGTTTCACTACCTTTAAAAACCCATCCCACTTTTAAACCATCTTCAAATATCTGATATCCTGCAGAAATAATATTTCTTATATTTGTAATTTGTGTCAATAGGGATGAAACCACAAAGGGACTGTTTTTTTGTTGAATGTAGTACTAGTAGTAGGTGTATATGTCTACTACCAACATTTAGTCATTAATTGGCAAATAAGCCTCCTTTAACAGAAATCATCCCTTTAAAACGAGATTATTGCTCGTCTCAAACAAAAATTTATGACTCGTGGCCCCAAATTTTAAAATAAAACCTAGAATATGGAATGTACTCGAACATATTAAGGTAACTAACTATATTCAACTAAATAATTTTCTCTCAGTTTTTTCATATTCTTTCCACGCTTTTTTTGTCTCTTTTCTGGATTTTATATGCCTGCAGTATCCTGTCTGTCTGTCCATCTATAAATATTTTAATCTAATGCTGATATAATATTTATTCTAAAAATTTCATTAAATTTAAGTAGCTGTTTTTTAGATATGTATTACGATTACAAGCAAAATTTCATTGTGTTAGACTTCTAAACAGTCTGATTCAACTCGAAAACAGTGAGAGATAGAGACAAACGGACAACAGCAATCGACTCAGTGTGGTCTAAATGGGCCAAAGTCGAAGTAAATTTTGACCTTCGACCCTAGGGTCACGTACCTGTGACATAACACCCATATCTCAAGAACGGTATGAGATAGAGAAACGGTTTTTTAAAAAAATATTTTTTAATCATCAAAAAAGTTTACCCGAAAATTTACGCTTTAAATTTTTTTTAATATTTAAAACGTTTAGATGTTTAGAAGTCTTATATAATTTTCTCTCGTGTTTTTAATATCCTTTACAGTAACAAAAACAAATTTGTTACCCCAGAATATGTAAAAATGATGACGATTTTCCAAGAGAATATTATTATATATAAATTCTCGAACCATGTTATTTAATTATAATGAACTCAAATTCAAGTATTAAGTTACATATTTGTACTACATGAGTCAATAGATTTTACTAAATGAGTCAATAGATTTTTTTTGAAATGAGATAATGATGTAGAATATTTAATTTACTTTTCAAGACAAATTTTGGAAAACGTTAAGATATACAAGATTAGTTAAGTAAGAAGGCTGTAATCACATTAAATTCTTGATTTCTTATTGTCTTTTATTTATTTTAAGAATGGTCCATGATATCCAACATATTCTTTCTGTTTACAATATAGAAGAATTAAATTGTAATAAAGAAAATATTAAAATTATTCTGTGATTGAACAGGGGTGTCAAAAATAAAGTTTGTTCTGAAATGTTAATCGTCATGTTTTAAATATTTAATGATACCAAAGCAAAATGTTATTCTAAATTCAAGCACATCTTGTTTCAGTAGCATAAAAAAAGTTGTAAATATTTTTTAACAAAAAGAACTGTTATATATATCTCACACATATTCATTTAATTTAAAGATAAATACTGACAATATGTAAACAAAAGTTTGGTTTATTATATTTATTTAGATTGGCTATTCTACAAGCTGTATGTTTCCCATCCATTGTAAAATAAAACTTGTTTTATAAGTGACACTTAGTGGAAGTGAAGCGTGTGTGTCTTATTTAACCAGGGTTGTTGAGAACTATGAAATAAATTAATTCAACCTGAATTATCGGTGAATCAACGAGACTCGTTTGTTATTTTTAACTGTTGTGACGTCCAAAATTGTATAGCTTAAGATTTGGCAAAATGCTATATTACTCTTAATATTGTGAGGTAGTCTGTATATTCGGTTTTACCTTTTTTCCGAAACATTTTTCACAATATACCACATAACCAAGTATCTTAAAATAGTTATTGTCTAAGGGTAAATTTATGCGAGATTCGGTTTAATTTAAGGTGAGAGTATGTTTAGATTTTAAGCGATTTCTCTTTCCGATGAATTTTACAAGATATTTTTTTAAGAAAAACATTAAACGAGGTGTCTGTAAAGTTCTAATTTAAATTAATTTGACTTTAAAAGTTTAGGAATATTGATTATATGTATCTGAAGGAAGATATATTGCATTACATCATATAATAAAACGTCTCAATAATCCGGCGATCAAACTAAAATCGCACAAAACATTACCTTTAATGTGTATCTTTTACCATAAAACTGAAAATTCAAACACCTAATTTCGTTTTCTTGTTCTGTGGTTGTAAATAAATTGCAATGTAAAATAGCATACTTGAAATATGAATAAGTGGAGCTGATAATTATTCTTTAGAAACAAATTTAAAATTATTTTAATTTCCGCTAAACATTTAATGTGTTCATTATATTTTATATTGATGTTTTTAAACTTTGTTGATATATTTATAGAAATACTTTTTAAACAAATTTTAAAAGGTGTGTTAAATTATTTTATGATACTTGGTAATTTCTACTTTTCATCCATATTGATATTATGAAATGCCTTGTGCTTTGCAGTGTGGTGCAAATTGATTATAACACTATGTAAAGTACAACCATCATTTTTATCTTTATATTTTTTAATTAGTAATTTTGTTTTTGTATAAGTACATTACAGTCAATATTTTTGTAGATTTTTAATTTATACTTATGTATAAAAAAGGCACATTTATTATATCGTTTTGAGGATTTTAGAAAATTTAAATAATTATATTTTATTGCTATTAAAAAGTCAATAAATTCTTTTATGAATTTCGAATTTATTTTAATTTAATGAAAGTACTTTAATTTCTAGCAGACTGTCACAATGGTCACGTATTTTATTAAAAAATTATTTTTATACTACACAACGTGAAAACAAGATTTTGACGGATATAAAGGGGCGAAAAAACTCGTTTTTCTTGGCTGAGAGAGTAATTCTTGAAATTATTACTATGAAAGGTGGCGTCCCAATCAACTTAACTGAATTAGGTGACATTTAATTGTAAAATATTAAATTTTTCTTTGCATGTCTTAATAATGACACCCTGTAGTTTTATTGGCTAATTGGTTCATTTTTCAGTACTAATTTTACCGCAAACTAATTGGCTAGTCCCAATTATTTATTATTCACTTCACAATCAAAAAAGGCAAAATACGATAAAATTTTAGAAGAAATAAGCTGGAGAAGAGATTGTATCGAATGAATTTAATAGTGAATTAGAAAAGTGTTTACATTTTTCAGCATATTAAAAAAACAATAAAAGGCAGTGAGTATTATTACAATAAACTAGTTTACTCTGTCTTAAACAATAATAATACCTACCAATAACCAATGACAGTAACGTAAAACTAGTGTTTCAAATTTTCGAATAAGAATTTCATTGAGCAGTCTCACTAAATATTGTTTTTAATATTTTAGTGAATGAAATTGCTAATCAGGAACACGGACACATAGACACAATGAAGGAATAAACCAGGAAGATACAGAAGAAAATGCTTGGGCTACCAAAAACTATTCATGAGAAAATTTTAGTTAGATAGATGGCTTATTTATAAATAAGACTCGAGAACAAAAGATAAAAATTTTCTAAAAAATAACTTCTTGAAACCTGTTATGCTCTAAAAGCCTTTAAACTTAATACTTGCCTAACGGAAAGAGATACTTTTTTTATTGACTCTGCGACGAATATAATTATAGAAAACGGTGACAATGACACATGGAAGATGTTCTATGTCGCTTCTAAATATTGTGTAATCTTTACTACGCCCTATCCACCCATATGAAATTTTTTACACCGTTTCTGAACTGTAGTAGTACGACGATGGTTGAAAACTTCATTGAAGAGGTTAAGTCGAATCAAGTTATCATTCGAAATCTTTCAGGAAAAAGCTCCTCAGGTACAACCAATCGCAGTTGGAAAGAAATAAACAACAGAAAAAAACTGATACGAGAATAGGAGAGAGACACTAGATGAGGTAGAAAAATGTGCAAGTAGAATAAATTTATTTAATTAATAAGTCTCGGTAAACATTTTTCTCCACGACTGTTTATTAAGTTAATTCTGCCTACATTTTTTGTGGAAGAATGATATACATTCTTCCACTAGTTGAAGAATAAATTTAAGAATTCACGGTAATTAGCCAATCATATCCTTTGATTTCTAGAATTTACATTAATATCAACACAAATCACATTGCTTTGAAAATAGCTAACCAATCACATCTTATCAACATCCTAATAAGTCGCCATTTTATTTGAAATGTCAAATGCACAAACGTCAAAGTTTAATATTTGAAGTGTCAATTAAATATTTGTGATAAAAACTATAAGTTTAGGTATGTAATTTCTTGTATAGTCGTGGAGAAAGTATAGTCTTCAACTCGCATAGAATTATGGCTATTATTCACTCGAATTATTCAGACACTTGCTGCGGCTCGTGTCGGAATTTTAATTCTATACTATACTTGTTGAAAAATTTACTATTCTCCACGACTGTTTAATAACAAGTTAATTCTGACTACATTTTCTGTGGAAGAACGATATACATTCTTCCACTAGTTGAAGAATAAATTTAAGAATCCACGGTAATTATACTCTGTTTAATAACTAGGAGTAATTCAATAAGCCTTACTCACACCACTAAAAGTTAGTAGATTTTATATTACAAAGAGCATGTTCCAAAATCCGAAATAGTCCTGTTCAAAATCTCTAAAATAGTTGGTTGTATCGGACAAGAGTCTAAATAGAAAACGGCATCACCAATAAAATAACAGATTACCATGATAATCGCTTTTAAAGGATATTTATTAACTTAAAAATCTTGATACATTTTGTCATTTCATTGGTGAGTGCCGCTTTCGATTTAGATTCTTGTTATTATAGCCATGTACATTAATTAAGTCGATTTTTATTGGTCTAGGACAACGACAGTAAATTTCACATTACCAAAGAAGACACCATGTTACAGAACGGCCAATGTCAATTATCAGCTGACGTTAATGCTAAAATTTGCTGTGTGAAACTGACTGCAAGCTGACTAATCAGGAGTCTACAGAATTGCCAACTTAAATTCAAATCGCTCCTCCTGGTTATTAAACAGAATATAGCCAATCACATCCTTTGATTTCTAGAATTTACATTAATATCAACACAAATCACATTGCTTTGAAAATAACTAACCAATCGCATCTTATCAACATCCTAATACGTCGCCATTTTATTTGAAATGTCAAATACACAAACGTCAAAGTTTAATATTTTAAGTGTCAATTAAAAATTTGTGATAAAAACTATGATTTTAGGTATGTAATTTCTTATATAGTCGTGGAGAAAGTATAGTCTTCAACTCGCATAGAATTATGGCTGTTATTCACTCGAATTATTCCGACACTCGCTACAGCTCGTGCCAGAATTTTAATTCTCTGGAATAATAGCCTTTATTATATACTTGTTGAAGGATATACTATTATTTGTCATTTTTTTTAAATTTCAATACATTCTAACAGGCGGTCGTAAATATTTAAAATTTTATTACAAATCAGAATATTTTCGAATTTATTTGTTCACGTTTTGTGTTAAATTTAGCACCATACATATTTACAAAATTGAAACCAGTTATTACATCACTAAGAAAAAATAATATAATATCAGTTATATTTAGTTGACATTCCGATCATGGCCCTAACAAAAAAACGGATTAAAAGCTGTTAATAATCTTGTTGGGTTTTAAATATGACTGAAGTATTACAGTGTATGTCTATCACAAGACAATTATCGAGAAGTACAGGCCCGTGTTTAAAAACAAATAATTTAGAGTGCTAGTACGATTTATTTAATGGTGTTCATAGGATTTTAAAATTAATTTTGCAATCCCCTTATATTTTTAAGAAAATTATTGAACATTGTTATCTAATGACAAATTCTTAAAATGAGTTCCGGTAGAAAACAGATTTCAGTATTTAAAATAATAAATGGCGTGGTACCGAATTATTTTAATGCTAGTTTAATATTTTCATCAAAAATAACTGCCGTATGACTAATTCCTTATTTTTCGAGTATTTTAATAAATTTAATGAATGAAATTTTGATTCGATGTAATCAGTGCTCGTAATTGAATAACAATAGTAATGAAAACTATCCAAATTATTATAAGTACAACACAAAAATAAAAGAACTATAATTAAGACACCAAAACATAGATAGAATTCTGGAAAAAAAATGGAAACATTATATTCTATATACTGTTAAAAATCAGTTGTAATCAAAATAAGGAATAATTTTGGAAGAAGACAAAAATGTTATGGCAAGATGGAAGAATTATTTGGAAAATATGATAAAGATCAGGAAACGCTAATAGAGAAAGAAATTAAGATAGAGGAGGTACTATAATAACAAAAAATAGCAGAAGGGTTAAAAATGTGGGAAGAAACTTGTATGCGGTAAAAAGCTCTAAATTTAATGGAATATAAAATTATAGTTGTACAAAACGTCATATATACACGATGCATATCTATTGCACTTCTTATATTACAAGTAAAATTTAGGAACAGTGCCGCTTCCTCTCTTGCGTCTGTCAGTACTGGTACAAGTGTCACTATATCACAATAACAGCCAGTTTTTGAAATTATTGATCAAATCACATACCGCTTCACCCCTTAAAGCAAGTATCTGTTTTCCAAAAAGCTTCGATACTTCTAGTCACAGCAAACATCTCTTGACGACGCTTGTACCAATTTCAATGTATAAGTTGTTTAATATAGAACGACCAATATTTCTCTTATAAAGCTTTACAGAATAAAAATGATTCTGCGAATTCTCACGGTCAGTAATTATTCACCTTCAGACTATGATTTGAAGATTTAAAAATTTTTTCACATGCAATAAAATTTATTATCTTCGTTAAAACTAAACCATTTTCGACGAAATTTAGCATTTATCAAAAGGTTTTATCCCAATCGAATGGTAGGTTTTCATAATTCTAGCGTTTCTGCTTATAAGGTATTTTATGCAAATATATTTGAAATGTTGTTGGAATTTAGAAGATACAAATGCTATCACTTAGTGCACTTTCTTTCTGTAATGAGCTTAGGGACTCTTGGTTATAGCATACGAGAAACCTATCTAAACTTGTAGGCAACGCCTGAGACTGCCTCTGAGTATCACAACCTTCATCGCTAATAACTTGAGCTACGACTAGTAACGAAGACTGAACCTGTTCCCGTTCTTCTTCATCTAGATTTTTAGTTTCTACTCGTGTCATTGTTAGCTGCTCAGTTAACGCAAAAAACAGTCAATTTTCTTTCGTTCGGTCTATATCCATTTGTTTTTTCATTAACCGAAGGCGATTTTGCTTGACGTTTCATGTTTTAATATCCTATTATTATTATTTATTATGTTGCTTTATTGTTAAATACAACTAACACCTAATAATTAATAACTCCCAACGGCGCGTTATACAAGTGTCAAACATTTTTGCACATATGACTTTTGAAGCTGATCGCATGCTACAGATCTGTATTGTACCATTGTATACAACGATTGTACAGTATAGCATATACATTGAGCAGGCCACCACATGACCAATGAGTTGTTCATAAACGTGCATCTTGTTCGCACCTAAAATCACATCACGTTCGCAATTGACGCCAACATTCAGTATCGTATATCGGAACAAGATATTTTAACATAATTTACAGTAAACATAAAATAAGACTTTAACATTTAACTTAAATTTGTTATTCATGGCAATAATTGAAGAGTAAAGTTGAACTGCTTAGAGGCCCTGCGACTATGAGTCCACAGAGTAATGCCAAGCTACCTTATGGGACAGTTACGCCTAAATACTACCATTTACAATTATGCAGACAAAAATAAAAACAAAATATTGAGCACAATGGCCAAAATGTACGAGAGGCTATTTGACGTAAGCACACATCGAGATTCAACTCGAAGACTCTCAAAGCAGTTTAACGAAAGAAGAGGGATACAGGATCGTATATTCACTATAGTAGTGATAATAACAACATATTTGAAAATTGTTTCTATTTTTTTTTTCTAAATTGGACATGTTATTTGTCACTGTTTTATTTCCATATTTTATTAATAATAATACTCTCCCTATATTTCACCCCCTTACAAGTGAACCCCAGAAGCCAAAGGCTTGTTTGGAGAAAGTACAGCTATTATTATTTGCCGTTGCGCCCCGAGGTGACTTACTGATTGCATTTAGCTATAGTAGTAAAACCCAGAAAACCTCACCGTGCTCTTCAATCATTACTTAAGGTCTTTCATGAAGAGCTTTTAAAGTAAGCACCAATTTTAAAAATGACTAAACACTTTTCTCCCGAACAGCTACGATTCAAACAATCCGAGATCTCCATCTATAAGGGAGAAGTTAAAAAATGGATCTCCAATAAATAGAAATACAATATCTGGGACTTAATTGGTGTAGTATTTTTGGCAAAACGTTGGAAATATTTTTGTCAAATTAAGACATTGATCAGCTGAATAATTTTTACTTACTATCTGCCAGTTCTTCTTTTACTATTAATTGCAATAAGTTTTAATTCCATGTATAATAAATGAAGCTCTTTTTTTTTAAACTTCGGTTTTATTTCATTTTAATATACGTAATTTGCAGCATCATATTGATACCACGCCAAAAAGTTAACATAAATCTATAAATTTCAGTGATAGTATAACGTGACTGTAGTAAATAATAGAAAAATTTCTCCAATCGTAGATAAATGAGTAGAAATGTTTCAGGTCGTTTTAACTCTTGAATCTAAGATATGCATTGATGCCTTTTAGGGCAAGTTTAAAATTCAGGTAGTACATTAAAAGATACAAATTTGGTATCAAACGATACTGAACTGAACCTCTTAACAATCACGAACAATTAAAATGTCAGGCATTAGAATTGGCTGATAAGAAAAGCCGTTGCGTTGTTTTTATTTAAAAAAATTAACTGCAAGGGAGATTTATTACTTAATAATAAATGGCCCCAAACAAAACTATAAAAAATATTATTGTGTTTAATGTTTTTTTAGCCCAAGGCATCATAAGTTAGTTTGTTTTTCTTTTCATTTGTTCATACTCTTGAATAATTTTTATTTTCCGAATTCCCATTTTCTTTTATGTGACCCTCTAAAAATTTTCCTAATCCAGAAAAGAACGAGATATCGGCATGATGTCAGGCCGCGGTTAACGTGTTAATGAATCTTATCATTAAATCATAGATCGTTATTTCATTAAATTAATAAATATGTTGAATCGAGTTTATTTTTTGACCATTTAACAATTTGGAATAAATCAAATGAATAGCCAACGTAGCAATCCATAAATCTAATAAAAGACTCGAAAATGTTCATAAAAATAAAAGTTAACAGTTAAAAATATATATTGTTAATCAAATAAATAGCTCAAAAGTTGATAATCGGAACATATAAGAAAAATAATCAAGCAATTTGAAGTTTACAAAAGAACTTATAATAGAAAAAAATGGAGTACAAAATTTATAACAGACAATACATATTACACTTATTTGGTAACAGTTTTAAAATTTTGTTGATTTTATTGCATTTATTTACAAAAAATATTTCACTCGAAATTTTACTTTAATCATTTATATTCATAATACTAAAATACCAACAAATACATAATTGAATTTTCATATATTAAAATAGTGACTAAATCATTGTTTCAGTTATTTTTAATTAGCCTTTTCTCAAATATTCACTTGACCTCACTTTTATCATAGTTTTAAATAGTTTCTCATAATCAGAAATTGATTTTAATGCACAACTGGCACAATTGTTTTACAAAAACAAAAATTGCCAGAAACTTAAAAGTAAATATTTTAAAAAGTTCCAAAATTTTTATTCGTTTTAGTCACATATTAGTTGATATTCTAACAAAATTTATAAACAGGCAAATATTTTTAACCATCTAAAAAAGTATCAAGAACTCCGAGTGAAATCTAAAAACAAATAAATATAACTTCATGGATACTTTTTGGTTCTGTTTGTTTCTATAAATAACAATTATAAATTATTAACACTAATAATTTGATTAATCCAACCAATAAAAGAAGAAACTTTAACGTAAACACCTGGTACATCTAATCTTCCACAACCAAAACCCCAAGATACAAGTCCAGCCAATTCGTAGAATCCGTCATCTTGACATACCAAAGGCCCTCCACCATCCCCTTGGCATGCATCATTTCCTTCTTCTCCACCAGCACAAAAACTACTTGCAGGAAGGATGAAAATTTTTTCCGTTACTGCATTGACTTTTCTTATACATTCTGCATCACTTACAATTGGTATTTCAGCCTCCCTTACTCTTAGAGGAATTGGACCGGCTGAAATTATAACAATGATATCAACTTGCACTAAAATAGAAGCTCATGTAATAAAATCCTTGACTTTAATTTACACTGATTTCTAAAATAATATAGAATAACCAAGAGCAATTTTCATGAGAATCAAAGTACATAAAATAAAAATTTTGTGTTTTGATTGCTATTGTCATTAAAATATTAACAGTAAAAAATTAAAACTAAATCGATGCAAAAATTTTTTTCTGCAACATAAGTTATTACTTACTAATAATGTATCAATATATAACAAATAATACCTTCTCCCATATATCCATAACCAGTGACAGTACACCTCTTCCCTGCAGCATGACTGACTCCCCTAGCGGGTAAACAAACAAGACATACACCTTCTTTTAATTCAGCTTGCCCATGTAGTTTTAAAAGGGCAATGTCATTGTCTAGTGTTTGACTATTATGATTATGATGTATGTAAGTTGTTGCTACTCGTAGAGTTTGAGCACCTGGACTACCATATTTTCTTGTCAAATCATGGTCACCAACTCTGACGTAGATTGCGTCACCTGAACGTACAATACTAAAAGAATAATTTTGTTCATTAATTATAATTGAAAACCTACAATTATTGTTTTCAGCTCATTTATGTAATTATTTTTCATAAAGATCTTTTACTCCAAATTACCAACATAAAGTTAAAAAAAATAATTATTATTTACTATTGCAAGTAAATTTGTAAATAAATTCCTTTATCATTTACCTTTCAGTTTTAAAATAGTGGTAATCAAACTCAAGTATAAATGCTTTTTTGACCAAAAATAGAACAAAGAATTTAAAAATATTAGACACATTTAAATCAATTAAACAGTGATTTTTCCATTACCTACATTATATTTATTCAACAAAAAAAAGAAAGAAACAGATCATAGTAATATAAGAATTGTTATAAGTATCAACTTTTTCTTACTTTGTAACACAGTGTGCTGCTGTTAAAACCCACTGGGTTCCAATGAGTGCTGCTCCACAGAGATATTGGTTTAAAGAATTGATGAGCGCAACTTGCCAACACCATTCACTTTGTTCTCCATCTTCACCACCAACTACCCTTCCTGTTCTAGCAGTACCTTTTACTCCGCAAACATATTTACTGTAGACAGGGGAGCGAGAAGTTGTTGGAGCCAGTCTTGTTATTTCAGTTGCTAAATAAAATATTAACTATAATAAATATTTGATGTGTACAAATATGTTAATTTTATCAATAAAAATAATCATCTGATTAATGATAACTGAATTCAATATAAAACTTACTAGGTGTCTGTGTTAAAGTTATGGATGATATTGTAGTATACGGGACACTTAAGGATTGTATAGTACTTTCTTTCAAAGGAGAATCATCTTTCTGACCCAATGCTTCCTTAATTAGTGACTTTGGTGCGCAGCATTTTGTTCCTGCTTTCCTACACTTAAATATTTCTGTCATTTCAGCGTTTCCTGTAAATAAATCCAATTAGAGCACTTTATTGCTAAGTGAACGACCACTAAAAACTTTGGTAATTAGTCAAAGAATATACAATTGTTTTTTCGCATCTATCACTTGCGTCCAGTGGTCAGAAATATAAGCTACATAGCATCCCATCCCATTATACTATGAACATTTGAGTACAGAAGATGCAAATTAACCAAGTCTGCAGATCTTCACATGATGGACATTAAAACAAATGTGAGTGAAAAGTTTTTTTATGCTATAATCCCCAAAAACCTTTTAAATGAAAATATACAGATTGTAAATCTTTGTACTATGCATAGGAATGTCTCGAATAAGCAATATGACAACAGGGCTTGTTGTTTGCAGTCGTCGATGATTGACAAATCCCCTCAAGCAATCACAATTTAAGCCAATATGCAAGGATGCCATATTTTTATAAGGTGTATTCCCTAGTTAGAATCAACAGCGTTACTATTATCAATAAACACGACACTCTGCCATATAAAATCAATATTCAGCTGTCATAATTTTCAGAATGACTTGCGGCGTTTATTATTCACACGATTTCCTATGTAAAGTACAAAAGTTTACATGCTGTATATATTAATTGTTTTTTTCTTTGAATCTAATGCTTCAAATAAACATGTATTTCGGCATATAATATAAGTGGAAGGACACAAGTGTCCCATACTTTTGTAGGTAGGCTGTCTTTTAATGGTTGCTGAAATGGTTAGTCAACAGGAATAGGATTTATTTTTGTAATGAACATAATTTAATATAAAACAATTCATACTAACAAATCAGTGCCAATAGTTTTTTCTACTGATTTTTTAAAAAATATATCTAAAATTATGAATCATACCATACTATGTGTACAAATTTATAGTATATTATTTAACCATAAAGTTCAGGGTGTCTCTAAATTATAAAAATAAATGTTACTTACTGAAACAAGTAAAGCTTAAGTAGGATACTATACATGAACCAGGACATTCTGGCCTGGGATCCACAGTAGTTGTCGATGTTGTAGTGATAGGATACTGTGGCCTAGGTTTTGGTTTCGGTTGTGAAGTTACAGCTCTAGTATTATCACAACACACAGATCCTCTTTTACAGTTTGATGTGTGTGGTATAAGAACAGATGGTCTTTCACAGAATGCTGCCATTATATTTAGTAGACAGAACCCTGGACATATTGGACCTGGATCACGAGTAACTGGCCTGGGGGTTGTAGTAGGTTTAGGTGATGTTGATATTGGTGAAACTGATTTTTCTGGCTCTTCATTAGACTACAACATTATTGATAAGATATATTACTTAAAACTAAGATATATGGACTGCGTTTTGCATTAATATATCACCCAAAGTTAAATATATTTTCCAGAAAAGGAATTTAAATATGTTACCGTTATTATGGCTTAACTTTAGTTTTATTTTAGGTAATTAAATGTTTTATGTACTTTGAAATATATGTGCACGTGAATTCGATTCTGATTATAGCTCGGTTTTGCAAACAAAAAAACATTAATGCAATAAACAAACACGAAAAGATTATTTAGTGGATTTATTGTATTATCCAGGTGTTTTTTAAATTCTTATTATATATTTGAGACTTACATATTCAGCAATTCCATAATGACACACTTTTTTATTTGAGCTATTTTAATACAAATTCAAAAAAAAATTAAATGTCTATTTAAAATAACATAACCTCATTCTCTTCGTTTCTATCGAAATGGTCTCTTTCCATTTAAGCTGCTAACTAGATTTATAAATAAATTTCTCCACGACCATTAGTGAATGTAATAATTTCCGAAATCATTTTTAATAATAGAATGTAAACATTAACAATCTACATTTTGAATATTACTTGCTTCTTATATGTTTTGTATGTATTTTCATTCTTTACCAAGGTATAGAATGAACATTCTGTAATCGATGCCATGGCTTCTGGGGTTCACTCGTAAGGGGGTGAAATCGACCAATAGAATTGGATACAGAAAATCCGTCTACAGATATTCCGCCTAGTGGGAATCCGGCTTAATAGATTAGAATATGCTAAATTATATTCCCTGCAATCATATTTGTTATGCATATTATGTTCAAATAATTCACTACCTTTTAAACTTGGTAATGGCCGAGTAGCCACATCCAAACTGATTAGCCATCTGAAGTTTGCCATTTAAGAAAAAAGAAGTATTGGACATTATTTTCAAACATGTTTTAAGTTCAACAAAATAATGAGTGAAAAATCGAGTGATGTGTATATATGGAATTTAATAATACTCCACCTAAAATTGCAAAATTTTGAAAAAACACCAATGTACCAGTTTTTAATTTCAGTAAGTATGTGTGACAACACTATAAATATATGTAATAGAAATTTGTCAGCAAATAACTTGTGTTCAGATTTAATTTAATTTTGATTCATACTTTTTGATCGTGGAGAAAATATCTGTTACTCGGTTAGAATGAAAAAAATCGATATTCGTGGTTCCTCACACTCAGTATAATCTCGGGTTCGGAATTTTCCACTCGTATCGAATTTTTCATTCTATTTGTTACAGAATATGTTGTTTAGTACAATATTTCCAATATTTAAGAAATAATGATTACTATAGTACTTTAAGAAAAATATACAGAATGAACCAGTAGTCAAAAATACTGTACATCTTTAATAGGTCTCCTAAATCTATAACTAAATTCCAGAGGCTTTGTTTTTTTATCCGATTTTCATGAATTTTTTTTATAAGATAAATCAAGAATATTGTTGATTTTAATTTTTTCAAAAAGTAAATACTTTTTAAATGAGACCTTTTCATTAAAATTCTCTGATTGCCTCGGCCGATTCGCATAATTCGGGACATGCTCGGATGCGTATATAATGATTTCGATGCTGTTTTTAAATATTCGTAAGTCGTAATGATTATTTTATTTCTTAATTTATCTTAATCGTTTTCGAGATTTGTAGTAAATTAAATTCCAAAAATCAAAAAAAAAATTAAAAATGCTTTTTGGTAATATTATATCGGATTTTTCCTATTCAACAAAAGTTTCAAATAAATCTTCTTGAATTCTATTAGTGTATAATACAGGTACAACCAATAATCACGCATCCAGTGATAGAATTTTTTAGTTTATACATATAGGTATTTATATGTATGAGAAAGATTTATTAATATTGAAATTAATTTTAAAAAAATTGATACAGTAATGAAAGATTGTATGACTACAAAAGTGGAGGGGGTGCCCATACATTTAATGTATTCTTCCTTGGGCAAAAATTTTGCCTAATAAAAGGCGGCTATGAAAATGGAATAGGAAAAATTATTTGTATTTATATGGCTTTTTAATATCCGAGATTAAAAATTTATAACTTTAAAACGAGAGAAAAAAATTAATTATGTTACAAATAAAACCGCTGGCGCATCGTTTGTCGCCGCGTTTAGGTGCTAGTATGTGGAGGTGCTAACATGACCGAGGTTACAAAAATTGTTATAAAAAGGGCGCAGTTTAATGAGCTTATTATTTTTTTTTCGTGAAGTATTTATCTCCTTAAATCCGTGATTGTCTGTATAGTCACTCATTAGATTAATTATTGATATACAGGTTGATTCATTAAATGTGGCCTCTGGCCATATCTCGAGAATCTTGTCTCAAAATTTTTGAAAAAATATTCTTATAAAAAAATATCAAAATAAAATACATAAAATATTAATAGTAGAACTCAAAAAGTTAAGATAGGGACCTGTAAGCCATTTTATCGGAATTTAAGTCGTCTGGCCGGAGCAATCACTTAAAACTCGATAAATGCAATTTTCAATGGTTTATAACTTCAAAACTAATTAGTTTACATTAAAAATGTAATAAGTTTTTGACATCAGCTTCTTACGAAGAATTTAAAAGTATAAAAAAATACAGAAAGTTTCATTAAAAAAAAACATAATTTTGATAAGTCAAAGATTTATCATATATGCTGGTAGTTATTTTTGAAATATAGTTTCATTGCTTGGACATTTTTGTCTATCTCAAATAGGGAAGCAGCTACGGTCCAACCACCCATCTATAATACACCCTGTGTATTTCTGACAATATACGTACATTACGTATATTTTAAAACGATAATGTATGACATGTACCTACGTAATTTATTTATCTAATGAATTTACTATGGAAATAGTTGGACTTCCTTTGCGCTATTGGTCCACCCTGTTATTCAATAAGGACAGGGCCTGGCCTAGAATTATGAGCGCCTTCATGCACAGTATAACATGCGCGCCAAAAATTATAAAAACATGTATCTATGCTGTCTGCTGTACGTTATGTGCAGGGAGTTCGCTGTTCCCTTTTCTAACTTGAGTAGGTATATTTTCACACTGTACACTAGAAAGTAATATCTTTTTTGAAATTAACTTATCCATGTATTATATTGTATTTTCAATACCCTTATTCTATTTAAAGTACAGATTTTTTTTATTCTGTTTTTTAGTAATTATTCCGTAAAATATATCAAAAAATGTAATAATGAAAATATTATTATTAGGACGAAAAAAATATTTAGCGATTAAGATATATGAATTGGAAAAGGAATTAGATGAAAATTATTAACTTCTCTAAAAAAATAATAGCACATATTAAAGCAAATAAAATAATAAAATATGGTGTGGTAAATGGTCGACATTTTTCTTAAACCTTGCCCTCTGCATTTCTAAACTAGGCTTGGGACTAGCTTTGGCTGCATTAAAAGGTTTAAGAACCAAATATGAAAAAAGGACCTGATCGTCAAAATAATTAAAAACTACTTAAATTCTAATAAGACAGATTGAAAAATCTTGCTATTATTTCAATAGAATCTAATTTACAACTCATAGATAATCATTGATTCAATAAAAACAAAGACAGAAAAAAAGCTACATTGCTGCTTTTATATTTTTTTGGGCGAATAGTTATACTGTGCACGGTGCGCTCGTAGGTTTTGGAGCGACATTCTATTTACATTAGAATTCCGAAATTTATGTTGAATTACATTTTCGCTTGGATAAAATTAGTAGTTTTATATAATATTAAAAGTTAATTTTCACTGGTTCACTTTAAATACAATGTTTTCTACGTAGATTATAATATATGAAAACTTACCGCAGGAGCAGTAATACAGCAGCTTGCTCCATTAGCACAATCAGCCTCAGAGTCAATGTCATCACAAAATAAAGCAAATAATCCAATAACACACTCACCACTACACTCTTTTAAAACTGGGGGTTGAAATGATGACGCAATTGTCGTCTTTTTAACATGACTCGTTGTCGTGCTAACGGGTCTCGGTGTTGTCCTCGTTTCAATTTTAGTAAAGTTTGTTTTAGTTTTGTTCGGATATATTAAATTAAGGGGTACTTTATCACCGAAGGTGACACTTGATACACAACACCTTAAACCCGGTGCGCAGAGATTGTCCGTATTCAAAATCGCCTCACAGTAGTTGGCTATATTTTCGGCGACGCATACTCCTTTGTACTCGGTGCTGTTGCAATTTCCTGCAAAGATATAAAAACAATTGTTAATTGAAAATTGACACGTAATATCTTATAATTTTGCAGAATGTTTCCAATGCTTAAAGTTAAAAATAGAGGCAATAATGTATCAAAAGGGTCACGACACAAAAACATACACAATGAGCAAAACAAATATTTCAAAAACAATACTTTACTATTTGAAAATATTCAAACTTGAATATAATAATAATAAAATGTTCTCAACTGAATTAAAAACATTTCATATTTCTAAATGAAAAATAAAAACCATCCGTGATATGCGTTAGTGAGACAAGGAGCTTAAAATGCACTCAACCCAATTTAAAGTCCAGTTTAAAGGGTTTAAATCTCAGAGCAATCTACTTTTATTTCAGATAGAAGGTCAATTCAAAAAAGGTCTTTGACGGAAAGTGCATGCTTTCTTCTTTAAATTAAAAGAGAATTTCCAATACTAGACAAATTTCCCGCCTCAGTTCGAGATGAACTACTAAAATTCTGATAAATTATGATAACAAAAAAATTAAATCCATATGAGATTTAAAATATGGATTCACTGATTAAATTCAATTGATTTTGCTGACAGTGCAATTAATAAGAATAGATTTAATAGAATTATGATGGTTTTATAAGTTAAGGAACCTAGATGTTATTTAATCAACTCATTTCAATGAATACGATTTTAAATCAATTTGTGTTTGTAATACCTAACATTGTAAAAAACATTACTCTTCCTTTAAAATAAAATTTTATTGATAATTAGTTAATAATTTGTTGCAATTTTCTATATTTTGTGATCGTAGCTATTTGTTCTTACAAAATAATCAAGATGTTTATTCTCTCTACTTATTTTTTTTCACGTCAGTATAGTATAAAAAATCAATTAATTAAACTTGATGGAATGATCCGAGATACCGAAGATACTTTTTCCTGTTCTCTTTGTTCAAAACATTCTTGCCTTCAATAGGAATATATCCCAATGCCTCTATTAGGTGCTCTTTCATAATTTTAATACTATACATTTCTATTTTTTTTGAATATGTATTACTGCTTATCGATGTTAAATTAGTAAAATAGGTACTGTAAAGTTATTTAATCTTACCTTGATCGGTGTTGGCCACTGAAGCGTTGCTCTGTTTTTCAACGGCTATCTGAAAAAGAAAACTATGTAGATTGTGTCAAAATGCAGATTATATAAAAAAATCTATAATTAATAAAATGAGACGCGTATATATTTGAAATTAATTAGAATATAAACAATTAAAAATACTGATCATAAGGGCATTTTTTCCTCAGAACAAAATATAATATGTGCATCACTCTTAATATTATAATACAGATCACATCACTTTCAACCATGTTACCTGAGTACAGAAATTTAAATTCTGAGGGTATTTGAAATACTATTAATTAAAACTGCCAGGTTATTTAATATATCAAAATAGTCCGAGATTTGTTGTATTTCTATCAAACTGTTCGGCTAGAAAATTTGGCTTTCAGTTCCAGAAGTTATGCATATTATCGAATTCCATTTCAAAATCTGCAATACACACGACCAACGAAGATAGTTTAGACATTTCAGAGAAACTGCATTTTCAATCTCTACCATTTCTGTCCGATATAGTATACCGACTGTCTTAACGTAATTTAGAAATTTATTTTAATTTTGTTGCACATGCATTAAACATTTATTGATTTTTCAATTCGTCTTTTCATACCTTTGCATCTACGTTATTGGCGTTATTTCAATCCCTAAATAAAGAGAAAACTAACGTACCTGATTCGATATAGTTGTACTGGGTGGTATAGTAGTTGTGATTGTACTTATTGTTGTTATTTGTGGAGTAGTCGTTTCAATTCTTGTAGTTGTTTCTATTGCTGTCGTAGTGTTTGGTGATGGAGAGTCAACGCAGCATTTCATAGAAGGTGACGGACAGGTTACATCTTCTAAAACGTCATAGCAGATTAATGTGGCTAAAGCATGAACACACACTCCGGGACAGTCTTTTGAATCGGCAGTACTGGTTATAGTATCTAAAAGTCCTGTAAAAAAAGTAGAACTTGTAAATACATATACAAAGAAATAAATTCATCATAAAAGTTAGATCATCATCTCAAACCCAATATTCATTAATCACAAAAAATATATATTTGAAAGGTTAAATTAAGCAGTCATAAATTCAAAAGGTAATTAAATTAAAATAATTGTGTCAAGAAAAAATGACCAGTAGTATAAAATAATTTGGTTGATTATTATTTAATCATATAGCAGTAATATAAAACTTCGAGCGGTAGATTAAATAAATAATAATAATTACAATAATAATACTCAAATGCATACAAACAATTTGTACATTTTATTAAATAGCAAGTTTGTAGTATTTATTAACCGACGTGAGTGTCCCTAGGATTTTGTAAATTATTCTGTATTTTTAAAACCAACTTTTAAATGTAAGCTCTTCGATTTACCACAATCTTGATTTAAACATTCTGTTGTAAATTAACGTATAAGTCGCATAATAAAATCTGAGACATCCTGTTCGGGTTGCAAGTAAAAAATAATGAAAAATGAATAAAACAATTTATAAACATATTCATTCGGTAAAATGTACTAAAATATCCACTATATTCTATTTCTGATAGAATATATAAATATTAATCTACGTTAACACAATGTAAAACTAAATGGGTTTGGTTTTTGAAAAGCTTTTATGGCAAAATGAAATATTCATCAATGCTCAGTGTTATATCCGGAAGACCTTCATATGCTGATGGTAATGCATAATTTTCAAATAGGAAGTTAAAAATATGAGCAATATCTCCTTGTTACAAAGTTTCATGCTCCAATGTTTAAAATAATGTGGGCTAAAATTTCAGCGATGAATGGTTCGAGTTAAAATAAGTGCAGAGAAAGCAATATTTAAGGCTGTAAAGGCGATATATTCATTAAGTTTTGACAGTTTAAGGCAGTGGCGGATTTAGGATAATGTCTTTTCAGGAAAAACGAACTTCCAATACAAAAAATATATGTATTAATATTTGAAGCGATGTCACTGCTGCAAAAAATGTATTCATATTTTTTAATAAAGTTTATTGGAAAAGTTATTAAAGAAGATGGTTTAAATTTTACAACTTTTATATTTATTTGCCAATTTAAGTTCTAGTCGTTTGAAATTTTCTTTCGAATCTGGTGTTTATATTTATATTATGGAAGTTTTTATTATACAAAAATACTTTTTTCAGTTGAGTCTATAAAAATTTTATTAACGAAATTTAAATTTTCACAATATAAAATAATAGAAAAAACTAAATTGTTAGGAGATTTCGGATCTTTCTACCTGACCTAACTCCTTCTTGGACTAATTATGTACTTGTTATAACTGCACACGTTTACATCAAATATGATCGCTAAAATATTCGTTATTCTTTTCAAGTCCTTTCTATAAATAAATATTAAAATGTACAGTGGTGTACCAACATCGACTGTTATTATTAAGAGTTCAAAGACTTTCTTTTATATTAAAAAAAACGTGTTTTCTGAATTTTCATCGTGAGTATATTTCTACAAATATTTGACTTTTTCGACTGTGGGGTCACATCTATGCGTTCGTCAGGATTTTAGGAATGAATGAGGCTTTCAAGAGCTTATAGCCCCTTCACTGTCGCGCTATATTATTTCTAAAATATTGCAGAATGTGAAGTGCTACTTGTACCCTATATGATGAGAAATATCTGTATAATTTTGTGGAGTGTGGAAGGCATTCTAATTTGGTATATACATTCGGTCTGATGTTTTCCCAGAGCTCTGAATATCACATTTCAAATTGTTAGAGATGACGGATACGTCGTGTATATACAGAGGTGTTGAAGTCCTTTGAATGTTTAATTATTAAGGATATAGATCGAAATAAAAAATAAGACATATAATAAAAAAGTATTATTATTGAAACAATTATTACGATCTAAACATTTTTTTTAACTGTAGGGAAACGAAAATAAATACAAAATCATCCTAAGTAGCTGCTGACTTCCATATTTAATAAACCCAGCAAGCTAACAGTATCCAAGTAATTTAGCTCCGGACAGACGGACATTGTAGTTGACTTGGATTACTGAACATAGTAGGTGGGTGAGCTAAGGTGACCAGCTTTCGATTGCTGAAAACAGAGTTCTAACCGTTCTCGAGTTATCGCTGGGACAGTCAGAGAGACAGAACGACTAACGGACAGACGGACATTGTAAAGTCAATAATTAGTTTCGCTTCCCTACTTAATAATATACAAAAAATAGCGTATTCTGTGATAGAACAGTGGTAATTCCATAAATCTATTTACCTACTTGTGTAAACAGAGAAAATACAAATGTTGTGTATATACATTTGGGAGCTCTATTAAATGTTACATTATAATATTGGCAATTTTTTTATTTATTTCCTTCCGTCATTTACTTATTTATGTTATATGCTGTATTTCTATGCAAGCTACCAAAGTAGTAAAAAGCAACGTCTTTTAAAATGTTAACAAAGATGATGTCAAACGTATCCCCTTGATTATTTCTTTACTTTCTTAAATTTTTGGAGATTTTATTGTAACTTAACCTTTAATAAAATCCTGAAAAATCTACTTAATATTTATGTCAATTTTTTTTTAAATGATTTCTTAAAGTTCCTAAGATTGTATAAAAAAAACGGCTGTGTCACCCCAGAACTTTCCCGACTCGGCTGTGGAAGTTATTCCATAACAAAGATTGGAAAGCTGATTATTAAATCTATTCAACAATCATTCCTCAATTTCTTCGTTTTTACTTTGAATATCGTACCCAAAATTTCGGAATGGATTTTAGGCAGGAAGGGACATCTGCCTACCAAAACTCAATTCCACATCTTTAAAATTTAAAAAGTTATGCGTAAAAAAGAAGAATCAATATCGTAGTTGACAGACTCACAGACAGACCTCACTCTGGAAATGGTCTCAATCTTCTTGAGGGACCGCAAAATGGATATTTTCATCGATATATCGATTTTTTTTCCTCGTTTAATATATTTTTCCTTCGATGTGACCGGGAAAGTAATATTCTGTTGATTCCCAATGGGTGATCTTTATGACCTACAATTTTCATTTTGTTAATATTTTCAAAAACTAAATATTGGATATAAGGATTGTTAATAACTGTTTACCCTTCGTAGTGACCTAAATTTTAACTGAGGATTTTTCAAAAATGTTGTCACGTTTTTGTGATTTTGGTTATACGAAAGACATATACGACAAAAAGTGTACCTCCGCTTTTAAAAGTATTAATAAAATTATCGGAAAACGCTATCGTGCGGCACACCGGTGTTTCCTTTAATTGCGATCATTTATTTTGTAGTTTTATGTCTTTCATTTAGAATGTACTTATTTTTACGAACTTGCATTAATGCTTTATTCATTACGGGTTAATTCACAATAATAGTAGCTTTTAAAATTTTAATTCATTAAACTAATGTAAAATCATCAGAGATACGAGCTTTTTCCTGTATCCTAATTTATTCATATAAATGCCACTCTGTTATAAAAATTCTTTTATGTACATGAAATAATTAAAAAGTAAATCCTCCACAATAAAGAGGTTCCCGTCGAAATGGGTTTTTAATATTGAAATTAAATTTTATTAAAATCCCGCATGACGTTTTACACATTACTATTATTATAACCCGTTGGGGTTAGCAATTAATGATATAAGCTTTTATTAACATAGGGCGTTTTTTTCATTAAACGATTAGATTATTTTTAATTAAACAGATTGTGATAACATAAGAATATCGTATTTGTAAATTGTAAAAACAAATAAATATAAAAATTCGACAAAAATCTAATAACCAAATAACATTGAATATATGAATTTTACAATAAATAATTATTAATTTCGGAAAATCTAACTTCCATAAAAATTCTAGTGTATTTTATTTAATAACAAATAAATTTTGCTCATTCCTTTTTAATTTTTGCGTTTCTTCAGGAATCTTTTTTTTCTAATATTTCGCATATTATTTTATGTCCTCTTTTCGTGAGTTTTTCCTCCCATACGTTTTATCGGACGTATGTTCTCCATTCTTTGTTTCCTTAGTTTTCTTTATTTAATACTTTCTCTTAATGTATGTAGCTCTTTTAATATATTTTCTTTTTACAGCTTGCATTTTACCTTTTTGTTCACCTGTTAAAATGTTTCACATCCGTATGCTCGTACTGACTGGTCTAAACATGGCATTATAGAAATTTAATTTTGTGTTTATTGACACGTCATTCTTGTCGAAACTCTTAAACAGATTGTTAGATCGAAATCATATCTCATATCTTAAATATTTATAATAGTAGAAATTTTCAACAACTTTTTTCTCCGAGATTTAAGTTTTTATTTGTGATTATGAAAGTTCTTATAATGATAAAGAATTTTTAATAAAATGTAAGTTTGAATATCTCAAAATGATCTACAATTGATAATGGAAATACCCAAATTTACTTCAGAAAAAACAATTATGTGTTTAAAAATTCGAAGCACAAACTTTTATGAGAATCTTCACTCATAAAATGATGAACATTAACTCTTTATATGGGCTTAATTCCTGAGATAGGTAGGGTGCTAAAGCTTTTAATTTTTTTTAAACCTCAAATTTTGGCAAAAAGCACAATATCAAAATTGTCTCCAATGGTGCGCTACTGCTTTACAACGTTCCACATATTTTTCACGCCACTGGCAATATTGCCATTATTTTCAGTTTTTCTAGTTCCTTTTTTTATGAAATAAACGAATAATTTTTAATTATGCAAAAATTAATCGTTTCCGAAATAATTTGAAATTAAGTTGACATAACTTTTTATCCATATCATATCACATTATAAATATTCAGTTTATATTAAGTACTGTATGATAATTTTCACGATATATATTTGGGGAAAAATATAATGAAAACCCAACTAAATGTCCTTGATAAATACATTTTTAATTTAATTTTGAATATATTTCCCCTAGATCGTTTAACACATAAAACATTGTTCAATACATGTTATTGAACCCTTTAAAAATAGCGGGTAAAATCTTTTTAAAAAAATTTCCACTGTCTCTAATTTAAATATAGTTCTGTAACATTTATATAAAAAATTAAACGGTGAACTGTTTTGTGATAAATTTTGTTTAATGGGATTTGTCTTGTGAAATTTCGTTTAATTTATTGTTATTTAAAGTTTGTGTTTTGCATTGTCTTGTTAAAACTTTCACAGCAGATAAAGAGTACGCTGAAGCAAATCAAAAGATGTATTATTTGTTAAATGTTTCGTTATAAGGAAGTTACTAAGTTAAATTTTAAATTATTTTAATTGTATTGTCTTCCTTCATCATGTCTTGCTCCGGAGATTTAGCTAACAGACTATAAAAAAATGTCGGTGCATTGCAGATGCTATTAAAAGCTAAGCAAATTGCAATTGTTCTCTCAGCGATACGTGCATGTAGAAAAGTGTCTAAGATATGTATGTAATAAAATATACAGAGGTGTATGAAATTTTACAAAAAAAAATATGTGTTGCTTTATTATTCGTGAATCTGGAGGTGATAGATGTAGGGGATAATCTATATAAAAAATTTAAAATCTCTAATCTTTCTTTAATATCACGTAAATAAAATCAAAAAAATAAATACGGTAATTTTGTTTATATACAGGGTGGGCTAGTTATCTGCCCGCGGAAGCGTAGTAAATAACAAAGATGTCGAAATGAGAAAAAAACAGTTTTATTATGTTCGGAAACTTCTACAACTTGAAAATTGTTTAATTTGTGCATTTAGGTGCAAAAAAGTATGTGCCATTTTTAACTGCTACACCCTATATATTTTTACATTTTGTAAAATTAAAATATGTTTAATATATTAAGTAAAATTACAACATGAAAGAACTCTCTTTTCCTAATTAAACGACTGACCAAAAAGGCCTTAAAGATTTCTTACATTCTTTTTTCTTTTAATACAACGGTCTACTTCCAGAAAATTTATTGTCCTTTGACAGGAATAACTTAACTCTCTTTAACCTGGTTTACTATAAATTGCTCTAAAATGCTTTTGCTTTTTATAGGCGTGTCGATAACTCATCGAACACACGCACGCCAAAAATCAGTTATTCCGTTTCCTAATAAAAATACGCTAAAAAGGAATATGCCAAGAGCACCAATAAAAGTTTTAGTCAATATAATATCTTACTGTTCCAATACGAGAAGTTGTACTTTGCAATTCCCTTGTGTTAATTATTCGGTTCATGGATCATTATTAATAATTTTTCAACAATATTTTTACCTTCGGCTTCGGATCTAACCTGAGTGGTTTATGTGTTTTTAATGTAATATTTCACTACTACCTATTTTTGTTCCGAAAAATTCTGGTTGCGGGTGGATGAGCGGGCGCGTGTGCGTGTGGGTGTGTGTCTGTCGACATGATATATTCCGTTCTAGACATCCGATTGACTTTATATTTGGTACACAGTCACCTCATATCAAGGCAATCTAGTTCAACTGCTGATCATTTCTTAAATGTTACATCTTCTAGTTATCAATAAAATCGCATGTTGCTTGTAGTGGAAAAAATAGTATATAAATCATGGTTTAGAAGACTTAATATTAATCCCAACCATAATATATAATTATAATTTAGAGTGTTGACAATTGATCTGTATATTAAGTGTGTAAATTATAAAAAAATATTTATTTCCATGATAAATAAATGTGAGATTTATTAGTTATTTGTTAAAGTAGACGAAGATCTATAGAGATCAATAGTGAAGTCCAGATGATAGGTGTAGAATGAAGAAAGATTATCAACAGTAGGAAAGTACAAGATAAGGTTGCTCGAGTAGGAAAATGGAGGCGATGATGGAATGAAGACAGTAGTTGGTTAATAGAAAATAAGATTTAGATGGTGGGAATTTGAAACTAGATAAATAAAATTTAAACTTTTTGCAAATCGCTGAATTAAATGTATTGATATTTTGCTGGGATTGTGTGAAATTGATACGTATGGGTAATAATATAGCTCTTATAAGGATAAGGAAATATGACAACAATATCGGACATTTTTATACTACAATAAAAAAGCGTCATTTAAAATTGAAGAATCCGTGTTTTTTGGATGCCTATATCTGCGATTTTTTTATTTAGTATGCCGGATAAATCTGCGAAAGACCTAATTATATTTGTCATTAATAATTTTATAGATTTCTAAGGAATTGTACATTTGACAAATCGGTTTAAAAAAGAAAAAGTGGTCAGAAAAGAGAAGTAAACTGAAGTTTCCCTGGTTCTAGTGAAAAAGGTGAAAAGAGAGTTAATAGGATCAAATATGACACCAATATTGGTATCCATTTTTATTACCTAGATTTTTTAGTATCTATTATTTAAACTAAAAATTTATGCCGTACATTTTTAATTCAATGCGCTTTGCAAAATATGGTTTTAATATTATTACTACACGAGGCTTTTAGTTACAAAGTTTCTCAGTTACAAAGCGTTAAATCCTTTTTGTTAATTGGAATACTTCAAGTGTGATAAAAAGCATTATAAATGAAATTATTTTTGTTAAGGAAGAGAATAAGTGTTAGGTTACTTTTATATAGAAATTTCAATTCTGAAACATAATTTTATAAAACAAAGAGTCATTTTATTACTATGAATTTAAAACGAGAAATGTCTTTAAATATTATATGTAGAATAAATGTATATCGTAATATAAATAATTAGCGGTTTATATTATATACTATATACTTAATTTGGAAAAAACTAATTGATTAGATGATAGTTATTGATTTACTTTGATAAAACAGAGTACAAAAAAATGTTGCTGATGTTTTTTTAAGATGTTCGATGTTTTTTGTTTTCTCTCGCAATTTAATATATTCAATCATAGCTTTTTTGTTAAAATTATATTTCTCTATTGGGATTAAGACAACCGATAATTATGCCGGTTCTGATTGCAGTGCTATTAAATGTACTTATCTTATATGTAATAAACAAGTTCCAGTCTTAAATCTTACTCACTCTTAGATCTTAAACCAATAAAATATTCTTTATCATACATGTTCCGATTTTTTATGATTATACTGTTGTATAACGATTGTACTGTGAGCCGATAAATTTTTATAGGTATATTTTTTGTAATTGCAGAGCTAGAAACATAGTTTATTTACTCATTGAATTTAATTTTTATATTTGAAAAACGTTGTATTTTTTTATTTCATTGTCTTGTATCCAGAATTTAACGGGCATTCGAAAAATGGGGACTTCCGGTAAAACAGAAAGCTTCAAAAAGAAATAAAATATACAAAAAAATAAAAAATTAGTCTTAAATGTTTTCTTCTTATTTGACACTTTTAAGAATACAAAAAAAGCTTCATGATAGTCAAATAAGGAATCAAAATAAACAATTGACCAGTGTCATAGAATTTTAGTTGGATGGTATTACAGCTGTCGCCTATTGTACGCCAATGGCAATAGTAAGAAAATTGATTTTTACATAAAATCCTCATCAAATAAAGTATTCAATTCGGTTTAACAAATAATAAAAAATTAAAGAATCTCACCGTGTATTTGATTTAAGGCCTTTATTTATTTTTAATAATTCATTGAAAACATATATTTTTTTAAATAAAAAAGTTACAGGTCCTCGAATGCTTAGTTAAATCACCGGGTATATAAATGTGTATATAAATAATAAATCAAAATCTTTTTCTAAATTAATTAACCTGGTCATACTTGACAGATACCAGGTGTATTTTGTATGAAAATATATACGCAAACATAAAATACCTATGGCATCGTCTGAAAATTCTCTTATTGATATTGAAATAGTCCTTCAGATTTATTTAACAGATGGAAATATCCAGCATTTCAGGCTTGTGTTTAGTTAAAAAATACTATTTTATACGTTCAATATTTAATCTACGATGATCAATGTAGAGAATAACTCTATTTATGGTATGTACTAAAAATTCATAAAGAGTTTATAAACTATGTTTCATGGGTTTTACAATAACACGTATTGCTACTTTTTCAGTTTAAAAAGATACCGACTGTGACCCCAAACTGAAAATCCGTACTGAAATTGATTGTTAACCAGTTGATGACAGCTTATTTGAGAGTTTCTGTATGTGGACTTCACCGTGCCAGAATCTACCCAAAACCTAATAAATTGTTCACAATGTCAATTGTACTTACATAACTCTATGGGGTTGTAATTACTATACAATTAGTAAGAAGACAATAGCTGTTCGTTGTAAAAACGTTTATACAACAATATTACAAAATCGCTTATCTGCAGAAACGAAATTGTCCTAATTACATGCAAAAAATAATTAGTAAATATTGTCACCCTTATTAGAAAAAGTGTTTAACTAAAGTGAAAAAAATGAATCCATTTCAATATCAACTGTAAGCAGAATGAAACAAGTAAGTCATCAACAAATGAAGAAGACTGAAAGTAAACCAATGACGTTTCCAACTAAAGAAAATCCTCATGTTACAATATGTAGGTTAATCAGTGAATTAAATTAAAAAGTGTACAGCATCCACAATTTACAATATTTATAATATATCTTATTCATAAAAGACAATTTTTACAAGATACTATCTTATACATGTTGCAAATTATCTTTATTTATTTAATTATTTATTTATTTATTCCAGATTTGCAGTACAACGGACTGACGTTATGCTGGTAACCGCATTTGATGTAAAGATAACATTTATTAATGAAAATCTTTTTTACATATATTAAAATTAGAAATTTAATTTGTAACGGGCTTTTTTATAACTCATACCTATATTTATTCAACAATCTATAATTATTCAGAATTTTATAATAAATTATTTAAATAAGTTTTTAGAGCGGTAATTTTAATAATTTAAACGGTATAAACTGTTTAACGGTTAAATCCTCAAAGGTGTGTAAAAAATTGTTATAAGGGAGTTCAACCAGATTTATAAAACAATTAAAAAATATATCAATATGAATAGAAAGAGTTATAAAACTGGCTATTACTAATAAAATAAAATAAAAAATAAATGATATCTTGATATAACTCATGATTTTAAATACCTAATTATTTTGGAGTATATTTTTAAGAAAAACCGAATAAAATAAAACTTTTTTAGAAGGTTGCGTTTATAGAATTACAGCATACCAACATTTAAAATTATCTCGTAATATAATAACAAATAAATATTTCTTAAATCAAAGAGTCTTGTAATATACATTACCATCGAAATATCCGTATTTAGGTCATTCAAGTTGTACAGTTGCAAATTGTTAATAATTATTTATAGATTAAATTATGCATTAATGAGACTAATGGGAATGTGCTTGACTACTTAATGACTGTTCCAATTCGTGTAAGGTAAAGAATTCTTCATTATTCCATTGCCTTCTTAAGGGATATAATGGCTAAGACTACTTTCGTTGTTGACAAAATAAACATTCTTTTAACACTTAATAAAAACAAAAAAAGAAACCGACAAATAAAATATAAGAAAATTTGCAACAATTTGATTTTAGCTATACAATTAATTTATGTATGACCTAGCAGATTCACATCATAAATAAAGTATATAATTAAAATAAGAATCAGATTTTTAAAACAAATTGTAAAATAAATATTTCGGGGGACACCGAAACTTCTAACTTTTGAACTGTTAGGTATAGTAATTTTTAATATTCTAAGTTTAATTTGAAGTTATATCATATAATTATTTAAAGTTGCCGACTTCCGGTTTCTCCGGAAATAATATGGAAATCAAATTTTTGTTAAAATTGTACAAAATAGAAATGAATTGTCATAAAAAATATTATTGTTTTGAAAAGGCAATTAAATAAACTGTAACCACGACAGATTTATTAGTTAAACACTTATTTTGTAACACTGGATCACTAGGTCTTTTTAAAAATCTATTTAACTATGTAGATATACAAAAATAAATTCTTTTCCAAATAAATTTTAAAATAAAAAGTACACACATGATACAATCTAAAGTTAATTGCATTAAAAATAAATTGACAATAATACAGCAAAAGTGACAATTGTGATACACTGGTAGATTCTGGCAAAACAGGACATCTTGCTAATTTACTTATAAATGAAAATAATTTATATAATTACACCGATCAAATCGTCTAAAAATTATACCGGGATTATTATAAGTTATAAATTTGTACTTTGGTCAAAATGACTGAAAAAGATTAAATGGTATTGAGTTTGACCTAATTTATAGCGAATTTTAACATAGATATGAAGAAAACAGTGATTTATAACAGTAAAGAAAATAGTACCGTTGACTACCAAGGAAGGTAAGAGGTGTGATCTGTCAATTTTAAAAAGAAGTAGGAGAAGACGGTATTACCTGAGAGGAAGCTGCCGGCCAGGGAGTCATCTTGTGCTTGCACCCCTAGAAGAAAGACTAGAAGAAATATTTCCCCGGTCCTGCACCACATTTTCGTGTTAAACACCGAATGACACACAGAAATATTCACTATCAACACACGCTCATTGCTTGGCCTACTCCATTCATATGCGCTACAAATTAACTGATGTGCAATACAGAATTTACGTCCTAAAAATACCGTTGTATTCCTACTCTATAGTATATGTTCTTGTGCTTCTTGATATCACTAACAGAGTGTGTATGTGTATGTTAGTACCACCAGTGTCGGTTTTACTGGTACCCGCAGTGGTGCCGCACAGTTATCTTGAATCATCCACATCGAGGCCCTGGCCTTGACATGATGGTCATCGACCCCCAACGTTGTCTTGCGTTTCTTCGGCTAATCCTTAACACACCTACGCAATGCATTCGCTTACAACACTCATGAACTTTACCAATTTGCGAAACGACCTTAACTTTGAAATCATACCGTACTGCAGTCACGATTTTTTCGATCATTTCGTCAAAAATTTTCAATAAATATTCAGGAATTTGTTTCGACTTAATTTATGTGAGGGTTCCTAAAAATAAATCACCCCAAAACACTGTTTCTTTTTCGATAAAGGTTCCGCCATCGTTTTATCCGTATTTTTTTAAGAGCAAAATGTTCTGTTAGAAAAGTGCTATTTAAATATTTCGCCAAAACAAACGTGAAATCGTACAATATTTTTTAATAAATTCTTAAACATACAAAGGTCCCAGTATATATTTTTAATTTTTTAAATTAATTTAAGGCATTTACAAAATACATGCTAAAAATAAATTAATAATCATAAACAGCATGTGATATACATAAGTACTTTTTCATTATCATGTTCTTCATCAAGAGTTTTTTTTAACTTTTTCAATTTCAGTCTTCGTTCTCGTAGCCTTTGTAGGGTGCTAATACAAATTTACAATTTTATATTATGGCTGAGATTTAGGCGAAAAGTGACAAAATAGATAAAATAAATTGTAAACAATCAAAAGCAAATATATCAAAAATAAAATTAAAAATGTCTTAATTAAATTCTTTTACAAATAAAATCACAAAAAAAATTTTAAAAATCATGTAAATTATTGTACTACTGTTATATCCCATTTTTTTCCAAACAATTCTCACCTCTTGTGTTATTACTATTCAATATTTGAGTGCTGATTTTTCCGCCTAAAATCCCGCCTTAACTTCAGATATCAAATTATTGGCTAGTTTTAGTTCTATTCCATTACCAAATCTTTTTGTATATTTTATATCTGCCGTCTATTTGCTTTTTATTTCTTCATGCCGTTTAATATTTTTTTTCGGCAGTATTTATATTTTTATTTTTTATCTATTAAAAACTTGGTTGCTCAGATTGAAATTTATCAAGAATAATTTTTGTGTGAAGTGCAGAATAACAATTTTCTCGTTTGTAGGTAATTTTTTGGGATACACTGTATATGTATACATATTTATTTAATATTGTTTTTTTTTTTAATAAGAACACTCATTACATTACTTTTCTTATATCGATTTCTACTACTATACTAGCAGTGAGTGATAGATAAGCCAGCTGTTTATATTTAATGGTCTCATTAAACACGAAACTAATCGAGTATTCTTCCAAGATATAGCACTAAACTATTTATAGGCGAGAAATTGAAAAAAAAATCATCAAAAGTTAATTGTACTAGTATTGTTACCGTTTTCATTTTTTTTAAGTAATATTTTCTTTCATTGTGATCTAGTTTTTCATGCGTTTATGACAAAATCTGAGGTTTCACTTTTTTATTATAAAATACTAATTTTATGGCGTTTTATGACGTAAAATTTTATGATTTTATAAACGATTTGCCAAAGGCCAGATTTAGTGATTTTTAATTTAATTAAGAAACAATTAGTCTTTCCCTCCTTAATTTAATTATTAAACACTCAGTCTTTCCCTCCAAACGTTAATTATATTTTTAATTGTTCCATAAACTTCTATATTTAAAAAATGAAGACAAACTAGCTGATTATATATAAAACCAATATTTTATAATTAATAGCTAAATAAAACACAAAAAGATGTGTTACAATAATACAGTATATTAGAAAATCTTATAAGGGCAGCGACTAGTTTCGACTTACCAAATACAGTTGACAATCAAAGAATAAAATACATTTTTGCAAAACCGTTAGTGATAATACATGAGGATCTAAGATTTTAATTTGCATAACCTTCACACGCATTTATTTGACGATTAATGTCATCATGAGGGTCTTTACACGCCCCCCCTTTAATAAGTTCTCCAACCCGATTTTTGCTCTCAATATAGTTCCTCACATCACCATCCCCTAATTGTTTACCTGTTACTTATTTAAAACATAATACAAACATAGACACTTAAGCAATTTCACACATCAATAGTTATCAACAGACTAATGGGAACTGTACAAGTATTAACAGAAGTTAACTATGGATACTAACAGCAATAGACTTTAAGAGTCTTACAAATGAAGGTTTAGGTCAAATTTTCCTATTCTGGTAACCACTAGGAGATGACCTGTTTATCGAGATTAACCGATTATTTTTTGGATATGATTTGTTAATGTAATCCCAAAATTTGAGATAATACGTTTGAAAATCTACTAATTTTCAACTAATTTAACGAATTACAATTCCAACCTTCATAATGACCCACATTTTATATGTGCGTTTAAATTTTTAATAAAAAGTATACCTCCTATCGTAAACCTCTCACTCTTTCCTAACTGTTTCTAACCCTAAAATATTTAACTCTAAAAATATTGTAGCAAAAAAAGTTTTTATCTTGATTAGTACGGTATTATTGACGAGGTCCTTAAGGTGTCCCTAACTTACTTTTGTGTTCCATTACATCGGAAAATATTACAAAATACAGCCCTTTTATTACATCGGTAGTCTCAAGACGTATATGAAATGTAAGGCTACATCAAAGGTAATAAAAAATACAATCATAAAAGTTTTATGTTTATAAACATCTGGAATTGGATATACTGCGGAATGGTTTCGTCAAGGCCCGCGTAAGTTCAACAGGGACATAATATTCGTGTAAATTAAGTTATCACTCGTTTTATCCTAAGTAAAGGCTCTTATACTCCATAAATTTTACATTCATTTAAAGTGTTAAATAATAAATGTATATTAAATAATTTCATTGACTTATTAAATAAATTTAAAAAATAAAATGTTGCAAAATGACTGGAGTTGAATTAAAACAAAATTACAATTACAATCAACTATTTTTGTTTGATAAATTAATTAAATTACATTAAAACTAGATAACAGATTTATATAAATCTAACAATATTTTAATTTTAGATAATGTTTATGGTTTAACTTCTTTATTTATTCATGATACCGCTCATGAATAAATCGGTTGGTCAACGCTCCTACTCATACATAGGTCTTAAATTTTATAATACCGTTTGATGTAACATAATGGTATAATATATACCAAGGTTGAGAAGACTACTATTATAGCTAAGTGGGCCAATCTAAATCACGAAGCAAAATCGAGGGATTTAAGGTCGATGAAGCTTAAATAGTATTCTCAACTGTAATTTATATGTATAGTATTTTTTCCACTACTTACAAACCAAATTTTAAATTTTAGCAGATGACCGATAAAATCCTTTATGTCGACCGCATTTTATATATATTAAAAAAATATAATGTTGAAAAAATGCTTAAAAAAAAATTAAAAGAAATGCGAATTTTTCTTGTTTATACTTTTTGATTGTTTACTCGCCTCTACCGGATAAATCAAATATAAAATACTTGATAAACGAAAAAATATTGTTATTATTTGTTATTTGAGCAATAGGAATTAATTTTTTTATCTTCTGTATATTATTAGCAACTTCCATTGCATTTTAAGTATTTACAGTAAAAAGCTAATAAAGATCCTATAGTTCCGAGTTCGATTTTTAACTGGTTTAAACTTATTAGATAGCACATAAAATGCGTTTCACATTAATTTGAAGTTCTTCTTAGTCGTCTAGTAATCAGAAAATATTAGAATTGTCCTATGTATGCGCAAGGTAAATCTAAATTAGTGAATTGTGAAAAGGAGTGTTAATATTGAAAATATTTTCGCTGTTGCTAAAGAACAGTGTTAACAAATATATAAACCAATAATCAAATAATTATTTTAATTATGCTAATATAAAATTAGTTTTTCGTTACTTTAAATAACTATGTAAGTGATTTTTTCAGAAATCAATCGACACGTCAATCAATACTGACCAATAGTAAACAGCACATTTCCTTTTTTGTGTTTATTTTATCGTTTCGCTTTGATAGAGATTTATATATTTTTTTAGGTGTAAGAGTTGCAAGTATTAAGAGAATTGCCAATGAAGGTCGTCCAGGAGAAAGTGCTTCGAAAGAGGGACTCACGGTTTTCCGAAAAGAAAATTTCCATAACACGAAAAAGGCTATTTACAATAAAGCTCTTGTACAAAAAATTTGTTCGGGGAATGTGACCCAGTAACTCTTATAAAATAGATTCACAAAACGGCAATTGATGGCCAAAACATAATACTAAAAAATAGAATAAAAATTAAACAATCGTTTGCGTTAGTGCAAACGATTGTTTAATTTTTGCACTAACGGTCAAACCAAACTAATTTCAAACAGACAAATATTGGTAATAAATCCTGAGTGCGGGTGATAAAAACAATTTTCTAAAATAAGCGAATATAATGATTAAATGAAATTTGACAAAAAACAGTGTCATACTTATATAATTTTTCTACCATACCATGTTGAAAAGCCCACTTCAGCGTCTAGGGTATCCTATGAAATATTAACAGTTTGATATGAACTTACACAAAACTCAATTTGTTAATTATTCCTTTAATCCAATCGTAAAAAGCATCCGGATTTGAGTAGCACACGTAATGTAAATTTAATGATATAATGCATCTACGTTTTTGATAAATTTATGTAGGGTTACGAAAATATATAAATAAAATTTTTTACAAATATAAAGCATTCGAAAAATAAAGAGGGGGTAATCCCACCCAACTTTCCGAACACTCCTAGTAAAATACTTGTTTAATCAACTATTCTTCTGACCTTTTTTAATACAGCCCAATATTTTATTTACAAAAAAAATGGTATTTTTAATTTTCTCTAAAAAATAGGCGCGGTCTATATATATTTCTTTATAAAAATCCATAATTTTGGCTGAAAAAAAATGCGCACGTCCTCTAGCGGCAAAACTATTAGGAATTCGAAAAAAAAGCAAAGACAAAATTTGTAAGAAATGTTGTTCTACAATTTTGATTTCTTGTAATTTTTCACAAAATCCATAATTTTGGCTCAAAATCTAAAAAAAGTTGGGGTAATCCCACATAACTTTCAAATAATTATTTAATCAATTATTCTTCTGAACTTTTTTTTAATAAAAATATATTTCTTTCACGCCCTCTAGCGATGATACTATGCGGAATTAGAAAAAAATAAGGGCATAATTTGTAGGAAATTTTATGTTCTACAATTTTGATTTCTTGTAATTTTTCATAAAAATCCATAATTTTGACTCAAAATCTAAAAATAATTCGCAAAAGTCTATATATATATATATTTCTTTCACGCCCTCTAGCGACGAAACTATGCCGAATTCTAAAAACAGTAACGACAAAATGTGTAGAAAATTGTATGTTCTACACCTTTAATATCTTGTAATTTTTCATAAAAATTTTGGCAATTTAAAAAAAAAAATATGAAAAAATAAATTTTTAATAAATCTGGTAACAATGGCAAAAGTTTTGAAAATTTTAATTATGTGAAATTAAACTCTAATGCCTACAAAATATATGAGTAAAAATGTATTTCCATCTTATTTCGTAATTACGTCATCACTTATAGCAACTGTCACTTCCGGTTATTTGATTAACACCAAAATCTATATAGGTCATCTTATTGCTATTTTAAATATGTATATAAAATTTAATCTAAATCGGTTTAGCCGTTTAGATGTTATCGTGTTCACACAGACAGACAGATATCATGCTAAAAATGGTATAAATGGATTCAGGTAACCTCGAAACGTAAAGATTCGTTAAAATCTGGGTATGGCCAAAAAATCTTAATTGCAATACTTTCCTTCTAAACAGCTTTGTTAGATTCGGAAAGTAAAAATTGCTCGGAAGCAGCTAAATGCATTCCTGTCTCGAGACAAATATATTGAGTCGGTCGCTAATTGGCTAGCTGAGCGTAACTGAGAGTAGAATCAATTTTCGCATCTCTTAGTGACAGACACTGACTGACGATAGTCAGTTTTAATTCTGCAATTAGTTTGTGCGTAGGTATGTGTTTTTTTAATATTTTTCTTTTTTCTAATATTTTACGTATTATCCTAAAAACAAGTTTGCCCAAATTGTTGTACTGATTTTAAAAGACAGATAGTCGAAACGGAACACGGTTGATATGTTTATAAAAATTTTCGTTTTAACAAATTTGTGAATTTTCTGAACAATTTGTGGACTTTTGAAATATAATTAGTGGACTGATGTAATCTGAATTGGGTATCTTGAAGAAAAAACGTAATTTACTGCTGTCAAAGGTCAAAGGTAGGTCAGCATGTTTTTTAAATTTTAAAGTAGTAGGTATAAGTTAAACCTTATTTTAACATAAATCAGAATCTAGTCGGAACTAATCGTATTTCTACGAAGTTATTCGAGATGTGCCAAGTGATTTATCTTGAAATTATTTTTTTGCTACTGAATAGTGAGTAATTTTCCATTGGAACAAAGCTGTAATATAAATAAGGTTTGTAGTAGGTCATGCGCATATGCAGTAGACAAATCTGAGTACCACAAAAAACCAAATTAAGAGTATAGGGAATACAAACAATAAATGAATAATAAAAAACTCCAAGTCATACCATAAAATTTATTATAATAATATATAATAACATAAATATAAAACAAATGGTTCACAAACGTTACATATAGGCATAAAAAGTAATTTGTTTTGAAACTTCTTGAAATTGAAAAATAAACCATAAAAAAATTCCTCCATTTTTTTATCAATTTGATTCTAGCCTTACAATTAAATAATAAGTACGTATTCTAAACTTGATTTTTTTTCTTCTTCGTTTTTTTGTCAGGCGCTCGGTTATATTTGGATATAAAAATCAAACTGAGTGAATGTCGGATTTTATTAATTGTTGCTGTTTTGGTTTTCAATAATAAAAAATAAAAATGAAATAAATCATTTAGTACAAATCAAAGTACTGGTATAAATTGCTGTTAAAAACTCTTGGTGATAAAAAATTGCCTTATTGGAATAGCTAAGGATCAAAAAGTAATGAATTGAAGGTTTTTGTGGATTTAGGATGTAAGTACAGAAGATAAATTCATATTTTCTTGTTATCTTTCCGTCTACTTCTGTTTGCCTGATATATTATTTCTGTTTATAAGTAATAAGATGAATATTACTTCGCTTAGGGGTGAAAACCATCAATCAAAGAGTAATTTTTCATTTTTTTTTTAGTACGTAATATTTTCACAGAAACCTGCACAATAATTTTCTTTTCCATTAAATCTTCACTCTGACATGTAATCACATTTTTTGCTATCTTGTACCACTTTTTCAAACATAGAAAATTACTAAATATGATTTAAAGTATCATATTAACTTTCGAGAAGAAAGAAATAAGGATATGATAAAATATTATGTTTCAGTAGGAAATATCACATTAAATCTATATATATGTGAAAGTTCATATGTCATTAATAAAATAACAAAAAAAAATGATTGGGCTCGTGAAATACATGTACATTTTTGCCTATATCTATTCCTCCTATACAAGTTAATATTGTATTTAAAAAAATCTCCACTAATCAGGTGCGGAGAGAAGGACATCTTTTTTTCGGGTAGTATTTGTTGCTTAAGAATTAATATTCATTTTTAATCAATAAAAAATTTGAAAAATATTTTTAATTTTGGATTTATACAGACATTGCAAAATCTAGCTTTTAACCACAGCGACATTATTAGCGTGATCATATTAAAAATAAATACACAAATTCATGAATGAAACTTTCATGTAAAAATATGAAAAAATTTGCTTAAAATTGAACTAAGAGTATTTTCACCAAAAACAAATTATTTTGTTTTTCGGTAGCGTATACTAAACTTTACAAACCATTTTCAGCTTAATATGTTTCGTCGAGAGCGTAACACTTTCGGAATTTAGAAAAATGATTCAAATAAATTTCTTCGCCCACGAAATTATTCCAGAAGATTAATTCTTAAAAAGAGCATCGACTGAATATCAGCCAGAAAATATACAGAGCGAATTTTTATTTTATATGGCATTATTTAAAATGTCTTGAAAGATAAACCTAAAAAACATTTAAAATATATAACAAATACACCCCAAATAACAATTATTTGTTACTTTATAATTAACTAGAAGATAAAATTTGATAGAATAGATTCGATATGAGCTGTCCAAGCTTTGGGTGATTTATTTAATTATTTCCATCATCGGGGATATTGCAATTACAATTTAAAAAAATAAAGGTTGAGAGATAGCCCAATTTTTCCACTTTTTCCGGATGCTGGTCTCATTACCAGCTTGAGCTTGAATTTATCACTTACATCTTTTACAGTTGAATCCTTTGATGATAATTTTAAAGTGATACATTACATGTAAAAAAGTTAAAACCATTACTCAAATTTAAAAAATAATTAAAAATTCATAGTGACTAGGATTATTCTTATTAAAAATTGTTAAAAAGTTTATTTTGTGTTAAATAATTTTATTGTTGAAACTCGTAGATCTGTACCTACTTTTTTCGGTATTACAAGATTTTTAGATTAGTATTCATTTTTTCCCATTTGAAAATAATTTAGGAGATAAGGAGTAAATTTCAGTGAGGCATTGAATGTTTATGAATTTATTCATACATCTTTACCTAATACACCCAATCAATAACAGAAAATCAATTAATAACAAAATAAACTAATAAGAGAATCAGTGCTAATAATAAAAGTTATCACATCTTGTGGAAATTGTGACAAATAATACATAGGTCAAACTTCTAGCCTCCTATTTAATCGATTCATTTCCACAGGAGTGGTAGTCGATTGCATCCTGAAAGATGTGCATTGAATTTCTGAAATATTCAGTGACCATCAATATCACAGTATATTGGTTTAGTTACTGTAGTAGAGGCCAAAAAGTAAAGAAACAAATGATTAATTGCTGTTAAAATTCAAACCCCACAATAAAAAAAAATATCCAAAAAACCGAAAAAATCAAGAAACTAAAATCAATTTTAAAAGTGTTTGTGATCATTACATCTTCAATATTACAAGGTGTCAGTTAGCAAGCAATAAAACGTACTTCAAATGATTTAAAAATTCACATCTTTGGCGCCCAACATATCTGTAAATAATTATTAAAATCCACCGCAGACCATTTTGTGCATAATTCTTAGTTTTATTTGGGACACTGGCGGTTAAAAAAAAGTTAACCCAGACATAAACCACTGGTTAATATTGGAGTTAAAATTTTTTGCGATATATGCATAATTCGAGTTTTATAAAAACCTATTTGTAAGTACGATAATTATAAGTAAAAACTGATTTAAAAAGAGTTGTTACAAGTTATCCTGGCCATACCTAAACACTTCTTGTTATTTGCAATTATAATGTCCTAATTGCCGGATTATTATCCTGTTCTGTATTGCGTGAATTATTGCTGGTAGGTATTAGATGGTTTTCTAATAATCTACAAATGTAAATTCATTTGATTTAACTGTTTGTTTCTAACTTCACTGAAAAATTATCCAGAATTTACAATCCTAGCTATGTGTTCATAAAATCAAATTAATAGAATAAATATTTAATACCATATCTAAACTCTTTATTACTTTGTAACAATGTTTTTTAAACGACTAGTACTCTAAAAAGTAATATTTAAAAATATATTCATCTCTTGGTATTCGAGGCACTTTGTGTTCGTCTCTCTTATAATATTTTCTATCCCAGTCTCGCTTCCCTAAAAGCACAACAAATTCATAATAAAGTACAATCTATCCCAAATAATATAGCTACGCGTCTCAATTTTTGTTCCTAAATGTTTTGTCTCTCTTTAACCAGCTTTCTCAAAGTGAGAGTGACAAGCGTGGTTATATTGCTTCTAGTTGACTCTTGAAATCGTTCCAATATCAAAAAAGACCGTTGGATACCCCACTATGTCTTGATTGGCGAAAAAACACTTTTTTTGCTCTAAAATTTGTTCACGCAATTATTAGCCTTTCGGATCTCGTAGAGATTAGTCGATTATAACAAAAATGATATTCGTTAAAATGCCGGTATGACCGCGCCTATTTTATCACATCATTCAGCATACATTTTCTGAGATTTCACAAAAGTATTCTACTTGTACTTGGTTATACAGTGACTAGCGAGTAACTTACAGTTTACTTTAATATATGTTTTCATATTAAATTTAATTGCTTGAGCATGCAAGTAGTTTGGTCCTTCGATAATTCGTCAATGTTAATACGTCGACTGCCATAGTAACTTTTCCAAACATTTATCGATTCTTAATCATATTTGTTCACCTATTTTCCAATACTTTTAAGAATTATTGATTGATTGATTTGTCCTTTACTATCATCAATTAAGCGTTAACGTGACATAGACCTAGTTCACATCTTGAAAAAATAAAATATGTGCGAAAAAATTGACAATTGCAAAAGTTCAAAAACTATAAACGTTAGCGTAGATTTAAAAAAAGATTGTGAAAGAGGGCGGGAGAAATTTACAATAAATTAAATAAGATATGAAATCATTAAAGACTGAAAAATATGAAGACATTTTTTTATAAACAAATGCATGTAACCATTGATTAATAGTTGCTACAAATTCGTTTAAAAACGTATTTAAAAGATTAATTATTGTCCTACAAAATCGACTTCAACGTTGTTATTTGGCGATTGTTTTTTTTTCAACATATACAATGTGTCCAATTAAGTCTGAACCATATGGGAAACTTTTTTATTCTTAGTTTTATGAAAAAAAAATTATTCTTTATAAAAAGTTCTGCATGATCTAGAACCCAAAATGCAACCATCAGGTAATACATTTTTTACCCGTTTACGAGGGCCGTCAAAAAATATAAATTTTGCTCAAGAGTAAAGTACCATTTTAAAAAATATACAAAATGTTATTAGGAAAACTTGTTTAGAAACAATATATACGTAGCAATATGAAATCACAGCCTCCTATCAAAAAAAAAAATTGTTTCTTGGAGCAAAGTTCGAAGTGAACTGTTACGGATAAACTTAATTTCGACACATTATTTTGAGCCAAAACCGTTAACTGGGCTTAAAAAATTCTGGAAACTAATTTTTTTTAACTTTATTTCAAGAAAAAAAATAGAAAAATATTGTTTTGAGATAGGAGGTTGTGATTTCATATTTGTTCGCACTGTTTCTAAACAAGTTTTTAAAATAACATTTTTCTATATTTTTTAAAATAAGTGGACTTTACTCTTGAACAAAATTTATATTCTTTGACGCCCCTCGTATACGGGTAAAAAAATATATTATGTGATGGTTGCATTTTAGGTTCTAGACCATGCAGAACTTTTTATAAAGAATAACTTTTTTTCATAAAACTAAGAATAAAAAAGTTTCCCATACGGTTTTGACTTAATTGGACACGCTGTATAATATAAATTTTCATTTATTTTTCATATTCTAGTTAAATAATATTTCCAATAAAAGTTGCACGAAATGGGAGTAAATATATTCACAACATAAAATATTTAAGTGTTATGTTATAAAAGACTACATGTAGAACTTAATTTGAAATTTTAATAATTTATTTGAAAAATTAATTTTAAAACTTATTAACTATGTTAAATTTTAGGATGCCGTTATATTCGCGTTTTAACGCTTTGAACTAAAGCCTTAGTATTATTGAGGAGATGGCAAATGCTTACCGCCGCTTATCGGAAGCTATAAATATCGAGCTTTGAGAATTTACATTGCAATATCCAGTTGCTAGTAGATATAAACCTAACTAGACTCTATACGGAGTTTTCTAACTCCCTTATACACCCCATGCTTTATAGTATATTCCAGCTATTTGTCATAAAACAGAACATAATAGAAAATTATATGAGTTCTCCTCGATATAAAATCATCTGAGCATCTATTTTACGTGTACTAAAATTTGACTTTATTAGAGGTGATGTGTATAAACAAACTCTGCGATATAGTATTCACATTCACATCCGTAAACATAAATAATATCAATTTTATTTGTTACATATTTAAAATATTTAACAAAGAGTAAGAATTTTTTTTTAGAACCAATTGGGTCACTTACATTATTACTAAATACAGGAACTTACACAGCCCCAGTACGTTGAAGAAAAATGAGCATTATTCTAGAATTTTAATTTCCGCCTATTAAATGCAATGCAATAAAATAATTGTGGACTATTTCTGCCGAATACAAAGATTTTACAACGAATTTGCAAGTGTCTATTTGTCTGTACAATGATAATTAGTATTTTTTTTTGATAATTCAAAATTCTATAATTTTTTAAGTCAAAAAATAAACATGAAATATTTACCTATTGCATATGTAAGCTTTAATTTTTAAATTTCAGGGCTTTCAAATGACATATTACAAGTCAAATTCCGTGACATATTGCTTGTCTTTTTTTGACAGTGACACTTCCGTTTGACAGATGTCGGACAAAAACTAACTGGTTCTCCCAACGATTAACCGAAAACCATTTTATCGAAACTGGTTCAAATCCATGAAGCACTTTTTCAGGTATCTAATGTTAAAGTTTCAAATTTTGACATTTTTTTTGACAGGTGACAGTTAAAAAAACTTCTGACTGTTCTGAATGGATTTTTTCAAGGACTTTCAAATGATATTATCGCATGTCAAAATCCGTGACATACTGCTTCTATTATGTTTTGACAGTGACACTTCCGTTTGACTGATATCGTACAAGAACTAATGGGTTTTTTCAACTGATAACCCAAACTCATATACCAAATTTCAGCTCAATCGGATTAAACATTTGACCTCCAAAGAGGAAGAATACAGAAAGACAGACAGAGAGCCAGATTTCTATCTGGAAATATTCTTAATCGTCTCAGAGGATAAAATGGATAATTCCATCTTTATCTCGAAATATTTTTTTAGCTCGTTCACAATACTTTCCCTTCTCGGATGGTGGGTCGAGAAAGTAAAATGCAAATATTTAAATTTAAAACGTTCTTTCATTCCCAAATAAATAAACAAAATAAAATAAATATTAACTGGAAGCTTTGATATAATGGACGAATTATTTATACGTACTTTATCCCGTCCTAAAGGGAGTTGTAAAGTGTTTTTATATGGTTTCAAGAAAACTTGTAAAGAAAAATCCAGAAAATACTTTCCTCATAAAAGTACAAATATGCCAGACGACGAGAAAGTTGAAAACTTTTTCTTTGTTTCATGTATTAATACATTGTTCGCACACATTCATAATATATACAAGGTGGACTAAAACAATATTTCTGTAGACGTCATAGAACACCTGAAAATAAGTAGGATTTGCTTAAAAAACTTATTTGCTAAGACTCTTTATTTTTGTATTAAAAGGGATTAAATTTAAAAATTAAACCAGTTGAGAATGCGTAAGTTATCATTGACAAGACCAACTTTTAATATATAAATTTCACACATTATAAAAGTTCAGACTTTTTTGTGTTAAAAGACACAAACTTTTTGTAACACAGTTTTTAGTTTACTTTTTTCTACTGAAACCAAATCTGAAATCAGAATTTTAAAATTTAAAATTCAGCAACGAACTATTTTAAAGTTCGTCGACAATGATTATTTTTCACATTTTTAAAAATGTTATATTTTAGTAAACTTGGCAAACTGTTGAATTGATCTGCTTAAATTTTAATTTTGGTCATATTTTTTTTAAAATTTTGTAATACTTTTTACGCACGTAACGTATTTTTATTTCACTTCTTTGGTAAGGGCATGTGTTTTGGGGATTAATTTTTGTATTTTCGATATTATTTCAGGAAGTGCAAGAGGTTATCCTGATTCAAACCGGGTCCTATAAAATATGATAAATAAAAAATTGCATTGGAGCTTCATTTCTTTTGACGAATTTTTTCCTCTTATTTTATCATGTATTAAGAAAGATTAATTATATTAATAATGAAAGAATAAATATTTGTAGCACTTTTATACTTTAACATTAATAAGACTAGGTAATTAAAAAACTTTATTTTTTTAACCTTATATTTTATTATATGGTAAATTACATGCTACACATTTTAAATTGAGAATCGATATAGTTAATATATTTTTTAGATACACTTAGTGGAATAACTCATTTAAAATTGAAATTCAGTGTTTTACGGTTAACATTTGTCACAAGTGTAATTAGAACTAAAATATGTTGGATTTTTTTAACAACTAATTGGTTTTATTAACATTTACTTTCAAGCATGCCCAACAAATATCTCTATATACATCACAAATTTTTAACTGACATGCTAAAGTAATCTTGACAGAATAAAGTCTTATTTTTGTAAAACAGTTAATTAGTTCAGAATACTATACAGAAATGCTTATCATTAATTTATTTACAATTTTTTACAGGTTAGAATTATAACCAGTACCAAACTTTTTTAATAAATTTAGCAGAACATTTTATATTGTTACATATTTTATTTAGTTATAATAATAAAATTTGAAATATAAAAGTATAAAAGTTTTTTTATTATGTAATCATTAATCAATTCATCAAAAAAGTTAGGGATATGGGATGATTTTTTGTGTGAATAGAATCTTTCTGAAAAATGAGTCGGTTTTATATTAGTTAACTAAACTTTGTAAATTGTAATTTTATAGTGCAGTTTAATTTTTCTATCCCTAATTTTTTGACATTGCATTTGGCATGTGATTAAGATTTATTGACATTGCAAAAAAAGTTTGATTTTAAAACTGAACTCATGGATAAAATATCTAATAAACAAACATAGCGATATAAATTAAAAGATTTTTTTTGTATTTTTTTCGTTTTATTATAAAGAATATTGGTACTGTTTATAGAAAAGTATTAGCCTACTTTTAGAACTACCTTAATATTCAACAAATGTAACTTTTCTCTACTATTAAATAAATTATCCTTAAAAAACTTCTTAGTCAAAGTAACCTGTTTCATATATTATTATATATTATAACACACTGAATCCAACGATTTTTTATTTTTTTTACAATTTTTTACAATAATTTTAAAGTCCATTGTCTTTTTATGAGAACCTCAAATCACATTATCACAAGTCGTCACCAGAGTTTACCGTCACTTCCCTATTGAACCATTCGTAAATGGTTTGATGAGTTTTTAGAATGATATTAGCAATCATTTACTTCACTGAACATTCAGCAAACTGAGTAATAAAAATATAAAACGATGTACCCTGTATATGTTAATAACTTTATCAAGGAATTCATAACAGAGGCCTCGTCAAAGTTAAATTTTTTTTGTCAAGTTTGGTTTTCATTTTTTTTATGAGTTTTTGTTTCATTTGTTTCAAGGACTTAGGGTTAAAGTATTTTTTTTTCACAACTTTGAACAAGTTATTAAGAAGGAAATGTTCTTTTTATGTGCCTTCCTACTTTTAATATAACACAATAAAGGGGTTTTAGGTCCTTTGCATTATGTAGTTGAAATTTTTAATTAATAAAGAGCTTTAAATAATAAATGAATTTTACGCTAAAACTTATATGTGAAGTATAAGAATATCTGTACAATCTTTTCGGGTTACCATAACTTTTAAAATAATTAACTCAGTTTGCTAGGTTCAAAAAAACTATGAGATGATTGCTGCAAAAAAAATACATCAAGTTGAAATAACTATTATTACCATTTTGCGATTTAAAATATTATGTACAATTATCTTAAATATTAACAATGAACATCTATTAAATAATGTAGCATTCCATCTGCTTTTTTTGATTAAGTATACAGAGACTCCACTGAAAAGTGTCGATGTAACCCTGACTTCAAATACAATTTTCTACAGGAGAAATTTGGCTTTTTACACAAGCTACCCCCATAGAGACAAACTAACTCAAAGGTAAACTATATCTTACTATTTGAGTAGATTGTTCCATTCTTTTCTTTTACTTGTGTTATAAGTTGAATATATATTTACATTTATTTCTCCTTAAGTTAGTTCATCTGCTAAGGGATAACTCGATAAAAACTTATTATTAACAAATATCTTTTTAAACCGACTGGTAGCTGAATTTCATTTATTTACAAATTAATTTCGGCTAATAAATAGCTACCTAGAACTTACTTGTCTTGGGTCAAAGTTGCTGAAGTAGCAAGACGTGTAAATATAGGAAATTATAATGAGAGCTAAAATATTCAATGAACTATTAGATAACCCTGCTGAGCCTGTTTGCATCGCCGCCGGCCTCTCACCTGAAACAAGAAAAAGAATATTTAACGGTGTAAATTTGAATATCAAAGCTGGTATAAAAAAATGTGACAAAGAAAAAATTCAATAATACTTTTCAAATTTAAAAAACACTTTAATACTTTTATATACTTGAAATGCTGATAGAAATATTATGCACAAACTTTTATAATGAGTATTTAAATCTCATTCATTTAAAATATAAGTTTATTTATTTCGTCCTAGAATATTTAAAAAATATGAAATTTACAAATAATTTTTTTGCAAGTTCAACCAGTAGTTTGCCGTAGGACATTACTTACGTTTTGTATCCCAAAAATTTTACGCTCATAACCCCAACTATAACAATTTGTTTTCCTAATTAATTTTAAACAACAGGTTTCATATGGGTTTCTGTATTCAATACTATTTATTTCACAAGATAAAAAGTTTATGAATGTAGTTTCAAAAGAATCTGCATATAACTATACAACTATAACTGACTTATTTAAAATCGTGTAATGCTTGTTATCCATATCTTTACTATCTCTTTTATTTTAATTTCAGTGTATACATAATAAAGGTAAACAAATACGTACGTACAGTATGTTTACATATATCATTACATACGGAGCATGTTCGCATACTGATTGGGTGCAAAATCGTACAAAAAGTGTGGTTATCGCTCGTTCTGTACAGTCTATTATTCTATGTTAATATTGACAATATGGACCCATAGTGCGGTAAGAATTGAACTCGTTGCATGGTTAATCAAAAACGAATGGACTACGAAATACACGTATATTTTTTTAAAAGGTCTGAAATTCATAAAATAATTTAAGATATTTACAGTTACAAAAAAGAAGTACTACAGAATTCTGGGAGTTGTGTGAAACTGACTGAATATAATTTCTTCTAGTAACGGTGGAGTTTTAATATTATATATTAAGATATTGGCGACAAATAACTAAACTTTACAGACTTACATTTTAGAACCAATAATTATAAATGTTAATTCTCCAGCCAAAGCCATAGCGAAATTTACATTATAATTTTCAACAATCGAATAATTTTAATCCTCTCTTCTTGACGCATGAGATAATTGTTTCAAAATTTATCCAATCGTACTACTCTATTAAAATCGTAGTAGAAGGAATTGGTTAAAGTTATTCATTATTTTCTTAAAGTCTGTCTTGAATACTCCAAGCAATGGACATGTTCTGTATGTATCAAAGTAATAAAAGGATAGTAAAACAATTTGTTATAATTAGACAGAGTATGATTGATATAAAAAGATAAGAAATAAAAATTCAAATAAACCAGATTAAAAACTTAAAATATACTTAAAACCACAATCGTATAATATAGAGTCCAACAACATGAGATCAATTAACAAGTGATACAGCAACTAATGATGTCACAACAAATAGTACAACCAATTACGAAGCAGCAAATGATATACCAACCAATGGCTATATCACCAATGACACAACAATAATAAATATAGCACCACCAAACAAGATAGGGACATGTAAGCCGTTTTATCCGATTTTATGTCGTTTTGCCGGAGCAATGACAAGTTGAACAAATTCGATTTTCAATTCTCTATAACTTCAAAACTATTTAGTTTACATTATAGTTGTAATAGGTTTTTCGAATCACCTTCTTAGGATAAATCAAAAAATGTGAACCAATACAGAATGTAGCAAATAAAAAAACTTATACTTGATATGGGCAACCCTTAAAAATATTTTTGAAATGTAATACTAATTAATCTGGATACACCTTCTTTTAGTTGTCATTTAGATGCCAGATAATGGTTCGCAGATGGTGCCCCACCCTGTATAATTGTTTTGATCTTTGTGACGAATTTATTATTTGTAACATATTAAAAAGTACTCGAAACCATTAATGTCCTTTAAGTGTTTTTGTAGGGCTCAAGTTCTAGTTCAAATTTTAGTTCCATTTCGGATTCTAGTGTTTATTCTGGTCCCGGATTGAAGGTTCAAAGTAAATTTGAAGAGTGACATCAAACCGCAGTATTTAATACTTATTTTATTGTCTATAAACGTAGTCTAGGGAGGGTACCGTTATTATGAAATTAGAATTGCGATTATCCCCCTTCTTCGTTTTGCCTGAGTTTATACGGCGCATCATGAACGTATTTTTTTAACTTCCAGATAGTAAATTTTATCGCTATTCCCTAGTGCCGTTGAAATAATATTTATTTTTTAATATAATTAAAATTACGCATTACGTTAAATCTAGTGAAGTGCAGACTGGTCCTAGTAACTATAGTGTCCGGTTTAATATTTTTTGTTCATATAAACTTGCAATTCATATTTAGAGAGAGTTCCCATTATACGAGTATTGAATTAATAAGATTACAGTTGTTTTATTTACCTGGTTTGGTAAAACTTTATTTTGGATTGAATTCAAAGTTCTGAATATTTGGCAGTGAACCACAAAAGTGTTTAAGTTTATTGATGTTCGTAAAATTTAACATTTAATTTAATTTATTTTTTTAATCTTTATTTCACTGATGCACCTTATTGTTATATCATCTTTAACTTCTATCAGTATTTCAGACTTTTCATATGTTGTTTTGGTAATATTCTTATAGTTGATGCCCCGTTAATCAATTCTATTCAATTTTTAATTTTTTATTAAACTTTTTATAAATACTACTAAGAACAAAGTAATTTAATATTTACTTCCCATTTTCAGTTAAGATGAAAAATGTTAAACCTGGGGAAAATCTCAGATAATCAATTATTTAGGGTATTAGTGAGAAAAACATGAACGGACGGTTGGCTTACGGGTATGCAGTATCAACCATTGATTGATTGTTTTCGACTGGCAAAATGTTGCATAATCCTCGATGATTATCAGAATTTCCATGCCATTTCAACGCTGTTTAAACGTTGGATAACACTTTTTTAATTTGCCCAATTCAACACCCAGCAATAAAATGGAGGATCAGTTTGAAAATTCCAATGAATTTTATGAGCGTAGGTTTATATTTTACAACTTTAGTTGCTGCTTAAGCTTAGTTCCTAAAGTAATAAAACACTAATTGCTTTGTAGTAATTCCAAATAAAATAAAAGTTGTATGTAAATCGATTTTATAAATTTATATCACTTAACTTCTGAAATAAAAATCATTTAACAAAATTAGTACTACTCAAATTTATACACAAAATTTTACTAATTGTAAAAATCTAATAATTAATTTAAATTAAATTTTACCGCTATTATGTTTGTTGTAAATTATTAACTATTTTAATACATTTAAATTGTAATATAATCCAAAATTTTTGATAGATTTAAATGTACAGCAATAGTCCGAAAATGAAATAACAAGAAAACTAAGAGACAATGCGGGGATATTGAAGACGAGTGAATTTAGATTGGAGATGCCATAATAAATACATCAGAAAGATATTTGAAGCAACCAAAGAATATATTAATTACAGTGTGTAAAAATAAAATAAGAATGTTTTGAGAAAATAAACTGTAGGAAATTGAAAATAGGTTTGTAGCAAAGGAAATAAGAAATTTGTATTAAAAAGTACAAATCTTAGGTCACCATACACGTTTGAAAAAGTAGAGTTATTTGATAATTTGGGAATTACAGTTACAACAGAAAATAGAGATATGATAATTTACATGTTAAAAACGGAATCCCCGATCTTAGTTTTCTCCGTCACCTTTGTACCGATTTATGACATATCATATACCAAAATATAGACCAGACTTTCTTAAGTATGCTATATTCTCAACTACATTTATTAAATTTTAATTACACCAAACCGTAATTATTAATTTGATTGTCTAATTTTTTACAACTTTTGATTGGTCACTAATACCATATAGGAGGATTCTTTGTTGGAATCCACTTCCGGACCCTTTAAACGGTCGATGTGAATTTAAAAGTAACGTTAGCATACGTAGGAAAGTCTGGTCTACATTTTGGTATATAAGTTATGAATCGGACAAAGGTGATGGAGAAAAGTTGCAATATATAAAAATAAAATATTTTTGGTTATTGTAGTAATAATATTTATATAATCGATAAATAGTAAAGGTAATAAACTTTATTCGACAATGTATAAAACATATTTGTACAAAAAACCATCAACTTGAACTCTTAACCTCTTCATTTAACGTAAAAGAGAAAAAATACAGAAAGGAAAGAAAAACTTAAGAGAACGGAAAAATAAAAAATATGTTCCACGATAAATTGATTTTATATCAAAATATAAATTGTTGTTGTGTTATGATTTTTTTTTATTTGAATGAGTCAGATCTGGTTTAAATTTGATAAAAAGTTTTACAGCCTTATGTGAAACTTTTCTCAAATAGGGCTACAGAAAGGTGAGGCATGGCATATTAAGTGTGTGTGTGTGTGGGTATGTAAACCTGGTGTTTAAATTGTGAATACTGTTTATTATTATTAAATTATTATTCAAACATTCAGGATATTGAAATTTAATATATCTATGCAAGAAAACAATGAAATTTAAGAGAAATATTATTGTTTAGTTTAGTCAAATATTATTGAAAATCTCTTTTACTACATTTGTGTTGCTAAATAAAAGCACCATTGTTTTAGTAGGAATAATTGAATAATTATAAATAAAAACAAATTCAAGTGCCTCAAATTTCATGGATCAAATTTCATATTTATATAGTTTATTTTATTTTCGATAACTACTTTGGACTTTTATGAAAAAAATAACAATGGATATTAAATACTTGGGATTCCAAAAAAAAGTCATTTGGAGTTTAAAAAGCTGTTACGGCATAAGTGTTTATAAAAGTTTAAAATTCAGGTTTAGTTCGATTAATTCTAAAATTAAGTTGTGGTTAATTAATTCATAAGTGTAAATCAAGAAAAATATTTTTGATTTATGTTGTAAAATTATTATATTGAATATTTTAAGACGAGCTGTTGCAATGAAGCCACGCTTTCATCCTAACCGTTTTTAATTGCTTGTTACCCTTCGAAATATATGCAAGTGCAGAATAACGACTTTCAATTAATGCATATATTCGGAATTTGCCATGATTTTCTATCAGTAGAGCGTACATAGTAGGAAATGGAAAGAGTTGGAAAATTTTGAAATGTAGGAATCAATCGGAAAATAATTAGTTATCAATCGGTACAACACCTACATTCAGGATATTGCGCTTTACGGTTCTGTACATTTATTGGAAACTGTATATTCTGTTGGTTTTTTATCGTCAAATTTGTAGTCCCATTATCAAACTAATTATAACGATTTTATAATTAATTCTTCATTCATAATTGTATTTATTTATTTATTTACTTATTTTTTTATTTTTTTTATGTATTTATTTTTCTACTTATTTATTTATTTATTTATTTATTTATTTATTTATTTATTTATTTATTTATTTATTTATTTATTTATTTATTTATTTATTTTATTGTTAGGTTATATATACAGGTTGTTTCATTATTAAGTGTACATACGTTAATCGCGGACAGAGGACATGTATTCATTCTATATATAATGGGTCTAAACCCCCTTTCTAACTGAGGTAAATATTGTTTTATCAATTTTAGTCATTTCTTATATGGCCACTAAGTAGATTTTTGATTTTTTGTAATCCCCTATTACAAGAAGAAAAAATAACAAATTATTCCAGCCTCAAAACAGCACCCTTTATAATGGAATTTTAAAAATTGTTTTACACATTTGCAAATAGCACCTTGACTTTGTTTTTTGTAGCACTGGTTTTTTGTTTTTTTTTAATCTTTTTCTCTTTTCCTCAATGTATTCAATTTTTTTTAGTTTTTTCATTTTTTTAGTTTTTTTTTTTTAATTTCTATTCCATTTTCTTTTCGTCTTTTTTTGATTTTTTCCTATTTGTGTCGATTACTTTTTTCTTCCGATTTGATGTCCATTTCCGATTTTTTTCCATCTTTCCAATCTTTTATTTTAGCTCACCAAAATTGTGATAAGATAATATTTTGAAATTAGATTTTAATAGTAAAATTATCGGCGAGAAACCGACAAATACGTTACTGAATTCAATTTTTTGTGCTATTTCCAAATATGTCAGGTAATTTTTAAAATTACTTTATACAGAGTGTTGTTTTGAGGCAGGAAGAATTTGTCATTTTTTTCTTGTAAACACCCCAAAAGAAGTTCCGATGCGAAATATGAGAAATCTACTGGCTGCTTCGTAATCTCCAAGTCACGAAAGAATTGACCAAAATTAATAAAACAGTAAGAAGCTTAGATTCATTAAATATAGATTTTTTGGAATCTCTCGGGTTAACATATGTAGGTAACCTTCGCAATTACCTTATATATTCAAAAAGCTTAAGAATATTGTATTATTATTAATAAATTATCAAATAATACATGTAGTTTATTGGTATACAATAAAGATCATCAAATCTCTGCCAAAATACTTGAATTTAAATTTGTTATACATAATTGATACTAAATATTTAATAAACTTTACAAACATTCCGTATCGAGTTTACCCTGCTGGTAATTGATTTCGACTGAATAAATAAATGGAGATCAAATGGGATGAATAATTGAGAAAAAATGAAAAAGAATGATGGTTTTTCTTTTAGCGGACTTTATATCGATTGGAAATTTAGCAGAGAATTTTTCTTTACCTGATTGGATACTAATTAATTAACTTTTGTTTTTTTTCTTAAATAAAGATGACTGATTAATTCCGTTCGAGAAAGTAATGATAAAATAATATTTCGCATATTTTGCCTACAAGATTACTATAGATCAAAATTAGTTGAGAATTTTTGAAAACTACTGCTACTACGAACTTTCATTTTTAGTTTAGAAAAATTATGCTTTCGCATAAAATGTAAATTATATTAAAATTAATTTTTTGATCATGTTCATGAAGAGATACACATAGACCTATCGATTTTGGATATGAACCTAAGTTAAAAATACCCGATAGGTAATTCTGCAAATTAAGACATTTGTCTTATCAGTATTGTGTAAAATTTTAAAATTTTGTATGTCAACTCGTTTGAAAATTGTGCTTAAAAAACTAATTTTAATTCAGCTTTTTCTAGCTAATAAACTTTTTTGACATTCTGTTAGTCCCATAATGTCTGTTCAATAATTTTTAATCATCTTGTATACTCTAAAAGGTTATTAAGAGCGGCTATTGAGAGACAAATATTCCAAATTACGCGTATAATCCGCGTATAAAAATATTTTTTTTCTTTTCATTTTTACGAAATAAATTTAATTTTTTAATAACAATTAACCCCGGTTTGACTTGTATGGTACAGTTTTATTTTCATTTTTTTTTCTAAATTATAGAAAAAATAAACAGATCCGACATTAACGACGCATATGGACTAATATGGACTAATTGTCCATAACTTATCCTCCCATATTACACAGAAAACTACAAAAAATTTTAAATAGCTAGAATTTAAATGCCATCTAATTATCTAGATAGTTACCAAAAACTGAGAATATCATAATACTAAATATAAAATTCTTAAAACATTAATTTTTGTAAAATTATTTGTGCAGTTTCATTTTGATTTCGGTGTTATAGGGTGGTTAGTGGTTTAGGTTTTGATTTGAATAAATAAATGGAAATCAAATTGAATGCATATTTCAAATAGATTAGGAAAGAGGATTTCTTTTGTTTTTAATGATCTTAAATGGTATTTGGGAAAGATCACCTGCCAATTCGACTCGTATTACCATAAATAAGAAATTCAATTGGATTCTTAATCGGTAAAATATGTCCTCTTATAGTTGGAATTCTGATGACGACCAAATTGTAGGGGATTATTTAAATTCAGTAAATGGACTTTAAAAATCTCTTGTAGGTGCGAACATTTTTCTACCAAGCCGATTTATGTTCAGCCAGTGAATAAATTCTCAAACGCTGACTTCCAACTGGATTAAAATTGTTTAATAACCTTATTGGATTAGACATTAATATATAACAATTACAATTCATGTAACTAGTTAATTCGGATTGCTTAATCTTCTGAATTAATATTGATAGAACATCCCGTTGTAAGTTAACCTCGAGTGAGTAATTGAGATATCGACTTGATTTTTTTTTCGAATGTCAAATACAGTACATAATATTAATTACCCCAATTGGAAGCAGCATTCAGTGATGTTTCCCGTCATTCAAGTTGCGTACGTAATTACTTTGTGATTGATTTGCACATTTCCTATTTCCATTGCTTTCCGTTTCCTAAAACACCATTTGCATACACAGTCAATTTCAGCTCTGGCCCCGATATTACTTACTTAAATTCTCCAATAGCACCGCTCAGATTTTCTGAAGAGCCCTGCCAATAATTTGAATTGGACCATTTATCAAAATAAAGTTATTTTTTTAACGTCGCTTAGGTAACGTTATACAAAATCTGATAGTTTATGAGAAAATCGGGAAAAAGTGGTTTGCTGAATTTTAATAGTAAATTTAGTTTAAGGGGATATTAAAGGCTTTAAAAAAATAGGTACTATTAACTGAACCTTATAGTTAGATTATTATATAATGGTATTAATATATATTTATTATACGGATTAAAAAGTATACAGTTTTTATTTTGGTTGTAAAATTACTAACCTTATCTATTAAAAACTTATAGGCGTACATTTTTCTTTTTTTTGCTTTCCTTTAGCTTCTTCATATGTGTAACATATTTTTTCGAACACTTTATTCCATGTTTGTTCTTTATATTTTTTTTACATTTATTTCTTTTGCTTCTGTTAGTCCTAACAAACACATTATCCGTATTTTAGGTTTTTGCTTCTTGAAATCCTCGTTGCAACTATCCACGTTCGTTATATTCTTGAATATTTACTTATATCATTGATGATTTCATAATTTGTTTCTTCTTTTATACTTTTTCCATCATCATATTACTTTTATATATTTTATATATACTTGTTTATAATTACTACAAGCAGCAAATAAAAAAGTTATTGTTACTCGTTCCTATCGTTTCCTTTGTCTCCTTGTATATATTTAGTGATCATTTTCTTGGGCTTGCAGTTCTTGTTGTATCTCTTAATTATGCTTCTAGAGTGTCTTCTTTAGGCGATCTTTCACTGACTGATTTCTTTTGTCTCTATGTCTCTTATATCCCTTCATTCTATCACTACGATTTCGGCCTTTTATTACACACATTTCAATGCTTATTATTTATTTATCATATCTTACTTTATGCCCTTTGTCCCTTTCAGTTTTAAGCATAATCGCTAACTTCTGTTGACTAATCCATATATTTGCTACATGTAATGTTTTGCGATTTACTCTTTCCTTGTCTTGTTACCGATAATTCTCCAGTTTTCTTTCCATGTTTTCTAATCTATTTATTCGTCAATTTAGTTATCTTAATTTGTATAACGTACAAGGGTTGTTTTCCAGTTCAAAATATTACGTAATTTTTGTACTTTTAACCCATATCGAAGATATTAAGAATTTTCGTCCACTTTGGCAATAATGCAATGCAATTGAAGGTAGAATCTGTATGTCTGTCTGTCTGTCAGTGAAGTAATATTGATTTTTTAAAATTTAATAATTAATAGGTTCTTATTGGTTGTGGTCCCATTTCAAAAATTAAAACACTTTATTGGCGTACTTTTTCATCCTAAACAAGTCAGATTTAAAATATCCTAATGTTATACATACACACATACATAATTATAGATTCCAATACTTAACTCCTTCGGAGTTTGTAAACATCTTGTATAATATATTTATATTATTTTGATTCATACTTTAGTACTTTTATATTTAAATATAAACAATGAAATCTTTTTCCGTGTTAAAACAATCATAAATACTATTTTATATTCTGTATCGTTTTGTAGACTTAACATAGCATTAAACTAAAGTTTGAAGAGAGATCTTAAAGATAATTAAACAAAGAGATAAAGGAGAATAAAAACTGAAGATGAAATTTTATAGTAAACCGTGCCTTGTCTTTAATTTATTCTTTATGCAGATTATTACAGTACAAAATTAACTTTAAAAAGAAATATGGTATACAATGAACACTATTGTGTATAAAGCGAGCAGCTTTTTAATAATGAAATTTTTATAAGGTTTGTTTAAAAAACTTAAATATAAATAAATATAAGTTATTTTCTTGTTAATGTCATATCTATTGGGAGGTTGAAAATCATTTTTTTTTTAAATTTACAACCTTTGGAACCTCATAATATCGAAAATATGTGACAAGTTTCATCTAAAAGATTATTTGTTTTGTGATCTACATCCATTGCTTTCCATTATTTTATATGCTGATGCTGATGCGTAAATTACAAACTTTTCTTAAAGAACAATGTCTGGTAAACAAAGGAAGATCCCAAGTAAATATTTTTTGTCGAAATTGAATAGAGGCTTTATATCAGAAAAAAGAATTCCAATCTATTTCGACTGCCCAACTGTAAACTAGCAAATACATTCTCCAACAGAGGAACACTCAAACATTTTCAAAGTGACTCCGCCTAAAGAATAACAATTTATTCTAACTCATTCCAACTTCTTGATTAGGCGTATTGATCTGCGAAGAAACCAGTCGCAACACATTATCTATAAAAGGAATTTGTTTGGATTTCTTATACACACGATTTGGATTTATTTACAAGGTATAAAACTAGAGAGTTATTTAATGCTATGTAGTTAATGTAAAGTGAAATAGTAATAATTAAATCATGTGCAAAATATTAATTTACATTTTATCTAAATATTTAAAACGAGGCAAACATTAGTGAATATAAATATCGTACGTAAATAGAAATAAGAAAAATACTTATTTTACACCTAATATAAATAAAGTGCTTCAAATAGAAGCTTATTATAAGTACTTTTCGAAGTGAAGTTTGAAACGTCATTTTGAGGAATTAATCTTATAATAACAATTAAGTAGTAAAGTATCATTAAAGTTTACTAATTAAAATGAAGTACAGTGTTCTGTTTGTGAGTTTAAGTCAATAAGTATGTGTGGCTTCTTTGTTTGGAAACAGACACGTCAAATTTAATTGTATTAAATATAATTCAACTAGAAACCATGTTGAATACGCTATTTGGAAACTTTAATGCTATACTTTTTAATTAAAGCAGATTACTTCTTTTTTGCCTCACTATAGTATTTTTTAGCGTTGACAAACATTTAAATTAACTTTAATATATCAAACGTTGCAAACTCATTTTTTGTAGTGTAATGCCATGTCGACGGACTAATGATCCTTTATCCATTTTAATTAGATGAAATTAAAATGACATGAACAGTGCATTAGCTAAAAATAGTTTGTAGTCTAGTATGAACACAAGGGGACTGAAACAATTAATTATGGCCCTTTTTACAAAAATCACAAAAAGTGTCCTCATTATGACTTATTCACGCTAATGGATACATAAACCGATGTATGCCATTCATATATTTTTTATCTTGATAAGTTCCTTAGTAAAAAGATTTGAGTTTTTTTAAACTTAGTTGCCACATTCTATCTTGTGTAATTAAAATACACTAAATTGTATGCTTTTGAGACATATACTTCTATAAAATTTATATTTAAATATCTAAACGCGAAAAAAAACTGCAAATTAGTGTTAGCCTACAACATGATATAAATAAATTGGCGGTTTAATTATAAATTAATAATAATATGCATAATCTGAATATAATTTTTAAAAACACTGTATAATTAAAAATAAAAACGTAAATGTCTAGAAAGGTGTTAAAAACTTGCATTTTTTTTTTAAATTTTACAAATTTTTTCAAAAATCATACCGATAATGGATATCATTAAATTCATATTTAAACTCCCATTTTAATGAATAAATGGTCCTTGAAAAATTGAGTTTTCCATTAAAATGGCTTGAAAAAGGTTAAACACCAATAAAATAAAAATTGTTTAAATTTATGCAAAAATATTTTTTAATTACTCCTAGCCACCTTTTAATAGGTTTGGACCAAGTCACAGCTTCCTCCATTAAAAATAATTTTTGACAATATTTTTTGTACCGCTGAAATGACATTTTACATATGCGTTATATTAAAATCTACCGAATGTTTCATTTGAACATTAATTTTTACGCGAAAATCACCGAAAATTATGTATATAGTGAGCAACCCAAAATAAGCCTTTCATTCATCATAAATATATAAATTTAGCCCTACCCTATGAGCCGTCCTATATATCAATATTAGTTATAAAGTAAATGGTCATTTTCGGTAAGATTTGCTTAAAATCGTTTACCCCAGGTTAAAGGAATTCGAAATTAATCCTTTCGCTATGCCATAGACTTGTTCCTATGAATCCTGATAGATCATAGCTCTGTAAGGAAGATGATTTTTTTGCCCATCAACATACAAAGTTACTTTGTTTTGAACAAGATTGGTCTAAGATTTGTATGCAATTCCAAACCAGTCTTCAACAGATCTGGTTGAACCTTTGATCATTGAGTGCAGCATGGATGTCTGATAATATTTTGATGTTTTTGTTTGCAAGAGATTAGTTCCATAGCTCTCTTATCGTTAATTAACAATAGTTTTACTTTAGATTTTTAAATATACCGGCCTTTGTTTTCCCAGACTTATAGCTGTCGGTAAACATTACGACTGTAGACTTTTATCATTTGCGAAAAGGACATTGAATTAATTTTTTGAGAGTCTGGTGTTTCCTTTAGGTCTCTCAGTAGTCCAGAATAGCCCCCACTGTAATCCAAAGAGCTTTACCCAGCCGTTCGCTAGAATCTCTTGGTCCACAAGTTACCGAGCAATAAAGAATCATCGGTCTGTTTGGGATTTTGAGAGAAAAGGGAAATAGTCGGGTTTAATAAGTTAAATAAGTAATATAATATTTGACAATAGATAAACTGTTTTCATCTAAAGCATAGATTCAATTAATAGTTATTTACAATTTTTGAGGCTACAACTTTACCTTGCCCATTAATACTTTCATATTTAGTATGCAACATTAGTATTATTATTATTGTAATTTTAGGTATGACCTTAATAAGAATTTCTAGAATAATTAAATAAACTAATTTAAAGTCAGGCATATTTGTTTCCTTCTAGCGTCGACATTATTACTATTACGTGGTCGGTTAAACAAGGGAGACATCCGGATGCGCTACAAGGAGTAAAAAGAGTAAAAAGAACAACAAGAAACTCGAAGGAATTTTTATCCAAATACCAATAAAGCTGTCTAATAATGTTAGCAGACAACATTGGTTTTCTTTCCAGCAACGAAAAAGTTTGCCACTTTGAATGGTTACGGCATTACCTTCTTTATATTTAGTGTTGCTATATTGTGATAGAAATAATTACTCTATATTGCGGTATTATTTTGTATCCAAAATTGGAATTAAAAAAAAAGAACCAATGATTATGTTCCTTTATTTAATATAAAATATCTTCTGATCTTGTTGATATTTGTCATTTCAAATAATTTTTGAAACTATTTATTTGGAAGCTAATTTCTTAATTCTGTATTCATTTTTATGGATAATAAAGTCAATAAAGCCATGCTTTACCATACAAATTTGCGGCAGTAAACAAACACTTTATCTTCATGTTTTATCTGCTGCTAATATCTATCAACATAGCCATGATAACATTCAGTGCACGCCACTGTCTGAAATTTTGAAGAAGTCAAAAAAGACAGTCGCTAGTATGACATAATCATGGAGTTGTGCCAAAAATGGAATTAAAAAATATAGATAAAACATTTTAGCTCTTTACTTTGTCATCCATGTGGTAAGTTATAATCTCCATTTTTTTAAATTATAATTGTTAAGTGTCTTTATCGAACTCGCCTTTTAAGACTCGTTTGATAAAAAATCACTTTACTGCCCTTGTACATAAATAACTATTTAACAAAACCTCCCACTTCCAATTTAAATAATAGTATATCATGCACCAAGTTAGAGAAGAGATTTTTATCAGCCGAGGGTGATAATAATTGGTGATAATACCGTGGTTTATAAACAATTTTTTCCACTATTAGAGCATTTAATCATTTTCACAATAATTTGACATTTGTCATTTGTCTTTCCATTTTTCTCTCCTATTGCCCATACACAATTGATTCTCATAGAACTTTTACAAATCAGACAGTCTACTATTTTTCTTTACCTGTAAATTGTATCTATCAAACTGCCGTTACCCATCTAAATATTAACCTCTGACAAGGACTTACCGTTTAGAACGTGTACTCTGACACTTGCGACATCTGCGTTCGAAGGACTGCAGGAATATTTGCCGGAGTCCGATATGTCGGCATGTTGGATCAGCAGGAAACTTGTTGTCACATCGCCTTTTTCAGTTATAACACTTACACCGCCTCTGCTAGAATCGTAGCTTATAACCTGAAACAAAGATGGGTTTCAATGTAAAAAATAATATTAAAATCTATAGTTATATTGCAGTTAACTTTTAAATATTGTCATCGGATAGCAGGTATCGATGACGCAAATCTCTGATTAGTAGTCATCAAGCAAATAATAATGTTAGTTGTCTTTTTCTCGCATAAGAAAGGAGGAAAATAGTATTATTATGATTGTAATAGCACAAACAACGGAATTTAGTAGTAGCATTATTGGTAACGATTATATTTATATTATCATAGCTAGTAAATTTAACGCTGATGATTCAGGAAGTACAAGCAGTCGCGTTTAGAATGAAACTTTGCAAGTCTATTTCCTTTAAAATTTCTCACAATCTAAACTTCATTTTCATTACTCTAGAGTTAGTGAATGTTGTATCTTTCGGGGTAGGTTATATTTGTATACAATTAGTGATTCTAATAATTCGGATAATTTTTTAAATGCTAAGCATAAGTATTTGAGGTTTGACGTTCATGAAAATATAGCAACAGAAAGTTTTTACCCACTAGTTTATTAAATACGATAATCGCGTACTCTACTATGAAATAAGACTGAAACAAATGCGATATATAGATAAGTTACGCCATCTGTGTGAAAATTATGGAATCACGGTATCACTTACTTTAGGTGAACAGATTCCACCGATGAAGTAAGAAGCCAGTACAACTGAGTAACACAAGATAGCCTAATAACAAAAGTTTATAAAATAAGGATAGAAAAGTTTTTTATTTTTAAAGACTCAAAAAGTTTTTGGGTAATGTTTTAGGTATACGACTTTGATATGATTAATCTAATGGCATGGTTTTCAAAATCTCATTTCTAATTATTCTCCACTGTTAAATTAAATCATTATTCAACTAATATATCTCTTAATAGTTGGAGAATGTGCTCAATGCTAGAGCACAATATCGTTATTTTTTTAAGAATTGATAATTTAGAACCTTTAGTTTCAACAAGAATTCGTCACCACTAACCAACATTATTTTTTTTTACACAGCACTCGACGTAGTTTTGCTAACTACGTTAGCATCATCAGGAGTTGATAATAAGCATCTAATCATCATCAGGTCACATATACCAATCTTGTGTACGCTAAACAGATTGAATTGCCCTAATTTTAAATTAATACAAATTTTACAAATATTTACTTGACTCTTAATTTAACTTTCACTTTAAATGAATTTTAAATTTTGAAGTTGACATTATTAAACAACGTCATTTTGAGTTAAATTTTTGCTGTTAAGTGATATCTGTGGTATTTGCATCTTTTAACATTTTGGTCATTCGGTGGGATTAAGTTTTTACTTTCGAAGTAGCGAATAGCCATATTTATTACATGGTGATAGTCTAAAGCTCGTATAGAACAACTGATATTTACCACAGCTGGATTATACGAAAGTTTTATTATACATTCTTGTTTTAATAATAAATTGATTACTAGATGCCCCTAGGTATTTGTGGTATTTATTTTGAAATAATTTGCTTGTTTTCTATTAACACTTAAAAAAATAACAATAATTTTACTTATTACAAGTTTAGTTGGATTCTTTCAAAGGAAAACAATTCAAAAAATTTAATTGTTGCTTAATAATATTATTTACTTATTATTATTTACATATTAGTGCTTGTAGTCCCATAGGTTATGCAATTTTATAAGAAATGCGTTGTTAGTATAGAACTATTGCGGCCTTTGCTTTGATTTTTCGTACATTTTACATTTCATTGACAGATTTTTCATTAACAGATTTTAGGTATTACTTAGGACTTTACTTCAGTAACAATTAGCCTGAAACCCATAATTTCCTTTCTTTAATTTTCTACTGACCACTTCTTTGATTAAGCTAGTCGTTAGTACTAGTTTGTGTGATACGACAATACGTCTTGCAATCGATAATGTTTTACTTTTAGTAATTTCAGATATTTTTAGATATATTATTTTTATTTTATCTGTGTGTGACTGCCAAATTTCATCTTAGTCATTTAAACAGTATTACAGATATTCTAGGGTCAAAAAGTCAAGCGAGTTTTATTTTGCATTGTACAATTATTAAAATAAAATTGCGGCACTTCTGGCGGGTGTTTAAAAATATGTGTAGATGTCATTGTTGATGTTGAAGCTGATGGAGTGATATTTATTGAATAGTCGAATTTTCAGTTTCGTTATCAGTATTGCACATTTTTGCAGATTCAATTTTAAAAATTTACGAAAACAAGTAAACAGTAACTGTGAATTACCAAAAATTGGTACATTTTAGAAATTTCAGATAGTTAATATTTACATATGTGGCATTTCTATTTGTTGTAATGAAAAATATATATATATATATATATTAATGAATAACATTAAGTATATCGTAAATATCTAATAAATCAATTAAAGTATGGAAATCTGAAAAACATACCATTACAGGATTTACTGTTCTATTCTTTGATTTCCTATAAAGTGTTTTTATAGTTGACAGTGATGTTTGTAGAGAGTGTAAAGTGGTTATTCAAGTAAAACATATTTCACAGTAATTGTACTGTTAGTTAGTTAGTTTTCGTCTAATTATCAGGTTTTGCCTCTGATAATTTTGAATTACTCATACTTCATTCAGTTTGATAAATCGTCCTTATTTTCTATCTAATAACTGACTAATTTAAGTGTACAGAGAACTGTGATGTCACTTGTTAATCCTATTTTGGCATACTAGTTTGCTGTTTAATTATTTATTTTTGAATGTGATGGATACTAGAGAAACTATACTATTAGATTTTATTGGTTCAATTTATGCAAGAGTGATTTTATGTATAGCAGTATATGGAATGACTAAAATAACTATTCATTGCGTTTATGAATTTTGAGAGTTTGTAATTATCATATACTGTTGCAGTTACCAAGAGTCAATTAAATGCAGAGATTTATAGATTGCCGTTAGTTCAGGTGAAAATATAGATACTTCGTTTGAAAGTTTAAATTAGAATGGACCATTTAGAACTATGACACTAACATCAACTCCCATATGTCCTTTGCATGCATCCGTGTAAATGTGTTGGAAGTTATTTTATTGCTGAAGTTAATTTTGGAATAGAGACTGATGCCTAGCAGATGTTTGTTTATGATTAGGAGAGAGATTTTCAATGGTGTAAGTATACTTCAGAAATTGGAAAGTTATATTTAATGATTTATCTTTAGACAAGTTCGTAGAAAGGTAAAAGATTTTCTCTTTCTTAATTTTTTTTATTTTTATCTGTATACTGTCTATTAGTGTGCAGAATCCACATGCCCGCAATCGCAGTTTTTGGGACAACCGCAAACAACATAAATAATCCCCCTGAATATTATTGGTTGATTTCTGCAGTAACTTTAAAAATAGTAAAAAATAGCATTATTAACGCAATTAATGACTGTTATTAAATTGAATTTATGTCATATATATATGCTAGTATTTTCTTAGTTCCAACTAATGTCATATTTTTTATTAAAATTATATACATCCTGTAATAATTGAAATAAGAAAACAGGGTAACAAAAATGACCTATTTATACCGTTTATACCACATTTTCCTAAAATTTTAAGGAATTCGCAGAAATTAGTTAGAAAATAAATATTTTTAGACTGAATTCATGCTGGAACTATACAAACCAATTTTTCCATATTTCAAAAATATTAAGATATACGAGGAAAGCATAAAGTTCTACAAAGTTTTCTTTTAGGACGCCTCTCTTTGGAGTCATTTACGCTTAAAAGGTCAACTTTGAACACGGTTATTTGTTAATAAAATCTTGACTAATTTATGACTTCCGTTTAGTTTTAAAGAGTATGCAGAGTAGATATGTCTAATTAACATGCTGTTAGAATAGGTTTTGTTTTAAAGCAAGAAGCCAGAGGTGGACTAGCGCTTTAATAATATTATGTAAACTGGTATTTTCTTATTTTTTTAATTAAGCAACAAATTTTTAACACTTTTAGTAATTTTAGCTCTTGTTTGTTTTGCATAATAATAAGCACTTTAACCTGTAATTAATTTTTTCTACTAATGTCTCAACCATTTATGATTTTTATTCAATTAGGAATATATTATTATATGTGGTGTTAGAATAAATTTTGAATTTTTAGCAAAAAGTCATGGATAAACTTTAGTAATTTGCCACAGATTTTTTATGAGAACAGTTATTTTTTTAATTTAGCAACAAACTTCTTTTTTTTAGAAGGTGATATAATTTCTTTAACAGAAAAAGCCCCGTTTTCGAGAAAAAAATTCTTTAAAAAATAATGACTTCTGTCAACACTTTCAACTCCACTTTAAATATTCTAACAGCATATCAATTGGGCCCAATTCGTAAATTGGTAAATTAGTTTATCACTAGCTTCCTAATTTGCATTCCCTCCAATGTTGAATGAAAGCCATAAAGTAATTAAGATTTTATTAGTAAATAACAATTTTCAAAGTTGTGAAGGCCGATTAACTCCGAAGGGAAAGGGCTTAAAAGAAAACTTTATAGAACATTTTATTGTTTTTTTTATTCAAAATATTCGTTTAAGCCGGATTCGCCAATACTTCTGGGTTATATGAAGGTTTTGTCTTTTGAATTCAATATAAATAGAAATGCAATTAGTAAAATTATTTTGATTACAAAATTAACCATAATTTTAATATTATCCTGTGTTAATGTCTAAGCGATTTTTTTATCTTTACCGTAATGGTTTAAAACAAAGGATCATAAAAACATACTCACTTCCAAGAAATAAAACATATTTAATATTTGACTTACAACGCTTGGTGTGGGATAAAGCAACCCGATATAGTTGAAACAAAAATCCTGACATAATATATCTAGACCATAATCCAAAATCTCGAGGCTGTAATAGGTGTTTAAGCGAGCCTATCCTCCCAGAAAGATGCCGTAAGCAGAGAGGGTGATTTAGTGACAATGAATTATGTCGGTAGACCTTGCATCGAAGATAAAACCAGAGCCGATTCTAGCACAATGGTCATCATCTTAATTGAACATTTTGCAGTAAAATAACAAATTACATTTAAAAATATTTTTTCAGGAGTCAACGAACTAACTTGCAACTCCAACTCTTTGATCTAAAGAGAATTATCTCATGATACTGAAATATGTACAAAAATAAGAATCCTGCTGACGATATTCTTCAACGAATGTGTTAAAGTTTAAAATTATAAATTATTTAGCGTTTCAGTTAAAATATCATATATCTCTGATAACGGTGGTAGATATTAATTGAAAATTTTAGGTTAAACAAGATTTGATTTTTTAAAACATTCACAAAAGATAAATTTTAATAAAAAAATTATTAACTTTGAATTATTCCATTGTATTGAAAAATCAATGACGTCAATCAGCCAAATTTTATTGAATCCTGTATAAATTAATTTTTGATTGAAAATGCTTTAATTCAAGAATTATAAAATATGTATAAATATACAGTGATTTCAGAAATGATTGTCTCCCACGTGATCAAGATGACATTTCAGTAATTGGTAGAACATAAAAAAATATTCCTAGACGACATCCAGTGCCGGAGATAATTTCAGTTTAATTTTAAAATGTATAAAAATAATAAATGTTCATGGGAAGTATTAAAATTATTTGATCTTTTCTATTAGTAATATTAGTTTTTATAACAGAATTTACGCCAAAGCTTTGTGATTTTACCTTATTGCAAAATATAGAAAAAAAAAATGATTGCTGGGAAATGTGAAAAATTCAAGCATTTAATACTTATTTTTTTAGTAGAGATGACATGTAACAGACATTGTACAAAAAATTGTACAACACTTAATTTATAAAATGTGTTCAATATGTCTTCCTTTTTGTTTAATGTGTCTTCCTTCAAGTTCAATATAAACATTAACTCGTCTTTTTAAATCTTCAAATACATTGTGTAGTGGTCTCTCTGTTCTAATTCTTCCAAGTTGTGCAAACGATTTATAACGAAAATAATCAGGAGAACTGAGATCCGGAGATCTTGGAGGCCACAAATCTCTGCTAATTATTCTGTCAATAAAAACTTATTGAATAAATCGCGTTGTCACACCAGCAGTATGAGGTGATGCTCCATCTTGCTGAACAAAACCTTCCTGAAGTTCATCATCATGTAACTGTTCAAAAAATTCGCATAACATGTTTTGATTTCTTTCTCCATTTATTGTATCATAAAAAAATTGGACCTATTATTCTTCTTCTTGTAATTGCTATCCAAATATCAACTTTTATTGGATGTAAGGCCGTCTCCACAAAAATATCACTGTATAACAAATTAAGAACCGTTTTTTATAGCACAAAAATCGGTTAGTTGTGAAAAAAACTCTTTATTTAAATAAATTATTGCCAAGTAAAACAAGTAATAATGGAAAAGTCGCCAAAATATGCATGTGACGCTTATGAAGTTTGAAAATCATATCTGAAAGCGCTATAGTGGCTCTCCCACCATATATTAAAATTTTTGAAAATTTGGTGGATGATGATACATTTTTGTCGTAGTTATATCTGAGACGGTTCTGTATCAAACTTCGCACTGAGTTAGCTATGCCAGTGTCAAACACAGTCTACTGAATAGAAAAATGCATTAAGGATGTAAGCTTTGTTTCTTTCAACTAATTTGTTTTTATCTCTTATGTAAATCCTGACATGAATAAGGTAGAAGCCGCAATTTTCAAGGATTCACAACCAGATTTTTTTTGGATTCATATCTTTTTAGAAATAGATTTATTAGGAGTTAGATGTTTTATCTCTTAAATAAAGTGTTTTATAAGCACCGTCCAAGGGGATTTGGAACAGGTAAAAAAAGTTTTGTATTTATTAATTTGTCAAATTATACCTTAACAAATTTTTCTTTGTTTCGGAATTATAGCGAAGTAATACAGCTAGTGACCAATATATATTCTACCTATTTTGTTCAAATTATTTGAAGAATCTTACTAAAATAATTCTACAGGATGTTGACACAAATAAACTGCTATATGTGTATTAAGTTGCTTTAGAGCAACCAGCTAAAAATTTGTTGGCCACCCAGTATATATTGAATATACGGAGATTTTCGTACCCTGTCCTCAAGACTTTATCAAATTTATAATACTAAAAGAAATAACAAATTTAATAATTTCTTTTTAGTTTATGTCTTCTTTCTGCTTACTTTTTTTATAACTTCATTTTAAGATTTCAAAAATCATTGTTTATTAGCTAATAACACAATCTCTTTTCAAAATTCCTTTACCCCAATATTCTCATATTCTTTGACAATTCAAATTTTTTAATCAATCTGACAAATTTTATATATAATCTATATCACCTACCACATTCTAAAAAATTTAGTACTTTAAATAGCTTAAGTCCTATTCGTATTAACAAAATAAATTTTATATGACTTTTATTACCCTTTGCTTATATTTTTTTTAATTCACGTTTTTTAGTTCTTTATCGTACAAAAAGGAAAACTGTTTTTTAATTTCTTTCTACTATCAAATCCTATTTTATACTCTGGTTATTCAAACAATTACTCTGGTTATTCAAACAATTACCCTTTGCTTATATTTTTTTTAATTCACGTTTTTTAGTTCTTTATCGTACAAAAAGGAAAACTGTTTTTTAATTTCTTTCTACTATCAAATCCTATTTTATACTCTGGTTATTCAAACAATTACTCTGGTTATTCAAACAATTACCCTTTGCTTATATTTTTTTTAATTCACGTTTTTTAGTTCTTTATCGTACAAAAAGGAAAACTGTTTTTTAATTTCTTTCTACTATCAAATCCTATTTTATACTCTGGTTATTCAAACAATTCCTTATTATATTTTATAAAAAATTAATTTTATAATGTACAGGGTGTAATAAATTTGATACACATTAACATCTACCCTGTTAATACAAATATTATTTACTATCAAATATTTCTATATTTTCCTTATTAATATTAATAAAATTTGTTATTATATCATATGTGTACTTAAATTTTACTTCAATATATTGTTTTACGATTGAACAAATTATTTTAAAGCGTAATTAGTAGATAATCCTAATAATATTGTATAACGAATACCATTTTTGATAAAGGTGCTGGTCAGTCAGTTTCTTTGATTAGTTGGCAATATTCTAGTTAGTTATTTAATTTAATTGGTCTTTATTTTAAGATGTAAATTTTCAATACTTAATTTTTTATTAAAAATATTGATACTCTTAAGATACAATCACGAGGATTAATATCTTTTAAATTTATATTCACCAAATGGAGCCGAGAAAATTAGTGCGAATTAATCGAGCTGCTTAATTTTTTTTACTTAACTACTTTCGCTACAAAGATAAATTAAATTACAAACTAAATCTAGTGTTTCAAGGAATTGAACTGAGCAATTGCTTCTTGAAATTACTTCTCCGGTAATAAATTTGTGGAATTAGATACTCCCAGTAGATTTTATTGTAAATAGTAAAATTCAAAGTCACTGGGGGAAAAATGTTCAAGAAGTTTAAAATAAATATTAAATATAGTTATTTTTTTTCTTGATTTGATATGGATAAAAAAAAATTGTGTACAGGGGATAGTATATCTAGGTGGTATACAAAACATTCTAAAGGAAGATAATTTATTCTGAAATTGTCTAGATATGATAAATCGGTCATATTGGATTAAAATAAAAGATTCAACAGTGTGATTTTGGATTTACGAGATATTTTGATTGATTTGAAACATATGAATATGTATTAAAGAGCGAAAGATTTGCAACTGCAGTTTGGTCGCCGAGAGGAGAATTAAAGAATTAAATTTATTAAAAAACAGAGCTTAAATATAACGATAATTAAAACTGTCTCCGGAAAAATGTTCATTTAAGGAGAGTGATGACCAAAGGGTGGAGCTATGAGGAAGTAGAATACTAGAACAAAAAAGGAAAGAATTTCCTTAATTCTACCACACAGTCATTTTTCGAAGAATTTCAATAAAAAGGTAAGGAAATTCGAAGGAAAAGTTGTTCAAAGTATACTAGATTTACCTGTAGGTATACCAAATCCTCTATATGGTTACACGACATACGTTAGAATCGATGACTCCTTTTTGGAAGGAAAAACCTTAGAATTTTTTAGGAGTATTATTCTAAAAAACTATTGACTGATTCGGATAAAATTTTTTCTACTTCTAGTATTAAAAATGTTTAGAATAACATTCCCTTAGACAAAGATAGTCTAAACACACAGGATTGGGAGATTTGAAAAATCTCCCTAAATTATTTACACTATGTTCCTTTCTCCTGTTCTATAACCCATTGAATTGGGCAAATTTGTAGATTTTTTTAGATATTGGCAGATCTCATGATGACAAGTGATAAAATTAACAGGATTCTCTTATTTGTTTCCGAAAACCTATTTCTAATACTATATTGATACCGATAATTAGAGTTTCACTATGTATCTCATTAATGTATAAAGCACATACGAGTGTAATATTATCGCAGGAGATACTGCTAATCTTTAGATATCCATACATTTAAGTATACTTACTAAGATATGCGTATGTCTTATTGACCTGATTTAAATTTCTTTATGTTTTAAAATGGTCTGTATTATATTTTACTTCATTAAATCTAAAAAACGCTTCACCTACGGCACTGTTTAAATGGCTCTTCCTTAGAGTACAATGATAGTGACCGCTGTTTAAATTCCTCGCCATCTTTATTCTGACAGCTTGATTAGGAGATTTATTTGAGCACTTAAAGCAGTATGCACACTATCAAATGCAACGTTTTTCAAGCGTATGCCACACACGGCACGTACTTGCCATAATTTATGGTTAAATACCCACGAGGAGGTATTCTTAAGTTTAATTAAAGGCTTGTTTAAAGCCTTTCCTTCTAACTAAATGAAATAGAATCAGAGAAATAGTCAAAGGCCATTAAATTCATTATCTCCATTAGTTAAATAAAGTCCTTTTAACTTTTCTAAGGTCTTCAATTTATTTTAAATTAACTAGGATGTACACACATTCGAATATACGTCTTGCTATGTCTACAATAGTTGCTATTCACAACTCCAAATAAGTAAAGTCGATATCTAACTGACAATAACGGATAGTTTTCTGATGTGGGTTAGTTAAAATCAAATAACTATTTGTCGTGATTTTTATGAAATATTTATCCATAGTCGGGGTGCCATTTATCACTTTCTTCTTATATTTTTCCATAGTCGGGGTGCTATTTCTTCTGTTAGAGACACAAATTGTTTTAATTTTCTCATTTCAAACCCAGATTTTTAAGTTTCTTTTTTATTTCAGTATAGTCTACATACTACCTACTAAATAAAAAATAGGTAATTTCACGATCATCAGATAGTTTAATTCAAATAATAAAACATCCATTCAACAGTTATACTAAAATAATAATAATAATGACACGAACGGTTAAAAAACAACTTTTGGGCACAAAAAAGAAAAAAAAATAAGTATTATAAACATTGCCATTACTGATTGACTGAATAGATTTAAATAAAAAAAAATTAAAAAGTGTGGAATTTGCGAACCCTGGGAGTTGCGAGCATATACCTGGCATACCCTCAGTCAGTTAATTTTTTTATTAAGTTAAATTTATGTCGGCTTTATTTTTGTACTTTAATAAAACAGCAAAATATTGAAGATTTATTAATGGTAGAAAGTGTTAAAATTGTAAAAATAATTTAGTAAAACTTATATTTATCTTACTTTATCACACAGAACTTTTGTATAATTACCAAGATATTTATATTTTAGAAAAATCCCGCATAATTTTTTATAGTCCTGTCTTTCATTCTCAAATTGCATCATTAATTAATATTTTATGCGCCAATTTAACAAAAATAACATTTAATACCAAATTTCTGAATAGGTCGGTAAAGTAAAATGGCTGAAATAAAATAAACAATTTGAAAGATTAACTGTTATTTATAAATCAACTTCAATAGAATAGAAAGAACGAAATAAAAATATAATATTATTTTGAAACTAAAAAAAGACTACTATGAGAGTCTGCTATTGCCATTCGTTCAGGAGAGTAAACGGAAAACATTTCATTGAGTTTTAAAAACGTGTTAAAATTAATAAAATAACTCAAGAATTTGAAAATATTTTTTAAAAAAGATAATTTTCTCTATAGTTTCACTTTGACACAAAGAACTAAATTATTCAAATATTTGACTGTAACTTAACAGTCGAAGACAATGCAAAATATTCCCATCTTGGTCTATGTATCTTTTGGACTTTAATATTTTTAATTAATAATTTAATAATATCCTATATTAATAGTTTTATAGTTCTAATCTTAAGCGTGTTCGCAAAGTCCACCGACGGTCAGCGCTTAGATTAATTCCAGGTATGCGTGTTCGCACAGCCAACGTTCGCAAGTCCTACGGAGCCCCCGTACCTGATCCTGCTAGCTGAAAGTCAGGTATATATTTCAGAGTTAAGTATAGTGTCGATCTGTTTTGATTATTAAATCTCGTTTTCATTTTATTTTCTTTTCATAAAGACAACTTCCGGAATAAATGAAAATGAAATAAACAAACAATATTTAATTCTCAATACAAACCGACAGTATACTTAAGTATTGTATTTTTAAACCGGACGAATGTATTATTATTTTAATTTAACTTTAGGGCAAACGTTTTATTTTAACTGACGATCGTGAAGACACCTCCTTAAAATAATATATGACTCTCATAGGTTAAGATTAACATAGTAAACTTTTTAAAATAGTGCCACTATATCTTATTTATAAACACATCTTGCTTGCGGTTAATAAACTGAAAAATATCACATCAGATTGGCCATAAAACATGTTCCATTTAATTTACTTTTCATTTATATTCGATATTTAGTGTTCCGGCGATAATGGAAGCACGGTAGGTTAAGTGGGAGATGCAGATTGATGACCTGCAGCGCAATTACCAACGACTTCATTTAAATGATTACTATTCTGTTACTTGGAGCTATCATCTGAATAACATCCAGTTATTTATGTACGTATGTAGATGTTTATACCACAAGGGCGATAGGCTTAAAAACCCGAGGGCATTTAGTCCAAGGGTTTCTAAGTCTCACGAGGGTATAAACATACCAAGTTTTATATCTTACGTCATATGTAATGTCATTATTGAATTAATCAAAATTTAAAGTAAACAACTCAAAATTCAAGTATAAATAATTTAACATCAGAAATAATATATTATGTACGTTATCTATAAAGAAACAAAGGCTATTGATATTAAATTGTGTAAATGATGAAATTTTAAAGTGAGTTAAAAAACATTTTTGTTGCCAAAGGAGTTAAAGACAAAAGAATATATTAAATTTTAATGTTAAAAGACACAAAATTATGTTAATAATAAAAATGAAACGGTGCTCTTGTTTACTATGTTTTAATTCTATCAATCGACAAAAAGACATACAGATTCCAGAATAGCATTTTCAGATTTTTATAATTATGGGAATATTAATTTACGTATACAAATCTGTCATACTTGTTTAAATAGAAAACAAAAAAAATTGTGATCTGTTTATTTATTTTTGCCAAAATGAAAGATAACCTTAATTAATCTCTTGTAGAAAAAAGAAACGATGTGAGGATTAAAAAATATTTAGCTTAAAATCACGTGTTGGATTCTCCCTAATGTTTATTAATAGCAAACCGTCACTAATAATAAAATCAATATGGGCAAAATCGTGTAATGTATTCGGGGGAGCAAGAGTATAAAAGAATTAAAAGGGATAATGCGCTCCTCGTTGGTTTTGGTTAAGGTAATGCGTTCGTGAATAATGAGATTTAAAGGAAAATCGTGTGACTTTACTTTACCATTAGCTATAGTAATCTCTTTCTTAAAAGTAACTGTGTTTAAAATTCGGAAGGTGAGTTTGCAATTAGGTAGACTTTGAGGATTTTTTTTAATTAGATAAATAAGACACATTTATCTAATTTTTATAAGGGCCATAAGGATACATTAGTTTACATACATACTTATTTGAACTGTTGACATTAATTAAATAATTCAATCAGTTATAAGCTCCATTTTGCCATAGTAGTTCGGTAAGATTGGGTCTTGGATCCTCAGAAGCTGTCATGATTGAACATGTTTATGACGCACACTTTATTAGAAAATAGTCCACACTTAGTTTGTTATTACGCATCTGGAGAAAATTTATAGTGCGTGAAAATTATGTGATTCCTGGTATTCTAAAAGGGTGCATTTATTAAAATATGTAGTTAAAATTAATATTAAAAATATGATTTTCACTGATTAAACGATAAGAATACTTTGAACCTAATTTATTGGGCCGAAAAAATCTTCTATATATCTATAAACCCATTTAATGTTCTACCTGTTTGACAGGCTCCACTCGCTTGCGCACACACATACTTGACATTCATTTAAGGGCTGTCCGAACATTATAAAGATTAGAATCGAATGATTATTGTTACTATTATTTTTAAACTATAAAACTATAAATATAAAATATTATTAAATTATTTTTGATTTGCCTAACCTTTATATAGAATTGACGAATAACTCATGAAAATATGATTTACGTTTTCGATTATTTTTTTTTGATTTTTTTACGAACTAATGCGTATCCAATTTCGGTACAAAATTTTCAGGTATACAGCAGGTAAAATCTTTTTAATGGGTTGTTTAAATTAATATTTCAGCAAAAAGTAATATAATTATCATAATTGTCTGAATATTAATAAAACCAGTAACTATTTTTATGTATTTAAAAAAAGATTAGACTGCGCCAAAGTCACTATTTTCTTACACAAATTAAAATTAATAAAAAAATTATTTGTATAGCATCGTTCGCAAGCCCCCCCCCCACGGTCCCATAAACTGACCGAGGGTATGTCAAGTATATCTTCGCAAACCCCATGGTTAACAAAGCCCACGTTCGTAAAATCCACCGTTTTAGCCAAGAATAATAATTTAATCTAGAATGAGATTTTCACTTATTTTGTTTTTATTATTTTTAATTTTATGATCCCTTTTCTGTAAAATATTATTACTCGAACATTTAATTTTATATAGGTTCTGAATTCGGCCCTGTAAAATAGTAGGAATACATCAAAAAACATCCTTTACAATTTTTGGGCTTGTATTTATATATTTAGTCAAACTTAAACTGGGATCAACCAAAAATATTTTACATGGAATTAATTCAAGTATTAGTTGTTTGCTGATTTTTCATTATCTCATTCTTTATGTCATTTCAGAATTCTAATAATCTTATTGAACAAACAGAATAATTTCACATTTGTCATCCAATTAAGATGAATTTTTATGAATGATAATATAAATAATATTCAAACAATGAGATAATTCATTTTGGTAATATAATTTTTCAATACGCATCAAAAAATATGAAAAATGTGCACTTTTGCCATAAAATTTTAAACTCATTTATATATTCCCTATATTGTTGCATGTTGGCGCTTTTTGTTATAACACGCTATTATTTATATTTGCGTACTAAACATAATTAAAAATTATTGAATTACCTATTATTCTGTGTTCTACACAATTAGCTTGTGTCATTTAAATTATTGTAATATTTAATAAGGGAGGGCCATTATTTTATAAGAGTAGTCTAAATATATACTATTGATAAAACAAACGTATATTTTAAGAGATTCCAATATCATATTTTTTTAGATGCGCGCTCCCTTAATATTAAAGCTAGGCAGCTGGGGTTTTCACATATCGATTCAGTATGCAATCTGTGGCATTCTAGTAACCGTGATACTAATATCAACTTTTTACTCTAGATAAATTTAAAAAAAATAGCACAGACGTAGTCTTTTAATAGATATTTCAGATAACATAACAACACGCATATTTTTAGTTGCTATATTAGTCGAGATTCCATTAAAAAAAGAATAATTATGTTTTTGGCAACAGGTAATTAATTTAGGATTTTTTACGTTTTTGTTGCAATTTGAAAGTTTTTTGTTGTCATTAGGCCGCCGTTCGAGCTATACATTTTATGTTAATTAATATTTTTATTTTTTTGATCAAATATTTTAACATACATGAAAAACTTTGTTGCAATAAATAATTTTTTGACTCATTTTGTCTTTTTAAAATATCACAAGCAGTAATTATTACATCGTTAGAAGATTGTTTAATAACCTGAATTGTTGTATAATTCAGGGCCGGTGTTGAACTTGTCTGAGTTAATATGTTCGATAGTACGATTGTAATGAGGTAATTTTATTTAAATTCAAGATTTTAAGAACTTTCTTGATTTAATATCGAAATCACAATTTATTTCTAACTTAGTCAATTTACTATATCTCCATTGTATAAAGAGTATAGGATATTACCAAACGTACTTTACTTTTACGTATATACTTATTATTTGGTCATTAAACATTATTGTTATTAATATTATTAATTATCCTTAATGGTTTCAGAGAGAAATCGACAATTTGTGCGATATAAAATATGTATTTTAATTTTATCATTTGCGATAGTATTAACAAAGGTTACTTCATAATAGTATTTATATTGATATTTATTAATTAATAATAATTATTTTTAAATTTAAATACACGAAATTTATTTTTCCACCCTAATAAACTTAAATTTCATTTCAAAATATATGAAAATGGATATACATCATAATTAATAAATAAAATAAAAACGTGAAAGTATTTAATCAAAAAACAAAAGCATTTTAATTATTATAAATAAAAATAGTATTTAAAAACATTTTTGATATTAAATTAATATATACCTGAAATATTCGACGGAGACGATTATCTGGTCCGGCAGTTAATTTTAATTACTTTCATAAACTTTTTAAATTTCTAATGTTAACAGAAAAAAAAACTTTTTAAAATTCCTTCGGGCCAAGCTTTATTCGTCTCTAATTTTGGTTGCGAAAAAATTCCATATTAAACATTATGCATTATTAATAAAAAAGCTATTTAGGTTTATACAAATTATGTAAAGTTTTTGTTAATTATAAAAATAGCAACACAAAAAGGAAATTTATAATCATCAAAAATAATTAATTTGGTAACTATAATAAATGTTATCATGATATTATTAAATAAAGATATAAACTACAAGAAAAGATATTTTGTCATACAATATCGTTTTATTTTATTCGATTCAATACGACAAGAAAATAATCAAATCGATACCTAATAATTTGTTTGGAATTGTAAAACTCAAAGGAATAAAAATAGCATTATATTCAATAAAGTGTAGCTTATGGATGTGTTTTTATAACGAATGAACAAAAATAAAATCAAAATCGATGGTTAAAACTTTTATGTAAAGAACTCTTAGTATGTATTTGTTATTTTTAAATGTTAACAATATAAATAAAAATAAATGAAAAACGTTTATTTAGTTGTAAGAAAATTAATAAAATTTTGTCGATATTTCATATATTTGAATAATAAATTGTTAATTATAACAATTTGGCTATTAATATTAATAATAAATCAGATGGTCAATATTATTTTTTATTTTATATGCATAACCATTAAAAGGTTTACATTTATTTATGTTGATAGAGGAGTTCTATACTTGTGACATAAATGTGGTCTCTTCCATATCATTAGGTAACTATTAGTTATTCTACAAAAATAAAAAAGTAGTAATTTGATGTAGTTTAATAATTCTACTTTCAATAATTTTAATACGGGTTATGTTATGTTACGTTTAAAAATTTGAAAGCTTCTTCTGCTGCACTATCAGCTCTTTTACTTAAAAATTTTAATTTCATATTTATTTGAATTGAATCGATGTATACAAAAACGTTCTAAATCATGTTAACCACTTTTTCGACAAACAACAAAAAACTGTTTAGCAGCTAAATAAATGTTATCATCATATTATAGAATTAAAAGAAAACGACAACTTCTTGACAATTACTCATTTTTGGAAACAAAGTGATTTTTGTAGACATATATTCAATTATTGGTTGGTAAACGAGTATTTTCAAATCAAGATTTAAATTTTTCGCATTCCATATTTTAGTCCTGTTATGAGAAGGGATTTCGGAACTCAACCCTCTTCTGATTTGTCAAGATAATATATTTGTTGTTCCTCTTCCTGGTTTTTAAGGATTTTTTCTCGGTTAACTCTTTTGTGACACACATTGTATGGAAACAATTATTTACAACTTTATTTGAAATACATTTTTTATAAAGAATCTTTTAAATTTTTCTTTTTAATTCTTATAATTTTATTGGCACACCAGTTGACTTGAATGCATTATTTAGGTGCTTTGAAATTGTAATAAACATTTAAATGTATTAATGTTTCTTAGGCACCATTCTATTTTATTTATTTTCTAAAAATTTTGTTTTTTTTTTCATTTTATTTTCATCAAGAGAACCAAAAATTAAAAAAAAATTAAAAAAAAGTTTCACTAATTTACTCAACATAAATCTATACTGTACTTAACTGAATTCAATGGCACTAGAATATATGGTGTGGTAAATTAGCACATCCTAGTTATTTTTATTCAATGCATCAAACGATCCTAAGATCACATTAAATATTTGTTAATTAAGTTTAACACATTATTTCATATTTTTTAATAAAATGAAACTAAAGTATTCTTTAAATTAAACATAATGCTTATTTAATGGGATAAAATGGCTAATGCATGAACAAGAAGTGATAAATGCCAGACCCTTTGTTCTGCCCGAAACGAGAACATTTTAGGTAAAGTATACTTTATGGACGAAATGCGATGCCCGGAATAAAAAAATGCCATAAATATAGATACTAGGTCAGCCATATGCTAAAATGTGTTTAAAATAAAATGAAACTACGAAAAGATACTCTTTGGGTATCAAATCGCCGTATATCAATATTTAAACTGGACGATTTATTTCATGTTCTGTTTTATTCTCTATCGATGTTTTACAATAAATTGAACTTTAAAATTTGCCATTTATGTAATTATTTGATAATCAACACAGTTTAAGATGGACAGAAATCAATAAAGTTGAGCAAAACTTTTTTTTTGACTTTGGATCGCTTTAGTCACGCACCATTTATGTGGTTCTAACGAATAGATGGTTAATATTTAAATGGAAACTTTATCGGAAATTCGTGGGGAAATTGGAGATTAAGCTGATTTAGCTTATAAATAAAGATTGCAGTTCCTGGTTAATTTCTATACTTAAAAAATAGGTGGTTCAGATGCTGAAGTGAGTGAGAGCTGATATAATACATGTTTTATCTTACAAATGTTGAAGATTTTAAATACGGATTTTGAATCTGAGACAATGCCAGTTTCTTGTATGTTGTTGTCTAAAGACACTACTTACTCCTTGTTGATCCTATGTGTATATAAATAATTTTATATCGAAGTCGTCTATTACAGATAGTAATAATTTTTGTTTAAAAAAGGGCGTATCTCTGTAAAGAGGGAATATTACTAGTGGATTCGAAAAAAATGAGTTGTAGTCAAATGTAAACGCTGGAATGGTTTCTAATAGATTTATAAAGTTAACAGAAAAGCAGGTGAACGTAAAGGTGAGTTTTTCTTCCACCAGTAGTGTTAGTAAAATCCTCTGTATTAAGCAAATTTATTCGATTCACTAATGATGAGTTATATGTTCTCAGCAGGGTTGCCAATTAGTTTTTGTCGAATTACTCTCAAAACTGTTCCGGATTACTCACAAATTACTCACAACTTCAAAATATCAATAACAAGGCAATTTTTTTTGAAAAAGTATCCTCTATTAAATTATGTATTAATTATACATTTTTTTTGTTGGATTTTAAATCTGTGACTGTACAATGTTGCCAAGAATCAAAGACTGGTACTGCTTCGCTTGGTTAGGTGTTGCCGTGTTGCCATAGAAAAAAAAAACGTTACGCCTAAAACGTTCAAAATCTAATGGGGTGTATTGTTTTTTCTGCACCTTCGCCATCTTAAAAAAACAGGTGTTATTATATCAAACAGACGAATCATATAGGCAACTATCTATTTAGATTATATGATTTTTTAAGGATTCTTTAGGGATTTTCCAAACATTTTTCAATGATTTACAACTGTTTTGCGGTTTTATCAAGGAATAATCAATTTTGTTGTGAATGATGTTTCAAAATTTTTCAAGTATATTTTACGGATGTTTCAAGGAATTTTCAGAGGTTTAAAATATTTTTTATGAATTTTTCAAGACGGTTTAAATAATTTTATAATCCTCAAACAATCTTGGAACTTTTTTTTGAAGTATTTTTTACGGATATTTCAGTGAACTTTCATGGATTTATAACGTTTTTTTATGAAGTTTTCAAGACAGTTTTATTGATTTTGTCAATGATTTTTTAGGGTTTTCTTGAGATTTCTTTAAGTTTCTTTTCTCCAAGTTTTTTTAAGGATATTTTATGGATGTTTTAAATAATTTTTAACAATTTTTTAAGATTAAGGATTTTGTAAGGGAGTATTCAACGATTTCTTAGGATACTTTTTACAACTTTTTTTAAGTATTTCAAGAACCTCGTTAAGAAGTTACCAATGATTTTTAAAGGATTTTTCATGTATTTTTGAAGAATATTTTTAAAAAGTTTGCAAGTTCTTTGAAAGGTTTTTTTTTCAGTAATGTTTCAACGATGTTTTAAACGCCATTTTAAGAATTTTAAAGACTTATTGGGTACGTTCATCCCACGTCAACAGCTGGGTAGTTGACTATTTACCTATACTATTATGTTGGAAAAACAATAGAGGATGCTGTAAACTAAAACTCGAACAAAATAAATATGTAAATATTAATTGATTTTTGTAGTAGTGTGCGAGTTGTAATAAACCACAATACTTTTCTTTTAAATAAAAATTATTCCGCAGGTCAACAATTAAAAGTCAAGTTTAATTCAGAGTCGCAGATAAATAGAAATCGATAAAGTTGAGCAACACATTGGAATAAAGGGGTCATCCTATATTAATTGGATTTATCACTTATTCATCACCGTGTTAACACACTATTGAACGATTCTGCATAATTTATCATTCAGGCAGAAACTGAAGTTGGCTATGATTCTGGCCTTTGTGAAACAGGGGTTTGACCGATTTACCGCAATATAAATATCTCCCGTTCTATTCTCCCGTTTAGTAGAATTATAAATACAAATTTTCAACTTATAAAAAATAAGCTAATCCATATTTCATAATATAATTTTAAATTATATTTAATGAAACGAACAAATAAAAAAGTCAAATAAATGTGAATATATAAACAAATAGATTACAACAGGAAGAAAAGTAACGTAAGCAATAAAAGTGAAATTAATTGTATATGTAGACTGGAGGAAAAATGAATAAAACAATAACGAGAAGTATGGAAAATGGATGAATGAATGGATATGAGGAAATCAAGTCAAACAGACTATGGCGAATAAAGAAAATGTGACAAAAATTCTTAAAATTTAAATACGTTTTATAAAACGAATATCCCCTGGTGTTTAATTTTATGATGTGATTATTTTAGAAAAACTTTACCGGTCAATGATCTTCGTAGACAATGCAGTAAAGAAAGTTAAGAAGGGATTCTGCCTTAATTGAGTTATTTACACTTAAAAGTAAAGAGTACCTAATCAAGTTTAAAATTGTAAAATGTATTTAAATATTAACGAATCAGCCAGAAACTTAGTTAATTAGTTTTGTTCAATAAAAATTTTCTCTTTACCTTAATTTGCGTTCTTGCTCTTAGGACAAAACTAATTAGAGCTTCTCATTTAATATTACAGAAGGGCAAATATTTTTAGAAATGTTGGGTAAACTCAAATGAATTATCAACAGAATATTTTTACTGTTATTATCAATATTAGTTATTTTATTTTTGTAAAATGGTTATATATATAATCATCTAAGGAAAGTTGTATATTTAAAATATCAATTTTGTCATGTTAATAAATTTAAAACATGCACGACAAAGTAAAAAAGAAAATAGTTATAAGTTATATAGTTATATAGATGTGTAATATTTATTGGTGTTATTCATACAGAAAGAATACGTTCTTAATATTATAAATAAAGACAATATTTTGAAGATCTGAATTGACTTGTTACCCATATAATTTTTTCGTTATTTTTTTAACGGTATTCAGTTGAATTCGATCAACTAGATAAGCTGTTAAAATCTGTTTACAAGTACATTTAATCGATTATTAAACATTGGGTTTCTCTAAAAAGCTTCCGAAGACTCGTGACGTCATTCTGCATATACGGTACAGGTCGTCACTTGAACGAATTCGAATTTGCTACAATAGTCTATTATAATTGGTATGAAAGTGGCGTTTGTTTGAAATTTAAAATTATTATTATTGTCATAATTATTTCGACTATTGGTTTTTTTGTTCGCAATGTTTTCAGTGAATAGTGGTTTTATCAAAGCAGATATATTTATGGTGTTTGACTATTTTAAATACGAAAATAATTGCCTCATTTTGTTTGGATAAGATATCAGTATTTATTTATCTTTAATATTTTGAAAATTGATATAAATGTTTTAAAAAACTGAGATATATTTTGTAAGTGTTATAAAAAAACTGTTAACTGTCGTTAATGCAAAATTTCTTAGTCGTTAGTAATGTTCGCTAGATTGTGTAGTTTTTATACGTATATAACTTGAGAATGCCCTATCTCTTTGTTTTAAAATTAATTATGTTTGGAGTTCGCTAAGAAGCTCGTGGTTTTATAGGGATAGTATTTATTGAAAAGACTTATAAATATGCCATTATAGTAATTAATTAATTCCAAGGTATGAAAAAAACAACATTATTAAATAATTAACAATTTATATACGTAATATATTTTCTTGTTTATCTAAGAAATCAGTCAATAATTTACAAAATTCCTATCTGTAGTAAAAAAATAGATCAACGTTTATGGTTCCACTTTTTATATATATGTTGGATCAAGAAAAGTGTCGCAACTTCCGGTTGTCGGTTCTGTAATTACTTGCCTTAATTCAATCACATTCCAGAAAAGGTTTAATAATAAAATCTAAATTAAAAAGATCTATATTTATATTACTAAGAACTAAAGTTCCGATAATTATTATTTAATTAAAAAATACTTAACTACCAGTATCAATACCATGAGTGGGTCATTTGAATTTACTGGAAATATAGCTGATAAATATATACTAGAAATAACGATAAGACTAAAACATTTTCCAAAAAATAAAATTAAAACCAGCAGCACTATATCTAATATTTATATGAGGAATTTTTATTTTCATTTTCAACTAGTCCACCGTGCGGTCGGAAATATTAAAATAATACAAAATTTTGAACATTTTGTCTAGCTTTAAATTACTTTTCTCCACGTTTTAGGTCACCCACAACAGGATGAAGTAAAAAAAATTTAATTATTCTTTCGCAAATCGTCTTGTGTCTAGGAGATTAACTCTATTATTTTTGTGGTCTGTACTTTCATTATTTCTGGTACTCCCATTCTTAGAATGTTAAATAAATCAAAATTATTTTGTGCAGTTTCAAACCATGCCATTCTGCTTAAGTCTGTTTAAAAGATACAAATGTCAACATAGCGTAATGTAAATAAATTTCGTGGTACGTGTAGTTCTTGTGTTTAATGTTGAAGTGTTATCCACCCGTGTAATACGCCTTCGAGTTTGTGTTGGAATCTATAATTCTGTCCGTGGGTATGTAACATCAAGATATTTCAAATTTGACTTTAGATTCTTTAATAGGACGAAAAAGTATCTCAATAAAGGGTGAGTCGTGCTCACCGAGCGTCGGCAATTAGCAGAAATAGGTAGACGTTAAATAAATATAAACAAAATGATCATTTTAAGGTAAGTGAATTATTCTTTATTAAAATCTATATTTCTAATTTTTTATTTCATATTTTAGATTATTCTTTACGATGAATTATTTGTGTGAATATTTCTTAGAATTCGGAAATGTGCATTTATTTGAAACGTTTACCTGAATTTACAAAAATACTTTTCTTTGTCCATTGTTCAAGGTTCTGATATGTTGGATTTTCTTTACGGTCCTTTTGATAAAAATTCGCTCTTCATACAGCAATAAATACCATGGGAAGTTTAAAATCTTTCTTTTCACAAGTTTTGTGAACTCTCGATACAATATTCACTGGATTTAACTTGCCTTTATGGAACTTCCAAATCGTTATTTTTCACTATTTTCAATACAATGTAATATACATATTAATTTCTGATGATAGATGTTAATTTTTAAAAATGGAATCTCAATTTATTTATGGTTTTACCTATCAAGTGTTTTATATCCTTATTATTTTATGTCCAAACTGCGATTAAAATATATTAACTAACTCATCTTGATCTGTCAAATTGTGGATATTTATATTTGAACGAATTCATCTGTTAATGAAAAAATTTATATTCTGTATAAATTCTTTCTTCCGAGAAATCATCATTATAATTTAAATAGGTCCAGTTTAGAATCTTTAAGTAGTGCATTAATGGAGTGGATAAAGTGGCATAGACAAAAATTTTTCAAATTTATAAAACAAATAAAATGTCCTCACTCTATGTTTAGATAAATGGTCTATTAAAAATAATTTATAAAAACAAATTAATTGTTGAAAAAGTCAAAAGACATCAAATAGTAATTTTAAGAGAAACGGTTCCAAAAATGTTATGAAACTAAAAGAATTCTATAAAGCTGTAGATAAATGAAAATAAGTAAAAATAAAAGTTTTAACAATGCCTGGAGTATTTTTAACAAGTATAATTTTTCAAAAGACGATAAAATTGTGTATAAAATTTAATATTCAAATATGAATAATTTTTTGTATAAAAATTTGTAATATGTGACATGTAAATTAAGAATAAATAATAAGAGATAAAAGACAACATTAGAAAGAGAGAAATTTATAACAACAATAATACATAATATCAATAAAAAGCAAATAAATAAATTTAATGTTTTTTATTAATAAATTTAGCATGTTTACATTCCATGGAAGACGTATTTTTTGCTTGGAAACCAAGCAAAATTTTGTTTTTATGCTAAATTTCTTTAAAATATTGGAAAAGAGATGAATTTAAAAATAAGTGATATCGTTAATTAAAAGTGTTTATAGCGCAAAGAAAGGAAAAGTAGTAAAGATATCTAAATATAAACACATTTCAAAAATCATTTTAAATTTTGCCCAAAATTTGGCAGGCACACATATTTTTTCATTTAACATAAGTCAAACAAAAAGCATTTTATTCTCCACTTTAAAAAAAAAAATATTTTCGATAAAATTTATTGCTTTACTTAAAACATTGAAAAAAAAATTATCATGACATTGAAGTCGAAAAAATTAGAAACCAGGTTTTATTAAGAATAATTTATCAAAAATCAATAATAAAGTTTTATTTTAAATAAAAATTGATATGAACTATATCAGCATGCCTTTATTAAGCTATAGGAAAAAGTTTCGTCCATATTTTTAAGTTCATGAGTTCTAAAAAGTCAAAGTTACAAAATTAAAACAAAACAAAGAAGTGAAAGGTAATTTTTTTCGGCTTACTGATAAATCGTCCCTTATTTAAAAAACGTGCCATTATGTTAAAAAATTTAAAATATAACTACATCACATAGAGGTTTTAAACAGAATTAAATCACATATAATTAAAACTTATTAATCGCATAATGGCAATCGATTTTCCCAGACAATATTAAATTATTTATCCTCACAAACGAGGTTAAAATTGCTACGAGTAATTTGTGAGAAGCCAGGTATTATTTTTTATATTTTGCTTGGTCGTCCTGTTTAATAGATTTATTTCTGAAATTATTTATCTAGTTAAATAAATGATGATATATTTTACTGAGGTGTTTTATATCTCTTTTGTGCTCCTTTATTTTAATTATGTTTTTTTTTTTGGAATTTTCGTTTCCTGAAGATTGAATTTGTCTGAAATTTGTTGTTCGTGATTGGTTAGGGCAGTTTTGTAAAGTTGGAAAGTTTGTCCCATGTATTTCGCTGTTACAATTGTTACTTGATATTTAATAAATGGCATAAGTTTTTTTGTTTTTATACGTTTTACTATAAAATAATTTTAGTTGCCTTAAAAGCAAAGTTTATTAAATTGGACAACTTCTATATATTGATTTGGAACTTTTTTCAATTAATTTGGCAGGTGTTTGGTCGCTAGGCTCTGTCTGTCGATTGATACAGCAAACTACTTTTTTAACGTGACCACGTAAGCCTTTATACATAACAACAAAAGCTAGGCTTTCTCCCATCAGTATAAAAACCACAGTAATTAGCTCAATCTATTTCTTTGCTTTTGCTTAATACATTTCAATTTAAAATATTTCATTATTTATCAAATTAAACCTCATATTTAATAAGATTTCAGAAATTGCAAAAACTGTAACGAATTTCTACATTTTCATTAAAGGAATTTGTATAATTTTTAATATGTTTCAAATAAATTGAAAAAGTAATGTCACATTTATGTGACATTCTACACTTTCTTAATTATACGAAACGAAATTAATTTTTCATTGTCTTAATCCGGGGAGCTCAGCTAAAAAGATCAAAGTTTAATTTGTTTCCTTTAAATAACATCATTTCGAAGTTAGAAATTTGAAATGTTGCGTACAATATTGCGTTGACTTATTAACGACTTCAGAGACAAACGTTCTTTCAATCTAGTTATTAATCATTTATATTAAATCTATTAAATATTATACACTTCTATAAAAGTAGATTTGTTTAACTTTACACAAAATAAACATTGGTTTAATATTTTTCAAGCAAAAATGTTTACTTTTTTAAATGAATATATGAATGTAACGAAACCTCTAAAAGCCAAATAACAAAAATTGAAATCAATATCATAACTTCGTTTTCAGTGCCAATTTTCTAAAGGTCATTTATACATTTTTTAATAGTCTTTTTGTGATTGCTTTCCATTATTTCTCGTGGAAAATTAAATTGTCAAAACGTCATTACCCTTTCGACTTAATTGACCAAATAATATATAATTGGTAAAAATATTAAATAGAAACAATATAAATTGTTCATTAATTAGAAGGGCATTGACCACGCGTTACATATACAGATCTATTTCGGTATCTAGACTAGATCACATAAATAATTCATAAACATAGAACCATCTTAACTCTAAATTAAAAAAATTGTTAAAAACATTAATATTGAAAATGTTTATTTACGTAACTCAGTGGTTAAAATTGCCCATCTAATCATTAATTAAAAGGGTAAAGGTTGGAATCCTGCCAGCAATTAAGAGTCTTTTTCAGTAACTAGAAATGTATTTTAAATTCTTAATTACTATTCCCAGGAAAAAAAACATGAATTTTCAATGCAAAACGTATAACGTATCGTAAAAGGGTAGAATCTTTACTAAATAAGGTACTTTTTAATATTACTTGCTTGTATCGGTTGTGGAAAAATATATACAAAAACCTTTAAAGAATATGTATGTAAATTATTTTTTTTAGAAAACTACAGAAATTTTTGTATATTTTTTGTGGCTTTATTAATTTACATCAAATAAACTAATTTTTTCCATTTAAAACCGGCTTCATTTCCTATTTGTTAACTCGGCGACTTAATCGAGATCGTTTTGAAAATTATTTTGGATGTGTTCGTTGAGGGAGTGGCAAATGTGTGAATCCAACCGCGATCCAATTCACTAGATACTTCAAAAAGTTATTTATTGCTAATTATTTTCATTCAGAGGGAATGAATTGTTCATTGGATTTGCCAGAATTACTTTTAAAATAAGTGGTATTAACCATTTTTTTTTTGAAAATGAACGTACTCAACAGAATAATAAAACTCCTCCGGCGGTTTAAACAGTTGATTATCGAGAAATACCAGTGAAACAATTTTAAGCTTATAACATGGCTATAATTTTGTTTGTTAGTATTCAAACCCTCTAACAGTAATTCTATGAATATATTTAGAATTTAGAAAAAGTTTTTTTAATAATGTTTTTTTGCCACCCTTGTTTATTAAAACTTTTGATTATATTAGGAATTTATTACGTGTTAAAATTTATTAATAAATAACCTAAGAAAAATGTAAATCGAAAATATAAAGCGAATTTATCGGAGCTGACACTATAATTGACAATTAAAATTAAAAAAATTAAAATACTTACGTCATCATGATGATACCAAAAAATATATGCTGGTGGTTCAGGACTAAAACGTATGGAGCAGGTTAAATTGATAGTGCTGCCCTTATCAACATGTAGGTCCGGCCCTCCCAAAATTTGAGCAGTTGGAACTAAAAATAAAATATTTGTATTACAAAAATGTATATTTTACTCATTATTTATATGTAAGTAAGAAGCGTGTTAGTATAAGTAATGTTATATATAAAATTTAGTATAACAACTAGCCTAATTATTATCATAGTAATAATGAAAATTCATGAAGATTCTTATTCAAAAATCATTAACTTAGACATACAATTATAATAAAATGATCACCAGTTAGTAACTTTTCCATATAATATTTTTTTTACGGATTATAGCACACGTACAATGTGAAATCATTTAAGCTGCTTCAAGAGCGGGACGTGCACGAAACTGGCGATTCACTTCGGATTTGAATCGCTGAAAAAATAATAATCGAAATATTTGTAGTATAATACCTATGTAAAATTATATAATTATAATAATAATTTATTTAGAAGAACAAATGACTATATTAATAAAAAAAACTGAGAAAAAATAGGTACTAGTTAAATACAAGATAGCGTTTGTTTAAAAATTCATTGGGCTTAAGGAGAAGAATTGAATCAACTAAAAATTATGAGAAAAACGGTAGAGCTTGCCAAGGAACTTAAATAAAAATGATGAAACTGTGAATGATGCAAGTAATGGAAACAAATTATATAGTGAAATAAATTAAATATGAAAAGAGCAAGGATATCAAAATACATTTTTTAGCATAATTGTTAGATTTTTTTAGTAAAATTATTAAAGTTAGTTTTAATTTTATAAAAGCAATTACATTGGTAGTCTCCTAACAGATTTCTAATGTTTTCTACATTTTCTATGCTTTCATCTTTTGCTGGCTCATCGTCTACTAATCCATCTAAAATAAACATAAATAAGTAAAAATTTTAAATTTTAAATTATTATTATATTCCGTAAGTATTTAAATTTTATTCTATTTTAATATTGACGAAAGATATGCTTAAATTTTGAGAGAAATTATATTTTAAGCGAAATTAAATGTAATTAAGATAACCTATTATGATTCTCAATCTTTTCGATAATAACTTGATTTGATTTCTACAACTCACAGACTTTGGTTTTTATTTGACCAAACTACTTAAATAGCAGTAGTAACTACACTATGCGCACTTCTATTAGCTTCTTCATTGTCTTAAATGCCAATATGAGATGGGATCAACATAAAATTTACAGCTTTGTTGAAACCTTTAAGTTGAAGAAGTTTCTAATTTATATGTTTTCTGTTGGATGTGTAGAATGTACATATTTCAGCACTGAGCGAATCTGTGTAATACGATATTTTCAATGGAAAAACTCATGAAGTAATCCAAACTGATTTAAGGGAAACGATTAGTCGAAGTCTAATTAATTGCACCATAATTAATTTTTAATCTGGTTAGTGTTTTATACCGTAACAATATCGTTGATTGATCAGATATCAAGCAAGTGTTTTCCAAAGTTTTCAGTAGGTTGAGGCTTTAATTACAAGATAGAATAATTGTCTAAATGTATTACTCCGGGTCAAAGAACATGAATAAAAATTTCACAAGTGATTCAAATTGAATGCGCTTATTATAAATCTTTAGAGTTAGACAACTATTTTGTAGTATTGAGAATCTTAGACAACTATTTTTGTAGTATTGAGAATTTAAATTTTAAATTTGAGCTCAGCTAAGACATCTTAAAATATGTGTTCTACGTTGCCTATGTTATATTCTTTAATAAAAAGTACAAGTTCATTAGCAAATAATCTGACCTTAAGTGCTTTAAGGCCTGTTTTCTTGATTGTACTGATTGGAAACCTGCTAGAAAGTTATTGGTAATCATTTTACAACATTTCTCCTGTAATTTTGTTTTCGAATTACCAATAGAATATCGAGTAGGTACGCATCATGTAAAGATCATGAATAGGTTTGGTTTATCTCAAAATTAAATAAACGTAGTATTGTAAAATATTTAAAACTTTCGGTTTTGCCAGAAATAACAAGATTTTTTGTATATAATTACAATTTCTTATATAGAAAGTTTAGAAAATTAGGCCGGTGACAGATTGGAAAAATAAGTTTCATCAAACTTGTGACTGAAGCAAATTAAGTGAAACTTTATTTCATGTCAACGCACACTATTAAAACTTTCTTTAACTTACTGGTTTAGCTTTATGTCGTCGGATGAAGATGTAATTTCGTTGTGGTGGGTAAACCGCCAAAAGAAAGTGAAAGCAAAGAGGAAAAGGAGATTTTGGATCAATAACTTGCAGTACAGTGCTAGTACTGTTGGTAGAGAACATCCAGAGAAATTTCAGAAATTTTACAGGATGAGCAAGCAAAACTATTACCACTTGTTAGAAATGATGAATCCTTTGATTAAAACAAAAGCAACAAATATCGCGAAACACAGCACGTTCTGTTTTACGGAATTTGTGTACGAAACAGTTACTGCTCTTCCGTTTCAGAAACGCCAGTGTATTCCGTCTTATATGAATGTGTGGGCTGTGTGATAATGAAACAAATTTCACGTTTCCTCTAACGATTTTCGTGAAACTTGTTGTGTCCAATCTGTCACGGCAACAAGAGAGGGTTGTGTTACGAGTCTGTTACGCATAGTATGTGCTGGATTGGTTCTTGAGATCACCTTCCTTTTATTGAATAGTTAGTGGCTCGGAAATTAAACTACAAACTTTTTATACAAATGTTGATAACTCAAATATTAAAATTTAGGTACAGAATAAATAAATATTTTTCATTATTCAGAAAATCGGAAATATTTTTTCAATCTATCAATTTAAAGATATAATTCTACATCCATACAGTTAAACAAAACCAATCATATAACTTTCAGCAAATAATAAAAGCTTCCTCTCCTTTCCCTTTTCCTTCAACACCTGAAAATATTGATCCGTTCTGTTAGTCGTTTTATAAAAAAAATAAGATTATTTATCAGCAAAATATATCACTTTTTTCGGGAAGCAAGTTAATTTAGACTGATTATTGGGTTCCTGTTAACAAAATGACAAATTTGTATAAAATGAGAGTCAATAACGATAACCTTCACGCTAACATTTTGATTTGATATAAGATTGCAGTTCTTAGATCGTAAAAAAGACATTAAGAATGCCAATTATGTCTTAATAGCCTCTGAATGGCTTCCAAATAAAGCTATCGTGGTAGCTAGAAAGAAAAATCGCTTGTTTAGTTTTGTCACGTAAGCTGATGTGATATATCATCAGCTTCTGATTTAATAGGACGATTTGCTTTTTGATGTTTTATACAATACATTTTGTTCGAGATTTAAAGAGAAAATAAAACAAAAACGCCAGTTCGAATCGAGGATCAAAGGCATAATATATTGGAAAACTGTGAATCGAATTACGATTCAGACATGTGTATACATCGTAATGTCGCTACAAGTTATCCACTTCTTTTGGTCTCGCAAATTACGATTGGGAAAGGTTTTAAAGATCTCTGGTTTCAAATAAACTATTTTTATTTTATTTGAAGGTTGAAAATGATCAAAAACTAAAATATATTCTACCATTTTTCACAAATTTTCCCTGTTAGATATATGTTTGTTCCGTTAAATTTTATAAATAATTTAACCCACATCCTATAATATAATCAATCTTAAATTGTTAGTTTTCAAAATTAAAATACCACTAAAACGCAAACTCTGTTTTCGGCAAGATAAACAACGCCTAAATAAAACTTGCCGAAATAATCAAGGTCTACTTACAATAGCTAATAATGGACTAGGGGAGGATCTTGTCAAGGCTTAATTTTACAAGAATCGGCCTATAAAATTAATACACCCTAAACGTCAACTATAGACTAAAATTCTATACTCTGTGGAACAACAAAGTTGTAAAGAAAGGATTTAATGGAAGTCATGAAAAAATTTTCAATAATTCATTTTCCATGGCTTTTTTCGTTTTGAGGTCCAACGAATTCCATAAAAATGTATCTTAATCATCATATTTTAATTAAAATTTAATTATTATATTTTATTTTAATGAAGGTTTATTACAGATAAAGCACTTTTTTTAAAATCCGTCTTTGGTTTCCCTTTGGGATTATTTTTTTAGTAGTCGGAATTTTACGATTTTATTTATACCATTACTCCAAGAATAATTACCTAAAAATCCAGAGAATAATTTATTTAAAAAGATATTTACTTAAATATACCTTATATGATATAATAAATTGCTATTGTGTTTTGGTTTAAATATATATCTAATGTTATTAAATATTTAAATTATTTTTAATAAAATACACAACATTGCTCTAAATTGGTTACATCAAGCAATAAATAATTAAAAATATATTTTTATTAAACTCTTCACTGCATGAAAATTATGGAAATTAACAATATTGTATTATCGCACTTTAGTTAAATATTTGCAATTAATATAATATATTTTTGAAATAATTATGAAGCAGAATATTTGCGAACGGTTTATTCAATTTTCGATTATGCAGCAGTGGAATAGCTGTGTATTAATTGATATGAAATAAACCGCAAATCGGAGATATTACAATTTTATTTGGTCGATATTTCAATATTAATAAAATTTAAATATATGTAAATAATATTTTCACGTAGTAGTTAAATGGCACATTTTGAATAATATTGATATGAAATCAAATTTACTCTAAAAGACACGGAACGTAAATTATAAAATATTTGTTTAATTGCATAATATTTTTGACAGTTTTTGTTTATATAAATAAAAGTATATATGTAGTATTATAATTACGGCTTATAATATTCCCATTTTTCCCTTTAGTTATAATTTCTTTGATTTTACTTCCAATTTAACTTTTCTCTACGATTTTTTTAAATTATGTTTCATATTTCTTCCAATTTCTTTGTTTTTTAAATTCAAATTAAACCATCATAAATATTCGGCTTCGAAACGAGTTCATTAGCCACAAACTGATACTGGACAAAAAGTTGATAATATGAAAAAAAAACATATCTGTTTTCTGAAAACAGAAGAAAAGTCAAATTATATGGTGGAGGTAACCCCAAATTTATTAGATTTTTATAAAGTTTTGTGATAGCATTGACATTTTTAGAACATTGGACATACTAAGTCCTGTGTCCCTCAATCAATTATTAAGACAATACATGATGCCTTTAAGGTCGATTAGACCATTTATGGGTGACATAAATAGAAATATCATCCGCGTATTGAATAATTTTAACATCAAATAACCGATATATTTCTGCAGTATATATATTAAATAAAATAGGACTTGAAATAGAACCTTGAGGAATGCCATCAAAGACTAATCTTGGACCATGCAATACATTATTATGGTCCCTTACAAATATTTTATGATTTTGGTACAAACTATTGCGTTCTTAATTTTATAAAAAAAGCTAATTTTAGTTATTTTAAGTGTTTTTTCTGTTATTTACATTAAAATGTCTGGACAATGAACAAAAGCTATAAATAGTTTTGTCAAAGACTATTAAGTATTAACATGTAAATTCGAATGTGCTGTAAATCCTAGCTTGGTGTATCGGGATGTAACATTCGAAACTTTTCCAACTATATTGAGATTCAGTGGTAAAGGTTTGGCAAACATTTGAGTCGAAATTTATGTTCCTGTTTTGAACTGTTCTACTTCACCTGTCTTAAACTTTAAATTTTACATAGCAACGGTATTTTACGAATTAAATATGACTTTTCGTGTAGTAGCAGCCTTGTTTTTCAAAGATAAAACCTAAATTTCCTTATGAATCAACCCAGATAAAATGGGTCAAAGGCGAAAAGGAAAATCTCGTTTTGAAATGTTTTTTAAAAACAGTAACATGTAAATCTGCTTATTTAGTTAGAAAATGAGTTACAATAGTTTACTCTTAAATTAGTAGAGTTTTAAAAAAAAAGTATATTTATTGTAAAAATAATCTTTTGAATATTTTATCCTAGTTAAAAAAATGTTTCATTGTAGAGAAAAGTTATATTTTTTAATGCAAAATTATTTTTAATTTCAAATCTAAACGATTTTTTTAATTTAGGTTTGACTTTTCTTTATACCAATTATTGATACTGATTGATAAATCACATATCAAAAATCGTCTACTGCATATCGTGAATTCTTTTATACCAGAGCAGTATGATCTTTTTGTCATTTCTTCAGTATGAAATTTCCTACTAGACGAAACACTTTTTAACAGATGTTTTTTTTACCCATTTAAAATCTTATACTAGTTGTAAACGAAATTGTATAAAATACGAACGTGTATGTTTCCATAAAAATTTTTAGAAGGATTCGGAACAATAAAGAGTTTTAGCATTTTAACTGTTTGGAGTATATGCATGTACTTTCCATGAATATTTATCTGTTTTATCCATTTAATATCAGAAATGGTACAAGTTCCTTGTACAAGAGCTAACAATGCTAATTTAAATCCATAAAATCTAAGTAGTTTTTCCAAGTTTACTACGATATATCAGATGGTTTTATTTATATTGAATTTATTAGTTTCTGGTTGAAATTCCAGTTTATTCAAATTGAAGTTTTATACAGCACTGGATTATACATTGGCGGAAATTTTGTATAATAAATTTTTGCATACACTACTTGATACACTATCGGGTGGTTACAATTACTTTTCTATATTTTAACACTTGAACTAATTGAAATATCGGTATGTAAAACCAATAAAAAGTTTTATTAATGGAACACATTTACAATTGTCGTTTAAAAAGCAAATAAAATATCCCGCGATAAAATTTAAAATAGATTATCTAAAAAGCTTTCAACATTAATTATACTATTAATATTGCATTGATCACCGTCTGTGCCATAAGTACAAAAGTCGAATTTAAAATCTGATTGAAATATGTGATCAACGTGAAATTACCGCAATATCATTATAGCTTAGTATAAAAATAGCTAAAACTTTAGCCAAATGATGAGAAGAAAAAAACTTTAACGTGTAGTTAATAAATATTTAAGTAGTTTTTAATATATGTATCGGTTTGATTTTATCACAAGCTATACACCAGATTAAAGTTTAACTGTCAGTAGATAGAACGTTTATTGTAAAGTTTTATTCTAAACGTCATTACCTTCATTTACTGAATTTTTAAACTTAATGAACATTCTATCTACTGACAGTATAGGTACTGTAATTTGGTACATTATAAAACAAGTAGATAAAAATGCTTAATTCTTTTATATGGATTTTTTGGACCTAAAATTAGAATGCAACTTGTATTTTTCTATTACTCACCTACAACATTAAGGTTAACGAAATAACTCTTGACTGGTTGAGTACTTATTTGACATTCATACGTTCCTGCGTCTCTCTTTTGAGCCCATTTGATTTGAAGAGTCCAGTCATCAGTTTCCGGATGATGATTAGCTTGAAATCTCTGATCGCTGGTGTATGTGTAACTACCAACTGTTAAAATGTGAATATCTCTGTGCCTTATCCAAGATACCTGAAATAGAAAAATACAATAAAGAAAATGCACTATAACGTTTAAATTATGAATAAACAAAATTAAAAGGTATATTAGGAACTCATTTAAAACTCACAAGACATGCATTTTTATTTTTTATATCCTTTCAATTTTTTTCTAGAACCAATATTTATTCTTTATATTAGTTTTATATTTATGTAAAAGTACTAAATCCCGCAAGGTAATCCACTCAAACAAAAAAAAAACACCTTGATAGAATTTTTTATTTTCTCTCATATGATAGCTTCGATTTTTATATGTTTTATGGCTTTATTGAAAACTGTTGATTTAATAGAAATTTCAATAATCATTGTTGTAGTATTTTTGTGTTTTTTTTTTCAAATGACGAAAGTACCGTTTGGCTTTCTTGTTATGAGGATTAGAAGGATTTTAATATCCTTAATTAAATAACTATGACAAAACATTAAACTAATTCGGCCTTTTTGGACCAAAATAACCCTAGAAAAGAGTAGTTGAAGAATATCATCGCTAACTATGTCAACATCATCACTAGTACATCAGAATAATTTTAAAAAGTTTATTTTAAGTTACTGGTGACGATATCCTAACAAGATATGGGACGCTGCACGCATGCCTTTTAGGTCCGTAGTTTGGTGATGGTTTTCTTCCATTTATTCCTGTCTTCGGTTTCCAATCCTAAACTCCTTCTTCCCTCTTAGGTCTTCTAACGCTTCAGTGTATGACCTTTTTTTTTGGTCTTCCTTTTTTCTTTGCTCCTGTAGGACTATATATCTATCATTTTTTTATCATTCTGATATCTGGTATTCTCTCTATATGGTCCAGAAATCCTAGTCTATTTGCTCTTATTATTTTGCTTATTTCTTGTTCTCCATATAATTTCTTTATTTCTTGGTTTGTTCATCTTAAAAAAAATCTTAAAACAACTCATAGTCACACCACGATAATATTGATTTCTCTTCATTAACTCGTAGGTTTGCTGCCTTTGCTGTCTCTGTGAAAGCTTTGCAAGTACTTTTTAGCTTTTTTCTGATGTTGACAACATTACTACGTCATCCGCGAGTGCCAACAGTTATGTTGTTATTGTTTTCAGTGTCCCTGTTCTGTTTATTCCACATTTTTGACTAATCATTCTAATGTTTTTCGAAAATAAAAATGTTTATTAAACATGTTTAAGGAAGTATATATTCCTAGCACATTTTCTAGCTGCTGTGAAGTCCATATTTCTTGTCGAACATTCAACCTGATTTGATAATCGTCGCAACTAATAAATTATTTTAATTTGTCTATTTATTAAATATATAGATTCCTAGTTGTTGGCAAATAAAGAGCTATGAAAATAAATTAAATAGGGTTCTAATTAAAACGAAAAACAAAGTACCGTAATATTTAGGAACCATTTTCTTGACGTATTAATTTTTCCTTCTTAGTCTAGAGTGTATTGCCATAGCGTCTATAAATTTTTAATGATAAGAATAATTATAATTAGAATTTAAACAAAAAATATATGATTATTCATACTTCAAATATATTTAATTTAAAACAAGTATTTTTTGTAAAAATTACTTTTAAAATTCAGATGCAAAGTTAATTTGATTTGTAAATTAAAATTATAAGGTTCTTCTGTTCTGAAGACACTAATTCTAAGTGGAAAATATTGTTAAAGCTGCTCCAGAAATTTGAGCAAACATCGAACAGAATAAAAATTGTCAAATGTTTTAATGCTTTTTTTTCTACAAATTGAATTTTTGATAAAGCAAATATAATTTTTGACGATGCTTTGTAGTGTTAGTATTCAAATATAGTTAGAAACGCGTGTAAAAAATTAGGAATTATATTGAACTAGTGAATATTTAAAAATAACATGGGAAGCCAAATTTATACCTCGATACTCTGCTGCAACCAAAGATTATGCATTTTCTACAAATTATTGAGTGAAACATTTAATTAGGCCATCACGTCGGACTGACACGAGTGTTTTGCTAGTGGATATTCGAACTCTTCAATAAATCAATTACCAAGGTTATTTTAAATCGTAATTCAAGGAAGTACCAATTTCGTTCATGAAAAACCAATTTTAAAAATATATCATTTCCTCGCCCGTTTAACGGAATAATTAAGAAATAAAACCATGCCATACCCGCAAAATTGTTGGGAGTTGTTATAATTTTCAACTATAGGACAGTACTCATTAAAAATTAACTATTTTGTTATTATTTAAATTTCAAGTCATGTATTTTTCTCTAATTACTATTTGTTTTGTCATTATAAAAACGTCAAAAAAGAGGTTTTTTTGTTAATCTATTATACCTATTTAATTTTAAGTAAGTCTAGAAATATTTTACAATGTAAACAAAATACAGACTATTTGTGACAATTTTGATAAATTGTGTAAACAAAGTTGACCTAAACACACACCAAGTACTTTTGTCTTAAAGGCTACAAACACAGGGATCAATACATATTACCTCGTTACTATATAAATAACAAAGTTTTTTTGGAACCAAAAATGTTAATTTATTTTTGGCATTATGTTATTGTAAAATATAATTTTGTCTTATTAAGAAATAACCAAATGTTTTGAATAGCTGTAATCAAAGTACTAAGTTCTTGATATCTTACCAACAATACTTTAAATTATTTTTAAATTGCAGAATTAAACCTCATTATTAAATAAAAATCCTAAAGAAACTCTAAACTTCTAAACATGAAAGTTTATTTTCAAATTATATTTCTCTTCACATATTTACTCCTGCATAAATGTCGAGAAAAAAGTGTACCTAATTGAATTAGCGAAGTTTCCATATATTCTAAAAGCAACGAACAGAATTAAATGCTGTATGAATGAAATGTCTCGAATTGTACTTACACAACATGAAATTGTGTGTGCTTATTAGATAAAGCTTTAGGCAAAATTTTGTCTCTTTTCATCCATTTATCTTGCATAAAGTTGTAAATCCTTGCGTATTCATGGCATAATCATACTTAGTTACACTTACTACTTGCTTGGATCAGAGTATAAATGTATAACTTTCGACTTTACACTACAGGGTGCTATTATATACAACGGTCTATAAAGTTTGACACAAATGAGAAAGTTTTGATTAAGTTAATATCATTTACAATTGAATTTCGGATGTGTAACCGTGGTCAGAACTAAATTGCTACTAATCCTCACCCTCACTTCGCAAACTCGCCACAAAAATGGAAATCAATATTAAACAAGGATGAAAAAAATTTTTATTTGTAGTAGTATTGCTGTTCTATCATTTATTTATCTATTTTATACTTACCAACTTGGCGATTTTATTGTTATTAATATTGTTAGTATATAGTAGATAGAGTACTGGGCCTAGGACACTACTTTGTAACACTCTAGTTATGAATGTTCTCATTAGAGAAACAAATTTCGTTTATGAAACATGAATTCAAGCAATTATTTATTTAGAGACAATGCGTATTTAATTGTGTTAAATTCTGGTTCTTTACTAATTATGATGCTATTGATCTAATGCTACATGCTATAAATGTTCGTGGGTAAAAATTTTGCAATTGAAAACTTATCCTAACAGTTATCAGAATTCATAATTAATATTAGAATGTGTCCTCCTCACTCTGAATTGGGTTTATAAGAAAAATTTTTGAATCGAGAATTTCGAACATTTGGTTTTCAACAATGATTAACCAAAATTATACTTTTTTAAAAACAATCGATATTCTTCAGTTGATGCTAACACAGATAGAAAAACGTACGTCGTGTTTCTTAAAAAAAATGTAGTTTTAGTTAATGATGAGGATATTTTTAAGAAAAAAAATATTGATTCCTTACATAGCAAATACCTAACGATTTAGTACTTTTTTGGATTGACTGGTAGAGAGGTAAATAGTATTCAAATAGGTGTATTATTTGCTATTATTAAATCTTTCTAGATCTTTTGAATACCCTAACAACTGTAAATCTAATTGGGACCAAAGTACAAGTTGAACAATTTATCTTGGTACTTGAGGACGCGCGAACGAAAATACATGATGTATGTCTAAACGGAAATTTGGAAATATATGACTGAAGTAACCTGTGTGAGAGTACAAATTAGAATTTGCACTCGGTACATAATACGACTTTACTTATTATTATACCTTCCACTTAGTTAAAATTATGATACTTTCAATTTATTTTTTAATAACTTGATAAGTAACGATTTTTTTCTCACTAGAGACTATTTTATGATTTTAGTTAATTTCAATATTTCCCAATACTTTTATGATCAACTAGAACAGATAAAAAGTTTTTTCTCTAAGATATTTTTTAGGATTTCGTCTCAAAATCGTACAATTGCTCTTGAGCCTAACATTTAAAATGTTATGTAAGATTTTTATTTAACGAAACCTTTGTTGAAATCTTAGGCTTTTCAGAGACAAATTTAAGAAAATTAATTAATAAATTTTGGTTTTACCTTCATAATAATAAATTTAGCTTTTTATCACAAATAAACCATATTTAAATCATTTAGATTTAAAGTGTTTACAAACTCTTAGCTCGGAAAATATAGCAGTTGATTTAACGAGTTGAAAACAAAATACTTAAGAATCTTTCCATGGCTTCTTGGTATAATTGAAATATTTTAGATTTAATATAGACATTGTTGTGGAAAACGTAAACCAGCATGATGTAAATTTTGAGCTATTCAAATAACATCAAAGGAGTAAATAATTTAAATTATTACTATTAACAACTAATTAGGTCCACAATAAAAAATGAGTAGTAAATAAACTATGATTTTTTATACTATTTTAACGTGTAAAATATATTGCAATAGGATTATTATCTTGATTAAGATGAAATTTGAAAAACGACCAGTAGGTGAGTGATGTGGTTTCTCTTTACTTTTTATGCCATCCTTATTTATTATTATTTTTATTATTATTAAATTTAGGATACACCTTTCATGAGTTTCTATGCTAGTTATATGTTTTAGTTACTTTTGTTATATTAAATAAGGCAGATTTACATAATGTAGAAAATATTTGAATATCCTATTATTAAGTACATTCAATATTACAATAATTAAAATCTCTGTAACCTATTAATAGATTTCGCAAAATAAAACACCGACCTGGTTTGTGCAAGCAGGCATAAATTTGAATTAAATTTAAACGTTGAAAGTGTTAACGTTGATAATATTGTAACCTCATAAACTATAGAGATAAGCTTGAAATTCACGAGCTAATAAAGAAGTAGAATTTATTTAAATTTAATTTCACATGCCGCTCGCATAATAGTCATTTTAACAACATTTTGACCTTATAATGCTATAAAGGGGATTTTTAAGTGTCTCTATTAACTTGAATTGACGTGAGCTGTAAACTATATCTACAAGTAAACTGGTAGTTTCTTATTGGGTAAGTTTCAAAAGTCAATAAAGCGATAAATAAATAAAATAATTTTAAGATGTATTAAAATTGGTGTATGCAAATTATTAGTTTTTCCAATGTACCAGTACGAAATATATAATACAACTTATGAAAGAGAGAGAAAACATGGAAAGAAACATATATTTACACATATCAATCTTCTTGAATCTACCCATATATCCGGACACTGTGACCAGATTGGTTAAGGCATTAGCCTTTATACTTGGTCGATGTCCGGGCAGTGGGTTAAAATCCTATTGAAAAGTTGTTCCATTCACGCCAGTAACCTGGTCGGGTGATATCGGATATCTCGTGGAACTGATAGGGGTTGGTAGCACAATAACACACTTGCTAATGGGTAGATCACCAGAATGACTACTGGATTTAGAGTGATCGAGGACCATGGTTCGGAGCCCACGATAAACTGTAGGTCCCATCCAGATTATGCCTGGTAGCAGAAAAGAGACCTTAAAATAAAAACCAAGCAACGTACCCCTGAAAATAAGTCTAGAAGGCAAATGTCGACCTCTAAACACGCATTATCTCATGAACCATAAAAGATATCTCAAATCTGTTTTGAAATATCGATTCAACGTTAAATTTCACGCCAGAGTGCTATTTTTGAAACCGGTAATACCACTTCCGGTTCTGGTTTGGAAAACCAGTTTTGAAACCGTCATAAAAATCTGAAAATCTATTTGGGAGCTATTCAAGGTATGCTGAGTTTATTACCGTTGACCATTTATCTCTATCTCCTTTTGTTTTTAAGTTATAAATGCGGACAGACAGACAGACAGACAAACTTTTATGGTTTAGAAGTCTAATAGCGTTGGATCTAACACAGAACCCTGGGTGACCCACTTCAACTTCTACGGAGTTAAAAGTAAATATTTATCATTTATACTCATTTTAGTTTAGTTTTTGGTGGTTTGTTATGATGGGGATTTTTTTGTAAAGCACTCGAAACCTTCCTATAGGAGGAGAGTAAGAGGGAAGAATTTACTCCAAGAATTTAAAAATTATTTAATTTATCATTAATAAACGCAGTTACTTATTTAGATAAGGATTACACATAAAAGAAACCCGAAAATTATTTTCTTAAGTTATCGCTGCCTCCTCACTCGATTAGACCGCGGTATGCAAAACTTGACCACGAGCCTTTCGAGAATGTACGGTATATGCTTCCTTATGGCTATAGGCTATAGCAGAAAATTTACAATGGCGTTTGGTCAAATATTGTAACACGCGGTCCGAGGGAAATGGCCTGCAGATATCGGGTTTGTGGCGTTGTCGGCACTTAAACGACAACAGGAAATTTCGGATTATATATGCAGTATTAAATGAAATCTAAATTTTTCCAGAATATAAGTTATGGCTTTTGCAAGAGATAATAATAATAATCGATCAATTACTAAAAATATATGTACTCAATTTAGTGGGAAATTGAAAGTTTACCGTTATTTTACTTTAATACAGTTTGGCAACGTCTGATAGATATTTCTTTATAAAATACATTGCATGTTTGTGTATTCGAAAATTGATTTGAAAGTAATATTGTATTTATGTAAGTGTATCCATTTATTGTATTCATAATTGTATTATTTTAAGTACACATCATGAAGGCCTTAGGCATGTGAAAATATCATTGATGCTAATATACTAATAGGGAAGAAAAAAACATCGCACAAAACACATGGCTGCAAAGGCTCAAGAAAAATTTTAGGACACAATATGGCTATGATAATAAGGATCTTGTAAAAATAAGATCCCAATTAACAGAAGTATTACACGAGACAACAATGAAGTTAGTAAGAACGGGAATTTCCGCTGGAAAAAAGTTTTTTGATGTTGAGATATGTTCAACTATGGACGGTTCGTTAACTAAATGAATCCCATCCAACTTTCCAAACACTTCTATTAAAGAAGTTGTTGAATACATTTTTTTTTACTCTAATGTTTTTAAGTATTATACAGTGATCAACACTTTGAGGTTAGTTATTTATATAAATAATAATTAAATTTTTTAGTTTTTAGTAAGAAGTATAATGATTAGAAGATGTTTTATAATGTCTACTAAATTAAGTTCCACAAAATCAAACACCTGAAAATATTATTTTTTAACCTATAATCCATCGCCCTTCTCTATCTGTTACTAGTTTTCAGTTAAGATTTAACTCATCATTTAATATTGCTATTATTGTTAGCAATATCATAAATAGTTTTCTGTATTTTTCTTATGTTTTATTTTGTTGTGTAATAAAATCGTTTATGTTACATACTATCAAATTTTTGCTTAGTTTTGGTAATAAAATATTCTTTAATATCAACATATCTAAATCTAAATATATTAGAAAGATAAAATAAAGAATTAATTAATTAATTATCTCAAGTATTATATTTCATACGAAAATGATGAGAAACAGGAATTCAATTTCAGAATCAAACGTTTTCAAATTATCCAATTTCAGCAAAACCATCTGATAACGTATTTAAATTTTAATGACAAAGTTTCAATAAATTTCACACAAATTTATTGAAGACGTGTGAATTTCGATTGCGTTGGTAAATAGAAACAAGAGAATTTGATAAAGCGAAGTAATTTTATCTGTTAGTGACAAATGTTCTTTTTGTCGTGAAGTGAGACTGTGAGGCGACAACACAAAGAGTTTTATCTGAATTGTTTGTAGTATATAGGGTAGAGAAGTCGTGATATATGCAAGAATGGCTGACGGGACCACAATACCTAAATTTTAACGCAGGGACGTATAAATTATAAACTCTAGTATTTTCCCCTATTCCGTTCTAATTATACACGTGATTTGTATTCAGTTTTTGCTAAAAAATCAACCAGATTTTTACCCCATGCTTTAATTAAAATTCATTGTTAAAAACAGTAAATTTTGACATTCATAAATTTTGTTTCTTTTTTTGTTACACCGGAAATCCTTTCATTTGGGTAAAGTCAACGAGAATAAAGGCTGGTTATATTCTTTCCACGGAATTATTTTTTCTACATATAAAAGTATATCCACATTTTTCATGTATATGTACCTATTAGTGTTAAATGTCAAAAATTTATCGATAACGGTCTTATATTTTAAATATAGGTAATGCAATGCAAATTGGAATCGTTCTGTTTGAAAATTCTTTTTTCTCTATATTTAAATAATTTTCCCTCCAAGAACAAATAAATAACGATGCATAAATATATTTTTTATGGATTTCAAATGTATTCCAGTCGTTTGATAATCATCTTGTACTTTTCAGAATTTATGCAAAGTTATGCCATCTGACATTCATTGAAGGTTTGTAGAAGACACGACACTTGTTTGGTCACGTTGTCCCATTGTGCTACTTCCAACCATTTCAGTCTAATTAGATTACAGGTATTTATTTATTTATCTATTTAATCCATTAAATATTTAAATTAAAGCAATCTTCATCAAATATGAAGAATTGACATATCTAAAGTATTGATTTTACCGACTCTAAATGTTATGGACGATAAAAGTCAAGCGAAAACCTTCCTTACATTAAGAAGAGAATAAGAAAAAGGGTTGAATCATAACATAAAAAATAATTTGACAAATAGATAAGAACGACAGTTGTAAAATTAGGATATTGGGATAAGTAAAAGGAAAATCCAGGATAAAAGAATCCATCGAATACCAAGTGCTCGAGTTTTAGGAGAATCGTTTCAATTCAATTCGTTTTATTCAATATAAAATAGCAGAAAATATATTAAATGTTACCAGTGCAGAATAAACTGATTTTAAGTTGTAGTTTCGTCTTTTTAAAATAAGCTGAATTCTTTAACATATCCAAAATATAACAATCAGAATATAGTGACTTTAGTTTACTATTGACCTTTGGGGATTATCAAAGATTAAATACACTATTTACCTCAGTAATTACCATATTTTTATTAAATGGGGGTAAAAAAGTATGTAATGGACTTTAAATAAAATTCAGCCATAATAAAAATAATAAATATAAGGTTAGTGTTAAAATTTTCTGTTATAAATATTTTGTATTATGTCAAATGTGTAATAATAATTTGACAGATCAACGGAGCGTTTTTTTATGTATTTTACTGTATTAATCACCTGCATGGAACAACTATAACTACGTACTTTCCATATCAATAGGGTTTTTGAAAATGCAAATTTATTTCCATAATAAGGAGATAGTGGAGCCGGCTGAGTAGCGAGTACGTGATGTTCTTAAGAGTTCACCCAAAGATATCCATCATCGCTAAGGTATTGACCCAGCTTTATAATGTCTTTTTCTTGCAAAATCATAGCTGAATGTCAATGAATATCCCCTTTCCCTGAGATAATACACGTATTCGTCGAGCACACTGAACGCTACTGGTTATGAGTCGTTATATATTGTAAAATTTCTTACTTTTAGAATGAAACAATTTTAGTTGAGAAATTCTATATTTCAACTCAATGGACCCATTTAAAGTTTATTACTAACATCAACCTAATTTGGTGAAATCCCTAAGTTGACATTAGCTAATTTATGTTTAATATATCGAATGTATTTGAACTACTTGTGTAAATTTGATTTTAATTTAGTAATCTAAATATTTATTTTAATTATAATTATTTACCTGATAAACAAATTGCATTAAAAATAGAATAGAATAAAACCTAATCTAAAATTATTTGAAGGTATACAAACGCTTATGAAGTTGTATAACTAAATTCAGATTTGAGCTAGAAGAAAAATGGAATATATATTTCACATGCAAATTACATTTATACATTTTAAAAACAATTGGGTTATTAGTTACATTAAAAAATTTAAGCAACGCTTTTTTAAAACAGAACCTAACAAACGCCGTTTCATATATCATTCTTACAAAACTTTATATTGTTGTTGGGCTACATATTATTAGGTCTTAGGCTGTGCACATACTTTTACTTGCGGATATTGTCCATCATCTGGGCGCAACCACTTTGTACGATTTACCGTTTGTACAGCTCATGCGCAGTCTGTTCTGGGTTTCCCATCTCTTCTTATCAAGTTATCTTAGTAGAAGTTCTTGTTGTTTCCGCCACGTTTTTGTTCTAGTACGTTTTGGTAGGTTTTTGCTAAACTGTTTCTTGACATTTTGGTGCTCGTATAGCGGATGTTTCCGGTCCTAAAGTTGTTTCCTCTTTTGGATTATGCTCTGTGTTTCACATCTAGAAGTCCATGGTAGTGCAATTCCTGATAATAAGTATGCGTTCAACTTTGGCTGGCTTAAGACAGCCAGTAAATATGTCGACAGGTCTCGTTTAGAACAGTATCCAGTTTGTTCGTGCGACATGAACGTTCCCACACTGGGGTTGCATACTCGGCACCCAAGAGACATTGATCTCCGTTTAGATGTTGTCAACTTACAGAATGAGTTGTTTCGAGGTTGGAATTTCGCTATGAATTTCTCCATACGCTGTTCTGAGTAGTAATATTTAGATTTGGTTTCAGTTAGTTACAGTTATAATAGTTTGATAAATAAGTTCTTCAAGTTTAACAAAATGTCTATTGTCATGCAGGATTAGTTTGAGTATCGCAGTGAGTCGTGGGCTCCTTGTTGTTCCCTAAATTTTTACAAGGAGCTTTCTAAGATTGATGGTGTCGTAAGCTATCATTAGATCTATAAACACCATAATCGTTGCTAGAATTTTCTCAAAACTGTCTTCAATGAATTGCATAAGGCTGAGAACTTGGCTGCTGCATTATTTTTCTGCTCAGAATCCTGCTTGTTCTTTTAATGGGTTATTTTGAATAGTAAAACCTATTTAGTATCAGTTTTTCCAAAAGTTTAAAGGTTGTGGATTTTTGGAGTCCTGAATTACAGCTAATGAAGCACAGATCCGGGTTATAGCATTGATTCTAATTGCCACTAATAAAGGATGTGCCTGCTTTGGTTCGAGGATGAGACGTCGCTCTTTTTTTTAGCCTATTGTTCTACTAGTTTCTCAGCTGTGTTAGTTTCTATATATCCCAAGGCCTCACTTAGCTGTTCAAATCTAAAATTATTTTATCCAATGCACTCTCGTATTTCCCCAGGGGAATGTTGAACTGATGTCAGGAAGTTTGTATATCGAGTGGATGTTTATTTTTCCCAAGATTAAAGAGACTATCTTTACGCCGTGTTGCTCATTGGTCCTATTTTCTGTAATTTTGAGAATATAGTGCTTATATTAATTATGAAAAATCTCTTTGATAACTTGCATACCAATTATTTTTATTATTAAAATGTCCGTACATCTTTGTGTCTTCTGGATGCACCCGTTATCCTTGCACATATTTGAGATAATATCTTCTTTTGAATCTGACAGACCTTATCCGTTTAATTAGATAATTTTCAGTATTGGGTCTGATAAGAGCCCTATTTGGTCTCTCATTGTTTTAAACCAAAATTATATACAATTGTTAAAGGAGATGCCCAAATTATTTTAGAGAAAAGAATTGCGTTTTTTTAATTAAAAATCAGTATAAATAAATTATAGGTACCATTTAGAAAAAAAATTAAAATTAAAATTACTTAGGAAATTAAACTTTAGAAATTAAATCAGAAGCGTTCGTAAACAAAAACGAAACATAAATTTACATATTATATCAAATATATTGTTAAAGCACACAATTTCAAAACCGCCCCCGAATTATCTTTAGATTATTAAACAATCTCTTATCAGTACAATAATTACTGCTGGATATTTATCTTTAAGATATATTAATAAGTGGATATTGAAAATTACTTTATTTTCTATAACGGTATTTAACGCAAGACAAATAGATTGAGATAAGTGGGATGGATATAGTTACTACGAATCAAAATAGTCAAACTGATCATAGCATTAAGAGGATTACGCTTGTGGATTACGTTAATTAACTAACTATTATTATAGACTAAAATAAATAGAATACAAATACGAAATAATTATTTAAGAGCAAATGACTTATACTCCAAACTTAGGTATTTAATATACACTATCTTACAGTCACAGGTATATGCTTTTTTTCGTAATGACTTTAGAAATATAATATAAGTATCTGTGAGGATGTGGATCGCTTATTTCTAAAATTTTAAAGTCCTCCAAGGATTATCGCCCTTTAGGATCAGCATTCAATTATGAAACACCCTGTAGATTTTAAACTTATTGCACTGAATTTAACATATTATTTCCATAAATTTTTTGTAGTATCAACGACACTTTAATATTACCTATTATTTCTAATGTAAGTTTAGACGTTTTATTTCTTTCTGTACCACGTAAAATGAAATTATATTTTTTACACCTTACATCGTTTAAAAACTACAATTAACCTAGGCTAAAAATATTTAATATTTTGATACAGTTTTACATTAAAAATGTTGATAATTTACACTGGACCTTCTGCGAGGACAACACGGAAATTTATTTTGGCTCGTTTCTAAAATATCTTGGACGGCCATTATGATGTGATGCACGTGCACACTGCATATGCACGTGGTGTCTTGCAGGAGACGCAATTTCGTGGGTGTTGATGTGTGAAACACGCATGACCAATTCTCAGACAATTTAACACCACAAGGAGTTGAAATGAGACAAAAGTTTATAATCTTTTTAAGCAAGTATAAGTCTAGATTTGTTGTCAAATTTTCAGAGAATTCATCTCGGAATTTTCTCCTTAGTATAATCATCTATCTTTCAAAGAATCCTTTTTGATCTGTGGTAGTGGAAATTTTAGTCTGTTCATTTTTGGTAAAATTTATGTTATCAAAATCATTTTTATTAACAAATTATTTTTAAATTTCCTTATCAGTCTTTCTTCTCTGCATTTTTATTAAATGAAATTAGAGTTAGTTCCGTATATATTTTATTAGAAAAAATAAACTACAAAAATAAAGTGGCCTCGTTAAAAAATACATGTAAAGATACCGCCAGTCGATATAAAAATTTGACACACAATATATAATAAAATTTTTTTTGTGATTGTGGAATAACTTTTCAATGACAATACCCAACCACACACACCCTTACGCAATAATATGTTGTTATATTTCTATTCTAATAAAATATGTTCAATTTGTATATAATACGATACTGTTTTGGGATTTCCCTTTCACAACTTACAAACACTCAGAAAAACGTGTTCACTTTATATATCCAGTTAAGGAAAATATACCAACTCAATTTTTCGGCTCGCTCCGAGTGAATATTTTGCTTCATTTATGTTTGTGACAGAATGTCGTCTAAAAAACACATTCAGCATTATTTCATTTTAGACTGCACAGGAATAAGTTTAACGTTTAGTATAGTCAAATTTTTCCCCGAACATATAGCTTTCATAATATTTGCTAGAAGGATATTAATATATGTCACAATTTTTTTATTTACACAAACAAAGGTGTTCTAGAATATATTTGTTGATGACATTATTTGTCTTACTACTTGCAACCCAAAATCATTGTGTTTAACTCTGGTATTTATTTTTTAAGTGAATCAATTTTTTTTGGTTGATTGGTATATGAGATATATTATTATTACATTATACACATACCGTTATTAATCAAATTTTGTTCCGTGAAATTATTATCTACATATGTTTAGATTAGGTAATGTATTATTGAGAGAGATCAATAAAAATACCAGATTAATCAGTACTGTAGTATCTGCTAGTTCAAAGTATTCGATTTTATTTACATATCGTACTTTTATGGAAAAATCCGGAATCCACTATATTTCAGCTCATTACTCCATTACAGAGGTCTTTGAGTGGTCTAAAACACAACCCACGCAAATTCATAACAGAAAATAATATATTTTTTTTATGATTATTTTTAGTGAATTAGTTACATTAGCCAAAAAATATAAATACTAATATTTTACTTATTTAAATTTTAAAATAATAAATTTTTGTATTACATGGTATGAATGAAACTCAAATATATCGAATCTCCCGGCCGGAGATAAGAGACAATACCTGTCGTTTAAATAGATCGATTCTATTACCGACCAATTTGCACGAATTTGACCTGTGGACTATCAGATATAGGCGAGTATAGATTTTTTCCTCCTGCTGCGCACAAACGTATTAGCAGACAAACGCTCACAAATATCATTTTCATATGTATTAATAATATTTTTCCTATATTTCACCCGCTTACAAAACTAGTGCGTAAAAGGGTCGGCTATTATTATTATTTACTATGGCACTTTGGCGACTTGCTAATTATTGATGGCGCTATTTTGCTATGGGTAAGAAAAGCCTGTTACTTAGTCACAGAGAGTTTGAAAATCAATGTTCCGCATTAAACATTAATTACCTAACGTCTTGCAATATATTTTTTTACATTTCCTTGAAATTTTAGTGGTCGGTAATAGTAGGTAGTAATTTACATATAAAAGCAGAGACGGTGCCATGCAATACTGAACCTTAACGTATCATAACATAAAGGTGAGTATTCTGCGATTAAGTCACTTTCTAATAATTAGGACGTTTAGTATAAGAGACAGCAAGTGCTAGTAAACGATCCACCCCTAAATGAATATGACCGATAGCTAACGATCTGCGCAATCAATACCGTTTGACGTCTTTTGGTAATTATATCACAGAATTAATATTTAACATATATTTTTTGCTGTAGCTCTTTTCTAAATAAAAATCACCATATAGAAGATAAAAGAATAAAGAAAATTATTACATATTTTGTCTACCAGTAGATTATATATTGTTTCCCAGTACAATAAATTTTATTTTTACCGCCCTTAGACGATTTTGCTCGTACGATTAAAAATCGTACGGGAAAATATTTTCAGTCGACTGAAGAAGAGCATGAGCTCCACATTTCACGATTTCTACACGGCACGATTTTTATCTGATGACTACCGTATCGTACGTCTGTTTCAGTGGTACACGTAACTAAATGAACACTTTCACACTATACGTTTTTTAGTCGAATGGGAGCTATTTTGGAGTATGCCTATTTATTGTTTTAATTTGGCTTGTTGAAGCCAAACCTGTATTGTGGATAAAACTTTGGATATTTACAAAGACAGAATCGCGGCACGGAATGCCTGGAGGGAAGTTTGCTTGACACTGAAACCATCCAACTGATATTCCGAAGTAGTTGAGAAAACTTTCGGTCATCGTTTCTCAGATCATTAAATAACTTATAAAACAACCCCTCTTGCTCTCGTCTCTAATTGATTGGATGTATTAAAGGCGAATCCTCCTTTGCGTTTTCGGTGTCGATAAAGTAATAATGAGGTAATAATTTGTTCAAGATTCACAAAAACACTTTCTATACCTGTAGTATCCAGAGAACTGATGCGCAACGCAACTAACGGCAAAAAATCGTACAATGTGAAACAACAATGCACACGATATAAAATCGTACGATTTTTAATCGTACGAGCAAAATCGTATAATGTGAAAAGAGCGAAAGAGTCGGTACCTAGTCAACCAATTGTTTATTTATTTTAAAGAAAAATACTGATAAATTTATTCCGCGTTGACAAACTATCTTAACCCATTCACCACGAAGGTCGAAACGTAGATAAGAGCCCAGGAAATTTGGCCTTGAATGATTTGGTCAGTTTTCATGCGTCGTTATGAAATTTGTAAAACTCGCTTGAATATGTTCAACTTCCCTGAAGTTGATGTCATATCAGTTTCAGTAGCGCTGGCAAATTGCCAAATTAAAATTTTAATCAAACTGAGTTATGGTAAACTTGATTTAGTGAAAAAAACTTTTATTTTATATTTTTCGTCATCATCATAGCAACTGTCACTTCATGTTATCCGATTAACACTAAATCTATAGAGGTCGTCTCATAGTAATCCTAAACTTATCTGTAACATGCTAAAAATAGTTGAAATGGATTTAGGAGACCTCAAAAATTCCATAAAATTCTTCTAATATCAAAAAAATCATTACAATACTTTTCTTCAAGATTTGGAATATGTGCGAATTATCTGTAGTTTCATTAAACATATTACTATAAAATTTTAAAACCTCGATACGTTTTTTAATTTCGTCTAGAATTTCCAACCCACAGCACGAAATTAATTAATTTTGAATTGTTTTGCTAATGTCTGTGGCGCGAGGACTGCTATTATTTCAATGATTTTCTAACAATTTATCTTCCGAAACTTTAAAAGTTCTAGAAATTTTAATATACGACTTTGAATAGAATTCTCATCAACATGACCCTAAAAGATATTTTGTTCATAGTATCAGTTTCCGGACGACATGCGCATAGTCAATAAATATTTTAAACTTCAATCCTAAAATTTGTTTGCATTAATCAAACTTTTAATTCAAAGTAGATAAAGTATTAAAATAAAATAATAAATCAACAAATTTGCATTCTCAATGCAAACCGACTTTATACTTAGCTGATCCTATCAAATAAAAAAACAGCTTTTATTGCTCCATGCAAACCGACACTAAAATTAATTATAAAAATCATTTATTGCACTTATTTCGAAATAAAAAATTGAACAGCATAAAAGCCATGTGCCTCATAGGTTAACCTAAGTCAAAATGAGTTGTGTGCGTCGATTGGATGTCGTCCGGACAGTTACGGATCAGTGGCCCTAAATCCCTAGGCTTTGCCTAGAGTTGTAATAATAGTACTTTTACCCTTGGTATGTAATAAACATTTACAAATTTTCAGTTCGAGAATATGTCAATTGTTTATGGTAAATCGCATTATGATCCTCTTTTGGGATTCCGTGACATCCCAAAAGAGGACGTTCAAATCTGCGGAGATTTTTAGCAGTGCCCCAAAGATTATTAGAAAAAGTTAATTAAAAAAAAACAAAGGGCAGTACATTTATGGATCGCGTGATACTTTTTATTTATAAGGCCTGATGATGCATACCTACAAAACTAATTTATATATTTTATTAAAAATAAAAACTTTTTAAAATTTTTTCATACATTAAACAACTAAATTTGTGAAACCACATTTTGCAATCCAATTTTAATCCATCCATGATCCTTAAAACAAATTTAAATTTAACAGCTATACTGAGTAATAAATTCTCAAGTAAGATCTGGGTCAGTAAACTTCGTCGGAAATAAACAGAATACATTACATATGTTATCTTTAACTCTACTTTATTAAATTTTGAATTTCCTCATTTAATTAAAAGTTAATTTAGCAGTTTGAAATCAGTTAAACAACAAAAACAGCTAGGTTTAAGGAGATTTTGTGTCAGGGCAAAACTTGATATGTATACAAGGTACGTTTAATAAATTGATGTTTTCCTGATTTAAATAAAATTTTAATGTGCTAAAGCAACTTTAATCTTTAGCGTGTTATTTATTATATATTATGTAATTTTGTGTTTAATTCTAAAAAGTATATTAAAACTTGAAAGTAATTTAATTAATTTTATTTAAAAATAAGTATACACATCATTTAATTGTTCATCCTACAGATAAATACAATAAATATTCAAAGATGCGTCGTTAAGCTGCTTCGTAATAATATTTTGTTTGTTGAAATCCAATTCTTTTCGATTTGCAATGGAAAATTTAAAAGCAATAGGTCTTTGTTTGCTGCAGGTGACTTGGAACAAATGACCAAAGAAAAAGATAAACGACGGCATTTTACCAAACCCTGCTGCATCGAGAAATTGCATGTATTCTAGAAAATTACTCACTAGCAAAGTTCTGTGTTAACAGATAATCTTAAATCTTGTATGTTTGAAATACTTAGTACTAGAGACTTTTATTTTATAAGAACAGTTATAAGAATTTTTTTTAAATATAATATAATACTTCAGTTTCCCAAAAATTAATTTTAATAAATGCTGCCTACTAGTTGGAGAAAAATATGAATCTAATTGATGGATTAATAATTCAAAAGAAAATGTTCAAAGGGAAAACGGTTTTCCGGATAAGTTTTGAAATAATTTGTGTTGATTAGGGGGCGATTTCAAACTTTATCACCTAATAGTTTATACAGTTATTATCATAAGTCACGCGATGGAGCTACGAATATAAACGTAATATTTTGCTAATTATACAAGTTCATACATCACGAAAATTCCATAATAAAACTGTGTTGTAAACAATGGTCTTATAATACAGGTAATTTAATAATATAACTGTTTTTTAATTCAAAGGAAAAAACAGTATAATTATTATTTATGTATTCAATCTTATATTATTTAAAAAAATAAATAATAACTAATAATTAAAACAAAACTTAATGAAAGACAGGAATGCCAGAAAATTTTTTTTCGAATACAAGGGTAAAGAAAATAAATTTGGAAGACAACAATTGACGAAACGAAAAATACAAGAACAAATAGAAGCCAAGGAGAAAATACATACTTAACCAATACAAATAGAAAGTGAGGAGAAACTTTAATGCAAATTCTTGTTAGAACCAAGACAAAAAATAAATATTGTACCAGACAACTCGAAAGTAAAAAGAAAATACTCCTAATCGTAAGCGAAACCCAAAATAAACTTAAAATAAAAAGGAACCAGAAATCAAAAAGTAATGAGTATTTATCCAATAAACAAGGAACGCAAGTAGTAAATACTTAAGATAGCAAGAAAAAAACAATATCGGATGGGGAGACGCCGGAATTTTAACATTCAAGAGTCAACTTCGAATTCGAATACATCAAAGAGATAGCAAAGAATGTGTTAGGGACCATAATTAGTATAGACAAAAATAAATTAAGCGAGGAAAAATCCGAAAAATCCAGAAGGGATGATACTGTACTTTCAAACGATAAGCGGCCAAGGGAAAAAACTCCAGATATAAACAGGATCTAGACCATAGTGAAATAATGGAGAAACAAAAAGGAAAAAATGAGATTGAAAAAGTCCATTCATATAATATAATCGAAAATAAAGCAGAGGCTGTACCCACGCCTAATGAGAATACATATATAACACCAGGGCATAAAACACACGAAATAGAGGCTGAATAAGTATAGAGACAAATGAGAAACACAATCAAAATTAAAACCAATGAAACCAATACAGGAAACAACGATTCAAATAAAAACAAAAAAAAACAAGAACACTGTCCCGAATAGTTGTGGGGAAGAGATTAGGAAAAAAAATAAAAAGAATTGAAAGCAAATGTCATATTAAAAATGTGGAAAATTCCACAATTATCTTCACACCAAAAAAGAAATAAAAATAAATGTTTTTTTCCTTGGTAAATTTCATCGAAGTAAACAATTTTAATAGATAAAAATAATATGGAGTTTGACACTTGACATCCGTTTTCAGCATCGTCATTCATTGTCGAATGCGTATTAATATGTAAATTTTCAATAAAAATTAGATATCTATTAAATTTCTTATAAACAATAATTAAAAATTAATAAACATACATGGGAGGACCGAAATTTAAAACTGTTTCAGATATTGTTTGCCGCACCTGTTATGGGAATATGTCGTTTAACAGAGTGTTTCTCAGCTTCTCTAACTTTTTCTTTTAGTTTAGTCAATTGTTAAAATCCGCCGGTAGTCGTTTATTGCGTAGGACTTCATTCGAATACAGAAGGGGAAGTTGCTTTCATCTTTTGTAGAATTTATTGAATGTTTTTAATATTCTTGCTCATCCAGTTTTATAAATTTAAGCTAAGTCTGAAAAGTAATTTTCCTTTTCAAAAGAAATTGTCCCAACTGACAAAACAAATATTAAGAACATCTTTTCATATATTCATAAACATTATTCATGGGCTGAATAGCACCACCAAAATGATGAAACTTGAAGTTAAATCGGTAATTTTCTCCAACTTCTGCTATTTTTATAAAAATGTTTGAAGTTTTCGGTTGAGCTCATTTTTACATTAACAACTTTTATATGTGGTGGGATCGACGGAATATTTCAAAGTGCTGATTGAAAATAATTTATACATTGGATCCCCGTTATTTAAAAGTATATTTTTAGTTAATTTATATTAAACACTTAAATCTATAATTTATATAATTAATAATTTTTTCAAAAAGATTGTTCTAAAATCAATAAATTAGCTCCAATAATAGTTTTTAAAATTATAAAATCTGTTTCATGTTTTCTTTCAAACAATTAACTATTTAGAATAAAACAATAACAATAAATGATTTTTTCTTTTTCTCTTGGTCTAAAAAGTATTTAAAAATTTCTCGTCATTTAATAATATACAATTAGTAATACAGTTTGTTATTTCTTCTCGTTAAATGCGGGAGTTTGTAGAAAACTTTAGTACTTAACTTATTTTCCTAAGAAGACATAAGTCTCAACTTCTTTCATAAACCGTCGATACTTCAAAAAGTTCGGCCAATCTCAAGTCTTAAGGTTTCATCCAATTTATTACCAAATTACAGAATTGCCCGACAGAGAAAAGGGTGATGAGAACAATACAAAAGTTTTGCATTTCGCCGAACTTGAACAACTCTCGAATATTCGCCGATTTCAAAATGGTTTTTGTCGACAAGCAACAACACTGTTAAATCTTGGAATAGTTTCATACCGTTCCGTCGCTATTTTGGAAGTTAATCACCATAATTCTCATTAATTTATAATTAGTCATTAACAGCTTAATTTATTGGTTTAGTATTGAGGCTTTATTAAGTTAAAACATATTTTATAATTCCTTCCTCCGTCTTAACTTTATTGTGATTTTCATGAACCAGAGACCCAATATGATCTCAGATCTAACAGTTAATGACACTGAAATCTGATGATCTGTCTGACAATAAAGTGAACCTAATTCTGCCAATTTAACAACGTAGATTTGAGTGTGTGGAGACAAAAAATTGTACCATATTATTTTCAAATATCGATTTTAACCTCTTTCAAAAAGTTTACTAACGAGTATCCAGTGGCGAAGAAGACAAGAAAACAGGAAAACACGAAAAAAATTTTTTATTTATCTATATTTAACATTTTTATAATTTTTTATAGTAATAAACCCATCCCAGATTGGGATTTTTTTGTTTGAAAACCTTATATAAATGGTGTTTCTGTATCAGCTCTCTAAAATATATCTTATTCACAGGAAATTTTGTATCCAGGATTGCAATATATATACAATATAAATATTAAAACTGGTTAATCTTTAGACTCTAATAGAATGGGGAAAATATTGTTAAAAAAATACCTCTAATTAAAGGAGTAATTATATTTTTAAAATGTATGTTAAATCAGGCGTACTCCACTGAAGTTTTTGTAGGTCGTGTTAAATTTGACCGGAATTAGACATAAAAAATTGCTCCGCCTACGGCTTTATATTTTAAGATCTGCGGTGTAGTCTTCAATATTATCTAGCATAGAATACTGTTCAAAATAGGAAGAAATTGACATTTTTAGAAAGTCACTTTAACATTAAACACAAGAACTATACGCACCACGAAATTTCTATACGTAACGCTATATATTTTGGTCTATTAAATAGACTTAATCAGGATGACATGGTTTTCATTGGTGACTTGATATTTTTTCCAGACCGACGGACATGAGAATTTTTTTCATTTAATAGTGTTGTGGGTGGCTTAAAACGTCGAGAAAAAGCAAAACTCAAAAGCAAAAAGCAAATCAAAATTTCTAATTTTTTTATGATTATAATAAATGGTGAACTGTTACGGACCGAAGTAATTAGGATATGAAAAAATATGATAACCTGTTTCAATATTTTCATAAATAGCGGATATTATTTTTTTTGAAATTTTAACCACCTCCAGTTCAACCCACGAAACTGAAATCGAAAAAAGTTTCAAGTGAATTAATTGTATAATAATTAGAATAAAAAAAGTCTAATAACCTGTTTCAATATCTTTAAAAATTACATAGATATAATTTTTTCGAAATTCCAACCCCCTCCAGTTCCACTCATAAACGTCAAATCGAAAAAAGTATCAAGCGAATAAATTTTATAATAATTAAGGCATGAAAAAAGTGTCATGACTTGTTTCAATATTTTCGAAAATGGTGGAGATATAACTTTTTTTTGAGATTTCAACAACCTCCAGTTTCACCATCGTAGGTGGGATAAAAAAAGTTTCGGACAAATTATTTTTATAATAATTAGGATATAAAAAACTGTAATGACCTGTATCAATATTTTCAGTAATGATTTCTTTTAAATTGCAAACCTTTCCAGTTCCACTCATGAAGGTCAAATCGAAAAAAAGTTTCAAGCAAATTAATTTTATAATAATTGGAACATGAAAAAAGTCTAATAACCTGCTTCAATATTTTTAAAAATGGACAAGATATGAATTTTTTGAAATTTTAACCACCTGCACTTTCAACCCCCTTACAGGTAAAATTCCCAAAAACAATGGGGTTCCTCTCCTAGACACGAGAAGATAATTGGAAGAATTTTTAAAATCGGACAACTGGTTCTTGAGTTATCGTCTCCATATACATCCATCCATCCAGACCGACAAACATGAAATTTTTTTTCACTTAATCGTGTTTTGGGTGGCTTAAAACGTAAAGAAAAGTTATTTTAAGCAAAACCAAATTTTCAAATTTTTTTCATCTTTTTAATACTTCCGGTGCGGACCGAAGTAATTGGTATCCTTCGTTTTTGGACTATACACTCTTGTTTTAATAGATACATATATTTTATTATATTCTGTATACCGACAATTTTTTAAAGTTTGTTCAATATTTTCTGATTTTATTAAATGTTAAATGTCTTTTCTATATGACCTAATTTTTCTGAAAGGCTTCAAAGAAATTGCAATATTTTTTATTGATTTTCTTAAATATTGATTTTATTAGAAATTTTCTTAACTTGATTACAGCAAGGATTTTTTATAGTGCACAAAAATAACCTATTTTGATTTATTCCTTTGAGATTATACATAAAATGCAAATTATTTTATACGAGTTATCTTAATAGTATGTAAACGGTTGATGGCATTTATAATATTGACTTGTCGTCCATAATTTAATTTTAATTATTACCCTATTATATCCTTTATAATATCTATTATGTCCCATAAGAGATATGCAAATCCGATATCATCACAGCACTGTGAATAAGGGCGGACTGTTCATAAAGATAATGGTGACCGTATAATAATACAGCCCAGTGCTAAAATTCTGTAATATTTTTGCTGAACAGGATATTGTCCGCTAAAGCATTATCACAAGTAAATTCATTAGACCGGGAAGATATGAGCATAAACAGACCTGTTGTTTAAGTTGTTCTATAAAAATTGTAATTTTAATCCAGCAGGTGCTAAAAAGAAGATAAATATAATTAGGTTTTACAAAAAGGAAGTACAAGAATAAAATAAAATATATCCTGTAATAAGAGTATGTTTAGAAATACTTTTCACAGATATTCCAAATATTAAAATACATATTTTGTTTACCAATCGGCTAAATTCACAGGTTAAAATGTTAGCATAATGGCATATACATGAAAATCATACTTAATATTTTGATAAATAAAAACGTTTTATGATTTTCACAAAAATATAACATGTTATGTTACTATAATATTAATTATTTATTAAAATATTATGTTGGATTTTCATCAATTAAAAACTGGTTATAATATTAATTTATTGAACCGAAATTCAAATCAATTTTTTAATTACAAAATGTATCATTTATAATTTAATAAATGTAAAAGTACTCATGAGGGATATTTTTGAATTATTAACAAAATTTACAAAAAAAATATTTTTAGTAATAAAAGAGACGAAATATAAAAATTTTACTTAGTTTTGGCCAGTTAGAGCCTTAAAAAAAATCTAAATTTCAGTCAACCGCAACTAGAAATTTTATTTACAGATTTCTTTAAAAAAATATAAAGACAGCAAACAACAAAATTATCTAAAATTAGGTGATATGTTTTCAAAACACTAAGTCGAACAATTAGCCTAATATGTGTTAATCTCTTCTTTAGGAGTTTGCGGTAACTCTTAGCCAAATTGAAATTTGGGGATGTAAGCGTGATTACTCTTAAACTACGAGTAAAGTTTGCTAAACTCAGAATATATTCATATCCCAAGATACCATGGCGGTGTAGATACCAGAGAACACCTTTAAGAATCTGATAATTTTGTCCTGAATGTAAATGGCTTGTTTTTTTTTATTTAAATGGAAAACAAATTGCTATTATTATTATAATTATCACAACATTAATCACGGATGTATGTTACATATAATTCAATATTAATCAAAGGTAATAATTTTTAATTTTTAATTAATCAGTAAGTATACAAACTATAAACAGCGAGCACATACAAATATTCAATATTCAATAATTAAAATAGGCTTTGCACGCAACATTGTACGTGGTCATTGTCCTAGAAATTTGGAGATAAAAAAGGTAAACGTTATTCTTGCAATTTTAAAATATTATCCACCTTCAGTCATCCATATTTTAAATACAGTTTTCAAATAATATTTTAATAGTTAGTTCTATATGTAATTTATTATTACTGTTTAAAAAAAATATTCTAAATTAAAAAAATTAAAAACGGAGGATGGTTCGACACCGAAACCTCAAAAATAAATACGATTTTGTTAAAATAGTGGTATCATCTACCCTTCAGATTTGGATATAGGGATTCATATTTAAAATTTTCTTTATCTTACGATAGAAATCTGCAGTTAGTAATCTAATTTTGATTCACTCTGTATATAAAGATCGTGATTAATTAAAATAATATAAATAATTATTTTTTACCCATTTTAAACTAGATTTATTAAAAAATTGTGTAAATAATAAATTTTAATGATTCTAATGGGTATACCAAAAACCAACAAAACAATACTAGCTTACGAACTTCGATTCTGGCAGTTGAAGACTTGTATTCGACTATTAGCTGATAAAATCCAAAGTGACAAAAACTTGCGATCAGATAGCTAGAATCTGTATTTTGAAGCACAACAGGTTAGACAGGACCGGTTTTAAATTCTTATACTACTTATATCAATATATAAAAAAAATACAAATCCGGGTCCACCTTAACAACAAACACAACAACCATCTACTCCAATGATCTCAGTAAAATAAAATAATCTCTAATTTTACCAAAAACATCAACTGCATTCTGCATAGCAAATGACAGAATATGTATTTACTTAATGAACCCAGAACATGCGATTTCCCTTATTAGTCAGTAATTTTGTTACTGCTGCAGAACGTTTGGTAGTATCAAGTATGTGCTCCACTATACCATATAATATTCTAAAATATTGACATGCTTTAGATTACTTTGCTATATGTAGGAAGCACAGACCTAGAGTACAGCCATATTTTGAGTTTTAGACGTCAAGTCTATGTCTCACCAATTCATATTCTCACAATTGATTGTACTCTGACCAACCAACCCCCGGTATATCATATTACTATTTTTTCAGATATTTAATAATATTTTGTTTTGTTTTATTGAATTATTATTTTAAGAAATTTTAGAGAAATAATCAAAACAAAGTCAAGTTATTTTTCCCAAAAGACATTCATCCGTCAGTACCTATTTCTAGGAGGTTGTCATTTATCAGTTAATTGTACCATCCTGATTAACAACTTTTATCATATATTTTTGTAAAATATATTGCCAGTGTTACGAGGAGGCGTACTGTGTTAATGGCATTATCTTTTTCTAAATTATGGTCCAACGAGTATTCACTCTGAACGTAACGGGTTGTATCCCTGGTATTGGACCGGTCGCAATCTAGTAGGATTGTCCATAAAAAGAATATTGCCAATAATGTAGAGAGAGATAGTGCACATAATCTCATGACATTTAGGGTATTAAGAACTTTTTGTAAATATTCGTTGGTAAATATTCCGGGGGTGCGTATTCGTTGGATGGAGTTTTTATAAGCTCCAAAAAACCTATTTACAATTTATTTATTGTCAACCAAATTGGTTAATTTATAATTGATACATTCATTACGATGTTGGTTAGGTTTTCCGGTTGTACTGTTTTCCCTATACCTTTTATGCCAAATGGCGCCATCATTCTTCAGTAAATCTTCTTTCTGGGGTTATTACAATTATTAATAATAATGCTTTTATTATTACTACGATTATTAAACACAACGTATATTTTGTGATAAATTTGAGTACGGAAATTTCTTACGGAAATGACCATCGGTTTGTTACTTTATACTCGCCTTTTTCATGAGATAAACAGGTCAAGGGTGGGAGGTCACAGTACTTAACTAGTACTCTTACAGGCGCATGAAATATTTACAAACCATAGTCCTATATGCTTTCGTTTCGTTTTTATTATCTAATGAAAAATCCAACGTTACCTTCACAGGTTTACGATGAAATACTTGTATAAGAATGTCTTTATAGCAAATTTTTTTTACAAATAATCAAAACAGAATATTCTTCACAATCCTTACTGAAACAACCATCCGAATACAAAAAGACAACTTTCGATCTTATCCGAGCCCGAACACTTGGAAAACCCTAAACAAACTTTTTCTAAACCACAATAAATCTCAAAAAAGAAAATCCTACTGCCCAAACCAAAAAATTCCCTGATGTCTTAGAACCCATCAAACACCTTAATCAAAATAACACTTCTCGTTTTGCTTAATTTTACTGGAAATTAAAAGTACTAAGTATCATAAAGGATTATTTTGAAAATATCTTTGTACTTTCGATGCTTTATCTCGACAGTTCGATTAAAATGTTTAAATTAATCTTTTTTTCCATCACGAAATGTTAAACCTCCTTTATAAACCAACATTCACCTCTTAAGAAACCCATTTGCACATAACGACACTGTCTAAATTTTTATTTAATTCCGCGGTATTTAAAATAAATTTCATTTTCTCTCATTTTAAAATTAAAAGATGTAGTAATTCATTAATTTTGTTAATAGGAATCTATTGCAAAATGAACAAAAATCATTTTTCAAAAAACACTCTGTAATTACGTCTGTAAGTTCGAATATCTCGAAAAATATCCATTTTAAATAAATAAAACACGAATATATTATGAGCCTAAAAAATTTTATATCAATTCAACTGTCTGTTAAGTTTAGTAAAAATATTTTAAATAATTACCTAATATCGTTTATTTACATTTATTTCCAACGATTGTATTTTTGCATACACTCAATTACCTCAATTTTTCTAATGCACCTTTATCCACTACCCACCCTAAATTGAATTTCGAAACGATTTACCAATTCACGGATTCGGAAGATAGATAAATTCAATAAAACTGTTTACACCCTATATATCTTTTTACTCGCGATCTTGTGTCAAAGTTTTGATATATTGCTGAGAAAACCATTCTCTGTTTTACGATTTAAAAAGTGCTGAACTGTTTCCAGCAATCCGTGATACATTAGGATGTACTCATTCGATGCATCCAATACAAACGAAGAATGCAAACTGATCAATACATAAATGGATATTTGATATACTGGGGGTAAACTATATTATTTGAGAGTAGTTAACAACTTTTCATGTAAATTTTTAGCTAAAAAAAACAATAGACAATTATTAGAATTTTTTTTTAATTAATCCGTAGTTTTAAAGTTTGAAATGAAAGGCACCGTCTAATCTAGAACATTCCATTTATTAATTAAACAAACTTCCAGGTGCGCATTCCAGGTTTCCAATTTTTCTCAAAGATATTTTTAATTACATTAAGCACATATTTCTTCCAGTCAATATTTCTCTTTAATAACGTTTTTTCAACAGACTGAGAATTTTAAAAATGCTGGTGTTCAACACATTTCTGTTGAGAATTAAAGTAATGATGTTTGAATAATTAATACATTAGCAAACATGATTAAAAGCTTCTTGTCATATTGATTAATTTAATTTTAAATTCAGAAAAAGAATTCTTGTAGCTCATTAAAATTTCCCTTTATGCTAACTTGTTTTCATGTTACATGTTTCCTTAGAAAATATATTTATTTTGAAAAATAAAAACTAAATTAGGTTTTTATTTTTTTGGACTAGTATATTTTTTATTTCGATAGAAATCAATTTTGATATTAGGTTTATATTGTATCCAGTTATAGTACGTGAACTCAAGTCATACAGAGATTTTGTTTAAGTTTCATAAATTAGTAATAGTTGAATTCGGAGATTGATGTTCTGAATAAAAGTCGAAAGTTTTAGCTTAAGGGTTTTATTCTTTGAACATCAATCTTTAATTAATTTAACGAGTTGAGAAAATTTCTCATTGATATTTCCTCTCTTTTGGTTTCCAAATCTATCAATTTCTATAACACTACTAAACGATTACAATAAAACATAAAAAATACACTTTAAAGTTTTGCCTATATTTAAGGAGAATGATGTAGTTTATTCGCAAAGGAAGGAAGGTGAATAAATTTTGACAGATGAGGGAAATAATCGATATAAAGCACTCACTCTATCTAGTGGTAAGTCATTTGCATTAGACAGAAATTAAATGTTTCATAAAATTTCCGCTAGATGTAGATGGTGATAGATTTCTTGTGATCTAAATGTTGGTAAAATGCAATTTTTTGAAAACGGTACCACTGAGTCTGCGAGTCAGTAAGCAGTAAGCGTACCGGCCGGAAAAGAGCGAATCCGCCATAGTTGCTGAGCTACATTGCTTTGTCGAATATAAAACTTATAAATTTAAATACCCGTCAGACTGATAAATAAATAAAAAGAAATTGTTTTTTCTTATTGTTTTCCTAATTTAAATTGTAATAGTTATATTCTTATATTTTATTTAAGTTAATTGAAATTTCAAGATCTTCCTATACGATAAAAACAAAATAATTAGAGATTTATTCTGGATAATAATATGTCTGTAAAGTGTAAAATTTGTATTGACGAAAGTTTATTTAAAAAAATATTTTAAATCATATATGAATGAACGATTTTGTCTTTTCACTGGTACAGATGCTCATGTTTATACATAGTTTGAAATTTTGTATTCAGCGAGATACATTTTTCAATCAGTCAATTTAAGGAAAGCCTGCAGTATCTTTATTTGAATATTAAATGATGGTTTCAATTTCGGCTATTTTGTAATCTGAAGATTTCATTTAAGAAACGCGACTAGAATAGCAATTGATCGAACATTTAAGATTGAATTGTTGCCAGGATTCAATTCCATTTCGTAAAAGAGTGCTGCTTCGATACCTTGTCTTGCTAAAAAATCTTATACATGCAGTCTCGGATTAAGTCACGGTCTCATAAGGCAGTCCACTAGAGAATAACATGCTATTACTAAAATATATAAAATGCATGGCATTTGGGTTTACATATCGAAGATTTTATCATTGAACTTATTTAGAACTACTACAAATTTTGTATAAAAAGAAAAACATAGTTTTGTATAAAAATGGATAAACTAAAAAATTGTTATTAAGAAAAAGGATTTTTTGATGAAATTCGGAACTTAATTTAAAATTTTATATCATCGGACTGAAAAAAGATTTGCACAAGTGCTAAGATTGTTAGATAAAAATGTATGTAATTTTAAGGAGAATGATGTCTCAAAAATAGTTAAAAAGGTTAATAGAAAGCTATTGGTTAATTATAAAAATATAAAGTTTCACACAATAGTTTAATACAATTAAAAGTCAATTTTTCTTTATCTTACCACATACGGTTCAGTGCTGTTACCACCAGTGTTTTTCTTAGGCTTTAAACCATTTCCCTTAAATAAAGTTTATTATTATTAGCATACATATATAAATAGATAATTTATTTTAAACAGAAAAAATACATTTTTATTAAATATATTATCAGGATGGCTTTCACAAGGATACATTAAATAAACTTATTAGTGGAGAAATAAATGTATTCTTGTGTAAGTCACCTAATAAGATTTGTTTATTAACTAAAATAGCATAATATCGCAATTTTAGTAAAAATTAATCAAAAATAAATTAACTACTATAAAGAATTTCAGGGTTTTAGTTTAGATACATAATATTTGTAGTCATAGATTGTTACAATTAAATTTTATTATTAGCCATACCCTATATTATCTAAGGAGTACTATTTATTGTTCAATAAGTGCATTCGACGTTTGTTTTGAGATCTATTTTCGAAATTATTTCTTTTATATTTTACTTTAATAGCATAAATATTTTATACTCGATCATATTGGAAACATTATGTTTCGATTATTAAATTTATAATACATTCTTAAGGTGCGTACTCACTAAGCGAACGAACTACGAACGAATATTTTCCGTTTGTTCGCTGAACATTCGTTTGGTGTTCGTCCACTATTCGGAGAAGTGTCTACACCAAGCGAACAAAGAGCGATTTGAATGTTCGTTGTTCGCAGACAAATATTAAATGAACTTGACCTGCCTGTGATAATGTCCGATGAAGATATAATTATTTCAGCGGCTTATGATATTATTGCTGGTTTATTAAAAAAAAAAAAACAAAACGCCGTTGGTGGATCTCATCAATTTATAAATCTAGAGAGACCAGTACAGAGGAACTGCTATAATGTCTCACCTAAGAAGTCAGCATTTAGGCCAGTTTCATAATTTCTGCAGAATGTCTCCTACTAACTTTGAATTTCTAATACATAAAGTGGGTTCCCAAATAGGGAAACAAAATACCAAATTTCCATAGTAGTTCTTGTTTCTCGTTTAATTTGATTAAATCAATTGTTAGCTCTTCCGTCCACTCCGTTTTGGTGGCCATTACACGTTTTGTTTCGGGCCAAACTGATTTTTCTCCGTCCACACTGAATAGTCTAGTCAACAAGTGCTTTTTGGGTCAAACATTTTAGTCCGCTTCCGAAAAATATGCGTCATTCGACTCGGAATAGCGTACAGATGATTTTTGAAAAAAATCAAGAGTCGCTTGCAAAAATTGCAAAAGTTATAAATACTTAACTGAAAAAAATGGGGTTTAGTTTTTTGCAAGTATCTCAAAAACTATGTGACATTTTTCAAATTTGACATAAGATTCAAAAAGAGGAGGAAATTTCCCAAAAAAAAATTGTACCTCCGGGAACTGTTGGACCAATATTTACAATTTTCCCAGGGGGTTGAAAATACGGCCGAAAACGAGGACTCTGGCTTGCGTAATTTTTACTCAAAGTGAAAAATAACAATTTTTATTTTTCCAACGGGAATCTCTTCTGAGACCTTTCAAAAATAACTTCAAAAAAGGAAAAAAATCAAATTTGTTATTTAACAATTATCGCACTTACAATGATCATGTTCAAGTAGGAAAAAATAATAGACAAATCGCGATAAATTTTTTTTGCCTACGGATTCTTGTTCATAAATCTATCCAGTAGATGCCTGAATTTTTTCAATTCTTAATTTTCATATTTAATAGATTTAAATAATATTTATTCATTAAAGGTCCAAAGTGGGCGAGGATTACAAGCCAGAGTCCCCGTTTTCGGCCGTATTTTCAACCCTCTGGGGAAATTATTAATATTGATCCTACAGTTCAGAGAGGTAGAATTTTATGGAAGATTTTCTCCTCTTTTTGAATATTTTTTCAAATTTGAAAAATGTCAAATAGTTTTTGAGATATTTGCAAAAAACCAAACCCCATTTTTTTCCAGTTAATTGTTTATAACTTTTGCATTTTTTTGCAAGCGGCTCTTGAATTTTTCTAAAATTATCTACAAGCTATTCCGAATCGAATGACACCTCGTTCACATATTTCGGAGGCGGAGAAAAAGTTTGACCCAAAAAGCACTTGTTGAATCTCTTTAATCTACCGTTCTTGGAGCGAATGCCACCGAACGCGAACAGAACATTCCGTTCGCATTCGTTGCCTTATACACCCCAAGCGAATTCGCTTTCGTTGTTCATTCGTTTTTTGTTCGTTCGCCTAGTGAGTAACCCCCTTTAGAGTTCGTACAGACTAATGTCAAGCCATTTACGTCATATAGCCAGCATCCTCATGTGCTTCTATTATCGCAATAAAAAAATTAATTAAATTTACGAAAAAAAAATCAAATAGAATTTCTACTTCAAAATAATTACAGTTATGCATCCTATATTTTTTTGTACAATTACAAATCGTGTCAGTTTGACAGACATTCTTTCGATTTATGCTCGGATTATTTAATCTGTTAAACTGACGCTTTTTTTAATTATATCTATGCATAACCTGATTATTTTAAAGTGCTCGTTTTTAATATTTTCCCTCTAGGACACTGACATATTTAAGGTGAAAAACATATTTCAGTTATTTTCTTGGGGTGTCACGGATAATCGACAGGATTTGCGACTTTCCAGCTACAAAAAATCTTTGTGCCGTGTAAATGCCAGATTTTGTTAAATAAAACAGAACGTAACATAATATTTAAGCAAATTTGATTAAATTTTTGGTCAAAATAAAATTAATTAATTATTATTTTTTAATTTAAAAATATTCACAAAGTTTATTTATATACATAAACTGATTCAGTTTTTAAACTAGTAATTATAAACTTATTTCAAACAATATTGAATTCTTGATCTAGAATCAATCTTCTATTTTGAAAGAATTATATAAATGGATTATAAAATTTTTTTATAATTTATATAAAGAATCATTGTCTATTAAATAACTAGTATTTCGAACAAGTTTACATTCAAGGACTTTATATGTTATTACTAACTGTCAAGTAAACAAGATGTGACATTTTATTAATAGTACTATAATTAATCCTCAAACCTCTAATATGCTCAGTATAGCGTTAATGGTAAATACGAATTATATGACACTAAATCTTGCAGATGATTTAAACCTCAGATACTCAAAACCGGAGATATAATTAGATCAGATTATTACTCCAGATTGATGCCGCTAAATAAAGTTTAATGATTAATCCGAATCATATTTTGAAATCTCAGAAATTAATTCGATAATTTTAATATGGTACGGTTCTGTCGATATAAAAGTATTTTTAGGTATATCCATTCTTTATATTAAGCTAATCATCTGCTTTTGGAAGAAAACCAAGGTTTTGTTTTGAGTCTTTTTGTTTGAGTTTGTTCTAAGGGCTTTGATGTTTTTTTCTGTAGTTTAAAAATTGAGATTACAAGTGTCTTTGTGATCAAATACGGATTCTGGATTAACCTTGGGCATTCACTTAAAATTTGTTGATTGAAAGCAAAAAAAATAAATTTAATCTCAAACTGATACTGAAATTTTAGAAAAATAAGAATACGTACAAGATTATAATTTTCATTAAAACTTTATCAAATTAAATACAGATTAGGATATTTTAATCTAAATATATTACCAGAAATAATGATTCTTTATTATATAAATCCAAGAACTAATAATATTTCTATTAAATTTACGCATAATATAAAGGACTTAAAAAAGATATGTAATAAACAACATTTTCCTTATCACCGGCTAGAAAACGGTGATGGAAACGCATTCTATAAAAACATATATTTCGACTCATATTTCAAAACTTTTAAACTAAGAGGATTTGAACTGCTTAAAACTGTTTTCATCTCGAACAGTAACTTTTTGCTTTTTCTTTTAGTCGACCAATATGTTTAGTCTGAGATATCATATGCTCTTAATTTTTTGTTTACCTCTGGCTAGTTTCCAAATATTCTTCAGATCATAAATAACTGCAAGCTCTGTCAGTTTATTTTTTTTATATAAAATTTATATGTTATATTCGATTATCAAATAGGGATGAAAGATAATGTTCAATTTATAATCTTCTTGAGGAATTTTTATAATGATTAATTGATCAGGGGATTGAGGTCATCGCTTGAGCAATAAATAAATAAATATAAATATACATGTCAAAGTTTATGAAAATAATAGTAATTTTATTAATTATACGAAATATATTTTTTATGGCATTTTTGTCGTAGTTTAGGATCTAAATTTTAATAAGTTTTTAAACATATTTCATGCATTTACTTGGAAGTTTTACTATTACTCAAGATAATCTCTTTATGTGTGGTAGTTATGTAAATCTTTTTGAAGCTACAAAATATTCTCACAGTTTACGGCAATTTTGTTCGTAGAAATGTTCTCCTTTAAAAAATTCACCATACGACGCAGACGATATTCATAGTTCTATCCGGCTTTCAGTTCAAGACGGAAAAATGATTTCTTTTATTTTGAAAATAGAATTCTGTTCGTATCGAATAGAATATAAATTTAATCATTTACAATAACATTTCTTTAATAAAAAAATACCTATATCTAGATTTTTTTAATCAAATTAAAATGTTGATTAAAAATTGTATTGGGTATTAGGTTTTGACCGTAGGGAAATCTAAATGAAGAATTTACAAATATCGTTTAAAATATTTGTAATATGTGACTTTTACGAGAAACACAATAGGAAATTTTACGAGTAATAAAATTTCACGAACGCTATCCGTATAGCAGGAATAATTTGAAGTTAATTTAGCCAACCGCTGGAGAACATATGTTGAAATTTAAAAATGCCATTGCTGGAAAATATCACTGACATTGGTTTTTAAATTCTGTACGACGCGGCGCCAAGTAACCATATCCAGTGGGAAAACGTCGCTCGTCAAGGCGACGTCTATGTTGGATGACTTCGTCTCAGTTTTACTCGTCTTTGCTTTCTAGACTGTGCTTTAAAATACTCGAGGACAAATCTGATCACCTTCACACTTTCTTTTATTATCTAAAACAATATTTTCCGCTTGAGTGTGTTTTTCAAGGATTTTACCTTCTTTTAGTTTTATTTACTTTCTATACGAGCCAGACTTTAAAACAGTAAGTCTGTTGTGGAAGAGCCAGAGTGGAAATAACTGAAAATTGTCATCTTATATTTAACGTTCCGGATATTTGTAATTCTATCCTTACTTTTAAGGGGTTGCAGCGATAGATTTTCTTTATTTATTTTATTATTTATTTGCCACGTTAGAAAATGTTATTATCTATGTTGATGATCTAAATCATATATTTGGCGGTAGTACATTAAAGCAATCATTTTTCTAAGTGTATTTGATTTGTGTATTTTAGGTTACTTAGCTGACAATTGATTCTTTTTTAAGGTTGTACTATTTAGCACATTTTAACAAGTTTATAGATGCCTAAATAAATCTCTTAATATGACACAGTGGTGAATCTAGGAGTAGGAGTCGATAAAAAAGTTTTTGGTGAAGTTAAAACATCCAGTTTCTGATTTTTGTTATTTTTTATTGTTTTCTGCAAACGAAATAGCGGAACGTGAACGTATCCCTTATTAAATAAATAAAGGATCATGTCTGACTGTATTGATCAGTAATATTATGAGCCGACGGTGTATACAATGGATACTATTAGGGCCAATCCTACTTATCTTTCTTGAATCATATTACAGTTTTTAACCTCCTCAATGAAAAAGCGCTAATTTTTGCATTTACTACACCGGAATTGAAGATATTCATAAATGTATAGATTTATTCGTCTTTTGGTGCGTTGTCAATTTTTTTCATAGTATCTTCATGCGGCTGTATCTAAGATGCGCCACATGCCCCGAGTGGTCCGAAAAGGACATGTAAAATGCGCCACCTATTTTGAATTTGAGGATTAAGAGATTAAAGAAGATTACCATAAAATAATTACCATACTTGATTTTATCTACATTTCAGCAAAAATAAAACAATTGTTAATTTACCCTTTATTTTTATTTAAAATATTATGATACATAATTATTATGCAATTATAAACTCGAATAAATTTAATGTTAAATATTTACAAATTTGAATGGATAAATTTAAGTATTTAACATAAGAAAATCTTGAAATGTTTTTGGCGCCGTATTATATAGACTTAGTTTATTAATAAAATCTATATTTTGTTTTAATTTTTTTTTCCTAAATTTTAAATGTTTCATTATTGCAACTTTTAACATCAATTTGTTGCGCATTTAACAGAATATTAACGAACTGAAAAATATTCGGATGTTGTTTGTAGAATTAATATGGAACAAAGCCCTAATTTTTCATCATTGTTCTGTGTTTCTTTTTCTATTTTTTTCCTTTAATTTATTTAATTTTTTCTTATTTTTTCTTTTCTACTGATTTTTTGCAAATATTTGCGACTTTTTTGGGATTTCTTTGCGAGTTTTGCATTTTATTTCAGTTTTTTTGAATTTTTTCATTTTTTATGGTAACAGTTGTTTCTAGTTTTTTGGTTGTTCTTTGGTTTTGCTATGTTTTTCTATTTTTCTCGATTTTTTCTCATTTTTCTGATTTTTTTTTCAATTTTTTTTTATGATTTTTTTCGATTTTTTCTAATTTTTACTCATTTTTTTCTCATTGTTTTGTTTTTTTTTTATTTTTCTTTGTCCTTTGATTTTTTGCGATATTTTTCGATTTCTTGCGTTTCCCGTATTTTACAATTTTCTATTTTCTAATTTTTCTCTCAATTTTTTTTGTTTTTTAATTATATTTTTTTTCGATTTTTTTTCGATTCTTTTAATTCGATCATTTTTATGATTTTTTGTTTTTTTTCTGTTTTTTTTTTCAATTTTTTCTAATCTTTCCTTATTTTTTTCTCATTGTTCTGTTTTTCTATTGTTTTTTTTTGTTTTCTCATTTTTTTTCTCATTTTGTTCTATTTAATTGATTTTTTTGTGATAATTGCGATTTTTTTGTGATTTTTGTTGCGGTTTTTTTTGCGATTGTTTTACAACTATTATCCCTATTATTTTGTTTATAGCTTTAAATACTTTTAAGGAGCTTTAAAGTAATAATTTTCTTTTATCTAGTGGCGCTTGTATACCGGTGAGTTTAATCCCTAAAATAATATTTTACCTGACTTATAAGCAAATTTAGCGCACTTTACATAGTGCCCTTCAGGCTTTGTAGTAAAATTTGAATTAGAAGTAAGTAAATAATTTTAGGATGTGCTATATATTCCAGTGGAATAGAATTCAGTTAAGAATAGTGTTGGTTTGCATTGATAAGTAAATATTGTTTTCAATTCATTTGGTCTGAAGTTGACTTGTAGTATTATAGATAACGTTAAATTAGGTTGGATTATTTTAAAGAACCAACAGGGACTCGAAAAGTGCAGTATTAAATTTTATTGCCTTTTCGGTACCGCACAAATCGCAATGTCCGAAACACAAATGAATCGTTTGAAATCTGTTTGTAGGTTTGGGGCAAATTTAATTAAAGTTGTTTCCTCGAGCATTACGAAATCGAACATATTTATATTTTCTTCATTAAGAAAACTATTCGTTGAATTTTGTAGGACTGATTCAATTAACGGAATAAAAATTGCAAGGATAATTTGCTCGGTTTCTTTGTTTTTTATTGTTATTCGTGGTAAAATGCAATTGGAAAAAGTCTATTTCGATTTATTTCTGTTTGTAATCCAATTGATTTCGAATATCAGTACCTCGGTTTTTATGCTTTTAAAAATATTTCCACTTTCTACAGCTCGTTTATATAGTTACTATAATGCAAAGACAGACAACCCTCTTTCCTAATAATTCAGCAAATAAATAATGTGACAGGCGTTTTTACTAATTTATTTAAGGATACATTATTGCTTGGAAAAAATGGACAATATTTACAATAAATCCCTTGTTATTTATATTTGATGGCTCATCAATAAAGCTTTCATTGTATTGAGTTTTTTTGGGTTGCGCTTCAACATCACTTTTGATTAATTGAACTTTACTAACATGATCAATTTTTGATTTCTTGAAAAAAAAAGAATGCATTGGACCTTTTGCCTTCCTTTTACTTATGATTTCTCTGTTTATAAGGATTAAGATAATATTCATCTAAGCAATAAAATCAAAAATAAAACTAATCAGTTTTTATTACTGTTTTGGTTTATATTTCTTAACCAATTGTACAAAATATTTTCTACAAATATAAAATTGTTTATAGAAATAAAACAAACTGATAAAATTGATAAAATATTAAAATAAAAAACAAGAATTTTTACCTATTATTTTACGACATACTTTATATCACATATTTAAAAAATGTATTTCAATGATTGATGAAAAACTATATTCTATCAGTCTACATTTATTTAAATTACATTTAAAAAAAAATTTTTATTAATTGTAAAAAATACCATTTGATTGTTAACATTTTTAACGCGCATTTTACCTGAATATTCTCAGAACAATGATTGTTTTTAAATTCAAAATTTAGTAAGTCTATATTTTAATTGTTTGTTTTATTTCTGTTTACAATTTAATATTTTTGAAATTGAGATACGAGCTCCGTTTTGGAGTTCGTGAAAAGGTCAAACTTAATTTCGATATTCCCGAAAACAAAAGTACTACAGATAAAAATGAAAAGCAAAATTATTGATTTTCCAGTATAAAAACAGTAAAAAATACTAAAAGATATGAACTTCATGCAAATTAAAGAATGTCCCGTGCTATTTCATTAGCAAAATGTAGGATGCAATATCCATCACAAATTTTACTTACTCTACCGTTAATTTTTTTCAGATCAATGCGTTCCGAAATAACAAATTGTGTAACAGAAAACCGAACGGGCACGAAACAATTTGCTACTTATTTTTTTTCACAGGCTGCTCAGAATATAGTCAAATATACCATTTTAATTTAAAACCATTCAAGTACATCACATGCAGTCCTGTTTAACAAATACTATGAATCAAAATTGGTAAGCTGTTAGAGATATCAGATGTCAAAAACAGATTCTGCCTATACTCCGTTACGTTCAAAAATCTAATCTTCGATATCTCTAGCAGTTGAACTTGTCAGATTTGATGTAATTAATTATCCTTTTAAGTGATCCAAGATAATGTTCTTAATTTTATTTGTTTTATGACGAAGAAAATATGAAAGGATGATAGACAATTTTTTACCATTGAATTAATTTGTGAAATATTTCAATAATAAGAACGTGAAATATAATAATAGTTATTGATATATACACCAATTTTAGCACGTAAATTTTTATAGATATACTATTTTTCCAAAATAAATTGCTTGAAATATGATAATAGTTTTTAGCTTAACTTATTTTATGAATTTGTCGAAATTTTCTCCATTAACATCTAAAAACAATAATAAACATTTGTTGGTCTCAACTCCAAAGATGTGAACTTATTAATTTTTAAAAATTAAGAGAAATGGAAATGTTTGATCCAAAAACTGCTGACTACGTAAAAAATGTGATGTAGCTCATCGTTATCGCGCTATCGAGCATCGTTTTTAATAGTTTCAGTTAAATAATGATCAAACAGTGACTTCCAATAATTCCAGAAAAATATTCGATTCGATCCAATTACCAAAAATACTATCCCAAATATTAATCATTCATTTTTTGATAGGAATCCGACGGTTATCACTGTACCATTAAGAAAAACAGTGCATTTTGAAAAGCATAAATTGAAGATGATGTTCAGTTCAAAAATTCTTTTCCTTTACTAATTTTATTTTATATAAAGGAAACACTACATCATTTTGTCTAATACTCAAAGTATGATCAATAGCAATTTGTCTTAAGTTATCTACTTTAACTTCTTTAGTTCTTTTCGCATGTTATTAGCGACGGAGTTGCTTTCTTTTAAGACAGATTTTATACCGTACAAATAAAAATTGACACACCAGAAGTTTTGTACCGAACTTTGTGCGGAGGAAAGGGAATTTGTGTTTTTATTTGTGTTCTATTTAAGCCATTAGACCACACGTAGATTGTATCTTTAAGGGTTACTAATTAGAGCACATTTACTTAGAAATGGGAAAAAATTTAAAACCTATAAGGTTGTTACAAAGACTGCGTAAAGGGCTTTCGAATAATGTATCTTTCATCATATTCATAGATAATTATAATAATTTACAATTCTATGATATTTTATAACCGTGCCCTTTTTATGAGACTTAACAGGCTAGCAATTAAGTAACTCATTGGAGTAGGTTTTCGACCTTGGGAGTTCTGTTCTTAATTCAAATTCAAATTCAAATTCTTTATTGGTCCATAAATACAAAACATTTAGAGCCAAAGGGCCATTGGACAAGTCAAGTACTTGAAACCTTATTCTGGCTAAGGCTTTATAGTGGCCTAAAACTTGACTAAATCTTTCCTCTTATTCGAGGCAAAATATTCAAAAAGCTTCGTTTGCTAGGTAACCACAGGCCCACTGTGTTCTGTTAGAAGACCCATTATCTCTGTCCTGACTTACTATATCTGCTATTAGTCTGCTCTAGTGTCATATTTTACCATCCAGAAATTCCTATTTCAGCTATTTACAAATGGATGTATTGACTGTGTGATTCCGCAGAACGGTTCTGGATTTACGAATACCATGTGAGAGCCTTTGGATAGTTCGTCGGTTTTTCCGTTGTATTCCTGTTTTTCGTATCGGGGACATATGCCAGGATTCTGGATAGTTCATTTATGGTACAGACACAGTACCAGACTAGCTTAGAGCTAGCCTGCATTGACCTAAGAACTTTTATAGTTGCATTATATTTAGAGAGGAAACGGCACATGAACGGTCAGTCCTTGTCTGCCTATTTTTTGACCCAGTGATGTTTGCCTTTCTTTAGAGCCCCTTTGAGCAGTCTGTATATAAAGTGGCTTCCGATTTTATTTGGATTTGACTATAAAAGGTTGGTTCTATGCATATTTAGCTCGTCTTGTATAAATAAATGTAGTGGTGGTAGATTTAATAGGACTTCCACTGCCACCGTTGGAGTAGTTTTCATGGATCCCTTGATGTTCAGACAGGCTCACCTTTTAATACCATAGGAGCTTCAAGCTACTTGGTCTTTGGCCACCATACTTCTGAACCCTGAGTTACATGGGTCTAGTAACCTTCTCAATTTGAGCTAATGCTTAGTTTTTTTATCTGAATGTGGGTATTTCTTGAAAAAGGCTTCCATCAGAGTTTCGAATAATAGCTAGAACACCTATTTGTAACAAACCCCTCCTAAAATTGTCTAAAATCGCATTTTCTCGAAGCTAGTCTTAATCCATCTATAAGCAAAAACAAAGTGAAACTACTTTAAAGCTGACGAAGAAGTTAACAAAAATTGATGTTTTTTTTTACCCTGTGTAGTTTGAGAATTAAATATTATTTGTTTTATATGAGAATTCTCTTTTATTCCATGAAGTGAAATTGTGAATCGTAGTTTGATTCAAAATTCGACTAACCTAATCTAATCAACATGACTTAAAAGCGAAAATTAATGAAGCATTCTTTGATATTAGCAATAAAAAATGTTTATTTTAAAAAAATATATGACTATTTTAATAAAATAAAACTGGTTAAAAATGTTTATTTAAAAACATAATCAAATATAATATTTTATTCACAAAAATATATTTCCTAAAATACCCTATTTATATCAATTTTTGATAGAAGATCCAAGATATTTACAATGATTAATAATTTATGACAAAGTAGTTTCCTGTTTACTAAATTAAATATGAAATTATTCTGGTTAATTACTTAAATTATCCGAAGGTCGAAGTGAAATTAACCAATCTCAATAAACTTGGACAGACCAGAGGTGATAAACCGAAGTTTAATTAAAATAGGCCTATCCCTCGATCCCAAATTTCCTTACAGATCCAAAACTATTCGAATATGGACTGAAATCTGGCCACATTACCTACCAAATTTCTATAATTCTGATAATTACATTAACACGTTTTCCATATGTCCCTAACTTGTATTCTCCCGAGACTGTCTTTGAATCGGAAATCCCGTTACAAGATAATAAACAGATTTGTTAAATATTTAGTCGAATCACATTAGCGATATTATAAAAAAATATAAACAGCAAAATAAAAATTTAAATAAATAATTTAACAAAGGGAAATAAAAAGATGATAATAGATTTTATGTGAGAAAATATTTATTGTATCCTAAATTTTTCATCAATATATTTTATTTAATAAATATTTATATATTCTATATAACAAGTTTGAAAAAAAAAGAAAATATCATTCCCAATAATTTTAATTAAAGTTCTAGAAAATATTTTAAAACGAAATGTAAATAAGCTCGTAAAATCAAAGATGATTAAATTTTATTTAATATATTTAAAGAAATTTTAATGACAATCTAATATTTTATGTCAAAATCTCATGAATTAGGGGGAGAAAAATAGTCGAAGATTGATAATGTACAAAATTTGTGTAAAATAAATTTGAGAATTACTAGAATTTAATATGTAAAATGCACATGGTGCAGATATTTATAGAAAAATATCGTAAAAACTACAATTGCAATTAGAAACCACATTATTATCACTAACTCATAAGCTGTCAAACTAAAGAAAAATAAAAAAAAATATCAAGTTTACTTGAATTTGAAGATTTTTGCTCTCTTGTACAGTTATTGATTAGGAATCCACCCTGTATTTTCATTATTCGTCTGCTCAGTATATTTTAATTTCAGGCTCGATTGATATCCATTCTAAATTTCTCTTGGTATGACTATAAAATGTCTTTCCAACGTTAACAATTCTCTCTCTTTATATAATATTATATATTCACTTATGTCCCCTGTTATCATTTTTAATTATTTCGACGTTTTAACTTTTATTTACTATTGTTTTTAATTCTTTTTTATGCAGGTATATTTTTTGTTATATTTACTTAAAAGTTCATATCTTATCTTTTATAACAATATAAATTATCTGATGTTTGTGGTACAATTACAAAAAGAGAATCTATTTGTAATTTGTCTTAAAATTTAATTCAGTTTCGTTATTTTATATTTCATATTTTGATCTAAAAATTCGTGTATTTCAGATTAATGTTATGATTGTTTTATATTTTTTTTTTAAACAGAGACCACAAAATCTGGTAATTTATAAGATTTTCGTCTTATATTTACTTTATGTGAACTTTTAGGGTTTTTTGGACACAACCGTTTTTTGGGGTCTGAACTTTTCTTTTTTGGAACCAGTCCTTTTTTTAGCAAGTTGTTTTTATCGAATTTGGTGCTTTCTGGTATGCTGAGTGTTTCGCATTTCATGGTTTGGATTTAGTTTGTGAAGAAAAAGCAAAAGCTCGTAAAAGAATTTTCAAAAATTAATTACAACTACTAAGTTTATTTGAAAATGCAATTATTACCCAAACCATATATCGAAAACTACCTATAAGATTTGCTGTCATGTCTAAGTGCTAATAAACTTAATGGTAAGTAATTTTAATCAACTCATGCTTTGATGTTATTCATAAACTGCTTTAAAATATTTTACTTTTGAAACGAATACGTCTTTTCCGTATTTATTTAACATAAGAGTGAATGACCACTGCACTGCGTCGTTTCCATCTTGGGTGTTTTATAGTTTAAGAACTATAATATATATTTTTAATAAATATATTCTCTATTATTTCTCTAAGGATATTTTGTAAACTTAACCAATGAATTACTGTGCCTTTACTACAGCAAGTTTGGCACTCCTATATTGTTTTAGCAGGTTTCGTGTGCTTTCCATGATAATTGGAATCTAGTGCTCGAGAAGACCATTTCATAGCGCCAGGAGTAACGCACGTATCCTGTCACGATAGCAACTTGCATTACAAAATGTTTGTTTTATTATCGTAAATTTCAAGAGCTAGCGAAAGCCAAAGGCATTTCAAAACATGCACGCATATGTTATTATAATATCATAATTTAATATAAATTATTTCTAAATTAATAATTAGATATAAACTGTTTGCCGGATTATTTTTTCAAGAGTAAATTACTATTTCTGTGTAAATTATTCTTAGCTAAAAACCCTCAAGATTTGCATTATTTTTTTGTAAAGAAATCCATTAGTTACTTCATTCTTCCTTAAATAAAATACTTTCAAAAGAATAAAAAAGGAAAAATAAACAGAAATTCTAAGGTAGTAAAGGGACTTCAACCGCCTGTCTGTAGCCCGACGTTTAAAGATTTTCAGTCAATAAAAGAAATAACTCACCGTTTTATTTCCTAAATTTCTAACTCGGCAACTGAGATAAGCTGATTTCCCAACAAGGGCTGTTACATTGCTCGGAGTCATTGCATCGAAATAGGGTTCGTAGCGATTTTGTGGAATTACAGGTGGTCCCATAGGCAGTGGAGGAAGTGTCTCGCTCTCTGGAAGGGAGTTGAATCCGGACCCAGAAGATGCCATACCGCCATTTACAAATAGTACACCTAGAAAATACGCAAATTAGATCTCAATTTAAGATTACGAGAAAAGTTTAAGCAAATAGCTCGTTGGTTTTCTTTCTTTCTTTTGTTAGATTAACTTTTTTCCATAACGACAGAATTTTATACTTTTTTTAATTTTACTTATTATGTAAACGAGGATAATAATAGGTTATAAGCAAAATACTAACGTACATGAAAATTAATTCCTAGACTATAAAATTTCATAAAATATGGAAGTATTTTTAAGGTAATATTTTTATAATAAACAACTAAGCTTCAAATAGACAAAAATAAGCATCCTAAATTTGACCTAGTTGCCGGTATAGTGGTTTCTACCTAAAAAGTATAATACGACACGTGATTTATGAAAGAAGGTCATGGTTGGAAAAATGCATATGACACAGTATGAGGTTGAATATATCGACAAAGAAATATCACTCGTTACTCACTTCAGCATAAATATTTTTGTAAGAAAGTCTATAAATGTCAAGCTGAGGGATATAAATTTCAATAATATACAAGGGCTATTTGTGGATAAAAAAATATTTCAATGTTCAAATTTGTTCCTTTTATTTTTATCATTTTTGTACTTACATATAATGAGATAAAAGAAGCAATTACCTAAAATTAACATTAATGAAACACTTTGTAATATATATTTAAAACTGTATGAAATTAAATTAAAATTATGGTTAAAAATTTGGGGTCATTTTTCAACTAATACTCATTATTGTATTTTTTATTTTTTGTTCAATGTGACATAAAATTGTATGAAGTAAGGAAATATAAACACGAAGTTCAGAATTTTAGAGCTCTTTTCCAGCTTTATACAAATTGCCAAATAATATAAAAAAAAACTCTAGCGTGGTTATGTAGAAGTTAGGCAACTGGATTTTACGACAACGGGGTATATAGAAAGCCCAAAATCACCCCGAGGAACACTAAGAGCTAAGTTTGAAATGGAAAGAATATGGGAAAAAAACAATGTGCCTGAAATGTGAGATTCTTTTAGCGCTTTGACGAGAATACTTATCGGCACTTTTATTTCAATTTATTTATTATATTTTTAAAATTTTCTTTTAAATAAATTAATAAGTTTATTATTATGTAAAATAACCTGCATAATTACAAATTGTATCTTTAGTTTTTCCTTATGTAAACAGTCATATATAGCACGAAAAACATATTTAAGCTCCTTACTAGAATATAATTAGTATTATTATTATTATTATTTATTTACAATTATTAAAAAGTAATTTTGATTAAAACTATGTCTAAGCAATAAATAAAATTAAAAATAGGCAATTTATTCATTTATAATTGTAATCTTTTGTAAAGAAAATAATGTCTTTCAAATTCAAAATTAATTTCTTATGAAATATTTCTGCGGTACGTGTTGCTTTATCATAATTGTCGCGTTTATCAGTGTATTAATTTGTCACAGAATGGGAACGTGTCCCAGATTTTCCTTGAATTTATTTATTCATTTATTCCCATTAAAAAGAAGTCAAGAGTTCATAAATCAATTCGGTAGTATTCTTGAATCTTATATTGTTTAATTACGTATATATAGAGTTGCCACTTATTTTATTGGGAATTGTTAATAGAATAGCTATGAGAGTTCTGGACTATTCCTTATGCAAAATCCCATGTTAAATCGCTAAGGTCCGTGGTAGTAAATTTTTTGTTCATATCAAGGTCATTCGTGATATCATCAGCATCGGCTAGACGAGATTTGACTACACATGATCCACTTCTGATCAGATGATCAGTCGATCGAAAATGGATCAAAAGCTGATCAAAAGCGGATCGATAGCGGATCGAGATCTGATCAGAAGCGGATCATGCGCAGTAAAATCTAATCTAGCGGAGGCTGATGACGTCACGAGTGACCTTGATATGAACAAAAAATTACTACAACAGACCTTGGCATTATAACATGGTATTTTGCGTAAGGAACAATTACCAATAATACAAAAAACTGAAATAACACTTTTTATTGTTTTACAAATTAAGAAGCTAAAACCAAAATGTTAAGAGGCCTACACACCACGTGACTTTTGTGTTTGCCGGTTAGAGAATTACCCAAGGAAAATGTGCTTGTATTCTAATAAGTTGGGTGTAAAAAATTGTTTTTTAGTATTTTCCGGTTAATGTTAAATAATCCTATCCTCTAGTCCAATTTTTTCTGCACAGAACAGGGTAGAGCACCATAAAACATAATTATTCGTATTTGGACGAGAACTCGCCTAATATAGCAACTAAAAATATGCGGTTTTTTTCATGATATTTAAAATATTTATGAGAAGAGCGCGTCTGTGCTACATTTTTTAAATTTGTCTAGAGAAAAAAGTTGATAGTCGTATCACTTTTACTAAAATTACTTTAAAAAAAGTGCCACAGACTAAAGAATTAACTAGAATCGATTGGTGAAAACTGCAGCTTCCTATCTTTAATATTAACGGAGCGCTCGTCTAAAAACGATTTCAGGCAAGATAACATATGGTATATTGGCGCCTCTTAAGGTTTATTTATATTTTTAGTCATAGAAAAACAAAACTAATTTTTAGTTTAATGGTAATTTCGCTTAATCTCTTATTATTGAACTATTATTTTAACGTTTCATTAATAATTTCAATTTGTGTTAAATATTCTGTTCCAACTCCCTATAAGTGCAACTTTTTTTCTAGTTAAAGCGACCTTCTCAGTTAAAAAGTGTCTTTCTTTGCTAGAGGAAAGAACAAAAGCACATTTGATTAATATGAATGTAACTTTAGGGAGATAAGTTTAGAGTAGGTACTTCGAAACGCTGATTGGATTATTAATTATTAAATTGAAATAAGGGTGAAAGCTAAAGACAAGTTATTAATAGAAATATTAAAATAATAAAAGGGACATACAAATAATTTCGAAGATTAAGTTGCGTTATTTAATTCATAAATTGTGAAAGTATTTATAAAAGAAGGGGCGTGAATATAAATTCTTGCAATTTTGAAGTTATAATTATCGACTTAGATCCGAAGCATATTCCAAAGAGAAAATACCTCTTTATTTATTTTAATTGTATAGTATTAAATACCTTAGCCAAAGCGAATAGCTATGTATACAGAGTGTCCTACGGCATTTCGACTCTTCAATATCTCAAAAAATGGTTCGAATGACATATATGAAATTTGGCAGTCAATACTGAAATATCAATAAACATTCAAATTTTGGCCTCATCTTTTGAGCTACTTTCTTTATGAGAAATTACTTTATTTACACTCAAAATTCACCATAGAATTACCTCCTCAATTTTCGAAAAGTGCTTAGAAATATACCCTGTATATAAATATATAAACATATACAGTGTGTGCCAAAAAGTTGTCTAAAAATGGGAAAAATATTTTTATAAACTCCATTGTAAGTTCTTCTACCAATATCAGAAATTCAAAAAATATTAGATTTAGATACAACTTGGCAACAACGTTACAGAAATTAAAGTCAGAAGATTATCCATACTCAAATGTGGTCAAATTATTAAAAAAAAAAACCAGTAGTCCTACCATAATAATAAATTGTTATTGTGGTATGACTACGAATTTTTTGATTATTCTTTTAGAAATTAAAGTAATCTTCCTATGACTATGTGACTAGACATTTGATAGGAAAAAATGGATTTCATCAGGAATAATTAAGTCAATTAGTGACAAAAAGTTTTGGAAGCACATCGGCAGTTTACGGCACTTTTCGATATAATCCGATTTGCGTTTGCGCTATTGCCGTTGTTTTTTTTCGTAATTTGTCTTTATTTGACGTTTTGATAGTTCTCAACTTGTATCTGTAAGAAGTAAAATTTGTTTTTTATTTCATATTATTAGCAGATTATCTTTATGCAAGCGCCGGTGTAGTGTAGTGACTAGGATACAAGAAGGTACGGGAAACAATTTTTATTAATAATGAATATTTAAAATAAAAAATGTATAAAAAATATAGAAAATGCATTTATTTTTATTCATCTAAATTTTGACATATTTATTGTTACATTCAAACGTTAGATTAAAAGTTCTTGCCTATATTGATCCGAAATTAAAAAGAAAATTGTTAAATCCAACTTGGAAATGATTAATCCACAATAACTAAAAAAGACCATTCGTAAATAAATTAAATAACAAAAGGTATAAATCAATTAATTAATTATTATTTCTCAATTTCAATTTCTTTGTATTTCAATTTATTTTATATTTGCTGTATTTTTATTATTTTTAGGATTTATTAGTGGCATAGATGTGTATATTTATTTATTTATTAATAATTCATTGATCCCCTTAAGGTTAATAATATCAAGCTCATATTATTTTTATATTTATTAAATATATAATATTTTTTTGTGGAATTTATGCTAATTTAGGGATGCAGTATATGACGACAATTTTCCGGATTTTGCGACATTCTTTTTTGTATAATATTTTACTTTTTTTCTTAAATCTCATCAATCCCGGAAGTAAAGAAAAAAACGTGTTCGTTATCCGAGACTTAGTTATCATCACCAAAGAAACAATGAAACGCAATTTCGTTGTATACTGGCAAACTGGCATAAAGTGATGGATGAAGGAAAGAGGGACCCACACTGAGCCATAAGAAAATTGCAACAAGCAAAGAGATACTAAACCATGTAAACAATTGCAAGCTTTTCATTTATTAATATTAAGCCGGTAGTTCAACAAAGACATCTTTTGATTAATAAAACAGAATAATTTAATCTCCGAGGAATTTATTTTATAAATGGTTTTATATAAAGAATATTGAAATAGCGGAGTCTGCGTTCAATGGAATTAATAAATACCCAAGTCTTTTGTAACCCTATCTTATCTACTTCAGTTTACTATAGCAGTCCCAGTCGTTATTAAAATTTTATTACTAATTTTTTCTATGTCAAAACAATCACTATTCGATTATGTGTTAAATACATGATAAATTGTCTGTCTGCGGTCAATTTTGTTATGAATTGGGATTTGAAAAAAAAAAAAAAACTCCATGTACATTTCACTAAAACTACTATGCTGGCATCACCAGGAGTAGATGTAGATGATACACTAAATACAAAACCTATGATAAAGCCAAGCGATGTGTTGCTTTCGGCAAATTCTAAAATATTTACAAAAAATTCTGTAAATGTAATAAATAATTCGAAGTTTCAATTGGAGAATAATAAATTCATCAGAAAGTGCGTCGGACGAAAAGCCTTATAAAGAAAAATTTGCGTGTTTCTAAAAATATGTGGTATAGTTTAAGAATTTTATTAGAATAATAACTGATTATATCTATGAATTATTTATACTAAAGCTGTAGAAATAAAAGTAGACCAAAGGCATTATTTTTTAAATGATCATTTAAAAAAAGAAAGATTTTTATGTCGAAATTTCAACTTTTTTTCTAAAATAAATATATTATAAAAAGGTACCTATAGAAAGATAGATGACGGTTTCTAATTAAGCTAATTAATTCTGGGGACATTGAAAAAGTCTGTTACTGCAAAATTGTGCCGTTTCAACATGAAAATGAACAATTTGACAAAAGTTTAATGGAAATCTCTGTTCAACCCAAATTTCCTACCCCAGTGATTAATAATATGCAAACCGCAATAATCAATGAGTGAAATATCCAACCGAGTCGCAGTAACCTATAATTGCTTCCTGACATAAAATCATTTTAAACAAATATCCTGTTAATACTGATGCGTTTATAGATTATACACCAGTTGATGTTGGAATTTCACCTCTCTCGCTCATTTGCATTACTCGTGAACAGTTAAATTATAAAGAGAAATGCAAAGTGAGAACATTTGATATTTTAATTGTAGTATTTTAAGAGATTAAATACCTGACGATAATACCAAGAACTGATTTATTGTTTCCAATTTAATTAAGTCACCGCTTGAAAAGGTACATGCTAACTACTTTTACCAGAACGGTTTGTTTAATTTTGTTTCCAGCAATAATCGAAGACTTATTACGTTCTACTTATTCATTAGCAATAACTTTTCATTTTAAGTTGTATTTTGCACTGATTCAGTATTTCATGATTAAAACGTGTCTTCAAGTTAATAAAAGCCTCTTAGTAACTATACTTACTAGGTCACACGATTGTTAGTGACATCTAAGTCAATATTTGAATGCTGGGCTAGACTACAGTGGATACGGGGTAATCTGATAGATTACAAGATATTATTTAAAAAGGGCACATGTAAGTTTTAACGTTAATCAACAATAATCTCCCTAGACTGCGTGAATAATTAGTAAAAATGATTGTATACCCATGACCGAGCTTATAATTCATTAGGTATAACATCTTTAAATGAAAATAACTAAACCTTGTGGTACTTTCGTTTATGTTTTTTATTCTAAAGTATATATGGAATCACAAAATCTAATAGATTGTACCTTATTAAATATATCTGGTCAATTTGGTCAAATCTTTTTTGAATATAGATGATATAGATGACATTAACTGGACCTTGAGTATTAGCGATCAAAAATGGCAACCGATGATCCTTTAACCATAAGCTCAATTATATATTTAAAAAAATGAGTAATATTGCTATAAGTTTATAATAATTTGTTATCAAAGCAAATTTTCTACATATCCAAGATTATGGAAAGTGGTTTGGCCAAGATAATATATACAACTTTTTACCGTAAACATTGGACTAAGGTAATTTTGAATTAAAATTTTTTCAATCATTTTAAAAAACATTGTTAAATTGTGTAGTACATTATTTGATATAAAATATAAAGACATAAAAAAAATAAATTCATCTTATGTATTAGTGATGTAAGATAGGAAAACTATATTTTTGTTTTATAATTCGAACACGTCACCAAAACTTTTCAGAATTATTAAAAATCGAATATTTTGTGGCTTGAATATAATAAGACAGACTTTATATTTTTATTTATTAAAAGAACACAAAAATTAAAATTCGTTATGGGATAAAATTTTATTTTTGTGTGAAATATTCGCCTCGAATTTTTCGTAGAATAAAGAAGGATAATAACGCGATCAACTTTAAAAATTCTTAAACAGAAAGACTTTCTCAGAAAACATCATATGGTACCAGCAGAACAACACGGATTTGTTGCAGGTAGATCAACTACCACAAATTTACTGAGCTGTGTAACTACACCTTTTTTCTTGATAGTAAATTACCAACTGATATAATGTATCTTAACTTTACCAAATCCTTTGACAGATTTCCATTTGTAAGGTTACAGTATAAGCTTGAATCATAAATTGCCTTTCCAATAGAAAATTCCGTGTTAGGATTGAACAATCTCACTCATATGAAAGTGATAAGCTCCTCAGGGGTCAATTTTCTACCCACTTTTCTTCGTCCCTTACACAAGTGACTTACCTTATCATATTCGGTGCAAAAAACTTTTTATGCAAAATTTATGGTAATCCTTTTCTTGATCATAATACTAGACTGATCTGGACTCTGTAAATAAATGGTGGTCTAGATGGTTCCCTTAAACGTAGACAAATGTGTGGTTTTGAACCTTGGCAAGAATAATCTGCGCTTGCAGTACTTACTTCATGACCAGCTTCTTGCGCCAGTTTCAGCTTATGTAGACTTGGGTGTTACAGTGACGTCGGATTTAAGATGGTCCGAACATTTCTTAAAAACTTGTAAACGCGCTCACTGAGTGATATACCTTCTTCGAAACTCTTTCTCAAAAATCTCTTTTCAAACTTATTAGGAAATGTTCAGCGTCGAGCTACAAGACTGTCCTTTGGTGTTATGCGTCCGACCTATTCTGAGATACTACAAAGGCAAATTTTGCAGACCGCCGCCTATGCGGTGATTTAATTCTCACCTTCCAAATGATCAAATTTAATAAAAGAAACCTTAGGGAAATATTTCTCCTAAATACCGATTCCCGTCTTCAAGGACACGAACTAAAATTAAAAAATAATAAATCGATGAATTGTTAATTTGTAATTTTCTTACTCTGTACCTCATATGTATGTCGCGTTTACTTATATATATTTTGTACTGCCATAGGCTTAGTCCTCAACCTTTATGATATGTAATAATAATAATATACTACTTAACGTATATCATTTATACTGTTTATTTTAGAATTAAAATGTATTGAAATTAAGTACAAAAGCCTACCATGCTACTATTTAAATTTAAAATAGTATACTTAATTAAATTAAAAAATTAACTCAGAATTAAGAAAACAAAAATAATAAGATGTATACAATTAAGAAAATTTGGCTAATGGGAAGAAGAGCCAAGAACAAATGTAAAATAGAAAAAGATAGGTCAGAATAATTAAAGGAATATTTTATTATATGATTTTTTTATATATACAACGTATATATTTAAAGTAATAATTTGCCTTTATTTTAAAACTTAAGAGATAAGTTAAAAAGTAAATGGTCCTTACTGGACTAATTTTTCGTTCAATAAAGAATTCACGAAACTGTGGAATGTTAAAAATTCATTTATTCATTCAAATTGTATTTTTAGACCGAGTTAGTATTCAGTTTCTTTTCATTAAATGTCGCATTCTAATACCAGTTTACGGATAAAATGCTAATAACTTGTGGCTTATCAAAAAGAAGACATGGCATGACATGAATTGCATTTTTTCCTATTTTCCTCATCCTCTCTGAAACTTAAAAATGCCATAGTAACACAGTTCTAAGTAAAAAAAAATACTCAGTGTTTAACTAAACTCATTTTAAACAATTAAAATATAATAAAACATTCGTGAAAATCAGAAAAGTCTCAGTATTAGTTTCGTGATAACAGTTTTGACTTTACATAGTTAGTTTTGTCAAATGAAGAACCCAATTGAAATTGAGCGGGATCGGACCGGCCCTTTCGGTACCCGCCATACAAATTAAAGTGGTTTGCATGAGAAAACTTTTTTCCAATTCAGATTTTTAGAATTTTGTCCACTTCACATCATCTATAATATTCCCCTACATGTATGTGAAAAGTTTGGGCAGTATCGCACCATTACAGCGTCTCTAGAATTTTGACGCTATTTTATAAAAATATCAATAAAAACATAATTATTTTCTATATATTTCGGCAAATAATACTAATAGCTGTCTTTTCTCTGGGCTTCATTCGTAAGTGGGTGAAATATAGGGAGAACATTATTCTTATTATTATTATTACCTTAATAGTTTTTTTTAGAATTGTAATTATATAAATATGTATTTATAAAATAGTTGTTTTTAAATAATATTTTAAGTTCTAAAAAATCTGGATAATTTAAAAAAATTGTATTCATGGATTCCACAGATAATTAGCCTAAAAATTCTTATACTTTTTATTAAATTGCGGATAATCTTTGAAAACGAATAAAACGTTCCGATGAATTGAATTAGAAATGGGCTTAAATATTTAAATTTCATATTTACCTTCATCACAATGGACTTGAGTCGCATTATCTCCATTAGGATTTGAAACGGTTCATAGGTCATATTCGAGCGAAGTATTTTCACTTTGCTGACACGCAGACATAATTCGGATTCGGATTCGTTCTAGAATTTCTACTTAAAACATCCATTATAAGGAATTCTATTGTTGAAATTTCATATCGGTTTCGTTAGGTCAATAGAATTTGGCTTGCATTGGGATTTATTCAAAAGGAATCGTAAGTTAATTTAAATGTTATTAAAATTTTTCTCCTTGGCGTATCACAAAGTTATGTCCTTTTTCTATATATCGTGAAAGTTAATTTTTTAACCATTTTAATTAACTTCTTTATTTTTAGAAGTAACCTTTGAGCTGGTTTGTCTAATTCTTGAGCTGACGGTTTAAGATATTTTAATCAAAATTTAGTTATAATAAATAGGAAGAATATAAATATAATTATGAAATATTTTATAATCAATTTAAATATATGATTTATAAATTAATACAATTTAAATCTGACAATGAATACGCCTATTTTTTAACGGTAACCGAGAAACAATATACTAATTTATCTCTGTTAATCTAAACGAGTGTTAAACAAATTTAACCAAGACACAAAATACCGCAGCGGCTGGCATTTCATTGCCCAGGCAATGAACGTAGTCAAGGTAGTAAATCTCTTTCTCTGCTGAGGTAAACATATAATTTATCTTGCGATTATTTTTAAAGTGTGCTTAAACAATTAGACTTGACTCGAATAAAACCAAATATAATTTGTTAATTTATGTTCAGCTTATATATCTGGCAAGATATTTTATGCTAATATAATATTAATATCAAGTATGAATTGAATAATTTTGAGGATTGGTTCCTCGGTTCTTAAGCAAATTAACCAGATTCAGAAAACTCCTGTAATCATAAAAAAATATAATATTTAATATCTGAAAATTTTAAAAGACAAAAATGTATTTATAAAATAGCTGACTCCTCCGAACTAGGACATTTATATATTTTCCCCTCATAGAAATAAAAACCAACCCATTGTTTTAGCAGCTGACAGAGCCGTAACTAAAATTGTTGGCGCCTGTGACAAATCACAAATTTTGCGCCTCTCCCTACCTTCAAAATGTGTCTCCACTTGTTCTTTTCCTTTTTCATAGCATTTAAAAACTGATCATCAATAAGCCCACCTTCGTTCAATTTTTTTTTCGAATGCCTTTACCGGATATAATTTTCACGGTGGCTTACCGAATTTGCCCAAGATAATTAGAAATGTGAATTTAGAAAATGACATTTAAATTCAATTTACCGCCAGCCGTGATGCGCAAGGCTTGTCAGCTGTCAGCCAAATCATTCCTTTAGGCAACGCTGTCAGCTAAATCAATCCATTTGGCAACGTTTTCAGCCAAATCATTCCTCTTCCCAGACTCTGGTCAAAGGTGCCAAACTGATGCAACCTACTATCGTGCGCCCTTGCCCATCATGCGCCCGTGGCAAATACCACCTTTGCCACGCCCTAGCTACGGCTCTCGCAGCTGTTATATTAAAATTTCTGACGATTTTATGTTTTTGAAGAATTTCATTTTTTATAATCTGCCATTTACATTGATATCTTGTCTACGGTGAAATTTAGTGAAAATCTAGAATTATATAGATTAAATCATGCTGAACAAGAAATGTACCTCTAGGTTATGATTGTATGATGTGAGTGTAAAAATTGTTAACCATAAAAAATCTGATTTCTGTTGAATATTTGAGTAGCTTTGCAATGCAAAAATCACGCTAGATATGAATTTCTCAAGGTGCTCATGGTCCACGGACAGAAATACTCATGTGGGTACCAAAATATAATCAGGTAATCACCCACATCAATACTCCTTGTTACCCAAAGATAATGTTGATCCGAAAATTATTTTTTTAGTTACATTGTAAACAACAAATGTCGAATTAAACCGGTTCAGATTAGTAAAATGCGCTGAGAAGTTACTAAAACTTCCAAAAAGAAACTAAACCCAGTAAAGGCTACTCAAATATTCAATAGAAATCAGATTTTTTATGGTTAACAATTTTTACAGTCACACATACAATCATAACCTACGGTTACAAAGCCCCTCTAGATTTTTTTCTGTTCTGGTAGAGGTCATCTTGTTTGGCTTCAAGAGCTTATAACGGACATGACGGACCTTGGACCAAAGCACGATTTAATCTATCTAATCCTAGATTTTCACTAGCGGGTCATTTCAAATAAAAACAGTTTAAAAAAACACTGTCGGATGATTTACATGGATCCACTTGAGTTGTTATAAATAATTTGTGAAGAGTTTCAATAAGAAACTCCAATTTTCATAGATTTCTTATAGCCTATCCAAACATTACTAAGTCGCTGGTGGCGTCGAATACGAAAATTAAGGGAGCTCAACAGACTCCATAAAACTATCCATAGAATCACATAAAACCACGACCCCATGTCTTTTAAAGTCCTTGATAAATCTGTTACGCCTCTGGATGCCAGTTTTATTATTGATCTGATTCGGAACCAGAAGCTATGAAAGAAATGAGAAAGATATTAAAATAAAGAATTAAACCAGGCACCCTTCTAACAAGCATACAGGTTATTAAAGAAAACTTTAAAAATTGTATTCCGTAAAACGTAGAAAATGTTATTAAATAGTTACTCACCATATATATGAAGGTACGTATAAAATAGGTTTTTATAGTTGAAAAATATTTTGGTATAAGGACTGTATAGAATAGTAAACCAAACTAAAATTAGGGCAAGGGTACTGATAAAAATATGGCGACAAGTGAACCAACTTCTATAAATACAAGGATGAGAAAAATTGAGTCGCATGATTTACACTCTCCTGGGACTAGTTTTAACCATGTAAAATTAGTAAAATAAACATTTGTTTTAGATAAAACTAAACGAATTTTAAAATGACATTAAAGTATTTAGATTAAATAGAAGTGTTCATTCTAAGTCACTCCTTTAATTTTAAAAAGTTATTAAGCCTTTTAATTTTTAATCTGTGATTTAAAACTTTGAATGTATTTTCTTATCGTAGACTGTAAAACTGTGAATCCCAACGAAAGTTAGGGATACTTAAGTGATGGAATGAGATTTATGTTTCCTTGAAAGTGCTCTTTATATAGGAGAAAAATCCGTTTGAGAAAATGTGAAATTTGAAGAAGCACTAGAAAATTGAATTTATCAAGTTTCATTGGACAAATTTATAAAGAGAAACAGTTTTTCGTTAATCAATTACTTGTAACTTGGAATAAGGGAAAAGAAAATTTATATATACTCCAAAACGATGCTAATAGTGCGCAAGATTTATTTTTATAACGAAATTAATTGTATGATGGTTATTTGAAAGATAATAAACCTGAAAATAAGGTTTACATATTTTTATTGAAAGAAACTTTTATTAATATTTTGATTCAATTGTAGTAAATATCTTTAGGGAACTTTACATTGTTATGCGACGACCCAATAGGGAGTTGCATATTACGACCTATATAAAAACGCTATCTTCGTAACTAAGCGAAAACGGGCTAAATTATTTTCTAGAGAAATTATCCCCATCAAATTCTGAAGAACTTAATTTTTTCTGTGTTCTGTGTTTCTGCCTGTCTATCTGTATGTCTGGTTGTCGTCCGCAAAGCTTAAAAATCTCATATCTTTTGAATGCTTTAATGTGTCGACATGAAATTTTTACTCTTTTTTAAAACCATCGAGTACCACATTTTAATAGAAAATGAGCGAAGTCGGAAAATAAAATATTGGGCTTTTTCGGTATTTTTCAAATTTTTTCAAGTTTCACAGGAAGCAGGCTGCAGATCGTACATCTCTTCAAATTTCGTGAAAAGCTATCCTGAAGTATTTTTACGAAGAAGCCTACTGAAAATCGGAATAATCGGAAAATTTCTTCTGTGTTTTCCCGGGTTGTTTTTCCAAAAAAGTCATCATTTAAAAAAATTGATATTTATGAAACCACGACATATATTCAAAAAGCAAACATACTAAAATGTAGGAATTAAATATCTTAAAAAGTCTTATTAAAATTATTTTTCTGAAATTTGTTGAGAAAGTTGAGAAAAAAATTAAATATAAAAAAATAAAATTTTCTAAATTGAATTCTGAAAATCTTGAAAAAGATGGGTAATATCGAAAAATATCAAGAGTACTTTTTTGCTGTACTTGAAAATATTCTATAAAAGGCTCCTATCCATTTTCTTTCATTTTTAGTAGGATTCGAGATACTAGTTTAACTTTCGAATTATGCTAGGGAAACTTTGTTGTCAGTCTTTAGTAGACTAATATAGGCGAGGACAAATTTCGACAGGAAAAATATCAGCATAAAGTAGTTGCAATAACAGCTTCTTAATTGGAAAAACAAATATTGCATATGAAATTGTCCTGATTAATAATTACTATTTAACAGAACAATATAGGTAAACAGTTTTTGACAATTGTCACGTGGGATTGAAGTTTTATTGCAATGGGGTGCTTGCATGATATTAGGTGAATGGAAACCTGACCAATAAATATTTAACCCGTATTTTTTAATTTTATAAAAAACGTCGATTGTAGGGCCATCTTCACAAAATATAGAATTAAAGGATTTAAAAGTAATTACAGGCTACTGTTTTCTCAGCTTGCTTCAGACGTCACAGATGCTCGTTAATAGGGGTAATAAACGTATTAAAGTAAAAAAAATTAGAAAAAAAAATTATGCAAGCACTTTCTCTACTCGACGACATTTCAACATGTCTGCAGAATATGTGGTTAGTGATGCAATAAACAATAAAAAAAAATTATTTAAAAAATATAGAATGTCGTGCATTTCTTTTAGAGAATGACGCATTATATCACAATGTTAAAATAGTTAAATTAATTAATAGAACTGTAAAAGAGTAAAATAAAGAGAAATGTCATAAGAATCATCATGAAACGTTCCTCATGCAGTTTCTTGACTTTTTGATAGATTTTAACTTGCTCTAGTGAAATAGAATCAGTCTGTTTGCATTGAGTAGGAAATCTTTTTTTATTATTCTCTAGTGAGAGTTAGAAATAAAGTTTTAATGATTTTATTACCTAAAGAGATTTTATACTATTAATTTCTTAAATTGGAAAAGTACGATAATTTTTAACATTATATCGGATTAACGCAACTTGAGCTATACATTTACTTCGTATATTAAAGTTTGACATGTTAATTGAAAAATGCACTCATTATAGCCAAATGAAACAAGTATAATCCGCTTCGTATTTTTTTAATTTTTTAGTAAATTATTAAGTTACATGCATGCATTTAATATTTACTGTTTATTTTTTACACTTTATGCTTATATCCATTAAACTGCTAAAATTGTATTTATAGTTAGATTAAATATGTTTCATATGGAATTTAATTTCATAAAATATATTATAAATATTCAGTAGCAGTCTTTAATTACTAATTTCGAAATATTTCCAACACAATTTAAATATGGCCGGACAAAAAACAATCCGAATTATATTCTTTGGATATGTTTTCGTCGTTAATCAGATTTTTGTTAAGTCCTAGTAATTTTTTTTTGTTCAATTCGAAATGGATTAAACTTTTTGCGTTTTTAAAACATAATAACTAGCAATACATACACAGCACGTACAAATCCAACAGGACTTTGTTCTCCGGCCTCCATGAATTTAGAGTATTGAGTGAGTAGCATAATATGACGTAATAATGTGGTTTTTATATCACGTTTCTGTGTGTCCATTTTGAAATGGAGACTAAATTATCCTTTATTTTATATATCAAACAATGCATGGGCCAAATTGTATCTCACAGAATTAGAATGGTTTCAGTTTGGTTGATACAATAATGATTATACAATAGAATACAGTTTCATGGTTATGTTGTTTAATTTATTTTGGGAAACCACAGGAAAAGTTCGAGTTAATAGAATATAATTTAAATACTTAAAATCTTAATGTTTTTATTTCCTATATATCTAAAAAATGTAATACAAACAAAAAATAATAATAATCGTTGAACGAAACAATGATGAATCAAGCATAAAATTAGTTTGTTATGAAGGGGTAGAAAATCTAATAGGAAATCTAGAAAATTACAAATTTAATTAGAAAATAAAAATAATAAAATATGAGTAAGTAAATAAACAATTTGGATAGAAAAATCTTAAATACATAAATAACAAATGTAAAATGGGGAATGGAATACATTTTCCGTAAATATTTACAGAACCTAATTTTTTTCATCGGAGTCCCAGAGTCTAATTAGTTATAATATGTTTTTTCAAAAATAAGCAAAAACCTGGTGAAGCTAAGGAATGAAAAATATGAAGTAAAATTGGTCCAGTATAAGTGGACAGTTTTTAAAAAAAAGCTAAATACAAGGCTTCTGTTTATGGATTCTAGGTATAAAAAACCAGATCAGAAGTAGATAAATAAGTCATGTATACTGAATGGATGAAGTAAGGTGTACTAAAAAGATATGTAAACAGCTTTAAATGATAGAGAGACGAATAAAAAATAAGACAAATTAGCAAAACAGATATAGTAAACAAAATGCATCAACTAGTAACGAAGACGAAAGTTGTACGAGCTAAAGCTAACGACAGAGAGAAAATCGAAAATGGTACAAACGACGAAAATGAAATACAAAAACAAGAGGTGGAAATACTTAAAAAATGACTCTCGCCATTAAAATTTTCTATATCCGAGATATGGAAAAAAATTAGAATAGATATCAGGAAAATTTCAATGCCAATATAACACGTCAAGGAACCCCCTGAGTATAAACAAGAAAAAACCAGAATATTAACATAAACTGGCTAATTATATTAAAAATGTTCGAAGGACAGGATAATAATGAAATAAACTAAAAAGAATAAGAAAAATACAAAAAAATTGATATAAGACTAGAGACTGAAGAATTAACTGCGGGTAAAAATTTGCATTGGCATTAGTTGAATTTTGAGTCAATTTAAATAAAACATCAATAAACGTGATTCTAATAATTTTTAAAAATTAGAAAAAAAAAACAAATTTTAAGAAATTTATAATTTCAAAAATATATGAAAAAATTCTAGAATTTAAAAATAAATAAATAAAAATGTCTAGAAATTCAAAAATTTTGATAATTTTGATGGAAAGTTCAAAATATATTAATGTCCGAAAATTTTAGAAATTTAAAAATTCCGAGAATTTTATGAACTACAAAAATATTAAATGTTTTAAGAACTTCAAAAATGTATCAAACATTTAAAAAAAATCAAAAATTTAATAAAAAACTGAATTTTAATAAATTTTCGAAAATATTTGAAAAACTTCTAAAAACATTTAAAAAACCATCAGAAATTTTCAAAAATTACAGAAATATCCAAAAATCCGAAAATTTTAAAAATTTCGAAAATTTCATGAAACATTTCAAAAATGTCAGGAATTTAAAAAATTTCAAAAAATTAAAAAAAATTCAGAAATTGTAAAAATTTGTAATAAATGGTATAAAATATGCAAAAATTTGTAAAGAAATAACAAAATATTAAAAATTGTTTATTTACGATGCCTACATCAGAGCAAAGTTTTTACAAATCATTTATATACGACAGACGCAGTTAAAGGGTTAAACCGATGACCAGTTATAAATGTCAGAAGGATTCCACCATGAACAAATGACATGCCACATGGACATAAAATCGTGAAGGCTACACATACAAACTGCGTAATGCCAAACATATAAGACGACATAATAAACAGTAGAACAATTCGAGAAATTTGTGTATCATATGACAATAAAAAAGTAGGCAACGCATCATAGACAAACAAAAAGGTAAGATCAAAATATCAAGTAGTGACAGAAAACAGCATAAAAAAGCGCGAAAAAAAATCAGACGACAAGGGATAGAGTCGTTTACGCAAACCAAATGCTAAGCCCTTTTCGTGGGGGTGAGTAGATACAAAATTATGTGCGCAGACTGAGGACTTATCCGAAGTGATAGGGGTGGTATTCCGTGCTGGATAAGCACTAAATCCTACCGGTCCCAACTATCCACGAAGTAAGTAAATATTTCTTTAATTAAATAAAGATGGATGTGTCATCTGCTATCAAAAACAAAATACTATTTTAAGTTAAATAATTTAAATTATGTTTATGTCTTGAGACATCCGGTGTATTAATTACTTTTTTTTGTTAAAACAAATTTAATTAAAACAAGATTCCCAAATAGACTAAACGAATTCTTTACATTCGACGAAAATACAAAATTGTCAAAGAAACTTTAGCAGAAGTTTCTAAAAGAAGTTGAATATTGTGAGTTTTGGTTTATACGGGTTTACCTTAAATCAATCTTAAATTTTAAAACTTTTAGAAAATGCGACGGTAGATATGGTTTCTGTACAAAATAGAGTAAAGCATTTACAAGCAATGGTTAAAACTTTAAATAATTTCAGAAAATACAATAATGTATCATGGAACCCTACATTCAGATTAGGAGCATTCAAATAATGGGATTCTCATTTTTTATATTTCGCTTAGCGCTAAGAAGGTGTAAAAACTTTAAAGAAATGCCAAACTTAAATTTTACCCGCAGGATCTAAGAATTTTAGTATAGTATTCCGTAAACTCTGTTGAGAACTAACTAAATAATTATTAAAAATACATTTTTTTATTATTTAGTATAATTTCTCTTGTTCGGTCCATTTAATAGAAGAAGAAAATCTAATGAAATAAAAAAGCATCCAGCTACAGAGGCAAATTTTTTCTATCGTGATAAATCTCTCCTCTCACTTTAATACTGAAATAATTTTTTTTATATACCGATTCGGTCACGTGGTTGGGCCCAAGTTCATATATTCAGAACGAATGAACGGATAATTTTAAAATGTGGGGTGGCCATTCTATAGACCTAATTTTTAATTAAATGACATAAAAATCCAAATTGGCGGACTTCCGGTTTCTTTGAAATTTGCGTAATAACTGAATTTTTAAATGAAACACCCAGTATGTTTTTACATATTTGGATTCTACAAGTCAAATTACTTAAAAATGATTTTGGCTGTCAAGAATAAAAATTAATTTTAAAAATTATTTTTAGTCGAGGAAGCTGCGACTTGGTATAAACCTTTTAAAAGGTGACCAAATGTTACTAATAAATATTACTTTTGCATTTTAAATGTTTTTCATTTTATTAGTGTTTTAATTACTCCACATCCGTTTTTTATGAAAAACTCAATTTTTTAAATGGGTAGTATGGTGGCCCATTTGGTTATTAAATTGGAGGTTTAATTATAAATAAAATGATATGCATAATGTCGGAATGGTTTTTAAAAAACTTGCAATAAAAAAAATATTTTTGACAGTCAAACTCTTTTTTGACATATTACATCATATTTAATTTGACTAGTAGAATCCAAATATGTAAAAGTATAGTAAGGGAGTTCCGTTTGAAAATTCAGTTTTTATGAAAATTTTGGATTTTTATGTCACTTAATTCAAAATTAGGTCTATAATGACCACCCCAAATTTTAAAATAATCTGTTCATTCGTTCTGAAGATATGAACTTGGCCCGACCTCCTGAACCACCCGGTATATAGTTGTACTAGTTTAGTTTGTTTCGTATCAATTCTTCTTTCCATTTTATCATTTCGTATCTTTTTCGTCCTTTATTTTCTAGAAGACCTTCAATGTTTTAAAGCAATCATCATATACATCACAGGAAACTTAAAAAAACCAAACCCAGTAAAAAATAATTCAATGTTAAATGGTAAATTTTGTTCATAAAATATAAATGAACCAAGGATGCCGAGTTGTAATATAAGTTAAACAAAAGTCCTTACTGAGAAGATATTTTTAATACTTTTATAACCATTTGAAGCCGTTGTTGATTTAATTTTCAAATAAAAGCCTCATTTTTTTAGCAGCTAAAGGACTTCGCAAACAATGTTAAGAAATTGGCTCTCCTTGAAATTTAATAAGATGTTGATATGTTGATCGATACTTGACGAAAAATTGCAGGCTATATATTTTATGACACCGATTCTAAATATTTTTGAAAGACGTAAATATATTTGTTGTAAATAACTATTATTAGTGCTTTTAAATAGTTACGTACACACATTGTGAATTTTAAAAGTAAAATGTCTGCATATTGCACTTCTGTACAGATTTACCCCTGCTCAAGTTTGTCGCGGGCGAGCGATGGGAGGTAATGAATGACGTCACCACTTTGCTAACCGGGATGTCCGTTTAATTAGATTTTAATCTTGCATATTTCGAAAACTACTTATCGGATCGAATTCAAATTTTCAGAGTTGACCATAAATCATAAATTTCTCATAAAAATTAGGTAGCATTTAATTTAAGAGGTTTGCAAAATGACCCATTTAGGATTGTATGAAGGTAAAAATGAGACTGTAATATTCAAAATTACGCAAATTCAATTCAGTTGTATGTTATAAACAAATTGAGTTTTATAACTACTTTATTTACATAAAAACAATACGTACCAACGAATGTTGACGTATAAATATATTTGATAATTTTAGTAAGTTATGTCAGCAGATTCTATAGGTTCCGCACCGAGAAGCTACTTTATTTTTAAAAAAACTACAACTACAGGCACTTGATAAAATATTTAATTTTTTTTGCTTAAACTAAATATAAAATGTATTTTTAAGTTTCAATTTAATCAAAATTTTCATAAATATGTTCTACTACTAAAAATAATAAATACAATATTGTCTATATGATTAGTATCAAGAATACAGAGCTTTTTTAAATCCTCAAAGGGAAGTGCTGCCAATCTTACGGGAGTTATCCCTTCTTTCATAATGAAATGAAAATCACTGACGCAATATTCTGAATATACATCTAATTAAAAAGGGATTTACAATATTGGATGTACAACCATTCTTCTGCGATGAAAAATTTTGTATTTAAAATTACTTTTTATCAGCAAATACCGTTTCACCATTATTTTTAATGAGGTTTGTTTAAGAACAAGATTTTTAAAGTAAATTCTCCAAGGAATTATTACATTATTAATATGTAAAAAGTACATATATTATTAAGGACACATTTATTTACGTGACAAAGCGACTTTAAAGATTAAATTTAGAGGGAATAAAATAAGCAAGATATAAAATAAAAATAAAAATAAAAAATTTTTTCCGAATTCTTAAGTCTGAAAAATGTAATTTTGACCTGTAAATTATATCAGCTAAATATGTCAACTAAGGACTTCTGCTGTCTATTTAGTAGTTTTTATAAAAGTAGTTTTCAGCATTAGTTAGTAAGTCAGTTATTCTCCGTTTTATCAATATCTAATTATTTTTGTAAAAATTATTAAATTGTAGTTTAGTAATTTTAAATAAACATCTTTTCTTTTTAAAAAATCCGGAAAATATATTTTGTAGGTCAGAATTTCCGGGATCTAAGTCGGAAAAATATAATTCCACTTCTAACTCGGAAATTCCGACTTGCAATTCTGAAAAATATTGTTCTAGTTGCAAATACAGTTCGGTATAATGTTTGAAATGCTTCCATTATGCAATACACGTAGTTACCTGATAGAAGTTCAAAGTTTTGCTTTAGACGATCTGCGTACAAATTGTACGTTTCGCAAATATTCCTCTAATGAAGATTTTATCACTTGTATACATATATATGTGTTAATGATTGAGAAAAATATTTCTCATAAAAGTGATCTGTGATCTATTATTAAGATTTATCAAGTGGAGGGCGATGAAAGATATTTAGATAAATAGTCAACGAAATTAATATTAAAACTAAAACATTATATATATACCTAATACAAGTTTTTTAGTTTATACGTATCCGAAATATCAAAATTTAGAATATATACAGTTAATTAATTTTTCTAAAATTCTAATATTAATTTCAACCCCTTGCGCAGGAGCTACTCACTTGAAAATTATAAATAGCAACAGGGGTCGACTGATAACTCATTTGAAATAATTTTTTATTCTCTATTTAACGGTTTATTTAAATAATTTTAAATTTATTTCATTAATTTTTGATTGAATTAAATTTAAAATGTGAAATAAACTAAACAATAATAACACATTGATTTATTAATTGAATTACTTCATTGTAAACTGATATTAAGTTATCAAATGGTCGTACTGAAACTGAAATTAAAAAAACAAAAAAATTAAATTTTAAATTAATCAGTCGATTCCTCATGACATTCCAAATTTCCAAGGGAGTAGCTACCATAAGGGATTAAAGGGGTAACTTTTCTATTGTAAGAATGTGTTTAAACAGAAATAAAAATCTATCTGTACGAGTAATCTAATCTTTTACCGAACAGAAGTTAGAAATTAAATAATTGAGTTAGTGACTGAATAACGCAGCATTTTTTTCCTTGACTAACAAAATATTTTATTGGTTTCTACAATATTTTATGTGCAAAAAAATTACCCGTAAATAAACATTTAGATACAGACTCTCAACCTCAGATAGTATGAGTTTGTGCACTGATTAGAAGTTGAGCGAAATTTTCATTATTATAGTTATCATACATTGATAATATAACTGGACATTTATTCATAAAAAAAAACAAGCAAAAACAACTGTGTACATGATATTTCCACTCCTGAGTTAGTAAATTAAAAGAAAATAAATAAATTATTTAATCGATTAAATTGTACAGTTGTAATAACTAAATTTTAATTCGTTTTTCTGAACAGATGCTTTTATTTGAAAAAAGGAACAAAATAACCTATTTTTTCAAAAGGTTATCACTGTAGCGTGGGCATCTAGTAATCGGGATTACCTCCACCCAGTCCTGAGATTTAATTCATTCCTTATTTTAAAACCAACTTAACACTTTTTTGTATTATAAAATCAAGAGACCTTGTTGAGAATAACACGAAGGACCACGCACCTCACCAATGGGAAATTGGCTTTCGATGTATTGTAAAACTCACGATGGTGATCGAATATCTCCATTGCGCTACTGCTCTAAATTCAACAGTTTAGATTATACAGGGTGCTGAAGTTAACTGTTCCAAAAATGGCAAATGGCGATTGCGAAGATACTTTTTCTAATATACAAACAGAACCAATAATATAACAGATATTTTGCATCTCCTGACATATTATATACAAGATGTCCTATTTCTCATGAACCCGCACCGTCCTGTTTATTGATATATCCAAATTCGTGAAATTTCGGATACATCGGGGACACACTCGATCGGTCGATCGTTCATGATAAAAGTTCACATAATATACAAGGTCTATCAAAAAATACTGACTTCAATCTTCTGAATGATTTTGAACATATTGTATATATAATATGTCAATCTGATTCAGGAGATGATAACATCATCAATTGAAATTGATATTCATATTCTGCAAAATATCTGTAAATTAATGAAATTCCACTACTCAATTAAAGTAACTTAATATAAAAAAATAAAATAAATAAAACACGAAGTCTAAACATATTATAAATTTAAAATCTAAAAATTCACCAATGGAGTAAAAACAATTTTCCAGAAGAAACTCTTTCAATTTTTTTTTAAATTACAAATTTTTGCACAACTTTTAGCGCATTCGGAAGTTTATTGAACAATTTTGGTCCCATAAAATTTGATGCATTATAAGTTATATGCAGCTTTGCGTAAGGTACGTGAAGCTCATCAACTTGCCTCGTTCGATAACTATGAACATCTCTGTTAGTCATAAAATAGCTTTTCTTTTTAAATATATACATGCAAATTTCGAATATATACAATGAATATTTAACATGTACCATAGACGTATTTAGCGAAATTTAAAAAATAGTTTTTTACGGGAAATTCAACTGTAACACTAATTGTAGACCAGCTTGATTGCAGGTCTTAATTGTAAATGCTTAATTCTAGATCGTATAATGAACTTTATTATGCTACTTCCATTCTTCGATTCATTCCAACGCTAACAACTACGGCCTTACTTGTGCTTTACCCGTTTTTATCTTAGACTCTTACCGATGTTGACGTCCTATTTCTCTTTACACACTATTTTTTGGTACAGAATAATATGACGTCTAAAACAATATTTTAAAATATCTCAACTCGATTATTCGTGAATTGAATTGTATATGTATTAGAGATATTTAATGAACCAACCAACACAGCTGAGAAGTCTGTGCGCACCCTTAAGTCGAATAATATAATTAGCTGATTAGCGTACAAGACACTTCGACCCTCTTGGAATTAACATTTTCGTCTTTACCACATGTGGTTAGTATTACTACAAGTTTGTAATGCCTCTCATGTACTTCACATCTATTCTCTTGCCCCATGGGCGTAAACGAAATGTAAGGGATGCCTCGGTGGTATTGATATGGCCGTATCTCAGTTAGGTTACCTACACAATAACCCAATATACGAATCTCATTCTAAAAAAGAACAATGGAGAAAGAGACAGCATAAACACGATGATATTCGCTGTATATAAAAAATATAGGAAAACTTTTTTATTACATATTTATTCATAAGATGTTCTGATGCCCGTATTCGTTTGGGTGGAATTTTTGTGAGACCTAAATATTTAGATTTATTATAATTAATATTAGATTTTAAAATTGTATGATCCGTAAATAAATTAATTTACAACTTTTTTTGCTGAAATTTTGTTTAAAAAAAATAGGTCCAGTAATTTGATTTTCGTTTAATTTGTACTTCCCTACTAGTATTTTTTTGGGTTTGATCTTTGTTAATGTTGACAAATCACAGTATAGTAAATTATCGTTCAATTAATAATAATTAAAGTTTTCTAACCGGAACAAATTATGTCATTTGCTCTCCGATTTTATAGTCTATAGAAATTATTAATTATTTATACTTTTCAATTACCGATTATATTTATTTATTGACTTTACGGTAAGCTGAGCGGAGCCCACGTGAGTTCATGTAATATGATGATTATTTACATAATTGTGTATTACCTACAGTAACGTTCCATATCATTATGAATAATTTCTACCTACCTTCAATATTGAAGTTAATAATCATGGGTCAGTCGCCGTTTTTTGGAAAACCAAACACCTTTTCACTGATTATTACTTATTAAAGTTAATAATTAATATTATTGAAAAAGACTCAGAACTTTTTTAGCTAATTTGTTGGCGAGGGTTAAATATTTATAAAGATGAAAACAAACAGTGAATTACAACATGAATATAAAATTGAATACAATTAAAAGGTAAACAATTTTTGATAGAAATTCAAAGGCAGGCTAAAATAAGTCTTACCTCAACGAGACACAAAAAGTAACTAATATTCTGGGATCTGCCATCGTACCCAAAATTTGATCGTTCTTAAAGGTTTGAAATTACTGATAAAAAAATATGTATTTGACTTCCTTTAATCCTCTTACGAAAGTCGAGGTTGGTAGTTAACTATTTGGATTTCAGTGAGAATATTTTTTCACTTTGTTTTGCTGTCCGAATTACCGATCATAGGACTGATATCAACAAATTAATGAACCCAAATTGAAAATATAAAATTGTAAGTATGTAATCCACTTAACAAGTCGTTTCAAATAAATTATCACAAGCCCCAATTTATCATTTCCATTTATTGATGAATCTTAAATGGCTTATAAGCATCTAAAATGTAGTTTTTTCCCCAATAATTTAATAAAAAAAAACTGACAAATTCAAAAACATAATTTATGATCGCACTGTATAAATATAAACTTTACAAACGTATTTTAGAAAATACAGCTTATATTAATGTGTTCATTCATCTCATTAACAAAAATAATAATGGATCTGTTGTTGAAAGTTTCTTGTTAAAAGCACCCCAGCATGATGCCTAAATGAATTTTGCATTATCTAAACAATTAAGAAGTATTATCTTCTGTAGTCCTAATTAAATCGCTTACAACTAAACATATTCAACTGCAATCCATCTCCATTAGACTCACTTTTAATAAGTTTAAAAATAAAAACGCGGAGGGTTCAAGACTTTAGCTGTCAAATTTGGAAGTTCTTTTACGAAGTTAGCTTGTCTACAGAAGGGAAGAGTCAATCCTGCACGTATCCAAGAAAAACCATTAATAATTAATATAAATGAGCTACTTTCATTATTACTGTAGAAGGTGAGAAAGTAATGTTCTATTATAAAGAATTTTAAATCGGTAAGATTTTCCACAGTGAAAAGCAGCAATGCGAAAATGAAAATATTTAATAAAACCGTCTTACTAAATTATATTCCATGAAGTAATAATAATAATAATAATAATAATAATAATTTAATAATTTTCGCAACAACAATTAAATATGTGATACATATATTTTAGAACAAGTTGGAAATTATTTAAATTTTTAATAAATAAAATTCGATAAAGAACAATCCAAATGTATTATTTATAATTTTAAATTTTTATTTCCTATATTATTTCTAATGTTTCAAAACATATTTATCAGTCAAATACTTTTTAAAATCATTTTATGTTGTTTAAAGAGTTTGGAATATTTGGTAAGTTTTAGAAAAGCATTTATTTCACTTGATAAATTATAAAGTAGCATTAAGAAAACCCATACAATAGATCAAATAAACTGCTCAATGTTTCTCTTGTATATGTGTTGGCTTTCGTTCAGAAACAAGGACCATATCTGACTAGATATTGCGCTACTTTTAAAATACAGCGAATAAGTATTTTTAAGTCACCCAGTTAATTAGTTAAAAAAATACGAAGAAAATATTTTGCATTAAAAAATAATAATAATAATAATAGCTAAGAAAATACAATATAAATTACATAAAAAGTTATTACACGAGTTGCACATAATATTTTTATCTACGTTCAAACAAAAACCAAAAACTGTTTCATTTAAGTGGCACAAAGTAGACTAACTATGGCGTCGATTACCATGTTTATGTTTGTCATGATCACAAACCGCTGTAGTATAATGACTGATGACTTCAATACAATTTTTATTGTACTATTGCTATAAAGAATCAGTTTTCCACTAAATATAGTTCAATATAGTTTTCTTTTTGAATGAACGTAGAAAAAATATTTTAAACTTGTACTTTACATACGATTTATTTATTTTCTATTGGAAACGATGACAGTTAACAACTTGACATACAGTGTAACGAAGTTACTTAATTACCGTGATAATTAACTTAGAATATAAGGTCAGTTATAACCCCCGAAATATGGAGTCATTCGCGTACGGGTTTCGTATACCCAGCCAACTTTATGATATACCGTAGCCAGAGTCGATCTAGTCAGTTGCAGTGGTAGTCCGAGTTCCAGTCGCAATCTCAGCTCCAGTTGGAGCTCGAGCTGACAACCGTCAATCCAACCGCCACGCCAATCTGGAAGACGTGTGCCGTACCGTCTGAAACGTCACCGAGTAAAGGACCTTGTTACGTATCTTTTTCCTTTCACGCTAATTTTGGTAATTGGTATCATTCATTGTTAATAAAAGTTTTATTTTTACTTAACGAATTTTATTTATTCCAAGATCTGGAATGATATCAGCGATACACAATCCAGTGGTGTAGGTAAAGTCCGCCATTCTGGCCGCCAGGGATTTTGTCGAATCCATAACGACCCCTGAAGTATTTTATTTTCACTAACACTGCCAGGTGCAAGTGGACTTCACACCATAAACGAAAGGTGGCGCCCAAGGCAATCCAAAAGACCGCTTGACGACGCAAAGAGCGTTACAACAGCTAAGAAAAAATGTTGTGCAAGTCCAAGATCCAACTGCTAAAACCTCCAGTTTAATCTCCTGCATTCTTTTAAATCGTATACTGTGTTCAATCCCAATCGGAGCGAAAGATAACAAACTGTCATTGGTCTGTGCATAAAATAGGTTGGGGTAAGGAAATCCCCTGAAAGCACTTATAGATTTAATTATTTCGATATAAATATTTCCATACCTGTATATTGAAATGATTAAAAATTTGCTTTTGATTTATTTTTCTTTGATAGATTGGAACGTTTATACAGAATATAAATATTATGCTCAAAATAGTTTAATTTTTATGAATCCCATTGTATATTATTTATCAAATAAAATTTACAAACAAAAACTATATTCAAATATATATTTTAGGTCGGATAGAAATTTGCAAACCAGAATTTCATTTAAAATCAAATGTTTAATTTTTCCCAAGAATTATAGTTTTATTTTTATTATGCAGATGTATAATAACGCAGTTGGATACGGAATAATAAGAAACACTATTTCAACAACTCATTTGTAAATTTAATGAAATATTTAGACAATGCTCTATTTCTTATTATTCCAGTTCATCCTTTGTTGACATTCTTTGTTTCATGTCTTTTGCTACAAAATTTTCGCATTTATTTGAAAGTAGAAGCAAACCCTAGTTGTCATTGTTTTAGATCTTTCATGTCTCATGTTATAATCAGAGTGGTTAGCTTTTAATAGCTTCCCTTATTAAGTCTAAGGGTTTAGTTCGCACTGTGAATTAACTAGTTACTATTTCAGCAATCTGATAATGCACATTATTCAATACCACATCTCAAATGGCCCGTTTATAGATACTCATTTCCTATAACCATTTAGATCAAAAATTTACTGTGCTAACAATTCAAATTTTAGGATTATTAACTCCAAAGTATGTTTGAGTAAACCAATGTAAGTTTAACACTAGAATATATTTCTCGTAGAATGGAACGATATTTTATTAAGTCATACTAAATTCGTTAGAATTGCATTAAGCTAATAACTTCATAATCCCTAATTTACATCAAGAATTGTAGATATAAAGGTTCGTTATCTACCTTATATTATTAGCATAGAGTAGATAAGACGATTCTGATTTCTGAAAATTTTGTATGTAAATTGAGTATTGCCTCTTTTCGTTTTTACTTTTAAGTAAGTATTTAGAAAATTTAAATAGTAAAACTATTTATTCATTCTGATTTAGACGCAATAAATTAGATTGTATAAATTTTACGAATCAGCGGATCAAGCATATACCAAACATTTATGTCCATTGTATCGCCCGAGAATATAAATAACTAATAATCCCCAAGATGCATAAATGCGTCAAATATCAGATTTATAAGAATGGATCTTTCATTTCCAAAAGTAAATTCCAAAACTTATATATCTCTAATGTCTTTCATATGAAATGTCCATTTCACGTTTCATCATATATTTTTTATTTAAAAAAAATATCGCATTTGAGAGTGTACCCATTACGTCACGTTCATTGGAAACACCTCCTTCCATAATTCACGTTCAGAAACACGCATTCCCAAAATATAGCTAACCTTTGATATATAATTGAACTCTGTCGTTTCATCGACTCATTGAAAAAAATTTACATTTTAACTCATGTTTTCTTTACTCAAAACATTCAAATTTTCTGAACGGGTCTTCGTTTTGATGAAGAGCAATCATTATCAACTCTGCAAATCCTACAGATAGTGACAGTTGGAACATAATATATTTGAGGTTAATGTTTGTTTTCAATAATTAATATTTAAAGTTTTAACTATTGTGTACTGAAGTGTTATCATAAACGATTTACTGTGATTTTATATTTGTTTAAATAGTAAAATATTTTCACAAATGGGTTATTAGTACCTGCCAACATCATATTAGATATTTGCTAGAAAAAGAGCTGAAAAGAGAAAAACGACTAATAATATTCTGTTTAGGATTTGTTTAGTTATGTTTAGTATATTTGCTTATTTCTCCAGTTTTTATATTTTTTCGTAAAGGTGGCAACGTCGGATATTAAGTAAACAAATGAACCTATGCTGCGACACGGGATAATTAATTCATTCTATATACTTATAGAGAGCGCTTCGCAGATTTATTGCAAGCCACCACACACACGTTGTAATAAAAAACAAAAATAAATTTCAGTTTTATCAGTTCTAACGAAAGGGTAATTTTAAGTTGGTCCTTCGAGAAAGAAAAAATAAAAAGAACACATTCCCAAACATATTCTGGTCCTTCGAGCCGGTTACGAAAGAAACAGCAACTAGAAAATAATCGACACGAGGATACATGGATACACCGTTTGCAAAATTGCAAAACACGGAGGAGAATTGAAGGTCAGTGCGTTCCATTTTTCTCATTCCCTTTTTTTCACATTTTTATGCAGGTTTCGACTTGTGTTTGAAATTTGTTTTTTATTTTAATTACATATTCTCTTCCGTGAAGCCTATCAGTCGTTTTACCCTGTCCTTGATCTATGCGTTCGGGTACTGACAAAAATTCGGTTTAGACGTTACTCCAAATACTCACACTTTACTTCTTCTAGCTGAACTCAGCTCAAGTATTAAATGACAAATGTCATACGTCACAATTTAGATATAAAGGAAAATTGAGGTTCCAAAGTGCCCAACTTATACAACAAAGTCATATTGATATCTAGTTCCGATATTACTGAATTTACTGATGACAGTCAGCACCTACGGAATGAATTCAGGTTCAGTAAAATACTATTGAAGGAAAATAACGGAACGCATAGTAGTAGATGCAGAAGTGGTAGGGATGACGTAGGTTGGCGGCAATTATAAAATCAATACCAGTTAGACTGTTTCCGAGTTATGAACTAACTTTCGTGTATCTTGAAGGAAATATGGAAATTTTTTTAATAGCTCTGGTAGTTGATTTATTCGATTCTTCATATGAGGAATCTAGTTCCAATAGCACAGAAGAAAAACCAGATTTTGAAATAAGATTTTACAGTTTACTGGTATCCAAATTGGAGTGCAATAAAACAAACCTGTCTGTATATAATATGTTTGCCGTTTCGGCATCCACGGTGATTTCATATTTCCCTAGGCAGTTACCCCCAAATATTTTCAACCTAAGAGAAAGTAACAATGGTATTTAACACTTAACCTCACTTTTTCACGATGCAGAGGGGATACTGGCGTCCACACGACCTATTGCTGTCAGTAAACTTTGTCCAACTACTAAACCGACCGCTTGGTTAAAATTTAGAGAAGTGGGGAACGAAAGAACAAAGGGAAAATTAGAGAACTGGGGACGCTGGAGGTGTCGTTTTAGTTGTTGGACAATCTATAGCGAACAGTGAAATTATAGCCTCGCACAAGGTACATTTACAGAATGCGGAAAAATGAAGCTAGTATAAATCAGTAATTTCCGAACAATTCTGAAAAATGAAGCTAGCATAAATCAGTAATTTCCGAACAATTCTGAACACTGACCAGTACTGTTTGGGAATACCGCAACGCGCTACTAATTTTAATGAATGTGACGTCCACTTTTTTCCTGATTATGAAAAAATTAGCTATAAGAAAATTAAAAAAAAATCCCTAGTGATATCAGCTCATATCCTTTTTAATTACAGTATTCCCTTATGTTTCATAAAAAGGTCCATTGACGCCGGAATCAATTGAGTATAAAGTAACTTACATACAACTTATATTAGCGCGTTGCTCACTTAATTAGTTTTTGGTATTTTTGGAGTTTATGACAGTGCGTCAGTTTTGTAGATTATATAGACCGGAAACGTAGCATCAAAAATGCTCCAGCGACTCTTTAAAAACCAACCATTACAAGCACGTTACTTAGGTTTGGTTTTGATTGCAGAAACATTATATTTACTAAATAATTATAGTTTTTTTTTATTATTTCCTTTTATTTTTAGTTACAAACATAGCAAATCTCGTACTAATCAGAAATAATTAATATATTATTGTCACTGCCAATAACTAACCTGAAATGTTCGACTCAGGTTTTCTGATTCGTCAAATCCCAGATTTTCCCCACTGAGAGTTAATCTCGGATTTTTACCCAACAGCTTTTGTAATTCTCCGATATCGGGTAATTCCCCAACGCAGCTGATGTGCAGCACAAGCAATGGGCTGGCACAGCGGAGGAAGTTTTGGGGAAACTACCGCATATTAAACACAGTACATACATAATACCGTTTTTGTAGGTGCAGATGTTGTAAATTTATTATTTTATTTTATTTTTTAGTTATTTATAGCACTTTCATCAGAGTTTAGCTACACAAGAATCATTTTATAACAGTTGTTGGGTAATGGTTTGCGAAGTAATGTTAGATTAATATTTCGAGTAACAATGGTATATTTAGCTTATGACTTTTTTAGTATTAAAAATGCAGTATAAAGTCGATGAATATTTTAATATTGCTTTTAATTTATACATAATTACAATTATAACTAAATTAGTAAAATTATAGCTTTGATTTTAATTGTTATATGTTAATTTAAATACGCATTCATTTATTTTTGTTTACTGACATCATAATATGATATAAAACTAACGAATTACAATCATAATTAAAGGTAAGAATAGATGTGATAATAAAAGTCGCTACCAGAAAGTCCTAGATAAAGTTATTAAAGGAGTGAATTTCACGAAATTCATAAGTTAATTCGAAATGACATTACAAAGAACGAATACAATGCTACTAAAAAAATGATCTTGATTAATTGCGATTGGCACTGACCAATTGTACAAGATGATACATTTTATTAATAAAAATGTGAAAAAGTTGCGTTCTGTACGGACAAACAAAATTATGTAGCTTAAATATCGACTGTTCCTCAAAAAAATATCGATAGTTAATAAATGAAAATATAATTGTTATAAAAAATATGCTAGAGTTTTAATCGGCAAATTTACAACTCCTGATGACGCTAACGTAGTTGATGATAGTTTATGATGATATTATAATTAACAACTAAAAACAGTGGGTTAAATCTTTATTTTTTTCTCTGCTTTTAATCTTTTCTCAATCGTTATGATTATGATGAAATATGGTTTTGTTTTTTCTTTGTTTATTTTTGCATTGACGATCAAGCATTTGCCATCTTTTTTTTATGTACTTTCCAGTGTGTCTCGCACACATTTGCACCCGTGGATAAGAAGAAGTAGAAACAAAATAAGTAGCGAATACTAATGAATGAAAAATACTGCAAAATAATTAGAAAAATATTGGAGGAGATGGTTCTGAAATGAGAAAAATAAAAATAGGCAATTAATAAAGGAATAAAAATATAACATATTAAAAAACTATAATATCATAATAATATAACTCCCCAATTTATACGAACGAAGACAGATAAATTATATGAACTTAAGTTACACTGTAGGTAATTACAAATAAACAGATTATAACTTAAAAGAAAAGACAATAAATTTTAAAACAGATTTAGCAGAATGAACAAATTTTGATTAAGAACAACAAGAATTTCTAACTTAAAATAAATTTAAATTGTTTTCATATTCACTTTTGGGAAACTATGCAAACTAATTTAATTACGACGATTTATAGCTTTTAAATTATTTTTTGTCGCGTTTAGTTTTATTTGGTTATGTGAAATTAATTAAAAGTATAAAAACAATTTTGCTTCTTTTTTGCCATTTACAATTTTTTTTTCTGAAATGGCCGAATTTTATAGAAATAGTATTAAAACAAAATTCGTTTTCTCAGAAAATATATTACTTTTGCTCTCAGTTAAGTAAATATATCTTGTAAATAATCATTTTTTTACTATCCTTTTACTGTACGCTTTACGACCTACTCATTTTGTACTTTTCTCAACCATCTGACCCTATTTGATTTTATTTTGATTTTTTATGCTCTTATGAACTTAACATGCTTTTTATTGGTATATCTTGTTCCATGGTTTGGGGTCGTTATGGCCTTACAGCTATTCCTAAATTTAGAACCTAAGTTTCATTCATTTAACTGGAACTCTTAAATACTTTAATTTTTTGGCCAGTTTCTTGATTATTACCTTTTGATTAAAACCGTTTAAAGGATTCTTTTGTATCCTCAAGATTAACAGCAGACGACCCAAACAATATAAGTTTGTTTATATTAATTAGAATTATTGTCCTAAAGATAAATATATGCCGGTTTTTGATATTTGTCTTTGTAGCATTTGATTTTGTGTTTTTGTGCTAATATTAACTTACACTTTTTTCTCTAGCTCTAAATAAATTTGATTTTTCTTGTATTTTGTAATAATTGAAAATATATTTTAATTATGATCATCTTGTGTATTCATATAAAGTCAAATTTACAAAAAAAAATTTTATACCATTGCACAATTAAAATGGTTTAAAAATTATCAAATCGAAAAAAAATAAACAAACTCTCATTTTTCAAGCGGACAAAATATAAAACCAATAAAAAAGTGAATCATTGTTCCATTAAAAGAATTGAAATGTCATTTTCAAGTATACAGAGAATAGTTGAAAGAATTTGTTATGTACCAATTTTACAGGATACACATATCATTTTAAAATTATGAAAGTTCAACTCCCAACTCCGATGTGGAGAATAAAAATTTGATTTATTTTCAGTTAACTGAAATTATTGAGCAGAAATATATACGTCTGTAGGTCTCTTTTGTTAGATGGTGGTTGAGCAGGGATTAAAGCAATAAAGATCAGATATCAATTTTGATGTACAACTTTATCGCTTTTTCGATAGGAAAGCACACAATCAATTTACGATATATTCTTATTTAAAAATAATTGCTTTGTATTTTATTTAATAAAATCATTTTATTAACGAGATAAAAGTTTGTTACAATAAATAAATTTTTTCTTCATAATACATTTTGCTATACTTTTATAAAATTTTGCTATGATTACTATAAAAATAATTCTAAATAACCCGAATACGTATCTTTTATCGTAGCTTTGAGAATCTCTTAACTAGCATCAAAAGTATCCAGTGGTAAACGAATTAAAAATGAATGTTTCCACTCGAAACAACTGAAATATTTATACAACAAAAATATAGTTGTAACAATACCAATTTTTAAAATTTTTAAGTTTCATAATCCTTTTCCTAAATTTTGGTGTGTTTATCTAAGTAATATTTGAAATTAAATTATAAATGTGTCTCCAATATTGATTTAAATTTAGTTGAACTTTTACTTTATTTGAAATGTAAAGCAATTTTAATTTAGGCATTCAAAATTGGATAAATTTAAAATAAACGCATAAAAGAGAGAAGAAACATATAACATAAAAATACAGAAAAAAAAATCGTTTCGAAATAAAAAATATATTTGTAGTGTTTGAAATGAGCAAAAATTCAATAGAAACATTGACTTTGCTTGTTAGCAAAAAAAGTTCTTTTTTTCATAAAACAAGTGCTACTATCTGCTTTAGCTGCTAGATTGCTCCAGGAATTCGTCAATTTTTAACTTAATAACCTTAGAAAGTAGTGTAAGTTAAGGTTATTAATCTTTTTCTACCATATAAACATTTTTCAAAGTTCAAAACAAATTAACGTGTCATTCATTATTTAGTAGCTTCTACGATATGATGTTTTAAAATAATACAAAACACCCTTCGACTCCAATTTTCACATGTATTGTTGTAGCCAGACAGAAAATAAAACAGCTTAAAAATATTATTATTCTCTATAGAAAATATTTTCTGTATTTCTTCCAATAATGCCTGTTTAAATACTATACATTTTTAATCAATTTCGATTTACTTTTGTTAAGGTATAAAATCAATTTCAGCGGCTGAAAATAAATATTTTTCCAATTAAAGAATTACTCAATAAAGAAAATATTTATACAAAAATCTTTTACCTTTTAAAACATTTCATCTGTTGGAAATACGAAAAATTTTAGCAGAAACGTGACGCATGAGTAAGATAAACCACATCTTTGATATGACAACTATTCTTTTTACTCTCATTTTAACAAAGCATAAGTTATATTTTGTAGCTAGTGTAACCATACTTGCTATCATAAAGTGCTACCACTTTGTTTAGAGATACATTGTTTAAACTACAGTGACGGAGAAAAATGTGAAATACTCATCAATTGGGAGTAGTTTATAAAATAAATGTGACAAAAACATGTATTTTCACTAACAATAAACTATTTTTGTAAATTATACATTAAAATTAATAGATAATTTTTAAATTTGGCGAAACCTTCTGTGAGAAGACGAAAATAATCTTTTTGATATAATTTTGAATTTGAAGGAAATATAAGCAGAATTAAGACCTTTCAATTAATAGGTTTTCATATAATCAAGGAAAGCACCGGAAAAGAGAAATTAGAAATTTTAAATTATAAAATAACTAAGCACCAATCCAATAATGTGCTTCACTTAGAATTTTCTCGTTTCTTAATTAAAGTTGGAATTCCTATAACATATTAAATAATATGGCCTAACTTTTTTTATATATATCGGTGGAAGAAAATAAGGCTGATGTCAGTTTTTAGATGTATTCCGCACTTTTAAAAGATCACCAAGTGTAAAATTTTGTTATTTATATAATTTGACAAAAAACGATCTAATTAATTAATTAAGATACAAAATTTGCATTTTAAACTAGCAAATCGATTTATTAAATCAAATAAATGTTATATTGCCCAATTTTAATACAGTAAAAACTCTATTCACGAAGCAGGTGATATGGAAGGCCAAAAGCTGTTTCTTATAAAAACAATGTTATAGCGACCTCAAAGCAAACAAACAAATGGGAATTCCCTTAAAATTCTTCAAAAAAAAAAACATAACACGACATTAGAAAGAAAATACACTGCTACAAAAATATAACAACTTGAGACCGAAAATAAATATCAAGAAATTGTTAATCTTGTCCTAGCCAAGGAAATAAATCAAAATCCACATAAATATGACAGTAATACAGAATGGAAAACATCGAAAAAGACGATATAACAATCACCAAATTATGGAAAACACCAATGATCTATCCATCAAGGGAGTCCGGAAATTGTCTACATTACATGTATGTGGTTTATTATAAGATAAGATTTGAAAAGCATCTTAGAATCGCATTGTTAGTTTTTATCGTCTCAAACTAACATTGCACTGAAAGCATTTTTTAGGAAAATGTTTTTAAAATTATAAGTAACCAAAAATTAAAGTTCAGATTGTAGCATTAAAAATAGAAACAATAAATTTTCAAAACTTTGGCGTAGTAAAAAAGAGTTTTTCATAAATCTGCTCCCTTTTGAGATTTTTAAATTGTTGCATAAGGCTTTCCTTCTCGGCATATAAAGATTTCGACTATATCAACCATATAAAAGCTCAACTCTGCTGGCTTCTTGAATTTTGTTTTGATGTTAATAGGTTAAATCGGCATCATCTTTTGTAGCGTATGATATACAGTAGATACTTTTAACATCACCTGTTTCTCAAGTATCCAACTTGGGACCCTTATATTTTCTTATTTTCATTAACGTTTTTATTAACTTTATCCTAACTCAGCTATTGGTACTGACTATTGAAGATAGGAATTTACTGCAAACGTTTATAATTTGATTTATATATTTTGATGCATTTAAAAGTATAATTTATGACCGCATTGTAAACGGGGTGGCCACTTATTATTTAAAATGTTTTAGTAACTTCTACATGGTTAAACAAGAAAACTCTTCCAATTATTGAAAAAAAATTGTAATTTTAGTTTTTTTGTTTTCTACCATGTTTATTTTATTACTAAGGGCTGATCTCCTATCATTGAACATTTAATCCAACATTTTTATGTGGAGCAATTCTCAATTCATTTTTTGTAATACGAATGGCCGCTAATAATTTCGATTTGTGTAAAGTATTAAATTAATCAACTTAATGTGCAAGTTTTCTCCATTTAATTAATTTTACAATTAAAAAGTTTCCCTTTATATTAAAATTTTCATATTACAGTAATAATTGCTAAAATAATTTATATATTTAAATAAGAAATCAAATTCATACATTTATTCAATATTTGGGAATTTGACTTACAAATATTTTTCTGTTTCTATCGGACGTATCTGAAGGAATTTTTCATATTTAAAAATATTCGTGTATTGCAGCTTTGCATCATCACGTATGAAAGGAGTTATTTCTTGACCTCCAGAAAATTTAATCTACAATATAAGGGACCGATTTTATGCTCAAATAATATTGACAAAAACTGTTCATTTGCTCATCAAAAACTTAATGCTTTTATCCATCATGGATATTATAGCCCAGAATTTATGTAATTTTTTTGAATAAATATTACTTTGGTAAAAGATTTATCATTATGTATACACATAAATTATATTAGTAGGGAATTAGCTTTGACTGCTAAATAAGGATGAAACTTGTATTTTTTCAGGGACTGCAGTCTTAGGCAAAATAAAAGAACACTCTTTTTTCTTATTTCGAGCTTTCGCGGCTTTATTGTCTCTTCATCAGGAAAACTACAATGGTTACATGATGTTATACAATTAATTAATTAAATTAAATTTACAAAGTACTTACATGAAATTTGAGAATTGATTAAGTGAAACTTTGGAACAGTTAACTTATTTAAAATTAAGGACATCGGTTAAAACATTTAAATTAAAATTATTAAAACTTGTCAAAAAAAAAATTTGTTTGACATTTGAATAATTTTAAAATTATGATAGGCACATATGTGATGGTTAGTCGTGAAAATGTGAAAAATGTGGTTATGAACATGACAGAAGTGACATGAAAAAATTTGCCAATCTCTACTACCTACAAAATGTTACTACCAACCTGTTAAATGCGCGCTAAATTTAAAATTTTTAAAATTTGAGAAGGAATGTTAACAACAAGAATGATTAATGTTTAAGTTTATCTAGATGTAATAGATAGGTGTATATGACGCTCAGTCCTTCTATGTCAGTCCTAGCGTTGACAAGTTTTAATAATTTTAATTTAAATGTTTTAACCAATGTCCTTAATTTTAAATAAGTTAACTTTTCCCAAGTTTCACTTAATCAATTCTCAAATTTCATGTAAGTACTTTGTAAATTTAATTTAATTAATTAATTGTATAACTTCATGTAACCATTGTAGTTTTCCTGATGAAGAGACAATAAAGCCTCGAAAGCTCGAAATAAGAAAAAAGAGTACTCTTTTATTTTACCTCAGACTGCAGACCCTGAAAAAATACAAGTTTCATCCATATAAATTATATATATATTGATAAGAAAATTTAAATATAAAGACGTCAGATCATGCCAGATGTCATATCTAAGATGATCAGTCCTGGTTGAATTATTATTTGGCAATTAAAAAAAATTAATCAAGTGAGAAATAAAAAATAAAAATTGAGTTTTGTCAATTTTGAAAAAAAATATTTTTGAATTGTCAGATGAAATTTTTGTTAAATTAATCAATTAAGAAAAAAAAATTTCAAGAAGAAAACAAAATAAACAGACGCTGTAAGAAAAAAAATGAAAATTATGTATCAATAATTAGAGGAGGAATTTTATTTCATAAATTTTCAAAAGTAAAAAAAAATATTTTATGTCAATAAAGAAGAATTTTAAAGAAGAAAAGGTTATCACTGGGAAAAATTGGAGTATATAAAAGAAACAATAAATAGAAGAAAGTAAGAATTAGTTATTTGTTATCAAAAAAATTAGGAGTGTAGAAGATTTGTATCCAGGTTTAAAAGCAAAAGCAAAAAGAAGATAAATATACAGGATAAACACAATTTTTTTTTTGATTATTTTGTAAGTTTTATTATTTTTATTTTATGGAACCCAACCCAAATTTGAGATTTGTGGTAATAACACATTACAATAGATATGTATATATAAATATTTTATGATTATCATAAAATTTTGCTTTTAAATAATTATTAAAATAATGAACTAATATAATTAGGGTAATTGAAATCATAAATTTGGTAAATACACATAATTCACTTTTTTCATGTTTTAAAAATCTGCTCTTTTATTTGATAAACAGAAGTAACTAATTGGTTCATTAAAGGCTATTATTTTCAAATGCAATTGGTATTAAACCATAGTGATTGTATAGAAAGAAGATGCCTTTTTCCCAGTCCAGTTATATTATTTTCTTTTTAATGTCTATTGTTTTTGTATTAGTTGAAAATTGTTTTCGGCATAAAATAATTAAAAGCCCGTTCCAACAAAGTTGGTAAAGTTTATTTGAAACTTGAATCAAGACAGGAAATAAACAAACTGAGAAATTCAAAACAAGAGACTGTGTAAAATAAGGTATATGGCATAATAGATTTGAGATAATGTAGAAAACAAAATAAAAGCTAACTAACAGGACAAAACTATAGAACTATGAAACGAAAATAAGGACAACGAAAAATATAGTAGCTTAGCTAATAGCATAAAGATTAAGCAAAATTAGTACGATAAAAATTCAAAATTCTAATTTGGATCCAATGATTTTTAACAGTGTAGTCTAAGAACCATGTTCGTCCGTTTGTAAGGAACAATGTCTCAACTATTTAGACTCATTCCATAGAATTAGCATGGTCTATTAAAAATAAGATATAAACTTTGCATGACTAAATTTTTTTCAATAATAATTTAACACCTGACATAAAATGGAAAACTTAACATCTTTACTTAACTGCTTAGTCCTAGATATTTTGTCTTTGAAAAATATAAAACAATATAAAAATATCTTTTCTAATTCACGTTTGCTACCATCTTTAATTGTATCCTAACAAATAAAAAGCCATAAAATTTTACACACAATTACATTTTGCATTGCTTTGAAAAACCTCTACCACCATTGGTGGTGATTAAAAAGTAAAAATTTTAATTACTAATTTTTAAATAAATAAACCTCAAAAACTGTCATTTTATCAAATAAATATTAAATATAATACAGTGCATAATTTGGTGACTGAACAAATTGAAATTTTCGTAAAAAAAAGAAAAATGATTGATATGTACTTCTCAATTAAAAAAGTTCTTTTATTAGGATAATAATTGGTGAAACAATTGCTTTGCTAACAGTGTTCGCAAAGTTGGGTGGGATTACCCCTCTTTACTTTTTTTCTAATCTGAAAGTACAAACTTGTTTTGGAGATATATTAATCCAAAATTTAATAAAGCTAATTTTTAATATTTTGTACACGTGTATTCCATCTCAGAAAGTTTAAGTTTTATAAAGGTATAAAGGTACCTAAAACATTTCGAGAGAAGGCACGAATTTTCTCTATTGTATGTATGGATCTCTTACAGCTGAAAGAGGTTCGTTTCCGCTATTAAACAAGCTGTGGGGCTTTTCTTTGTTCCTGTGACCCTATTATATGTAGACTTAATACGTAAATTTCAAATGAAACAGTCAAGCTATATGTGAGCTTTTTGTGCTCGTTAAATATAAAATATTTAAAGGCAATCTAAATCTTTACACACATCCAGTATTTGCAAATTTGTATATTCGTAAAATATTTAAAGGAAAAAAATAAAACGCTGTATATTGGTGAAGAGTGGAAAGAGTACGTCAGTGTGTAAAATTTAAATCATTTATTAAAAATATGGCTGAACGCTTCGGCTTACAAAGCCATCGTTCGTCAGATATTCGTCAAATCTAGATATTTAATAAAGTATTGTTTTAATTATATGAATATAAGAAAAAAATACTCAAGATATACTTATCCAGAATGGGGTACTATTAAAGTCTGTTCCAAAATATATAATATATTGTCTTAAAGGTAAAACCCCATCAGTGATTAGTGTAGTTAAGAGATTATTTAATAACTGGAAACGTAGGTATCGTATAACTCAGGGCCGGTTTGGAATTTTTTTTTGAAACGATCTGGAATCAGATGAAATAATTTTTCACCCATTCATTCTAATCCTTTCTATGTTTAAACTAATTAAATATGAAGAAAATATGAATATAGTCAGACAAATGTAAACTGGGTGTAAATGGGTCATGGGCCACCCCTATAACTTTTAATAACATATTTATACCAAATTTTGAACGATTGTAATCGGATTTTTTTAAATAAAAATCCGATATTGCCGAATATGAGAATAGTTATAGCCAAAAATGTAAAAAGTTTAAAAAATTCAAAAGGACCTGTGAATTTTTGACAAAAAATTTGATATCTTTTATATTATTAATGCATTTTGATCTAGAAAACCTAAAAAAAACGTCTAAATCTCATTTTGAATAAAATTGAATGAACTATATAAAGGGTTTTACATATTTCTTTTTTAACAAAAGATTTGATTTTTTCATTATAAAAAATTACAGGATATCAAAAAGCTGTAAACTGGATTTGCTGAATTAAATGTTTAATAAAAGTAACAAAAATAAATAATTGACAAAATTAAGACTCTTTAGGTAATTCTAGTATAATTATAAGTAATTTAGACCAAATCATGACCACATGGTAGATGGATAAACAAAAAAAAACAAAATAAAAATGACGTCTTAAGTGACATTTGACAGTCGAGTTGTACGTGTTTAAAGTTGTAGAATCCACATATGTAGAAATGTATTGGGTGTTCCATTCGAATTTCCAATTTTCAATTCATTTCCGGTCAAACCGGATGTCAGCCATATTGAATTTTATGTAAAATAATCTAGAAATAAATCTTTTATAATCGACCGAAATTTGGTATAATTCTATTAACCCGTTTAAAAGTTATAGGGGTGACCCATAACCCATTTATACCTGGTATATGTCATTCCAAGACTAAAATTTACCATTTATATTTAATTTATTTGTTTATTAATAATTTATACATTTAAAATAAATTTTGTGTTTAATACTAGTTATAAAACAATATTTTTTAGGACCCACGTACAAATTTACTTGACAATATAAATTTACATATTTATTTTTTACTTACTCTTGTCTTATTACAATCCACTATTTCACTTGTTTCTTAATGAGCACTGATTTGTAGGGATCAGATTTAACTGTACTTTACCAATTGCTTCAGGGATGGATTACAGTTTGTTTAGAAAACACCCTTGTGTGTACTGATTAATTGCAATTCCGTTTAGCCTTTTCAAGAACCCTAAATCCCTTTTCTACGTAATCTAACTATATTATCGAACTTAGATCCAACATAACACAAAATGTAAGTTTAAAGAAACATAAATGTAAATATAAATATATAAATAAATAATTTGTTTTCTTTCTAAATAAATCCGTACAAAGTGATGTTACTTTTAAAATTGCACGCGTCGTGCATTATAAAAATTAAATATTGTTCTGGTTTATACTCCCTAACTGAACTGTTCAAAGGTAACGTAGAGCTTTAGATTACCATTAAATATTTTATACTTAACGAGCAGGAAAAGCTCACACAGGAGATTAGTGTAGTAAGATTACACCCATGTAAATAAAACAAAATTTTGTTACGAAAATGAAAATCTAGCTGTGTTTTTGAATGTATAAATAATTTTAATAAAATTTATTGTTTTCATTATTGGTAGTATTATTTTTCTCAGCTTAGCCGCGAAAAAACTTTTATGTAGAAGAATAGGTATCTAAATCTAAATCAAGAGAGCGGACATAGATATTCTTCTGAATATCCTGCAAAGTTTCGAAATTTTACATGATTCGATAAAAAGTTTGTCAACAAACTTACTATAGAAGGTAAAGACCCTGCAAAATATTTTTAGTTTTATAGTTCTTTTATTCAGTTTGTTTGTTTATTACATTAGAAACTTTTCGGTATTTTGTTGTATTTATACACATTTTTGTTATTATACATTTAAAAACGCATTTGTTGATTTAAATAAATACTGTTAGATTATCATTTAAAATTAATAGTTAATCTGGACCATATGGAGGATTTTCAATTACTCCTTTACGACAAGAAAATTAGGTTCAGCTAATTTAAGTTCCGGGATAACTTTGTGGGCAACGAGGAAGCTGATTTTTAATAAACTTGGGTTATGGGATCCTTAAACTTAATTCTAAGAGACAACTTTGTTACTAAACGTGGCACTATTATCAAAACGGACCTCTGGTGCTTAATAAACTTTACACTGCGTAGATCGTATACAAAACTCTTCTGTTTTGGAAACATGATTTTAGAAGCACTCCATTTAATATTATATTTCCAAGGTGGAAGAGGAATATATAATAATGGTATACTGCAAGGTTCTATATATACATTAAGTTTATTAGGTAATTCTTGGCTCAGATTCAGTGGGAAATAAGTTAACTCCTTAAAATAAATGTGGAACAATTTTAAACAAAGTTGCAAACTTATCAATGGTAGTACAGTAATATTTAAATTATTTTTTCGTGTAACCTAGAAATAAATTTTTATTTGTTTATTTACTGGGCTGGCTGATGAAACCTGATAGACAGAAAAAGCTGCCTCACGTTGTAGTTTAAATTCATCAATTATAAAATATTTTGAACAAGGTGGTGGACAATTTGATCAATTCTTACAGAATTAAAATAATTTACAAAATATGCTCAATTTTTAATTAATTTTATTAAAAAAAAGTTATAAATATTTTCAGTGAAAATGGAACAGGACCGAAAAGTTCTTAAGTACAGTTCACAGTTCATTGTCAAACTCTAATAAAAAAATAACTATGCTATATGGTTGGATAAAGAATTATAAAGTACAGGTCTGTATTATAAAAATTGAGGTGACCCTTCAAAGATGAAACGTTGGTTTATGAAATTGAATACGCTATATTAAGCGGTATTTAACCTTAAAAAGAAACCTTATAAAGTTATTTACAGTGAAAATGGAACAGGACCGAAAAGTTCCTAAAGTACAGTTCATAGTTCACTGTCAAATTCTAATAAAAAAATAACTATTTTACATGGTTGGATAGAGAAATATAAAGTACAGGTCTGTATTAAAAAAATAGACGTGACTCTTCAAAGATGAAACGTTGGTTTAAAAAATTGAATACGCTATATTAAGCGGTATTTGACCTTCCTTAAAAAAAAAACGTTACAAAGTTATTTTCTATATGGACAAATTAAGGTGTTAATTAAATAAAACGAAAAATTGTCAATATACATCGAAAACCGGTCCTTATATTTTACGCATCTTTTTTCCCATTTAACCAACTCTGTATCTATAACAATTTACTAAATCCCAATAGTGCTGAATTAAATCTATGTCACCCTGTATATATATTTTCATTTATTAACCAATATTAGTTAAAATATTAAGAATCATTTAAACTTGTGTGATTTTCAATTGTCTTCAGTTTTTTTTGTTTCAGCTGCTTACCTTACATTATTTCATAATAGCAATAAGTTACAAACTTCATGGTACACAAAGTAAACTTGGCCTGGTCGATATCTGAACTTTAACTATCAATATCCTTTCACTCAAAAAATATTTGTAATAATGGATTTTATTTGTAATAATGGATTTTAGGATTCGGTAAATCTTGCAAGTAATTTAAAAAAAAATTGACATAAACAATTTCTTCCGAAACAAAATCATCTCAATTATTTAATTTTTAGTAAAATTAATTGTTAATACAAACGCTTTCAGTTAAATTGAAATCAGTTAATTTCAAACAATAACTGTTCTGATACTTTTATTAAGACTAATTTGACTTGATTGAATGTTGACTTTTAATAAAAATTAGAAGTAATTAAACTTGTTGAAGTACAATGTGTGTTGCATTTAAAAAACTGAAAAGATTTATTTTAATTTTAATTTTATTTTTAACCATCCACAAAATTTGTTTAAATTACAGTATTAAATCTGAGACTGAAAAGTGGTGTGAAAATTTAATATTAAGTCATTCCAATTGAAACAAACTAAGTAAATTGTCTAATTTACTGATGCAAGCAAGTTTTATCCGATTTCTGATTATCAGAAAAACTCGGCATTTTTTAAACTATGAATTAACCTAGTTACGCCACTGTTCAACAGAACGGGAAAAATTTGGTCCATTTATTTGTAAATACAAAAAAAGATTCATAAATCTTTATTAAACCATTCCTGATAAAAAGTCCTTGAGTGCAGAAAACCATAATTTTTCAGGAAGACTCATCAAAGTTGGAAATGTTTTTTAACGTCATTCGAGTGTTTGTCGTTTTCTTTTTCTACCTTCTTTTGCTTTTTTATTTTTTTTTAGTACTTATTTCATAATCATGTGGAATGGCTTAAAATGTAATATATAATAAACCTAAATATCGATTATTTTTCAATTTTTTCCAAAAAACCATCACCTTAAGTAGCAAAAATTTTGATTTTCAATATTCTATAATACTGAAACTAATTAATTTACAATATAAGTATGGTGGTTTCATAAAATTTTAGAACTTTCCACCAAAAATAGTTTGTATTATGTACAATTTTGTTTACTAATTTTTACATAAAATTAAAAATTCTCAGTTACAGTTAATTCGATTATTTTGTGAGCATCTACTGATGTAAATAAATTAAAATGTAAATAACGGTTTCTTATTATAAATATTTTCCAATACTTTGCTGATACTGTAAATATAGTAGAATCCTTATAACGTGCTCTCGCAATTTGCTTTACCGATACGATAGCCAATTAGGATTTTAAAAACAAAATTCTTCAGTTCTGTCTATTTGCACTTCATTAAAAAGATATAGTAGATGGTTATTTCTTTTAAAACATTTTATTCTACATTAAATGTTTAAAAATGTTAGTAACATTAAATTTATTGGAAATGTATTTATTGAGTCTAATAGATTAAATACGCACACTATAAAATACAAGTAATTGACAATAAAATATATGTTGAAGAAAATCGTCACGTCACGACTAACCAAAACTACACTTTTTTTACTATCTACGTACATGCGACACTTTAGTAAAGCAAATATCTATAATTTTAAGGACTGGGTCCATGTCTAACTGTTTCTTATTGAACCCAGACGCATATTTTTGCTTTGTTTCTAATTTTTTGTCTGTATTTAAAATATTGTTTATTATTTTTATAACATGTGCATTAAGAAGTTGCCTCAAATTGAAAAAACACCTTGGGAAAAATCCATAATCAGCAATTTCGAATATTTGGCTCATATATCACAGTTTTAATCCCATGAAATATGCCGTTCAATAATTCCCAACTTCGACTCTAATCTATTTTAAGCTGAAATTTTGTAAGTTCTTGCAAGTCATTTAGGAAAGTTGGAAAAATGGGACGTTTGAACGTATACGTTCTTAAACTCTCTGTTTGGAAAGAGTTTTCCTTTTGGCACTAACTTTAAATTGATATTGAGTCTTGTTTCCTAAAGTATCAAGTGCAGTTATGGTAAAGCATGAAATATTTATCAAAAGAAGTATCTTTCAAATCCAATAATCATCCACTTGTTTTAAAGCAGCAAAAGGAAAATGAAATACTCTCGATAAAGCTAAAATAAATATAATTTCACTGTAATGCCAGTCAGTTTTCGAAAAAATTATGTATTATTTGTGTCTTAGTGTTTTAATCCTTAAAAAACGATTTTAATGATGAGAATAATCTAGATCGTATTAATTTTGGATTTCTTGATTCAAATAAAATAAATTAATTACGTTTTTTAATTAACCATTTGACCTACTTAAAACGTTAGACAAAAGGTGAACTATTTTTCCTGATTGTCAACAAATCGTATTTAAAGTTTTATTGTAAAAAACGCCATTCGGTATTGTCAATGAATTATATAATATGAAGAATTGTAAATCCGCGGTAAATGGCGATTGTTAACTAAGCAGTATTCATTCTGAATAAGTATATGGAAGGGTAATATAATTAGGTATCTGCGTATGAGTGGCTTTCGCTGGCATAATCTGGCGGAAACACTGAGGGCTGAGGAAGCGGAACATCCTTTCAAATTCCGGTCTTGGTTCTACAAAGGAAGATACGAGTAGCGAGTGGTTGACTTTCTGATTTTAACTAGCTCTTTTGCAATTCGCTAATATGACCCACACTTAGTCATTCGATTTTATATCAATTTCATCTTAAGTTTAAAACTTGGAAAAACTTTTGCTAAATAAAATATTAATTATATTTTATCTTTATTATCGAAATTATAATTTGTTAACTATAAATATAAGAAACATAAGTTTAAAATATATTATAATTTGTTTATTGTAAAAAATTACTATTGTTCTTATTTTAAATGGCCCTAAAGAAGGCGATGAAAAAACGTAGTGATATTGATAAATCACATATATTAAATACATATAAAACAAACATCAGACCAATTTAACTATAAATACCAATTTTAAAGTTTACTCACGTATTAACCTATTGAACAGCTTGTAGATTATCATTTTTAGAGCGTTTATTTTGATAATAATGTGTGAAGACATGATATCCTAGTCATTAAATAATTACATAAAAGCTGTGTGTGAAAATACAATAAATTATCAAATATTAAAATTAAAAAAATTATAATTATAATTATAATAATATTTATTTATTCATGCCAGTTGGCATGTTATAGCCCAAAATCACTACCATACAAATTAATATCTCCTCATCTTTTCCTACAAACTGTTATTCCTAATTTCTTGTAAAATTTCCTTACAAAAATAAATGTAGTTTTATCATGATGGGGTTACCCCACCCACACTTTTCCGTTGAAATGAAAAAATATTTAAACTAAGAACTTTCATTAAAAATTTTTTATTTTTATTTTTACTTTTATTATTTATTTTTTTATTTAATAAATCGAACATAAAAAAGCACTTTAATCTTAGGTTGGATTCAATTTTAGTTTTTTGTTAAAGGACCCCTCACTTCTCATATAAAAGAGGTAAAATTCCCTAAAATTTTGATATGTTGTATTTTTGACCATCCTAATCAATAGTGTCAATGGACTTTATTATTTGATTTTTTTCTATGTTTTACTACTGCATTATCAATCTATTTATAATCAGTCATTATTTCTTTGCTGCCACATAAATGTTCACCTACACTTCAGTTATGTAATGGACCACCAAAATTGCAAGAAGCTACAACATATTAAAAATTACATTATTTTAAAAACACCCAGTATTTCAAGAGTTCGTCGGTGAAATTTCGTATTTTTTTTCTATGCGGTAAATATGGGCTCTCCATATATCCTCCAAATAGGAAAATATTTTATTGACCAGTTTTGAAGTTATAGGATGTTCATGTGTTCAATCTCAACGTTTTTTAAAGATGCATTTAAAAACTAGTATTACAAAATTTTTGCCTATATTTAAATGTCGTAATCTATGACAGTAGGAGGAAATCCTTTAAGCCGCTTCAAGAACGAGGCGTGCACAAAAATGACGATTCATGTTGGACTTGAACCATTGGAGATTGTTCTCCTTGGTAAACATGATAAAAAATATGTATATCCAAATATTTACCAAACAAAAAAATGTATTTATAAGATCCATAAAATAATAGTGAAAAGTTAAAAATCCTAGTTAAAATCCTTGAAACGGTAATAATACATTTCTCAGCGTTAAAAACATACATTCATAGATATTAAAATTCCTCGAATTACATTCTCCCAACAAAATCCAACATATTGCGAGCAGAGAAAATATTTCATTTTAGTAAACATAAGCGGAAAATCTGTTTATCTCAAATGTTTGCGGTAATATAAGGGACTAAGGTCAACTTTAGTATAACTGTCAAGCAGGTGTCAGGGAGATTAGGGGTAACTGTCGTTAAGCTCTGCAACCGCGCTCTGGTGAACCACAAGCCGCCTGCTGGCGTATCGAAACCGCAAATCTTTCTCCTGTTGACATTCCCAAAAAAAATTACAATTCCCTGTCCTTTTCAGTCTTTCCTATTATGTTTCGTTTTAATAAAAATATATTGCCGATTTTAATTAGGAATTTAGATTTATTTGACATGTAAGGATTTCAAAATTAAAAAAAACTGTTATAGGAAGTTAACGTCCAACAATTAAATAACAGGAAAATACAAGTATATACAAAATACACCGAGTTGAGGCGCGCTGTGGAGAAGAATTCATTCGAAAAAAGACTTTACGACGAGCAACTTACTCATGTTTCTTTATAATTTTTTTTCTATGTTATTTGATCCAGTTGCGGTTAATACACCTAAAAATAAATCAGTATATAAACCATTTAAGAAGTTAGTACATAACAGTTTGGTCCTTCGAGCCGGATAGTATATAACAGTTTGGTCCTTCGACCGGATTTTATTGTTGAATCCGTTTTTACATGACGACTTAATACGTGTAGGTGGTCGTATTTGCCATTCGGAACAAATGTTTGATAACAAATTTCCAGTTATTTTCCCAACGAACAATTTTCTAACTACCCTAATTTTGCGTTATGGACGTGAACGTTTACAACATGGAGAAGCACAAGGTATGTTGTGTTCTATTAGAGATAAATATTAGCCAATTCCTGGTAGAAATTCATGTAAAAGAATTAACGATTGCTAAATTTGTTTTAAGGCAAGGATACGACATGGGTGACTTGTCAGAAGTCCGGATAAATAATTATTCGCCATTTTTTAATGTAGGTGTAAACTGTAAGGCATTGAATTGGTATCTCAACTAACAACGGAGGCCTTTTTAGCAGCCTTTAATAGATTTATAAGCAGACGTGGAAGACCACATATTATTTTTTCGGACAATGATTCTAATTTTGTTGGGGCAAATAACGAGTAACAGGATTTTTAAAAACAAATGAAAATAAAATTAGTAATCAGTTCAGGACTTTAGTACATTGTTGGTACAATTTGAGGGAATAATAAATTCCCGTCCCCTCTGTCCCCTAACCGAAGATCCCTTTGCGCTAACGTCAGCTCACCTATTAATTAGTAAGAAGATTTCGAAATTACCCTTTTAAAACTTACTCTCTCTGATTTTGAATTAATTCCGTGATGGCCGCTCCCTCCTAAGGCATTATGATGGTGGATGAGTTCCATCATCTACCGGTACCAAGTTGTACTTGGTTAGTCGCTTTTACAGGATTTTATCCTACTAAGCGGCTCAACCTACGATAGATTTTGTGATTGTCTATCATTTTTATAGTACATATAAATAATTGGAGTATATAGAGTAGGTTTTTGAAACCATGCATTCCGACAAAGTACTACTGATGATTGCTATGAGGATGAAACATGTATGGCAATGGTCGGAGTATATACACTCTTTTCGTTTTTAAAATATTACTTTGAAATGGAAATCTAGAATATTTGAGAGTAAGAAGAAGTAATTACGGAAATAATCAGTATAATGATTTAATAAATTCCTTGATTTCCCAACCCCTCACTCTATCACTTGACAGACTTATTCCAATATATTGAAATATGTGTTTTCCTTAAAATTTCTCAATATTTTTCATTTTTAACAAATTACTAAAATAATACAAGAAAGTTGATTTACAACTTACACATCATTTTTTAAATAATTATAGAGTAGCAAAACAGATTTGTATTTTCTCAATATGCAGAATTCCAAAAAAATAAAACAATTGATTGAGAATAACAAAATATGCAAACGTTGTAACATTCATTTTTATGATTATTTTTCATAACTTTTAATTCCCGTCATTCCCTGTTATAGCTTTAAAAACATAACATGTAAAACAACCTTCGATTCGACCAATGCAAACAGTCAGACTCACAGGTCAATATTTTCCATATGAATACAAGTGTTAGTAGTTTGACTTTGGAAAAATCGTTTTCAGATATTTGCGGATATTTGGATAGCGAACGTTTTGGACTTTCAACTGTTATTGATATCAAACAGTACTAGTCGGAGTTTTACCATAAAAATGTATCATGCTATATGAACTTTGCCAGCAAGATAAAATCATTTTAAATTGTAATTATTCGTAATGCTTTTTTTATCAACTTCAATTTACATAGTTTTAAATTCGAACTGAAATTTGTAAACAGTTTTTTTTACTAGAAAAATTTCAGTTGCAATTAAAATTTTGTTATTTTTGTTAGGTGTTAAATTTGTTTTCAGATAACTACTTTTCGCTAGTTGGGAAAATAAGATATCTACAGTTCGAATTCTTTGATCAAATAAGATGAAACTACTTCCAACATTTTCTAAGATGTAATAAAAGTAGATAATATTGGCTATTGTATTAAATATAATATTCGTAAGTTATATACAGGACAAACTAGTTATTTATTGTATCTATTTAGCTAATACATCTTTTAGTTGAAGGGCAAGACACCATAAAAGTATTTTCACATTTAGATTTTTTTGCGAAATATTATTTCTCAATTTATATCCTCCAAAATTTATACATTTTTTTAATTTCCTTCTAGTTTTTTATAATTCAAAACCCATTTTTATGTTCCCTAATCAATCAACTTCTAAGCGCCTGATTTAGTGACAATGTCAATATCAAACTTTGGACACATTCTATTCTGTTCGTTTTGAATTCACAAAAACTAAAATTAAACATTGATCATAATGAAAGTAAACGTGACTATAAAGTAAACATCCTGTATATTCCGTATTCAGATCTTGTTTTTTACCTTTCAAAAATTCTATCATATGTTACGATTATTTTTGAAAGCGTTAAGTCAGTCAACTGCTGCTAGTGAAATATTTTCATTCAATCAATGAAATGTTTTCACAAAATCGTCTATGGAAATTACTGTTGATGTCGAATTAGAAACGTCAAACTGAGTTTGATGAACGTGGTTCATTACAAACAAAATGTTTAATTGAAGCAAAAGGCTAACTGTCAGTAGATAGAACGTTCATTAACTTTAAAGATTCTGTTAGTAATGACAATGACGTTTAGATTGTGACAATTGTATAAGCCAGAAACTTGCACTATAGTGTTTTAGTACTATTAGCAACTTTACTTTGAGAAAATTAGAGATATAGCCAATACAATCAATATCCAAATAAAGATAAGAAGTCTTCGAACGCCTACAGTAAAATTATGTTTTTTGCTTTTACGGACCATTTTCTAAATAACCACCCAAATACTTTTGGTTGGTATTTAATTTTTTTTCTAAATCTAATTCTAAAATCAATTAACAAGAGTATATATAAAAATAATGTTCTAAAAATTAGTTAATTATGTACAAACATAAAATAATAAAGTTTTTTTACACACAAAAATAAAATATTCAAAAATATAAAGTGGGAGATGAAAAAAAGGAGCTAAACATCGAACAATTTATGTACATGGGATTTCATAACTGCTCAAGTCCCCTTAAGGATATAATAGCACATCAGTAAAGTTTGAAATCGAAAATCCTTTTGTAAAATAGCTGAAATTTTAAATGTATATATTGGAGGAAGCTCTCGATTGCTTCCGATTTTTTTTTCTTAAAAGTACTTTTTGTTAAAGAGAAAAAAATTCGCCGACCTCATAAAATTGGAATTTTGATAAATAAATATGACCTGACCTAGATAATGTCACAATAAATATGCTGTAAAATTTTTGTTTCTTAATATCAAACAGTTCTCGATGATTTCTTATTTATATGGATCCAGCTGCTCCAGTAACTTCACTCTGTACACTCGGGAGAAGGACAACGGTTTTAATATTAAGAAACAAAATTTTTACAGCATATTTATTGTGACATTATCTAGGTCAGGTCATATTTATTTGTCAAAATTCCAATTTTATGAGGAGACAGAATTTTTTTCTCTTTAACAAAAAGTACTTTTAAGAAAAAAAAATTGGAAGTAATCGATAACTTCCTCCAATATATACATTTAAAATTTCAGCCATTTTACAAAAGGATTTTCGATTTCAAATTTAACTGAGGTGCTATTATACCCTTAAGAAAAATATATTTGTTAGTAGCCTATTTTGTCTTCAGATAAAGTCTATTTAATAAAGCCCACACTATTTAGTCTTAATTAATTTACTCGAAAGTTATTTACAACGCAAATCGTTTACTGAGTTTACGAAGTGTTCAGATTCTTTTTGCTTTTGGATGCCCAGTAAATTTAACTTACCTGGCACCCTTTTAATTAAGAAATTTTAGGTTTATAATTTTTGCTTGCAAGATTTTAAAACCATGATTAACGTGGCAAAAAAAATCTAATTCTGTACTATTTTCCATAACTTTCTAATTGTTTTTGTTTGTAGTAGACCACTACTTTTTTATGTATTGGTTTAGTTTTTATCTTTGGTTATTATCTAATCTAACCTTGTTTTTAATATAACTTGGATAAATTTCATTGGAATATTATACAGAATTCACAAAACAAACTAATATTTACTTTAAATTTAATAAGATTCACTTTAATTTATAATTTTGGCCAGTACTGTTTATTTTACCATTCCATAGTCTAAAAATAGATTATTTTATTCTTTTCGTGCGTCATTGCCTTTAAAACCATGTGCAAAAGTATAGGTTATCACAGGACAGGTCGATTTTTATACTAGAAAGAAGAACATCGTTACAACTCCCCACTTATAAATCTTTTGGCACTACAAATAGGAAAATAGCTTCAGAACAAATATGTATCTAATAAAATGGGTATCTAATAAGTAATAATTGTCTCATCATATCTATCAGAGTTCAGTCGACATAACACTCTAATAATTATCACTATATTTTCTGAGATTTCTAAATGCACATCAATTGTAAATATGTTTTGTATAAGTGAGAGCAGCTGCTCTATACTAATAATAAATTGTAATAAAAATGTAATATTAATTTTTTTTTGCTAATAAATGGGTGAGTAAATAGCCCTAACTACAATGATTTATTTGATTATTTGTGTTAATATAGCAAATCCTTGATACTCTGTATTAAGGTTGGTCCTTCGAACTGATACAGGTATATTACAAATATAACATCTAGTACAATTATTCCAAACTTATATCGATTCTTAATCATATTTGTTCATAAATTTATAAAAAGAAATTATTCTAGTCATGTACAAAAAAGGTAAATGTACCCCTGGAACACGTCATAATAGTATGTGTAAGTCGCTATTTGCAAAAACCTAATAATAAAATATTTTATTGGTAATTTTATATCTAGCTTTGAAAATGATTATGGAGCAATGGAATTTTAGGATAAGATTATACTTATTCTATATACCTCTTTAGAAAGAATAAAGTTAACTTATTAAACATTCTTAGTATAGGGTAAATACTTTATATAATAATAATAATCTGATAGTAATATCCAACTAGATTTTATATAAAAATGTGGCATTTTATTTAAAGTATTTTAACAGAAATGAAAAATTCAATTATTTTATTTGTTAATAAAACGAATACTGAATAATAGTATTACATAACAAAGACTTTTTAAAAAATCTTACGGTAAAATTTCGTAGTTTGATTAGAATAAATAATTATTTATCCTAAAAAAATCCTTTGTTTACAAGAATAGTCTATTTTTACAATGAAAAATATGAAACTTCTTTACATTATTATCTGGTCAATGAGAACAATCGGCTTCTCTAACTTAGCTCGAATAAAATAAAAATTGTTTGTAAACATCTCGGCCAGCAGCAATAAAGTGGAAAGTTCCATAAAATCTTTTGTTACCCTTAACTTGATTACAAAAAACGCCAAGAATATATCTACTCTCGACTATTAATCCCTTTATACTGCTTTTCCATTCCAGTTCTTGGTCACGTGTCTATTGAATTATTAAATAACCCAAAAACTTGTTCAACAAAAAATACCTTTAAGTCAGTTCTATTATTTATATAATTAATTTAGAATTTGTATCTAAATAAACTTCGCTAAAACTAGTTTGGGTATAATATAATACTACTATTTTTTATGAAATATATGGAGTAATTAAATTACGCAAAATTACGAAATAGTTCTATTATTCATTTTATAAATGATCAAATTAGGATACTTTTTTCAAGAACAATCTTCAAAACAAGTGGATCACCCTTAAAACTTATTTCCATTCAAAAAATTTAATTAAATGGTGCTTATTTACTTTTGGATCTTACTAATAAGGGGAAGATTTCACAAATTGAAACTCTAATCAAACCGGCCTTAAACAATCAAGCAAATTATTATCAACAGGTGGAAGTCTTTCAAATATAATTTTGAGGTTTTATAAAATTTTTGGCCTTCGTACACTAAAGTACCAAAAATTATTAGTTTGATTGAACTTGAACTTTTGGAAGTTTCCAATAAAACATATTTTTCATAAATCAATTTTGATGAAAATAAATTAAAATATGATGATAACATTTTTTGTGCATTTTTTAAAATTAAAAACAGTCTGTTAAAAGACAAATAGGTTACCTCACTGTGTAAGAGTTAAATTGCTATTTTCAATTTTAAACAAAAATGGGTCAACATCAATTCATTTCAGATCAATATCATAAATTGTCTCGCACTAATCCACTTAATAAGCTTCTCGTTTTTTGAATTAATAAGTGTTGGTGAACGACATAACTCCAATTTGAAACGATCCAGTAATACTTTCACCAAAATAAAATTTTACGATGTCAGTTATTTGATATGAACTATTATTAATTTACAAGCTCTTCTTGCTTCAATCAGAGCACAATTTTAGCCTCTTGGTAAACAAAAGTTGAGCACGACTATGCTTTAGATTTAATTTCAAATCAAAACAATACGTAATGAGAAAACTTTCTGGATCACGTGTAACATCAGACAGTTTTTTTTGTCATCTGGTGTTGATTATTCAGGTTATTTTTTTTGTGTTACTTCTTGTATACCGTGCTGTAAAGATACTCGTATACCGGGTGTAAATGGGTCATGGGCCAGCCCTATAACTTTTAAACAGGTTAATAGATACCAAATTTTGGATGATTATAATAGAGCTATTATTGGATTTGATTACATAAAATACCAATATGGCTGACATCCGATTTTGACTTTCTCAAAACATGAAATCTCAAATCTCTGCACACCTGTTAATTGGAAAACTTTTAACAACTGTACCTCACCACCAATTTCTTGGCCAATCAAGATACCAGAGACTATTACAACCTGGTATTTTTTTTTAAATTAAAATTTTTTTTCTCTTTTAACATCTATATTAAATTTAAAAGATTTGTATTACAGAAAATATATTTTATAAACGTATGAAATAATTATTTAAAAATTAGCAAATAGCTGCAAGGATAATTATTTCGTTTGTGAAATGGAACCGGTAAATTTTTCAGTTGACAAAATTTCTCTCAGTTTTAATTTCCCTAATAAAAAGATAAGTAAATAAAAACGTTGTCTTGATTAAGCGATTTTTTCATTTGGCTGCGTCCCTTTGTTCTCTTTTGCTAAAGTTTGTTTATTCAAGCAATCACTTCAACTGATATGGACTACCTTTTCTTTGTAAAGTTGAATCTAAAAGTATTCCCTCGCATTCTTTCACCTTTTTAGTCATCTGTAATAAAAAGATTGTGTGACTTTTCGCCGCTTTTTATATATCCCCGCTGACTCTTTCCAATACTGCGAACGGTTATTTGGAACCAAATATAGAATTTCCTTTTATGAAAATTTTATTCGCTTATGCTCTGGAAAAACCGTTGTATTATCCTCTACGGCGTCTAATAAAAAAATAACAAACGATGATTTTGAACTGTTATGACATTTACATATGGACTAAATTTGGTTCATGTGGCGGAAATATAAAAAGTTTATAGTACATAAAACTTTTATTTCCCGTATAAATTATTTAATTGTATAATAATTACTAGGTTCAAAAAAACATTCTATTTATTTAATTCACAAAAGTTGGTAATCTTTTCTCAGAATATAGTTCAAATAATATATGAAGCAAATTGGTCTGTTGCAGGTTTAATAGCAAATTGCCCTGTCGCAGGTTTTATTTTGTAATTTTGAAATTGTTTTATACACCAATTTTAAATATTAGTCTTACCGTTGTAAATAGATTTATTTATGTTTCATTAATATTTTAATTAAGATTTCTACAATTTTATTTTTTATTTCAATTTTTATTAAAAAACATATTTGTATTTAGATAACTTTGGAACCTCTGATCAAATAATGAATTCAGCCGCTTATTTCTGATATTCGACCTGAACTTTGCAAGGAATTCAGAAAAATCAAAAAAACTATACTTTCTATGTCTCGTTTGCGATATCAACCCCAATTTACTTTGGCCCACACCAGTTCACCGTGCGGCTGAAAGTATTAAAATTTTGTTTTGTCTAAAATGGCCTTTCTCGATGTTTTAAGCCACCAACAACACAATAAAGTGATAAAAATTTTATATCCGTCGGTTTGGATTCTTTCTCCAATCGTCTTTTAATGTCTAGGTGAGGAATTGGACTATTAAAAAAGGACCAAACTATTTCGTGCAGTTTCACCACACCCCGGTTTTGGAAAAAGATATCAAGTCACCTATGAAAACCATAAAAATATCTTTCTGATTACCGCTGTTTAAGAGACCAAAATGTCAACATAACGTTATTTCTATAAATTTTGTGGTGCGTATAAGTAGTATACCTATACCGGTTCTCGACCACTTCCATCGAGTTCTTCCACCTGGCCGAAAAAGGTGTGAAGAGATTAGTTTAGCCTAAAGGAGCCCTAATCGACGTAGTTACTGTCTGTTTGTCATGAAAATACCCCTAGGGACGTAATTAGTGCCTGACGACGACAATGACCAGAAGCGGTAGTAAAAGAGGACTTCTTGTAGCCCCTGTATAATGCAAAACTAATAGCTTATTGCTTGATCTCTCCTTTTTTCTGCAAAGAAACCTCCTCCGATAAAGGGGCTATGGGATTACTTTCGCGTTCCCATGTTAAATCCCATAAGATATCGCCAAGGTCCGTTCTGTCGAAATTGCGTGAAATTCTATGAAGCAGATCGAAAGCAGATCAAATCTAATCAGAAGCCGATCAAAACGTGATCAAAAGCGTATCATGACCAGATCAAAAGCAGATCAAGGCCTGATTAAAAGTGGATTGAGACCTGATCAAGAAGTTGTCTTCTACTACCGCTTCTGGTCATTGTCGTCGATCTCATCTTCCAAAAAGACACTCATTACGTTCACCAGAGGTAGTCTCATGACAAAAAGGCAATAATTACGTCGATTAGGGCTCCTTAAGGGGTGCTAAGTTAGTCTCTTTACGACTAAGGGTACTTCTCTTCGACTAGGGGTGTTCTAGGAGTGCTACTTCTTCGGCCAGGTGGGAGAACTTGATGGAAATGGTCCACAATCGGCGTATTTATACTACTTGAGTACTCATATAGTTCTTAATTACAAAAATATTTATTGATGGGTCATTAATAGCGAATCTAAAGTTTAGGGAAGCTTTACTGATTTTATTAAATTTATGTTACTATTGCATCAACATTTATTAAAATTTATATTTACTGCAAGGAAATTGTATTTATTAAAATTCATTAGCATCGAAAGAGAGTTCTGAATCATACTTCTCTATAATAAAATGCGAACATAAAAGAGTTAAGTTAGTCAGTGCGCTGGATTAAGTGGTAAATTTATAGTCTTGTATTTTTAATGTAAAATCACTCCACACATTCAACCACACATATACCATCGTACATTAAAGGATAACGATCTCAGGGGCGTACACACAAAACGTTTTAAAACATACTCATATAATATCAACTATAAAGTTTCATCGCAGATTAAATTGTTTTAATTAATAAAATAAACTTTAAATATTATGCAACATAATACATTTAATGAATAAAATAAATGGTTTAGAATTTACATAATACTAAATTGTTTCGTCAATTTAAAACAATAAATTATTTATAATTAATTAAAAACTCGATAATTAGCTATAGATTCAGTTCTCCCAGTCTGTTAAATTTCGATTGGGTCCAAATCTCCAAGGACAGTTAGATGATGCGGGAAGCCATTAATTGTGGCAGAAAGATGAGACAGAGAATACCGTTGACGAACGTTATCACAATACAATACCACAACGCTGCAATTTAATAATAAATACAAAAAATTATAGAGTATAACATGAATTAAAAAGGTTGGTACTTGAGCACAAACAAAATAATTTAAATTCTGGCGTAATGAAAAAATATTTTTAGATATGTTCAACTATAGTCCCTTTTTATCCTTACAAATATATTGAAAAAATACCAGATATACAGAATATACCATCTTTTTCCAACAATTGCTCTGAATGTTTTACCTTTAGGAAGCCACATCCACACAGAGGAAAAAGTAGGTAAAAACTTTAATACGTATTAGGACTCAACAAATGTTTAGTTATGACAATAAAAAGGACTTTAATTGTAATCATTAGGGTTAGTTAACTTAAGGTAATTAAACACTTTAATAACCGTTAGTAACCAAAAATTAATCATCTTAGAAATCCAAATTATTGGGAGTATTAAATATTTTACTTAACACAATTAAACAAATTATTAACTGTAATTAAACAAGTTGTATAGTAAAAAATACTTGTAGGTTTTGAGAACATCATTTTAAGTTGTATAGTGACTGGTGACAAGTTTTCTTAGTTTTGTGTTACAAAAGCGTGACTTACAAATGGAATTTGAAGTACTTCTCATAGAATGGAAACTCAAATTTTTCCTGGACTGCTTTAGAGGTAAGTTTTATAAATAAGTCAAATGATAAATCTGTTACTATTTTTGTCTGGGATATAAAATATATGTACACGATGTTGCGACGATTACAGCCGATCTTGTGCGAAATGCAAAATTGCCGTTAGTATTAATTAAACCTATTAATTGTAGTTAATATACTTTGCTTATATTAGGTACTTATTATAATTAAAATTATTTCAGAAAAACAATTAATTGCTCGAATTAAACTGGTAGCTTGCGGTAGATATATTTCAGAAAAAGAGCTTCAGAAAACAAAATATTTTTGGAGTAATTCTACAAATTTAATTGGGGTTAGCGAGGATTTCTTAATTAAACTAGTTTACTTGATCTATTTTTTTCGGTGCACTTTTAATCCTCTTGAATATTTCTGGTTGGGCTATAGGTAATTTATTCAAATATAGTATCTGACTTGGTTTAGTTTCGGAATTGTCTGTGATCATGCTTTTTTGTATTATGGTTATCATTGAATTTAATAATCTGAATAGGGTTTCCTTGATCCATTTTGAAGCAGTAAAATGATATTTAGGTACTTGGAAAAATTCGAATATTATGTTGTGGTGTATTTTTCCTGGCGCTCCTTTTTAGGTGATCCATTGTGGAAAATTTTAGCGAGATATTCGCCGCAAATTCTCCCTTGGTCACTGTTTTCGTAGTAAATAGTGTCGATACTTACTATGGAGGTAACTATCTAGAAGGGTCTAGATCTCAATTGTAACTCCAGTGCCCACCTCTGTTGCCATCGGTTTGTACGTTAACTTGAAAGTTTGATTATATATTATTGTGATACAAAGTGGTCCAGTGCTAGAGTGTATGCTTTACACATAAAACTTCCTAGTTCGAATCCCGAGGAAAATTTTTTTATTTTTTTTTTAATACAAAGGTTAGATTTAGATAGTCAGTACTTCTTTTAATAAAATTAATATTTTTTTTACGTCAATAAAACACTTAAACCTAGCCACAGCGGTGGGCACTCGAGTTGCAATTGGGATCTAGACGTTAGTACTCTATCTTGTTGGTCTGGGTCACTGTGTTTTCTGTTCCGATCGAACCTATGCTATTTATTATTGCTTCATGTATCAATTTACATCCAATGCCGCAGCTTTCAGCCTACTCCAATCAAAATTCAAATCCGATCTGTCAAATTTGCATATAATAGCATCGCCTACCCTAGATCAAGTGTAATTTTTTTATTTTGCGTACCGTCTAGAGGCCCTGAGAAATTAAACATTATAATTTTTTTTTATTTCAAATCTGCTTAAATTACGGGAAAATGCTAATTCAATCATCAAATAATAATTATTCGCTTGCAAAATTTTCTCATTTCTGTTTTTTTTTGTAATGGCAAAAATTTAAATAAAATTGTTAGTTTTTCCAATTGTTTGAGTTACACCAATGAATAATTCGTTCATTGCTGTGCACTCTCTGAATTGGTTATTCACTCGTAACAAGTATCCCAAACAAAAGTAGAATGTAATCTATACAATGAACGTTATTGTTCACTTCGAAACACAATATTGAAAGAGTATTTATGGCCTGTGGTATTCCTTTATGTCCCACAATAAACAATATAGGATTAATTGAGAGAAAATAAACCACATTGCTTTCCTGTTATAGGTCTTATAAAATAGGTTCATTTATTTTATTTCAAATAAACAGAATAGTTTCTCCTGGCATTTCATTATTGGTTGGTGTTACAAATTTATTTACCTCAGATTGATGTACGCCAGGGGAAATTCCGAACCGACAAATATTTTGTTCCTATTTGCTTAATTCCCTTTAACCGCTTATCGATTTCTCATATTTCCTCTGCCTCTGCCAACAGTTCTCAGACGCATATTTGGCTAAAGCCTGACAATTTGCTATTTATATTGTTATATTTTATTACCTTTAAGGAAATAAAAATTGTTTTGCTTTTTTAGTATATAAATCTGAGATTATACTATCGTAAAGTTGTTTTTGAACTAATATTTTGATCCATTTTGAAATATACAGCGTGTTTCAAAAGTCTGGAAATGGCCCTGAAATTCAAAAACTACTAATGATTAATTATCCAAATTCGGGACGTCTTTTTTATATTTTCATTTGTTTTTGCTACAGGCGGCCATCTTGAATTTTTTTTAAAGCAAATATGATGATAGGACCGTTTCCAGACTTTTGAAACACGCTTTATATTTTTAATCATAAAGCTTATATTTATTTTATACAATATTTTCATTAATTGCTGAGCATTATATTTTAAAAGAACTATTTAGTTTTTAGTCAAAAAAATGTTCTTAACAAACACATTTTTATTTATTGCTGTTTATAAATTATTACTGATTTGATAATCATGCATATTATAATAAAATTTAGAGGCATTTAATTAATACTTTTGTCAGTAATGAATTATTTTAATAGACCATGTCTATTGATCGGGGTCAAATAGGCGAGTATTCATCGGTGCCTCGGAATGATTTGTTTTTTGTTGAAATTCGTAATTTACCCTTAATTCATAGTTTTTACATTAATTTTGAAGAAAAACATTTTTACTAATGAGTGCATTCATTTGTACTCCTTCACGTATCGGGATGTCCGATGTCCTGACGGAATACAAATACCTACGTGGACAATGCAAATCCATGGTAACACAAAATATAGGGCGCAAATATTTTATCATGGAGTATAATGAATAATTTTCTGCAAGCAAGTAAAAAATAATTTTTTAATGTGTGATGGACATAGTTATATTTTATTTATTAATTAGTTCTTCTAAACAAATCCAGTGAAATTTTTTGATTGAAATAATGTCTTCTATCTATTCCTTTAATAAGGACACTATTTTAGCGTATATTAACAATCTATTTAAAATTATGTTATTTACTATTTTGACGATAACACTGAGTAGTGAAATGGAGAGGTAGCTTTCGGTTTGAATTTCCCCAATTTCAATTTAGGTACAATGTCTGCACTTTTTAGGCTGCTATGGTAGTATTGCAGCCTGAAAATCCCATTAACAATGTATGTTTTTTGCCTACATTTTTAATTAATATCGTATCAATATTATCATGGGCTAGAGCTTTATTTTTAGGTAGCGTTTTAATTTTTTCTGATAGATACTTCTGTAGTAGGGGATGGTATAAATTTAGAGAGATCTTTTTGTGATTTATTTATTTTTCGTCTTCTGTGAGGGTGTTTTTATCAGCGGTGAAAACATTGGCAAAATTTTTCTCCTTTTTCTGCATTCCCCCGGTACAATTGACGATTTTTTACGATTGCTGACATTTGTGCGAAGGATTTTTTTAGGCATTTAGCAATTTTCCAATGCAAGTTAGTACTCAAAGTCAGGTATCCTACCAACTAAACCGTACCCAATATTACAAAAAGATAATCAAACTTTTAATTTAAATTCAATCACCTTTCCGACAAACAGCAGTGTGACGATTTTTTTCTGTGTATTCTCATTATTATTCTGCTCAGTATATCTTAATTTCAGACTCGCTTGATATCCCTTCTTAATTTGTTCGCGTCGTGTCTCAAGATCTCTCTCTCTCTCTCTTCTTGGTATTACTATAAAATGCCCTTCCCATGTTAACAATTCTCTCTCTTTGCATCTTCAGTTAAAACAATTGACTTCTGTATCGTCTGTGTCGCTTATTGAAAATTTCTTCTCTTCCCCTCGTTATATAATAGGGATTTTTGGTACAAGTTTTTTTGGGCCAAACGTTTTATTTTTTGGAACAAATTTTTTTGGAACACGTTTTTTTGGGCCAAAGGTTTTATTTTTTGAAACAAGTTTTTTTGGACCAAATGTTTTGTTTTTCGATACAAGTTTTTTTTTGGTGCAAGTTTTTTCTTACAATTTTTTTTTGGAACATGTCTTTTGGAACAAGTTTTTGGACAGAACATTTTCTTTTTGGGACTACAAGTTTTTGGACTGAACAAGTTTTTTTTTGGAACGAGCAAGTTTTTTTTCCTACCTTGGACCAACGTCTCTAGTGCTGGAAGAAATTTTTAGAAGAAACTCGTAGACAAGCCAGAAACCAAGCTAAATCACATTTAAAGAAAAAAAAAAGAAAAAGTCTGACAGATTTAAAATTTTCTTATAAAATAAAACAAATATAACATTTAATTTCCTTAAACTCACAAAAAGAAAGAAAGGACGGATTTTGAAATATATCATAGTTTTTTTGACAATTGTTTCTAAATGCATCAAAAATCAATTAGACTCGCGTCCAAATTTTTTTTTAATTTATTATTTTACTTTTTGATATATTTAAAATTCTATTCGTGGAACGAACCCATAATAAAACGAATTGAGCTTAAATCACATTTATTACTAAATCATTTTTATCAACGAATTAAAATAACGTTTCAGCATATTCGTCCAATTAACAAGACTAGACAAAGTCTTTTTAATGTTGCTTTTTGATCTAATTATTTGAAATAATTAATTTTGCAATATTTTCATAATTGGTACTGAAATAGAAAACTATAATACATTTTTATCCAATTTCAACTCATTTAATTAAAAGCCGCTTAAAAGCTTAAAAGCGACTTTTTTTAATGTAGGAAAAACTATAAATCATTCTAGGATTAAACTTTTTGTTTTAAAGCGAGCCAATTCCACCACGACATAACTTTATTTAGAAACCGATTTTATTGACAGTCAGTACAAGGGCTAGGATGAGAACAAAAAATTTAGGACGCGAAATCCACAAATAAAAACGATTTACAACTAAGTAAATCTAAAAGTAACAATAAATTTTTGCCCATAGGGAAGGAAGTAAATATCAAACCAAACAACCATTATTCTTTTCTCTACAAATTGATTTTCATTAAGAAAAAGCATAAAAAGGAATAAATATATCTTAAAATAGTTAAGAAAATTAATACAAACAATAAATCTATTTGGAATACAAAGTCGAGTTAAGAATTAACAATTATGGAGTTTTTACAATAATATTATAAAAATCAATTTATAATAAGTACACAGGGTGATCAAAATTTACGTATTATTGATGACTTTGTATACATTTTTCTCATATGCTACCAAGTAGTACTTAAAAAATTAAGATAGAGACATGTAAGCCGTTTTGTCGATTTTATGTCTATAACTACAAAACTATTTAGTTTATAATAGAGGTGTAATAGGTTTTGGAAATCAGCTTCTCAGAACGAATCTAAAAATTAAAAAAATACAGGATGTTTCATTAAAAAAAAAATCTCATATGTATCACGCACCCTGTATAATTAAAATTATTTTTAGATTTTTGTATTTTCTGATACTCCCTTTGAACACAAAAACATTCAGTTTTAGCTCCACAGGCCAAGGCGTTACCGGTGGCCCCCCTGTATAATGTGGATTATATAATACACCGAATGTTCATGTAGAGGCGTAATATGAGTTGAATAAACATATAAAAAACTCTTTTTTTATGGTTTTATTAAGTAACTAGATACTAAAACTGAATTAATATTTACACGGAAATTATGTAATACATAATATTTATCTTGTTGTAGCGCATCACCTACTTGATTACTTTTGGCTTCTAAAGGGTGTCCAGGGACAAATTTTATGAATGAATCCGACACAAAACAATTTCTTTTTAGGAATTTTGTGTCAATTCTAGCGCCCGTTCATTTACTTTAGTGTTTTTTTGAGTAATTTTAGTGTAAAAACATATCTAAAATAATCAAGTTAATTCACTCCGTTCCGAAAATTATAATTAACACAATAAATTCAAATTTTATGTGATATCTTTTGTTAAACGTAAACAAACACGTTATGCAGATCGAAAATGATCATATTTCTAGAATTCCTTTTAAGTAAACTGAATACAAACGAAACCATAATAAAAGAATGTTGTCTGAAGCCATTATTTGAATAACTATTAATGTAGTCAAACATATGTTACAGGTAGTATAAGATATTTGTTGAATATAATATTTCACAATGGTATACTCGATCTTTCTCAAACGATGCCTGTGATTTGCAAAGATTTTCGTTTTTAATATGTTTCATAATTTATTGTAACGTTTGTGTCTGTTTTGTGTCAAATGATATGATTTAATATTTTAAATATACCTTCAAGATTAACATTAACATCAAGATTAACATTTAAACAATCATTAAATGAAATTCAAAATCATGTAACAATATTATATTTTTTCAAAATAGGGCTGGAGGCAACTAGTTTCGGCTAAAAATCGATCTTCAGGGCTAGAATGATAGAAAAAAATCATAAGTACAAATTTAAATAAAACTACTTAATAAAAAAATTTATGTAAACATACAGGGTGGATCAATAATATAACATTATATATCTCATTCATACTTTTCAAAAACACAAAAACAAAAAGAATTAATAATAATTAAACTTTATAATAAAAGCTCATTTCGGCTGGTGCACTCGACCACTGGTGCACTCGAACTTCCGTTCATTATTACCGGTCCAATAATCCTTCACACGTAGTGCCTTAATTGATTTTGGGTCATAACTGCCTTTTTTAATCCTTACTGAAATATTAGATGGCAATTTGGAAAGTGACATTTTTCACACTAGTGGGAAAAATAACTCTCGCACAAGTGATGTGCACTATTTTTCTTACGACCACGCGATAATTTTACCAAATAATGTACATTTTGAGGTTTTTATCAGTTTCTATGTTTGTTTGTTTTTAGTATATATAAACAATCATTTTGGGCTTAAAATAATCATAAATATTGGTAATTAACGTTTATTTAAAAAATTAACAACAACTAGGAACTAAAATTGAAAAAAAATTGAATTATTTTGAAATGCTATAAAAATTACAAGTAAACTGATTATTGCTGCAATTTGTAAAGTTTACTGAAAAAAAAAGATAATTTTATTTTAATAAAATAATACAAAACATATCCATGTGGTAAATCTAAATAAGAATTAAGCATTTGACAGATAGGTAAATCTAGTTAGATATGTATTACTAAATATAAATGATGCATCTGACAGTTTTGACAGTATTTTCCGCATACGTGCGGAAATTTACTTTCAGCACGTGTGCGGAAAGTATTTTCCACTCGCGTGTGAATAAAAGCCACTTTCCATTGTACTCTACATCTAATAATTGCTTTAAGAAAAATAATTGGTCAGCGCGGAAATTTACTGCTAATTTACGAAAATTATAAATTTTATTGTTGTCGGATTTTAAAAAGCACAGATGAAATTTGTTGGTGTTAAATAAAAATGCAATGTGAAATTAAATACGTTGGGAGGAATAAAATTCAGTTAAGTATAGTGTCAGTTTGCATTAAGTAATATTTATTTTTTCATTTTATTTTCGTGGACATCAAATAAGCAATTCAAATTTAAACTATAATGTGTATCCAACTCATAACTAATGAATCAGAGAACAATGTAAGTAAATTGATGTGTACTTGATTTCATTAATGTTTATTTGTGAAATAATTAATCTCGTATTTATATAAAAATATAATGCTGAAGGGACTTCCGAATTTCAATCCTTGCTGGCTGCCATTTTAACATTTACAAGCATTTTCTCTAACAAATGAAATGAAACTCGAATCATGTACCACAAAATTTTAATTAACGGTAACTAGTTTCGGCTAATGAGTCAAATTGAGGCCATATATAAAGTTTAAAAAATAGTAAAAAATAATATTAAGGGGGCATAACACTGGTTAATACATCAGCAAATGTTGGTGGGGGAAACGAAGAGGGGAAGGAAACTAAGGGTACATAAAAATAATTATAAAAAATTGTATAAGGTTAAAAACTAAGAAAATAAAAATTCTTGAGGGTCTAATGTGGATAAGACACATAACAGGAAATAGAGCCGGATCTAGCCGAAATTTGCCGTTGATTAAAATTTTGTGGTAGATGATTTCGAGTTTCATTTCATTTATGGGGCACTTGACCACATTTGTGATATGGATTGTATTGTCTTCAATATTATTCATACACCTCCACCATACTATGCCCTTAACAATATAAAGGGTGAAACTTCTGGAGGAATACTAATATAACGATGTATATTTTAAAATATTTAAAGAAATAATTTAGAAAACTATGAGACCCTTTACATACGTGCGATATAACAGAAACTTATTATATAATATTTATTGTTCCGTTATTATTTGTTTCATGAATTTACGGAATACTATAATTATTTACTCTAAGAAATATTTAGCTAAAATGTATCAAACATAATAGTTTAATTACAAGAGACAAAGTGCAATATGCACTACCTTTATAAAATGATCCCATCTACTTCTAAGAGGATTGTTCCAAACGACTTGGTTACAATTATTTTCAATCTAAAATTTAACTCGTCGTTTGAAACTAGACCACATGTTGCAGATTGTTACGTAACTAAAAGGAAATTGTAGCAAATTATAACAGCAAATAAAAAAGTACACCAAATTTTGTTAGATTATAATAGAGCTATATTTGGATTTTTTTACATAAAAATATAATATTGTCAACATCCGGTTTGACCTGAAATTACATGAAAACTGGGTACATTTTTACATATTTGGATTCTATGACTTCAAAAACGAACACGTCGACTGTCAAATGTCACTTGAGATGCCATTTTTATTTTATTTTTAATTTTTTTTTATCCATCCTAGGTAGTCATGATTTGGTCTAAATTACTTATAATTAAACTAGAATTACAACGATATTTTATTTTTTATATCATATTTTATTTTTTATATCACTGAAACGGCACTAATGTGTGTACCTTTAGATTACGTTAAAAAAGTATTTACCACTGTTTTGGTACAAATCGAATTTTATTTTTATCTAAGTTCCTTACCGACACAGTTTTTTAAAATATTTAAATTGGAATTTAGTGTTTGGTTTAATGGTTTTTAATTTTAGTAATTCCACAAGAAGATCATATATTATTTAATCAAATTAATTTTATTTTGGCGAATATATTTCTTAATTTTCGTCTAGTTCTTCAAATTACTGGAAAAACTTATTTCATTTAAATTCACTATCTATTTTCAGCAGCTGAATATTTTCTCGTAAGATTTGCCATAAATTTTCCAGGGAAATCGTACGTGTCTGTTTCACAGACATTCTTGTTAAAAGCACGTCATTAGTTTTGCTGGATAAATGAAAATTCTTTTTCACAGCTTCTAAAACCAAAAACTAGACAGAGGATAAATTATTACTTTTAAATTTGGTTCAATTGTTAACGCTACAGTCGAAAGCACTGAAAATTATAATTAGTTTTTTTAGTTTATTAGCTTTAACTCCTACCATTATTGACCTAGTTTTGTTATGTGGAATATTCTTCACTAACTGTGTTAACATTAGGTAAATAATAATTTATTGTTAGTTAATAAGATTGATAAAAAAATATCAATCAGTACATATACAGGAAAGTCTGAGACCCAACTGCTACCTCCTCCAGTTTCCTGCCCTACTTTCTTTCTTCGTTCTTTCAGATCGCATGTGGTGTTCAACCCTACTAGATCGAGAGTAAGATAACAAGCATAAGGCTTCACACGAGACCAGATAAGGCGAGAATTTCGAAAATCTCGTATCGGTCTCGTTAGTTGAGAAAAAAGTCTCGTTTCAGTTTCGGTCTCCTCTCGTAATCGTTTGTCTCGTCCCGTCTCGTCAAATCTCGCTATTGCTAGAACGTATTTCTAAGATAGAATTTCCATGATATTTAAATACCTTTTTACATAAACTACGAACTACTTCTTTAGCACCACTTTGAGATTTATTAAAAAAATCCCATACGTGTGATTTAACTGCACCAGGTTTCATTATGGAAAAAGACGTAGAAAAAGTTCGAACCAAAAGAGAAAAATCGAAACATGTTTTTTTATAATCGAAAAATAAAAAAAAAATTGTTAAATGCACTCAATAACTTTAAAATTTATACTTGAAAGTTGTCGTTAACGAAAACTCCGGAAAGCCGAAAACTGAGAACTAAAATCCTGATCCAAGTCAAGTAAAAATTAGGCTCTGCTAAATAAAATAAAAATAAATCATGACAGTGATAAGCAATAAAATAGATTCTCTTTTTTGTTGATCTATTTATTTTGCACATGTTTTAAAGTTTATGGATTTGTAGGTACTAGTACTAGTAGGTAGAAAAATAAAGATGTTTTTAAGACGTTTTAAGGGTTTCTTTTCCTAACTAAACTTATTTTTTTCTATTTCTTATAATAATTTTCATTGTGTTTATTCCACCAAATGGAAAATACAAATACAAATGCATGTTAGCCAAACAATGTATAACATTCACATTTTTTATTTAATTTTTAATCAAAAATAACTAACCCCATTCGTTATATAAACATTAATTGTTTTGAATTGTTATCAAAATAAAATAAGAACTATAAGTATACAATAAAACTATGGTACTTTATGACAACTATGCTCTTTACGGAATCATGGCTTTTCATTTTAATAGTTTTATCGTTTCGTCTATTCGTCGAAGCATTCAAGTAACAAATGGTTACCAGATTTTAGATTTCGTAAATGTATCGTAACCTATGCAGATCTTTATTTTATTATAAAAATGTTTATACTGCTTGTTAGTTTATTTTTTTGGAAATTCAGAAAAAAATCTGAAGAAATATGAACGAGACACTCGGATTTCCCGTATGTGGTCTAGGTATCGCCTAAATAATTTTGAAAAAGGTCTCGTCTTGATCTCGTCTTGCTCTCGTCTCGGTTTTACGAGACGAGACAAGACGAGAAAAGTATCGTTCTCGTGTGAAGCCCTGAATAAGCCACGATTAATCTGCGCATTAATCACATCTAGCTTAATTTCGCAGAAGCAAATTTCCACTGTATATTTTTTTTAGTATTTTAGTCTAATTTAAAGTCATTTTAAAATTATTTGTGCTAGGGAATTTTGTTTGATTATTAAAATAAAAATGAATAAATAGTGAAAGGGCTAATCACTCTGCACACAAATTATTTGTAAGTGGACTGCTCTATAAATGGTAAAATAAATTCACGCCTATTATTTTTCAATGATAATAGTGAAAACTAATAAGATATACGCTAATTATCAAAAGAAAACGGGTGCTTGCAAAAAAAATCGAAATATCGATAGAAATATCCATTTTGAGATCCCTGGAGAAGATTGAAGCCATTTAAAGAGTGAGGTCTGTCTGTGTGCAATTATAATTTCCTAAAACGTATTCACCATCGGCTCGCTATTTGAAATATGTTTCATCAATTAATGTAATGCTTAGTATTTTATGATTAAAATAATCCTATTCTCCAGAGCCGAGCCGGGAAAGTTCTGGGGCGATACAGCCGATTGTTTTAAGCACACTATAGAACTGAAATTCTTGAAGTATTTGATAGGAACCGGGTTTAAGAGATACAAGCCAATGCGTGTCCCCCTGTAGGTCCCTCAAACTCGTTCGCACTTACTCACTGCCTGTCTCTCCATCACCAAAGCGTTTCACTTTGGTTTCCGTTTCATTTTTTCGCTAAAAGAGTTTCACTTCAAAATTCTGCTGTTTATTGTTAGCCAAATTGGTTGGGAAATTTCGTTATGTAGATAAATATAGAGATATAATACATTTAATAATATTTTGCGTTGAAAACTTCGTCACAGTAAAATAATTATATAATTGGACCCTCTGTTGATTAATCAAGTTAGACCAACATATCTCCCCTGATAATCGTCCATGAAAACATTAAGTTAGAAATGTGGTTTAGAAACTAATCACATGCTAGGTATTAATTGAGAAGTTTTAGACAGCATCCCCTGGTGACGTTATTTACATTTTGAACGTGGGATCCAAATAAATATCATAGTATAATTCAAAGGCAATTTTCTAACCCTGCAAGTCAAAATTTTCCACTACATGCATGAATAAATAAGCTCAGGACATTTCATCACTAAGGGGAAATTTTGTTATTTGGTTAAAATTCTGTAGCTAATGTTTTACATAGTTATATATAAATTTTTATTTTTTTACTAAATGATTTTAAAATAATATTTAATCAATAGATTTTATAGCTATTCGTGATTAAAAAAAACCGATATTAATCATATCTATCAGTTCTAGAAGTGCGTATGAGTATCTGATTATTTATAAAACCATAAATGAAACATGTTCATAGGATTTTTCATTACATATTTCAAAAAACTCCTTTGAATTGCTAAATTAAATATCACAATTAGTGTGTCTTATCGCACTTATTCGTACAGATATGATGCTGATGCTGAATATACAAAAAAAAACTATATAGTTGTAGAAGGAGAACATTGAAAATATACAGATAGAAACTACAATAATGTAAAAGTAAAAAGTAAAACTAAAAATATGATACAGAAATTAGAGGATAAAAAACATCAAATTAAACCTTTAGCTAGGCTAGCATCTATTAATATGATTATGGAAATATTATAAAGCAAGATTAACTTACTATTAGTAGCTTATCCTAAGTTTTATTTCGAATTAAGGTAATGTATATAACTAAATTTTTTCTATTATCTGTAACTTGAGGAATTTATAAAACGTTTTGGTTATTAAAAAAATAATAAAAAATAATTAGTATATAATTGAAAAGAAAGTTTTATGTAATTAAATTAAGTCTTTTATCTTTATCCGAACAAGTGATTTGAGAATTGACAACGATATCTATTACCGAGATTACGTCACGGAAGCATTTCCTTGGAAAGATAAAATGATGACTTAATAACTGGCCTGGAGCCATTATTTAGTTCAGGAGTTTACGTTGAAACAAGACATAAATCTATGATCGCAGATAGTGGATCGCAATATTCGAATGAAAATAGGGCGGTATTAAGTGATTCATTAGTTTGCTCACCGTACAATATATCTAGGTGATTGCTTATGTGTTTGACGTCAATGTATAGGTAGCTGTAGTATGCTATAATCAGCAAAAGCGTTATGCTTTATTAATATCGGTGTTCATATCAACCGCATTACACAATAATCTGTTTAGATACCTAATTCTTATTAATCTAAAAGCACATCTGCATAGTCAAAAGAAAATTTAATGAGAAAAGTAAAAATTAATCACTCCATTGGTTCAGAGCACCATTAATAAACAAAATTCCACTTAATTAATAAACTCCAATATGTGGTATTATTCTAATTTTGGTGATACACTTAATGTTTCTTCGTCATTAATTAAAAAAAAACATAATTAATCATAGTATATTACTTTTTATTAACTAAAGAGTTTTATTTTTATATACCGTAAAGAAATTTTTTGTATTGAAAAATATTTGACGAAAATATTAAAAAATACCAGTTTAACCCAGCATCTGTACATTAACTTTTTATGGCTCAAAATATGTTATCCTTGTAAAAAAAGTCAGTTGCTTTTAGCGCATTTTACTAAATCCAGTCAAAAGAAAAAATACATCATGTTCTGCGGAAAAGCTTATTTATTATAAACCGTTCAATATAAAAATAAATCGTATAAAGCTGGAGCGTTTTTTTTTTTTAAAGAAATTCAAATACTCCCCATTTCCGCCCTTCAATTTTTAATTCCTTCCAACCAATTCAATTTGCGTTAATTGCTTTATTGGATATTATACTGATTGCAGGCAAATTGTTGATTTTTTATCTAAAACGTAGCATTTAGGATGATTACACAATAACCACTGCGATCAGTGTAAATGAAATATTTAACGTTTAACTAATGAAATTTTAGTACGTTAATAAATTAATTTTAGCTGTATTTATTTAGTTTATAGAATTTGAAAAAATATATAGAAATAGGGTAAGCTCTACTAAAATACCAAAATTTGTAATTTATGGTAACTTAGATGTGGTGCAATCAGGATAGCTGATTTAGCAGCAAAATCCGAGTCTAATTGATATCTAAATACCTGCAGTGGGAAATCACAAGGAACATGTAAAATCAAAACGGCGCTCTTGGGGATGGTCTAATTTATTTGGGGGTTGAAATTTTTTTTACGCGAATTTTCGCGATTTCCAGCGAAACTTAAAGTTGTATCAAAAAACATTCAACAGCAAAGTTGTAGATATAAAAAAACCTACAACTCTTATATTAGTCACTTTGCCACTAACCTCAAAATTTTCAAGAAAAATGAGGCAAATGTAAATTTATTCTCTGTGCTTAATTTTTCGTTTCTCATTTTTCACTTCTGAAAAAATCATTCTATTTTAATGACCCTTTTTGAAAGTATTCAATTTTATGTCTTAAATAACTAAAAAAATTTTTTTTTAGTTTTACAAAAAATTTTAAACCTTGTGCTACAAGAATCACTTAACTATTTGAAAAATACGAAAAATATTGCAAGGAACAGAAAATTAAGGATATAACTATTAAAAAAGTATTACTGCTGTATTTTAACGATAAGAATGAAGATCATAAGCCTTCCAGCATGATAAAAACTGAATTATCGATAAGAGAAAATGTTGAAATAAATAGATATGTAAATTTATTCTCTGTGCTTAAAAGAAAATCGAAAGGCTATAAACCAAAATAATCAAAGGTCTTAACCAAGGAAACAATATCGATATTTTTATAAAATGTCGAGGATGAAAAATATTTGCATTTAGAGGTAAATTTGATGCTTTTTCTTTATTTTACTAAATATATGTGTTCCTGATTTTTAGTAATGAAGATGCATGTAGCTGAGCCGAATTAACAAATATGGTACAAAAAATTTTTGTATCGAATAAGTTATCACAAAATAATGCACATTAGTAAAAAACAAATAGAATAAGTTTTCGAAATGCACATTAGTCTTTATATAAAAAAACTTAAAGTTTTATGAAAAAATCTCAAATTTGTAATAATTTTTTATTTTTATATTTTTAAATTCTTGCCAAGAAGGAAATTTAAAAATCCATTGTACCTATATAATAAACGGAGCAATTTCGATATTTTAGATACTTAAAAATCACATTCTATCAGATTTAAGTATGTCGAAATAACTTAAAACCGAATAAAACGGCCTATAATCACATTGATTTTAAAAAATTTTGCAGATTTAGAAAATTTAAAATTAAACAGGATGTTATATTAAAAAAGCAAAAGTTGAAAAAAATTTATTTTAAAAAGTGAAAACATAATGTCTTTGCATACTATAGAATTTTCTAACACACTGAAAGAAGGTAAACATTAAAAAACTAGTGTAAAGCTTGATTTACAGCAGAATAATCGTATACATGTCATAAAAAGTTTCATTTTTAATTATATTTATAGATTTTAACGCTTTTCAACAAAATATCAATTTTTGTCATATGTAAAACAGGACATATTGCACATTAATAATGGTGATTCTGATGAAAATGCTTTTCCGTCACAGTAAAATAAAAATAAATATTGCTTCAATCAATGAATAAAACTATAGTTTTAAAAACAGAAATCATTTATTTCTCTATTCTGTTTTATCAACCTCCATTTCCAGCACGGTCGACAGAGAACTCTTTTTCTAACCTTTCAGAAACTGAAGGACAATTAACTTTACAAAACGACACATTGAATTAGAATAGAAATGAAATACAATAAAATAGTGATTAATATTCAACATAAATGGTTATGACACTCCAAGAATGACGACCGTAATTTATTGTTTAAAATGTTGTTAACAGATTTTGATATAAATTATTATATTTATTTTACAAATAGAAATACACACAGCGCTAATTTAGTATTACGTTTAAGTGAACTAAATTAAATAATTGAATACCTATTAAAAATATTTGATTTTTTTAATATGATTATGTATGAATTAGATAACCAGATAAGATAAGATTTATTTAAAGTTTTGTATTTACCTAATAATATTTATTTATAATATCAACTAACTATATAATAATTATTATGATCATAGTTTAAGAAAATGATTTAGAATGCAATAAAGGATGATAAATAACTCTGGTATAGATCAAAAGATAACTCATACATTCAAAGTAATAAATTTATGTCTATATATATATGTTTAATAGTATTAGCACTTTGTCTTTGTGTGAACACCTTATATTATGATTAATTTCTAAGGATAGGCACAAGAAAACATAAATTACTATTAGGCAAATGTATTGTTTTACTCTTACAACGTCTATAAATTTCAAGATAATCCAACCTATTTCGTAGACTACCACTGTAATTTACACAAATTACTTTAGAACTTTAGAAACTCCTTCATATAAATTAAACATACAGGCCTGTTAAATAATTTAGGATTTCATGATATTTAGTTTTTAAACAATGGTATTTAGTAGTATTTTTATACTTTTAAGATTAATTTTAAATCTTTTAAATATAACTAAAATAATTTTATTTATCCTCTTTAAACTAAAATAATAAAAACAAAAACGCAGTATAACGAACAAAATATTTTAATTCATAAAATATTTTATATTTATTTGTAAGACTATATATAAATTTAATATAAGTTGACTTATATCGTTAAAAATAATAAAAGTAAATTGTCGTCAATATAAAAATTTAAGTTAAGGCATACGTTTGGTAAATTAAAATGTCAAATAAAATTCAAGTCGTTTTCTCCTGAGACTAACTTAATAAACTTGAGTTAGGCAATTGGATCTTTTTTTTCTTGAAAATATAAGGATATTTTGGATATAGTATTGTTTTCGGGAATGTTTTGTGTGTACCTAATAAAAAAATGTTCTTACTGAAAATGATATAAATAATTTATAAAGTTTATCAAAAATCATATCTTAATAATACTACTTAGATACGAGTTTTTTCAAATATTTCAAACTAATGAATATTGCTAAAATAATGTGGCCAATACAAAATAAATTAGGCAATTATTTCTGTATGATAAATACAAAGAAAAATAAATGTAGGCATAAAGCTGAATAAAACTAGTAAATTAAAATATAAAAATCATAATTTTTAACATAGACACAATAAATTGCATCGTCAAACAGTTATTTAATAAAATTTATTTATATTTTTAAAACATTAGTTCATCTTAGACTGCACTCGGTTATTTGGTAGAATTTTTAAGATATTAAAATTCTTGAAATTTTTTAAAATTCTTCAAATTTTTTAAATATTGTTAATTAACTGAATAATTTTGTTTTTTGAAATTTTTGAATATTTTGACATTTTTACTTTTTGAAATTTTCGAAAAATAATGCAAAATTTCTAATTTTTCGTTTTTGAAATTTTTAAATGATTTCTTAATGTTTTTTAAAACTTTTGACATTTTTGAAATGTTAAAAATTCTTAAAATTTCTGAAAACAATTTTAAAATAGATAAATAATTTCGTTTTTTGAATTTTTTTATATATTTAAGACATTCTTGAATATTTTAACATTTTTTTTAAATTTTCGAAATAAATTCAAAATTTCAAATTGTTCTAAATTTTTTATATATTTTTAAAATTATCGAACTTTTTGGACATTTTGATTTTTTTTTTGACTTTTGAAATTTTTTGATATTTTCGAAATTTTTGAAAATTATTACAATCAAGTATATTGATGTTTAAATTGATTCAAAATTCAACTAATGTCAAAATTTTTCATGTATTTTTCAACATTTTTGTCCCTAGAGCGTTCAGCGGTGCAAAATTTTGTCCGCAGTTAAAGGGTTAAAATTGTTGTATTAGCAATTTTTATGTTGTTAAATATTTTAGACAATATGAGTGTAGCCTTTCCTATATATGTTAATGTGGCACATAATGTTTGTATTTGTTCAATAAATATGTAGTAATTTTTTCATCTACATAATTTGAAAGAAGATGTAAAGTAAACGAGTTGCTAGTATACCAGGTAAAAATACACGATTTCTTAACTGAGACGCCCATGATACTTAACGGTTTCTTTCTTAAGACGTTTTAATAAAAAAGTATATATGAATTTCTAGGAAAATTGCTGTGTTCCGAATAACATCAATTCTGCATAACTTCATTTCACATCCAAAATGAATCTGGTCTACGAAACCGAAACGAGTTTTCCCCGTTTGGTATGCAATTATGGCACTAGAAAAAGATTCAAAGAATAAAAGTTTTCATCCAAATGAATGTACGTTTCCTGAAAACTGAAAATAAAATGAGAATGTATCAAAACAGTAGTTTATCTCTATCAGAAATATCACGTATTCAAATAAATTCAAGGGCGTATACGTGACGGCGCCCGTTACGAACTTTGGGAGTTTATTTTGCGAACTTCTGCAAATGCTGACTCGCTCATTCTATTATAAAATGTTCCGCGTCAACTTTTACTTAAATACGCACTCGTTCTATTCGAGAGTAATTAAGCGGTTCCAAGTATGAACGTTTATTTTTTCACCTTAATTATCTTCATGAGCGTGATTTAGGTATAATTGTGTTTAATGAACACTTTAACAATGACAAAATAAATATAAATATTAAAAAAATAGGACTTTAATGTATACATCATTATAATTATACTGTGTTATGAAGCTGCATTTAACTTACAAAATTCATATACTACACAAACTCCTGTTTTGGAATCTGTCGGTCTGTAAAAATACACTTTGACATACTTAATTTTTAATAATTTAAAACGTTCTTGAAAATCACCAGGTGGGAGCTAAACGCATAAAAATTTAATTTCTTTAATTTCGGATATTTCTGATGAATAAAGAAAGTTGTCGTAAATATATATTATACGAATAATCAATAGGTGCTTATTCGTTGTGGTCCCATTCCTATATCTGTTACCATTTAAAATATACAATTTTTTAATATTTTTAACTTTGGCTACCATTATCTCGGTAATGGTTCGTTCGTCATTAAAACTAACACGTTTTAGATTATATCACTCATAATGTAATAATGTCCTATACTGTTAATTGATTAATAATGGATAATCATCTACCATGTACTTGACTAATAACTGATAATCACACTTGATACATTTAATGCTAAAAATCTAGTAGGTATGCTGTCATCTTTGTCATTGCTTTTGTACTGCAATTGTAAATTATTGAGCTGTCAAATTTTTACAATGTCATTAATTCGTGATATAATCTAATGAATACAACTCTTGGTATCGCGTCTATCGATAATCCCATAAGTGAATGCACTCAACGTGTTGTCAAATAACTAATGGGTTTATCGATAGTCACGATGCCACTTGTTGTATTATATATGATAACCTTTCGTCTTGAACAAGAATCTTTAGTCATATTTGAAATATCTTGATGTAACACACACACATAAACAGAATTATAGATCCCAATATTAAATTCGAGGAGATTGTGGAAAGCTATATATTATGAACCGTCAAAAACCCCAACAGTATATTATTTACGTATACCAATTTTGTTCGCAAAGAGGCTTTTTTACTGAGGTTATTGTATTAGGCACTATTTTGTAGTGACTCGTGGTCTCTATCATGACACAAAAGTTCTTAATTTTATATGCAGTAAGTTAAAATGTAAAGAGAGAAAATAGAAGAGGTCCTAATATTGAGCCTTGCGGTATTTCTCTAGATGGGCACCATTAGATATTTCATCATTAATCATCCATAAAACTTTTTTTCACAGATTTCTTATTTCTATTTTTTTTAAGTCTTGCTCTCCTTTGTTGCCTTGTGGCACTCGCGTTAGTACTTGTCTAGGGAGTCGTTCATGGAGAATTCGTTGTACATGACAGTATTATTTTATATTGAGGAATTTACAACTTTATTTACAACCTTACAACCTTAACTACAACCTTATTTACCATCTTATTTACAACCCTAATGATAATCATATCGGGGTAAGTATAGAAAGTCAAACGAAATATTGTGAAATAGATTTTATACTAGTTGCCTTGTTCTTATGTCGTCCATTAATGTTTGTTTAGTGTACATTATATCTCTTATCTGACAATCTCTATTTTTCAGTTTTTTCTTCAGAAAATTTATCAGCATCTAACACGATTGTTTTCTGATTTGTCTTTAAACTGTCAAATTTCACTTTCTTATGCGATAATAATTAAAAAAAATAGTATTATATATATTTTTTATGTTTGATTCCATTCTGTGTCTACTGTTCCTTGACTTGAGTAGGAGCTATGTAAATGTGATATAGAGTTTAACCTTCCTGCTCTAAACCCGTCTTGATCTTTTATATCTAAATCTTTATATTCTTTTTCGATTTTTTCATTCACGTATAAGTGTAGTAGATACTATAATTTACAAAATTGTTTTTGTGCTCTTTTTTTGTATATGGATGTTCTGCATTCTCCTGAGGCTTTTCCTCCATATGCAATCTTGAAAGTCTTGTGGAAGGAAAAACTAATACTACACTATTTAAATTTTTGTATTATAAATTTGTTATACTTTCTGTTAATAAAGGTCTTTCCTTATTTTACTAGTAGTGAAAATATGTGTTTTCTCTAATTTTCGCGTAGGGTTTTCAATAATATATGACTTACTGTACTTCTGTAATGTAATTTCTCTCCCATGCTTTGTTTTTCTTGTTCATTTCGTTTTTCTCCAAATGGTGACTTAAACCTTATTGTATACAATTTTATTGTAGGTGTTCAAATATATTTGGTATTTTATTATGACATTTATTGAGTAATATTTTTTTTTAATTTAGGTCATAATGCACTATGTATACCTTAATTCGTTTGGTAGAAATGTATCAGGAACGGATTGGCCAATTTGGTTTCCTACACTAAAGCTAAAGATCTTTCTCTCTTGTATGCTTACTCCCACTCAACCTTCAAATTTCTGATTCAATCTTCGTTATGTTTTTGGAATATTTGAAGAATTTGAATTATCATTTTCCAAAAAGAAGTATTTATTTAACCCGTGTACAATCGTTCATTGCTTATTTTATTTTAGTATTAACTTTGCTCTATCTGGCATAATTTTTTTTTCAATCTTCACATTATTTTTTTCTGTAATTTTCCAATCAATACATTGAATACTTTTGTATGCTTTACAACCTACTGTATATTTAGGTTTTTCCCATTTTTCTAGATTTTTATACTACAATTTTCTGTATCTTTGTAGTCAATATATTAACGAAAACTTTTCTATATTTTACAAACTACTGTATTTTTAGTTGTTCATACTTCCCTTTTTTATGATTTTTTATGTTTATAATGTTAGTTTTTATTTTATTTCCTACATTATATTAATCAATACCAACATACTATTAAACTATTTTACCTTATTTAATACAGTCTCTTGTTTTGAATTTTTCAGTTTGTTTATTTCCTGTCTTGATTCCAGTTCTTGTTTTTCATATAAACTTTACCAACTTTGTTGGAACGGACTTTTAATTATTTTATGCTGAAGACAATTTTCAACTAAAATAAAAACAATACACATTAAAAGAATAAAACTGAAAGATGGGAAAACGGCATCTTTTATACAAGCATTATGGTTCAATAATAATTGTATTTAAAAATTATAGCCTTAAAAAACATACTGGTTATTTTTGTTTATCAAAGTAGCGGATAAATGAAGATTTTATATACATATTAATGATTTAAAATTAGCCTTAATTTTAATAAAAATTAGATTAATATAAAGTTTAGTCATTTAGTAATAATTTAAAGCCACTATTGGTAGGTATATGAAATTAAATATTAAATATTATCAACATTGATCTTTTTGTGATAATTAACAACCTCTTGTATCTTAAAATGACAAGATATAATTTCACATGAGTAACTTTTTATTACTTAAAAATAAAGTCACTTTTATTTGAACAAAGAGCGCCAGAGATATTTTTAAAAAAAGAACTACATAAATTCTAGCTACGGCGGATAAAAGCATTAACTTTTTGATGAGAAAATGAACAGTTTCTGTCAATATAATCTGAGCATAAAATCCGTTCGACTAAAACCCTTATATTGTAGACTAAATTTTCTGAAAGTCAAGAAATAACTCGTTTCATACGTGATACAATGTTGCAATACAAGAATATTTTTAAATATGAAAAATTCCTTCAAATCTTTAAACGTCGGATCAAAACAGAAAAATATTTGTGAAGCAAATTTCCAGAGGTTGAACTTTTATTATAAATGTATGAATTGGATTTCAGATTTAAATATGTAAATTATGTACTTTGAATATACAGGGCCAATTTTTTAAGTGAAATTATGTTAATTTATAAATCGTAATGTTAGAAGATCGTTTAAATGGAGAAAGTTGCACATTTGGTTGTTTAATCTAGTCCCTTATAAAAATCGAAGTTATCAGGGGCGATTTGTATTTAAAAAAAATAAATTGTGGAAGGCCCCGCAAAAACAAAAAGTTCGATGCTAGAAGATTACTAATAAAACAAAAGAGCTTAATGTTTTTTTTTGTGCCGCCCTGTATTTTCATTTTTCCTCTACTCAATATATTTTAATCTCATACTCGCTTGATATACCCTTCTTATTTTCTCGCGTCATGTCCCTCTCTTCTCTTGGTATTCCTATAAAATGTCTTTCCCATGTTAATAATGTTCTTCTCTTTGCCTTCTCAGTCAAAATAATTGACTTTATATCGTTCGTGTCGCTTGCTGAAGATTTCTTCTTTTTTTTTTCTTCCTCTCATCTTATAGGGGTTTTTCCTGGGACGAGAAGTTTTTTCCTGGGAATTATTTTTTTTCCTCCTCTGGACTTCGTTTTTCCTTTGGACAAAGTTTTTTCTCTGGACTACAGTTTTTCCTTTGGACCAAGTTTCTTGGACTACAGTCTCTTTATTTTCTCCTTTGGACCAAATTTCTTGGACTACAGTTTCCTTTGGAGAAGGAAGACAAGAAAAAAACCTTATGAAAAGCTAAGTTTTTTATTTAAAAGAAAAAGTTAAAAGTATCTCTGGAACCTTATTTTTATAAAATAAACAAATATAACGTTTAATTTGAGTTTAATTTCCTTAACCCGAAAAAAAAAAGAAAGGACGGATTTTGAAATATATCATAGTTTTTTTGTCAATTAATTCTAATTACTTAAAAAAATCAATTTGACTGCCGTCCAAAACCTTTTTTTTTATTTAATATTCTACTTCTGATATATTTCAAAAACATAAACTAAGTTATGCCTATTTCATACTTCTTCTTTTTTGTACCTACAACGTTGCCAGTAGCTTAATTTAAAAAACCCTTCCTATTTTATTATGACACAGACAAGATTGTTTTTTACTATAATTCAGTAATCTAGTAACACTATAAAGTGACTAGATTCTAATTATAATAAGCTACACGTGTGAAAAATGTAGTTATTCAAAGTATTATGTAATGTAATATAACATTAGATGTGGCAACCTCAGAATTGATATTCATGTATCTAAAATTCTCGCATTCAGCAGAGTTCGAAAAGAGTGGAAGGCAACGAATTCCACGCTATTCGACATACAGGGGATTTTCATTAAATTTAATCTAATTCTAGCCATTCCTGAAGGAATTTAATGGCGTATTATGTCTTACGGAAACATTTTAAGGGTATATTAGAAGGATTAAAAAAAAAAAAATTAGCTCAAAAATGAAATGAATAAAATAAAAAAATCAATTTATTCATAAATGTCAAATGGCTCAAAATTACAATGGGTGTTGTTTGTTACTCTGTAACTTTAATAAAATATTTTGAGACATTTAAAATTTAAAGGGGAGGTCAAATTAGGTCCGTACTACCGGACACGGTGGCCAGGTTGGTTAGGGCACTGGCCTTTATACTTGGTCATTGTTCGGATCGTGGGTTCGAGTCCCATGAATCTCAAGTGGAATTAAAGTCAGATAAGACTTTGGGCAAGTGCAAAAAGGTATTTGTGTCATGCGCAGTTTCATTCACGCCGGTAACCAGGCCGGATGAGATCGGATATCTCGTGGAACTGATAGGGGTTGGTGGCACAATTACACACTTGCTAGTCGGTAGATCACCTGAATGACAAAGGCATAGTCCTGGGTTTAGGGTGATTGAGGACCGTGGTTCGGAGTCCACGATAAGCTGTAGGTCCCGTCCAGATTAGCCTTAGTAGCAGAAAAGAGACGTTAAAATTACAAGCAAGCAGGTCCGTACTGTAAATTTATTTCTTAATTATATCATAGTCTTTTCGTTTTTATACAGTGTGTTTAATTAAGTCGGAACCATATGGGAAACTTTTTTATTTTTAGTTTTGTGAAAAAAGTTATTCTTTATAAAAAGTTGTGCATGGTCTACAAACTAACATGTGACAATCAGATAATACATTTTTTACCCGTATACGAGGGTTGTCAAAAAATATAAATTTTGCTCAAGAGTAAAGTACCCTTATTTTAAAAAATATAGAAAGATGTTATTTAGAAAACTTGTTTAGAAATAAAATTAATGGACAAATATGAAAGCACAGCCTCCTATGTCAAAAAATATTTTTTCCAATTTTTTTTCTTGAAATAAAGTTCGAAGTGAACTGTTACGTAAAAAAATAGTTTCCAGACATGATTTATCTGGGCTTCAAAAAAATTGTGCAAACTAATTTTTTATCTAACAGTTCACTTTGAACTTTATTTCAAGAAAAAAAAATAGAAAAAATATTGTTTTGAGATAGGAGGCTGCGATTTCATATTTGTTCGTACATATTACTTCTATAACGTTTTTATATATTTTTTAAAATAAGGGTACTTTACTCTTGAGCAAAATTTATAGCTAACTAAGAATAAAAAGTTTCCCATATGGTTAGACTTAATTGGACACACTGTTTAACGTTTAGCTGCAGCCAATATCATGCATTATCAATAAATTATAAATATTTTAAATAAATTTTATGCTTAAACTTCACCATAATTCTATTTTTTTAATAATTTTGTATAGTTTTAATTTTCTTTTTCACAACCAGAAATAAATCAAACAAGATTTTAACCAGTATGATTATATTTAATATCGAAATATAAATTTTACAGTAAAAAACAGAATTCTCGTTAAAATATATAAACCAGATGTTAAAGAACTTGTGGTCGATTTCAAGAGATCTCACAACAGAGATCTTGACAATTTCATTACTCGTAATATAAAAATATTCCAACATTTCTGGAACTCTTAACGGTTGTAATATAAGATACATTTTATGGAATGTAGAGAAAATGTGTATGTTTAGAGAAAATATGAAGTTTTAATGTAGTTCGAAGGCAATTTAAAGACGATTTCAACAAACTCATTTTAATAAAAGTAGTAAATATGTACAGGGTGAATAGTATAGATATAAATATAGTATAAAAATGTAAATAAACTGATTTTTTTAAAGTTTATATAAATTATTTATTATTATTTTAACGTTTAAAAGAAATATATTTTTCAACCAATAAAATTCTTTTTGAATTTTATGTAGTGTTGTGATAAAGGTGCAAATAACAAATTGGAAGTTGCTTTAAAAAATATTACTTTTATGTACGAGGTGTTCCTTTTTCTCACATTATTAGGTACATATTAATTTTTAGAAAGAAACAAAAATAATCATTCATTTATATTTTGACTCCCATGGAGCTACATATTTTACAATAAAATTTATCTGAAATGTAAATAAAACTTGAATTATGTAGATTTATTAATAAGAAAAGAAAAATTATAAAAGCATTTAAAACAGTAATTATTAGTTGATATCTTTACATTAATAATGTTTATCTGCAATAGTTTAATAACTGAAAAATTAATGCTGCACTTTAACACATATGGCTGATAAAATACTTTACCTAAACATACATAAACAAATATTTAGTATCAGAAATCACTTTTATGAACATAGTTTAATATATAATAATAATAATTATATAAAACGTGTTTTTATATTGAGTTACTAAAGAAATTGATACCTAAAAATATTGTAATCTAAAATTCTTACGTCTATTTTAAAATTTTGAAATAACTTCCTAAAAATCACAGAAAAAATATAAGTAATAAAATTAAAAACTGCTTTTGACTTACTGTTCATCTGTAATGATTGGAAGATCGCCTTACCTGCAAGAAAATATATTTAAACTATTAGAAAATTGTATTCAGTAACATCTTAATATTTTATTTAATAAAAAGGTAAAGGTATCAATTTAAAAACAAGAATATAAGTGCTGTAATAAATAAATAAACTAAATTCGTTACTTTTAAATAGTACATTGAAACTTTACCAAGCAAAATTAGATAGACTAACTCAAGATGGAGTAGTTCCAATTTATGAGTTCAAAATATATATAAGCGCCAGTGGGCTAATTCTCTTTACTTTTTCTTAAATCCTCTTACTAAATCTGCTAATTATTTTTGTCACTGTATCCTTTATTATGAAAATTTATATAATCTGTAATTACCAATCACTAAATTCTCCCTCATTTAATATTTATTAGGGTTAATTTTTTTAGCTCCGTATAGTTGTAAAGTTAATAGCTATTATTTCAATAAAAAATATATAGAAACATCCAGTATTAGAAGATTACCTTATATCGTACAGCATCAAATTATTTGAAAAGGATTCTCTCGTCATCTATTTGCCGAGAAAAATAATCCGCCCTTATTTATTATGCGATTCCAGAAAAAACTTTTTAGGAGGAAAAAATTATCCAAGCGAGTTCGTTTAGATGGAGCTACAGTCATGGGCGGCACTGAATTTCAATGTCGGTTTTTCTGATCACCACATCTTGACAATATATGTACAGAGAAAAAATGAAGGGTACGTCAATATTTTTAAATTAATTATGGTTGTAAGTTGCATTGGATAATGCTGATGTAAACATTAATATTTGTGAAATAAATAATAATTTAAAATAAGAAAATTTTGTTAGCCATGATAATGTCTGAGAAAGATTGTGTGGATTTTACGATGGACTAAGGATGTCGAAAAGATTAGGAATTTTCAAAAAGTTATTTCTAAAGTTTTCGGTTGTTTTAAATGTGTTTCCGCAAGTACGAGACTCACGCGATGTAAAATACGATGGATGGGAGTTAGAAGTTCAAAACTCACAAGGTTCAAGTAATCTTATTATCTTAATCCTAATTTTTATACTGGCTAAAATAGTTTATTTTTTGAAACAAAATAAATTAAAATTGTTTTGAAATGGAATAAACTGTATGTTATGTTTTGGTGGTCGTGTTATCTTTTGCGACTCAGCTTCAATCGAAAAACAATGGTAAAAGCTCGCTGTTTTTTATCCCCAGCGTTCCAGCGCCTATGGAGTTCATTCCTGAAGACCCGAAAATCTCCACTTCTCTTCATTTGCATCACATTAGAATTGAAATGTTTTCATACATCGCAATTTCAGTGACTTCCGCTCGGATTGTGTGGCTGACGATTATTTTCTTTTGTTTTTCTTATTTTTACAGTTCGATTCCTTTTTAGAATTTATCTTATCTTCATTGATAAATGACATAAAACTTTAATAAAGACAGTATCAGTCCATGAAGGTTTTTAACTATTTTAATTTATTTTATAATGATTCCACATACAGGAATATTTTAATTTTGTAAAAAAATGATGGATGTGTAAATGTTATTGTGCATTTAATAAAAAGTGTAAGATTTAGTATTTTTTAACCTAAACTGGAGGCAAAATAGCTGTGTTAACAGTATTTATTATCGGAGAACAAGTAAAATATCTCGCATTTAATTTTTGGTTTCTAGTTTCCCATCCTTAAAATATTTTTATACTTTTTTGAATAAGAAAAAAAATAAATTCGACTATAAAGAAGCAAAAATTAGGGATTTTTAACTGGTAACACGTTGATTCAATATTCTTTTTCAAAACTGCCATAACTAATTTGTCAAATTTATATTTCGTAAAGAAAAATAAGTGTTTATCGTTGGGGAAACGAAAATGGCAATAAAGCAAATGAAGTAATTTCTAAATCTCCTTAAAAATCACTACAATTAACAATCTCAGTGGCGTTACATGTTGAGATACAAGAAAATATAAAATTGGTTTGAATCTTTTAAAATTTTTCACTTATAACTGTGTAACTAAATGGGCTTCAGTCATCAACTCAGATAAAAGTTAAGACTATAATAACCAATAAAATAAACGCTTTAGTGAAAAAAATATTTTTAAGTTCCGGAAGTAACCAAACAACCCTTTAGGGAAGAAGATGCAGCAAGTAATAGAAATTGGTTTTCTGGGCACCCAGGATCAAAAAAGGTCACTTGCTGCATCGCACGTGACGCACTTGAAAAAATAAAAAAAAATGAAAATTTTTCCGACATCATGGCGCCCGACCCGCGAAGGGGTAAAGACTCTAAATTTGGTGCAATCGATCGAGGTTAGCCCTTGGTGACCCAAAATGCGATTTGCTGCATAGTAATGGGGCTAAGTAGCGGAGCAAAAAAGTTTCGGCGAAAATTTTCAAAATTTGAACCGTCGCTAGAAAATGAAGGTTTTAATATTTGGCCATTTTTGTACCCACATCTTGTAAATTGGGTTATAAAATAACAAAAATCTCTTTTGCTGCCACCGCTTTTGCCCCCGCCCCCAAAGTGACGTATTTTTCGTCACCATTGATACATATTTGTTGGAAAATTCCTATATATAAAACGCTCTTAAATCTTTATAAAATCGAGTACATATATACAGATTTTTCACTCACTAGTTTAAGATGTCCCACCTTCGTTTTCGTCGGAAATGATGCTTGATTTAGATTGATATAAATATTATTTCAGGCAATATATTTTTATTTATTTGGATTTTGCGAGTCAAAATAATAATAAATAAGCTGTCAAATTTTATTTTGATTAAGTTATATTTTTAATCATTTTTATCTTTATTTATAATGAACAAAGATATTGTACACCTTATTTATATAATTAAACTGACCAACGAATTAAGATTTACAAAAAGAATAACTTTTGTTAAATTAAATTGTTAATAAATTTATATAAAATATATTTTATTTAAAGTCAAAATAGTTCTGTAGTAAAATACCACTAAGCTTAGTTGTTAAGTAATTATAAGCTCCATTTTCCTAGACAATTGTGGGAAGAACTAAATTTAATTTAGAGACGGAAAACATTTTCCAGCAATATACCACTTACGGTGTTTATTAAACTAAATTTAATTAAGAAGGTTGAGTATAAGTTTTAGTTATTTTATATGAAACATGAAAACCAAAAACCAAAAACCAAAAACCAAAAAACTATTAATTACTTAGATAAATTATACAGTATATTTTTACAATAATTAAATTGGATCTGATATAATCTATTAATGGTTAATACAAATTATAATTTAATTGTTTCAAAAAAAAAAATTAAAAACTAAAAATTAAAAAAAAACTTTTGTACATATTTAAATTTTATAATTTACTAATATTGAAATTGATGTATCATGATAAAGTTTTCCTACTTTTAATATGTAGATGCATTTCAACTACCTTCTGTACCGTCAAAATTTAGAAATCAGTCGTAATTAACTTGACAGTTAAAATTTAGTAGTTGAGTTTTAAACCAGGGGCCGAGCAAGTAAGTTTCATCCCCGGAGGAACAAATTAGATTGTTAAAAATATGCCACTACCCCAAAGAATACGGCCACGTAATAATGAGGAATAAATTAAATTAACATTATATTAAAATTTTAAAATAAATATTTAAACTCAGTTACGTTTGAAAACCAAAATTCACATAGTAAACAAATAATGTCTTTAAATTAATATTACACAAAGAATGGAATAAATATCTGTTCGCTTCTATTATGATCACTCCTTGTAAGTTATAATAGATCTTATGTTTAATCACTGCTTAATTTTTTTATTTAAGATGACTCGTTTGTAAAAATAGCGAAAAACCTATATCTTACTTGGACATGAAGAAGTCATTACCGAGAAACCGACCGTTAGTAATGCCCATTTTTACTCTAGACTACTTCTTACTTACCTCTACAATTCATCATGTTTCAAACTGTTCCTTCTTTTTGGACTTGTTTCTTGTGATATAAGGAAATGTCAAGTGTCGTGGAAAAGGTAATTTGTTATAGTTCTATCCGAAATGCAGCAATATTAAATCTTAATCATTTGTGTCACTGAATTAGCTAATGTACGGATTAAAGTAGAAATATTACTTAGGTCATTAAAGTAAATCAATTATTAAATAAAAATATCAACATTATTTTTTATACACTTTATTACTCGTCTGTCTCCAAATTTACTAATAGATATTTCATTAAATTCTAGATTAAATAGTATTTAAATTTTTAGCATTTTTCTTTTTCCGATGACAATGCAATATTTATTAATTTAAAACCTGATGTGATTAATATTGGTAAATTTGTACAGTTAATATATACACCAGGTGGCTCAGGGAGTAGGGCCAATTTTATATCTTCGTAATGAATAAGAGGACTATTTTGAAATTTGATGGGTGGTCATACCAGATTCCAAATTAGACAAAAAAATCCAAAATGGCCATTGGAATTGCCGTAAACATTAAATCTTCAAATGGAACACCCATTATATTTTTACGTATTTAGATTCTACAAGTTATGTTTATGTTTTTTTAATTAATATGTTATGATTATTATTATTATTTCTTTATATTTATCTAGTAATATTTTATTAGGCGGTGATTGAATTTTATTTCAATCCTTAAGAGCTTAGTGAATTCTACCGGGACGATTAATATTTTATTTCTTATCTGTACTGACTGATACTAAATAATTATAGTAATTTTTAATATTTTTATTTAAAACACAATCGAGTAACATCTATAAATAACCAGTATTAAATTATTTAATACTCTTGAATCAACTAGGATGTTTTATTTTATCTATTTTGTAGTACCTGCAAAGCAATTTAATGATTAGTGTCCTGTGTACTTCAACAGTAAAAATCAGCTTATTCTATTGAAGTGACAAACTTATTAGGAATACTTATCTCTTGACTTCCTTAAATTAAAAATTCATAACCATAAGAAAAAAAAAACAATGAAAACCATCAAATGGAATTTTACATTTCTATCTACATTAAATATAGAGAATTAGTAATACAATAATAAAATAATTTTTTTATACCTTATTCATCTAGTCAAAATTTTTAATTCTTTTTTTATATCGAAACTTTATTGGATAGATCTCAGAAATTTTTTCTGTCTTCAATCTCATTGCATTCCTCTTCAAAACGACATTTTTATTGATATTTCGTCTAATAAAATACGCTATTTTCTCATCGTACTATTTGAAGTCACTTAAAAAAATGATCAGTTATTTTTATATATATTTTTTCACTTTTTTTGTAGTTTTTAATTTTTATATAAAAATGTTAATTTATACCTTATAATTTGTTTACTTGCTTTAAATTACATTTAAATTCCCAAATTTAATCATATATATGACTATAGTATTAATAATTTTGACCTTTTTTTTTAAATCGTACAATCCTGTTTTTTTAACCTTTTTTAGTTCCTTCCACTCCAAACAATTTTAATATAGACCCCCTTGTTGATAAAAATTGAGGTTCTTCGTTTTGATTCTTAGATCATAATTTTCAATTATGAAACGGCATCAAGTTAATGATAAATTACTATTCTTTGAATGTATGGAAAACTGAAATTTAAATGGACAAATAACAATACATTATTACATAATTGCGGATTTTAAAAAAATTACCATCACTATTTCCACATAAATAATTTTTTAAATTTTGCATTATGGTTCCATAAAATTATTCCTATGTACAAATTTACCTTTCCTATGTACAAATTTACTTTTAATCTGCCTTTTTTGCGGATTTTAGAAAAATTACCATCACTATTTCTGCAAAAAATTTTTTTTAAATTTTGCGTTATGATTCCATAAAATTATTCCAATGTACAAATTTACTTTTCTATGTACAAATTTACTTTTAATCAGTCTTTTGTCCTGTCAGTTTAACCCCTTGCTCAGTGCAGCTACCTCCTTGAAAATTTTAAATGGCAACAGGGGTCGACTGATAATTTATTTGAAAGAGTTTTTAATTTTTTTTTTGTAAACAAAGTGGATTAAATAGGAAAAAGGTGCATATTTTCATGTCTAATTGATCGAAATATCAGGTCCTAATTAAAAAATATTTAGGAAAAATTTTCGTTTTATTTAATTAACACCTTTATTTTTAACGAAAGAAAAATACTTTATAAAACATTTTGTAGCGATCCATAATTTCAAGAAATAAAAATTTCCTACCTAAGATGTACGTATTTATCAAAATGTTTTTGCTATTGATTATTTTTTATTTGGATATAATTCTAGCATTGTCAATTTTGAATTTAAGCTTCTTTATACCACAAAGTCATTTTAAAGATAAATGAATATAATTAATAAATTTTTAGCCTCTAAATATTTTACACATTTAAAATAAAGTTTCACTGAATGTACACTACTTTTACAGAAATTTAATCACAACAGGCAATAAACTGTAATTTATAACAATATACATAGGTTTATTTTATGCTATATGTATTTTAACAAAATCTAGGAATATACAAATTTAAATCCGTTTATGCAGACAATGGCTTTATAACGAATTTTCACACCAATTAAAATTGACTTTTTGCATTTCTATTTTAACCGAACAATACGGTGTAATTTCATTTACTGCGATAATTTACTGTAAAAGGTATTTCCAACTATAATTTTTCTGTATATGGTTGGAATAAGCTATTATTTATCTACCACACGGAAAGTTGTTAAGAAAAATAATTCCCGTGAAACTCTTTTGTTATTTACAATGGCTGCGTAATTTATTTGCCTGTGTTAACTTTATAATAACCCATCATAAATGCAAGCAACCAGCGCCTTTGAGCAAACTGAATGTTTTACAAGAACTTTAAGAATATATATTTGTTTTTCGATATAAACAAAATTATATTAATAATAAGATAAATATATATATATACCTAGTGAGAGCATTCCGAAATTTGTTAATTTTGAAGATATAAGTTTGAAATTTGAATTACTGATATTCGAATATATTGTTAATAATTCTATTACTTCAGTTTATAATTATCGCTTCCCAAATATAACCCTTTATAATTTTATCAACAATACAATTCTGTTCTGTAAAGTCTAAAACTAATGTTTTTTTAATTTTAGTAATAGTACAAAAACATACATATATATCATAAATATATGTACTCTTTATATCAGATTTAAGTAATAATAGTATTATATTTAAATTGACTTAGAGCGTTTCGATTATACCATTACACCCTCATCATAGGTGTATGTGTAGAGAAGGTCCAACAGGAGAGATACTCCTAGCAACGGTTACTCTAACTACCTTGATGGGTCATTGAACAGCATTCCGAAATGGTTAATTTAACCCTGTTTAATGGTTGGCGACTAAATATATTCGTATAACGCAACGTTAATCGAAATTGTATTACTTTTGAATTACATACAGAAAACTAAGATTTTAAATATTAACAGATTAAGAAATCATATTTTTTTGAAAATTTTCTGTATTTTTTATTGGATTTTCAAAAAAAAAATTCAGAAATTTTTTTTTTCTCCACTTTGTTGGATATAGTTGTTTTTGTACTTTTTAGTAGTATTAGAAAAATTTATTGTGACACTCAAATATTGTTTATAACAAATTGTTAACTAAATAAACAAGGAATTTATTAATGAATTATTTTTTTTATTTCTATTAATATTAATTATTATTAATTATTTTTAAAGACAAAAGTATTCCTTAACTAATTATTTCAATAATGCAAGTTTAAAAAAACGAATATAAATATTAAGAAATTTTTTAAGACAAAATAGAATGGTAAACAATTTGTTTATAAACAATTTATAAACAAATAGCATTAAAAAACTTACCCACAATAATTTAATCCTTATTTCAAATATAAAAACAGCTATACCATAATATATGAGAAAAAAAAATTTATCAACAATTTCACGATTTTTCATTTTTTGTTTACTTAGAAAATTAGTTATAAACAAAATCAACAAATTTTAAATAATTTTATAAAGTCATCTTATTGAGTATACTCATAGAAAGGACCCCAATAGGCGAAAAATGTATAGGATGATTATTTAAACAATTATCCAGCATTCAACGAAATCTGAGGTATGAAATAAAATAGTTAATTAACAAAAATGCATTTGAAAATTTTTTTTCAACGGGACTTTTTTTTTGCAAGTGTTGAAATGACATCATTATATTTTCAAATTTTTAAATCAATATTTACTGCTTTAAAAAAATTATTTTAAAGATCCAGAAGTTAGAAGTTTTTTATCGGAAATTTCCTCCTCTTTAAGGATCTCTTTTGCAATTCCAGCCATCGTTTTTTGTTAATAACAATTACAATTTTGATTTGCAGAAAAAATCGACATGATACCTTTTTCAGAATTGCAATCCGCGCCGATTGAGCAATCGCTCATATTTTTCGTACCCTTCTAACTATTTTTCGCAGACAACTGACTTCTTGACTAGTGTTAAGACAATCTTAGGTGTAACATTATCAAATTGCTTTTTATAATTTTTTTATTTGTTTAAAGTTTCATATTTTTTTAGAAACTTTATTATAGTGTTCACTGAAGTTTTTATATTTTACGATATTGGGATTTTATTTCATTTTATAAAGAAATTTATGGCACCGTTTTATTAATTTTAAAATATTTTATTCAAACATACCAGAGAATATTTTATTGATATTTTCCAAGATTTTATTTTAATTTGGAACTAAGGTGGATATGGAAAATATTATTTAAATAGAATTTAATTTACGTTTCGAGTAGACATTGTATTATTGCATGAAACAACATTATTTGAATTATCACAAAGAATTTTTTTATGGTATTTTATATTAAAGCTACATCATACCATATGCAAAACAACAGTTTGTACTATTTTTTTAAACTTCTAAAAAGAGTTTGTGTTTTGTATGTGATGTTTTATAAAAACAATAACTTTTGATTAAAATAATAATAAATAAAAAAAATGATTATACACGTTCACCTTAGATAAACTATTGTTTCATTTTAATTTCGAATCATTTAAATAAAAATTGCTGGAAATTAAAATAAATAGAATGTTGAAGATGTTAAAATAACATGTCACTAATAATGGATATGTCTAGCACAACATTCAAACAGACCAAACCGACAGAAAAATGCAATAATCATAAATACATGAAATAATTTTATTCTATAGTAATTTATTATAATACATGAATTCAATAACTTCTTTCTTCATATTACAGTATCGCTTCTGTCTATTAAAATGAACTTTCAGAATAAGAATAATTTTCCATACCACTAAATTATGATAAACTGTTGACAATCATCATCATCAACTCCTGATGATGCTAATATAGTAAGCGAAACGTACGTTGAGTATTTAAATTTAGTTTTCAACAATTAAGAAGTGTCAACAGATTTCAAAAAAAAAACTGAAGTTGATAGCCACATTCGGTATATCCGAAACATACCAGAAGGTGAATATATTTTTATATAAAACATACTAACAAACCCTTGTAACCAAATTTTTAAATTTCAATTCGCTATTATTAATATATGGTTAATGGCTTATCGTAGTGCGAATTTTCTACCTAAGAGTAATTATTATTTCTTATTAAAAAATATCTTAATTATGTTCTTAAATTTTGCTTTTATGTTATCATATTCTCATTTTTTGTTTTAGGTCCCAAAAATTCGGGAATCAGTCTGTGTTTCAATCATGTTTTTCATTCATTTTAATTAAAGCCAAACGACTTTTTCGAAACCTATCGGGAAAACAAAATAATTTAATTAAAAATGTGACACCTTTTAACGTTATGTCGGGTGCGACAACAATTTTTCGCCTTTTTCGCTCCTGAGAAGATGAAATGTGCCTTCTTCTAGATAAAAATAATATCATGGATTATCAAAACAAACATTTATAAAATACAAGAAAGAAAATAGGTGGACTTTAAGTTACAAATAAAGAGCATTAGAACAATATTATTTTTATATTTTTTGGTTGCATTTTTAAACTACGGTACCCGAAAAATATAGTTATTATAATCTTTCTACTATTATTTCAATATTTCTTGAAAGAAAAAAATTCAAATTAAATATAAGTTTAGTCTACTAGTGTTGTATTTTAAAGTTAACGCCTGCTGGTGAATATGATTATTTCCGTATCATTCGCGTAAAGCGTAAAAAGTAAATAAAATAAATTCAGGATTCTTATCTGTATAGCGCAAAGCTCAAATACGCCCGTTACAGAGTTATCGGTGTATTCACAAATGGCTTATAACATAGTCAGCATTAGAATGTACCCAATAAAATGTCAACTTGTAACATCCCGGCTTTAAAAACTCGGCAATACCATAAATTTTCCAGAATATATTAAATAATTGACCAGTTCACAGAAAATTCTTGAAAAAAATGTAAAAATAATCAAATAAATTTTTAAAACAATTTTTTTTATGTCGATAAAATGATTCTAAACATTTTTATAAATATAAAAAAGTAACAAGCAATGATTATTATACAAATAAAATAAATGACGATGGAAAATATCTGACATTATAAATAAGATACCTGACACTAAAACAAAAAAAAATAGTACAACGTGCTACTTGAAATCAGAAACACTGTAATACATGATAACCAAAAAGCTAATCAAAGTGAAAACATTGCCCAAAAATAGAAAAAACGAAACTACCCATTAAAAAAACAACCACATTTTTCATTTAATAATAAACCTATATTATATTCATAGAGAGCTAGCTCTAAATAATAAAAAGAATAAAATCTTCTTCTCTATATGTTGCCTGACTGACTGACTAACTGACTCATCAACGTCCAGCTTAAACCTCTTAACCTAGAAACGTGAAATTTAGAAGGTACAATGCCATTATGATGTAAGGACCCATTCAAGAAGGATTTAAAAAAATTCCGACTATAAGGGAGGAAAAAGAGGTCAATTTTTTTTTGATAATACTCTCATACACCAAAGATGTTACAGGCTTGAAAAGTGATTTTCTTTAAAAATAAACAAATATATGTTGTAGGCCTGATGATGGCGGAAGAGGAAACTAGTTGCCAATTTCACTAAAACAACTTCGCAAATATATATTATGGTACTGGACTTTGTATGTTTCATTACTCATTGGTTGACCACATTTGAGACATGGATAACCCGATATATTTGTTTAAATATATGTTTCATCATTTTCAGAAATTTGAATTATATGTTGGTATTTACAACTGTTTCACCATTTTCGAAAATCTAGTTAGGGGGCTAAAACGAAGGGAGGAACCTATTTTATTCTGAACATGTCACAGACTTAAAAATTGGTATTTAAGGGGTTCTTTCACCATTTTATGAAAATTCCATTAGGTGGGGCAGAAATGGTGTTATGGGTTTAAATCCAAATATGTTACAAATTAAAAAAAAAGGATACCCGTTTTGGAGGGGGAAGTAGTTAATAAAAGAAAGAGTATTATTATTATTTTACTATCCTATTTTTTAATCTTTTCCCTTTGCCAACTTTCCTTAATTTTCTCTTATACTTTCTTTTCTGTAAATGTAAACACACCTCCACATGGCTCACCCTGACCAATGTAAAACCAGAGCTGTACCAATATTATTGGCGCTGTTGGCAAATACATAAAAGTCTTGACACATAAAATAAAAATAAAATTTAATTACTAATAATAATACCCACCGAAATAGATCTGACCTTAACCCAAATAGGGGGTCATATATTAAAAAAAATTCAAAATTAAATGTAATATTTGGGAAATCTATTTTTAAGAATTATAATTTGACAAAAAACTTATTTTGATGATTATTACTGATTAAACAAGTCAGAAGCGCCTCAAATCTGTTTTCAAATATCGATTCAGCGTTAAGTTTCACGTCGGAATGATATTTTTTAAAACCGGTAGTATCACTTCCGGTTTCGGTTTGTGAAACCAGTTTTGAAACCGGAAGTCATAAAAATCTGAAAATCTGTTTGGAAGCTATTCAAGATATGCTGAGTTTATTACCGTTGATCGTTTATCTCTATCTCTTTTCGTTTTTGAGTTATAAATGCGGACAGACGTACAGACAGACAGAGCCGTATTATAAGACTTCTCCTTTAGGGTTTAGAAGTCTAAAATGTACAAGTCGTTATCGTAAAAGATTATCATAAACTTAAAAATAACAATAAAGAATAAGAACCCAGTGTACAACATTCTATCATAATCAATGTTTCCCTTTTCTCTTTAATGAAAAAAAACCAGCAGTACATGCAAGAACTTGGTCTGATTTTTTTTCTACTCATAATTTCATTCAATCTTGATGTCACTAAAATGACCTTAAGGTTTGCACAAAAAAATAATATGTGTATAAATTGAAAACTATCTCACATTAAGCAGTTGGATGGTGGAATGAGGGTTCTTAAGAGCCACTTTAATATAATATCATACTAATAATGATTTAAAACCAATCTGTGGAATTATTAATGAGGTTTTCAAATAATTATATTCATAAAATAATATATTCTGTGTCTTTTCAATTAATTTTGTTTCTATTCAAAAATTATTCCTTTTGAATCAGTGACATATTTGATGAGCTATTTTTGAAAGGATACATATTCGTGTAGTAGTAAAGTTGGGTACAACACACAGCCAGCGTTAGCTAACTTTAGCCTCACCTATTTATCTTGGAGGAAAGTTTAATTTCTTCCTTGACTACACTGAACTAAACCCGTTTCAGAAACGATGGAAGACAAATAGTTATCTAACTTGGGTGTTTTGTTATTAGTATTAATTTAAGCCAGAATTAGCTTATTTCTCCTTCCTTAACTTTACTTTTTGTATTATAAGTTTAAAAATATATGAAATATAAACAAAAATTTAAAATCATTATTAAGATTGTATCCACTCTCCCTAAAAAATATCAATAAAAAAATATAATACCAAATTGTATTTATTAAAAAATATCAATTCTGTATAAATCTATCTAAACGGTTTTCTGACAACTCCTATTGTGAATATTTCTATATCTGATATACCAAGAAAATGCAACAATGTTTATCATCTTTCATATCCGTTAAAAAGCCAATGCAAATTGCCATGGGTAGTTTGTATTCAAGTTTACATCATTATAGTTTACTCTGTATTTCAATAGCTACCTCCATTTTTTTTATTTGGAAAAACAGTTTCCGTTCGGCATTTACTTCTCGAACCATTACGATCTGTTTTGAAAGCAAAAAGGAATTAGCAATTAAATCAAGTGTACTTCCATACTTTTCGCAGTTTACATTTCTATTCTATCCGTCTCTAATGCAGGCCTTTTACGCACGGTTGACAAATTGGCGAACAGTGTGATATTGAATCAATACCCGCATCTGATAATGACTACTGAAAGCCCAGTTTCACTGAATATAATGCTTCTTTTTTACCATTTAATACAAAGAAAATTATACAGTTTGTAATGTGATATTTGTATAAATGAAAAATTGTGTTTAAATTAAACTCTTTATTTAGTATGACAAAACTTTTTAATATAAATCATAAAAGAAGAATTCAGATTTTGCATTGATGTTTTTTTTTGTTATACCTTTGGAGTTGGGCATTTTGGCTATGTAACATAAACTCTGCATGAATAAGGGATGAGTTTGAAGGGAATCGTTCACTTTGCACCTTGTCACGTCGCGTATATGTCATATGATACGTAAATTAACCCTTTGTATCAGCTTTTGTTACCAGTATTCATATTTTTTTAAAAGCAGAATACTAATGTTAGTGATTGAAGATGATGGAGATGAATATATATTAATGTATCTTTTTAACACAATTTAGTCAATATAGAGTGTATTGAGTGAAAAAATTTCTGAGAAAAAAATCCTGATTTGTAAAAAAAAATCAATATGTGTATATTATGGTGGCTAAAATTAATTAACACAGACATGATGAGGTCATCCAATTATTTTAAATAGAAATCCACTTTTTTATGTCAAATTTTAATAGTAAGTTAGATTCTGAAAATGCCAATATGTATCACTATTACCCTAGCCTAAAGTTAACACTTTTTGGAATACAGGTCCCTAAAGTTGAAACTGTCTCATTTTTTAAAGTAAAAATAGCGTATTTTACGTATCCTTAATAACCAATCTTTTCTGTCAGATGAAGACAAAAAAATGTATACTCAAAAATAAAAAGAATTTAGAACAATTTGGGGCATTTCTCAATGCATAGAATTAGGTTATTTTCTATTTGTTCTTAATATATATTAACGATTTATCACTACTAGATATCTCTGCGGTCTTTTCTAGGATTATATTACTTTTCTGTAATATTTTAATAAATAAATTTAATCAATCTATTTATTTAAGGAAAATGCCTTTTTTAGGCCTTTTCAAAGCAGTAATGTTAGTTTTTAAATGCTTTTTCGATACTTTTAACTGGGCAATAATTTGTTTTTTTTATACAAAACTAACTGGGCCTTCTGATAACAAAAATGAAAAAAATTAAAAATTCAAAATTGATTTCCACCTCCAGACACCATAAAGAAAGAAATTTTCAAGTTACAACTGTAACAAATAAATAAACAAAAAAGCAAATTCAAAAAAATATATAATAAGGATATTAAGTCAGTTTAGAAAACTTGTGCTTAATTATTGACTTTACTATAGTCCATTACAATACTGTATTAAATTTTTTCTGAGACGTTTAGCTTTTTTGCCAATACCCAAATAGGGGAAGACCACTGTGTTTGACAAGCCCTAATGATTCCTTGGTTCAATATTAATTTTATCTTGGCATCATTTTGATTATTTTTTTAACTGCTAAAAAAACTTGAATAATGTTTTGAAATTCATTCAAAGACCCTGATTTTAAATTTTAAAATTCACTCATGCTGATGCAATAAATAAGTACTAAAAGTACTAAAAATATGTTATATATAGTTTTGGGATATGTTTTAGCAACATTTTTTTAAACAATGTGTTGTTAATGTCTGCAGTTTTGTGCCAGGTTTGAATCTCGTAAACCAATATTTTAAAAACTAAAAGTTCTATGCCTCTATTCTCATCATGTTTTACGTAACCACCGAATGTTATCAAAAATAATAAAACCTCATAAATATTTAACAATATAAACAAATTTACATATTAAACTAGTATGCAAGTAATTAAGACTTAGAAAATATAAAACGGAGGTAAACGACTTTTAAATGGAAAATATTTATGATGAAATTATTAACTTGTAACCATTTTACTAAATAAAATAGTATTAATATTATCGAAAAGTTAATCATGGCATAGTAATCAATAAACGTTTTACAAAATATTAATAAATAGCAATAAATAATTTTATATACGTATAACCAGTTATGTTCTACTTTAAAAGAATGAGTTTTATTTATTTTATAAACAAGTACCCCATTGGGATCCATCTAATAGTCATTAATATTCACTAACATGACTCAAGAAAGACCGATTGATCATTAAAAAAAGGCAATATACTTTAAAATTAAATTTTCCAAGGTAGAGCTAGATAATTTGTGAACTACGCTTAACAAGACTTGAATTTTATAAGTCAGGATACGTTCTCTTGAGAAATCATTTTACTTTTCTAGGCGCTTAAACAAGTATGATTTAGATATGACAGAATAAGAATAAAATTTTAAATTGCACGTCGTAGAAAATAAATACTATGAATATATCTGAGGAAAAAATTGAGTTACAACCTTTAAAATATTTATTTATTTATCACCAATAAATTAAAAGTTTGCACACGGTTTTGAAAAATGATATAGTTATTTGTCAGCGAAATAACTTTTTAGCGGACCGAAAGAAAAATAAGAAAAACAAGAATATCTTTAGACACCAAACACCAATTGAATTGTGTAGAAAATTAATGTTAAGGTAAGTCAAATCTCCTTACGGTGTCTTAGTTTTTACTTTCGAATGCGAATATTTTAATATATTTGTCAATTTGTTCAAATCATACCTGTCAAAATAGTCCCGAATTTTTTTTAGTTTAGTTAAAGGGATTTTAATTTTCTTCAAATGTATGACTTAATAACCGTAACATTATTTTGTTGTTTTCATAAAAGACTTCAACAGTTTAGATAGATAAATAAAAAGACGTCACTGATTTGACAGGTATAATTTTAAAAATTTGAATTTCAAAACATCCGATATTTAGAAATAAAAGTCTCAATCCGAAAGTATATTTCATACTATATCGAGGCACTGTTCTCGAAAATAGTGCCCTAATTAAAGCAATAGGTGGAAGACATTTTTTGAAACAAATGATATGTTTATGATGAAACTCGCGGTAATAGTAAATCCATTATGGTGAACGATATATATATATATCCAGACCGGAGACAGCAAAATGTACGAAATTTCGTCAATTTTTCCCAAATATTATTGGAAACTGGTTGTGTTATACTAACAAAATAACAAATGATTGTCTGTGTAAAATGAATGCAGACGAGCGCATTAAATAGAGTATAAAAAGTTTATTTATTCAAAATGATAAATGTAAATATTAAAAGTGTGCGGTGTTTCCAACATTGAAAAGTGACCTAGATTTTAAATGCAACTTCTAAAAGTAAATTTATATAATTTACTAATTTTTTTCCATTTTAATATTTATGCTCTGTTTAACTACAAATATTTTATATACTGAACAAAATTTTTTTACTATCCTTTTAAGCAATTGAATAGCCGTAAGTAACTCGTAAAACATTTTTTTGAGGAGAAACAGTTCTCTGATTCCCTTAACTGCTTTTAAAAAAGTAGGTTTGTCCTAATATTGTCTAGAAATATCAATCGATTGTGTTTTCTTTTAGCGAGAATCGGCAGCAGTTAATTTAAAATTATCTAGTTTGGTGTTATTTTGCAAGAAACAAAGAACAATGTAGCTGGAAAATAGCATTCAAAAAGCGTTCTTGTGCAAAACGAGAACTTTTTTATAACATAAAATTGTTCCTGATTTAAAATCTGCCCTAACTATAAAACCTTTTAAAATTAATTTTACTCCATTTGTAATTGCCTACAATCACTACAATTTACAGCGGTTTTTAATTTTTGTACCACTAATATGTTCCTATATTTCCGAAAATTTCCTTTTATTTTGACGATTTGACAACGGTGTGTGATGGTCTAAAATTAAATACGTAATCGATATCTTACACTTCTTGAAAAATTAAGCGTAACTACAAAATTTATTCTTTCAATTCATTATTATGTGACGTAATTTATTCAACAGAAGTGTTGGCAGACTAAACAAATTTTGAACTTTTTCCTAGGATAATTGAGTTTTCGTCTTTAATCTACGGAATTTATGCAAAACTCAATGTACCCATTCAAATATATTCACTTACTTTACATTGGGTTAAGTTCATTTCAAAAACAGTTGGAACGTCGGAATATTTTGCGTTGAAGTTTCTAATGATATAGTTTCCGAACATTCGTCAAATGTTTCTAATCGATATTCACTAAGGCAATTACTATGTCAGTGCTTAACCAATTTTAGCTTGTTTATTAGTTGGTTAATAATTTATTATCACTCGGTAGCCAAGTAATGAGAACGAAAATTAGGATAACAATCGCCCCATAGGGAACACTAAACGTATCTGCTGATGTTTTTATATAGCCATAGTTAAGTTACGATCCATTACTCTTTTTTCATTAGGAACTCGAAAATATTTACAACACTGGAGAAAAAGAACAATTTATTTTATCAATTACTTTCAGGAAAAGCAGAGCTAATGAAATTATGAGTTACGAATCAATAAAATTATTAGATTTATTGAAATCTAATATTACATTTTAGAATAATTTATCGCTTTTAGTTCATAAGGGTTACATAAAATTTCCTAAACATTATAAATTTAATAACTTCTTAGGAATTAATGCACTTATCGAGTATCCTATTTAATCTACCTATATATACTTGTATTATATTTTGTCCTAATCACTTTTTACTCTTGTGACTTTTTATATTACTTTAAATATTTGTAGGAGAATACAATATACCTACCACAAAATAAACTGAGAATTTTTAGCAGGAAACACAAAACTACAAACTGTTAGTATGAAGACATAAGTACATAATCAAATCAGGAACTAATTATGATTCAAATAATAGAAAACAACTAAACAAGTATAAGTGAATACAAAAATTTTAGGAAGAAGGATGATGGAATGAAAATGATAAAAACTTGGGTGAAGCAAATGCTAGACATAATGTAAAAAGGAACGAAACGGATAAATTAAGGTAATTGGAAATCCAAAATAATAGAAAAAATGAATGGATAAACTATAGAAATTAAAGATTTGTTCTCAACAATTTTTTTTAAGTTATTTAAGACACTATTGGTGCTTTAAATTATATTTTACCGTCTGTATGTGTTTGTCTTTCTGCCAACAAGAAATCTTTCGTTCTAGACATCCCATTGACTTTATATTTGGTATACAGACATTTTAGCTTAAGACAATCCATGAAATTGATTTTCAGCCCCAGAGGTCACCCCCGACTAGAGATATATGGGTTATAAGATCACATGCTTTTTAAATGGCAAAAGGTTTTTATTGTCGATTCTTACACTACTGCTGATAATTTCTATCAAAAATTTTCTCTCAGATTTTAGTTAAAAAACATTTTTATTCTACGTAATCACTATTGTCTTATCCTGTATGAACACCGTTTTTTTTTATTTTCGAAAATCGTTTTTATTTTCACAACGTGAAGACACAATTAATGTATACATAGTATAAATTAGTTTTCTTAATGAAATATTATAGTTCCAGCATTTTTTATAATTTAATGAATTTAGTGTATATTCATCTAATACGGATTATTCGAAAAGCGTTCATTTTTAATTTAACTCTTGGGTATTGATTAACCGTAAAAGGATTCCATAAGAAAAATAAATAACAATTTAACGCGCATTGAGTACCTAGTGAAAAGTTAACAGAACGCTGAGCAAGCGCAATTGTGAACTGCAATTGTAAACTCCAAAGCCGTTGAACGCAAACATTTATTTAAGGGACTCCAACCGTCAGACTTTCCGTGGGATATCATTAACTGAAATGAAAAGAGCTTTACCAGGGCTGCGGGAGCACACCGCTACTCGTACAACGCCACTTCTCTGATGCAGCTTTAGCTACGAAACCTCCTACGGTTAGTTAATGTACTGTTAAACCATATACATAATCCTGCAAAAATGCTGTACACTTATGCGCTCCTCAATGCTGACAAATGTACAAGTAATCTACTTCCGTTTCACATTTCAGACGTGAAAAGACGCGATATTTATTTTGTATTTATTTGAACCAAGCTTTAAAAATAAATAGTATACGTGAGAGTAAAAAAATATTTTCCATATAAGTAAATGATTTGATTATTTCGATTAAAAACAGGTGGAAGAACAGAAAATACACAAAATATGTTAATACAGGGTAATTACTGAACCAAATATCGTATACTACTATAATCCAAATGGTATACGTGAAAAAAAATAAAATGTGCTTTTACTCATAAAAAAATCACTTTAGTAAATCAATAAAACGAGTCAAACTCGTGTCGCCATGAAAAGCCCATAACATAATTTCAAATAATAGATGATTAATAATGATGACAATAAAACGGTAGTTAGTATTAAGACGCAAATGGGAGAAATAAATAAAGGCGTAAGACAAGAAGACTCATTATCAACGATCCTATTTAATTTATCGTTAGAGTATATTATAAGGAAACTAATTAAAGGTACACTCAGAACAGAAGTCAATTTGTAGCACATGCGGATGAACCAGCAATTACAACTAAGAAAAGAACAATATTACAATAAATTGGTAAGAAATGAGATAACATGGGATTAAAAATAAATAAATACAAGATTAAAATAATGAGAATAAAAACAGAACAATATTGAGAAGAATAAAGGGAAACTGTAATGCAAGGGAAAACAAAAAACAATGGGGACTGATTCGTTCCGAATAATGGATATAGAGAGATGCAGAAATGGATTAACACATCAGGGGCGTTACACTCTATGTGTATTTGAGCACCTTCGTATACACTTCTTTTAAAATGTGAATGGAAACGATCATAAAGTAACATTTTACCAGTGAATGTATGAATAACAGCACGATTTCTGGCAAATATCTCCCTAATATTATATGCTATTTTGTAATAGCTGTGATAGAAATAATAGAAAATAAAGAAAAAACATGTCAGCATATCTTGAGTGATTAGAATTATATATGTGAGTTAATATCTGCAAATATTTCATTAGCAATAACAAATATAAGCGTGGGTTAGTTCTTTCATTTACTTAAGAGATTGTAACTTAGGATATAAATATTGTAGTGGACTAAACCGAAATATTCCTAAATATAATATTATATAAAGTAAGCAAATTATAATTTCAAAAAAAAAATAGTTTCCTTTTAAATTTTGAGTTCAATGAAAGTTTTGATTATACAAACCACATATTAAAAACATAAGTTTACTATATATTAAATGTCTCATATTACTTTATATTATGGTAAAATGTCTTAAATCTTATAAAGTTCTCATGTTGGTGAGGATACCCTAACTTTCTTGACATAAACATCCACCTGTGTAAATAATTAAAATTAATAAATTTAACAACTTGATTAATTAGGTGGCTAAATAACCGTAACCTAATCATCGAAGTCCCAAGGTACTTTTGGTTGAAAGAGATTAATACACATGCCTTAGTCATAGACGTAGGTGCGAGAATGTTTTAAAAGTCAAAATAAATTGATTTTAATAATATTTTTTACCTATTTGAAATTCGATAAAAAAGAATAAACAGAAAAACAAAGATACAAATATAAAAAACAGGTATTAGAAACCATAAAAGTGCTTTGGAGCCAATGGAGCAATTATGTACGAAAAAGTATACAATGAAGACCAAATGAACGCAGATAAAGAAGAAGGACAATCAAGTAAGGAAAGATATAATAATGAACTACGAAATAGAAAAAAATAATGTTAAGAGTAAAGACAAGTAAAAAACTATAGATGCATTGGCAGAAAAGATTGTGGGCTGTAGTATAAATCAGATTCACTGAATTTAGAAATAAAGTTAAAGAAAATGTTAAATACAAAATAACTTTTAGTAACTTTAGCTAGTATTAAATATTTAATATTTTAAAATTATTTTATCCATTTTGTTCAAATAATATAAATAATAAAAATGTTCATTAAAGGAATTTGTTTTTGAGGCACACATTATGAATGGAAACAATTGATACGAGATAATTAGATAAAAATTTGATGCCATTAAGAATCAGAGAAAGATGAAAATAATAAACACTATTATAAATTTCTGAGGCAAAATTATAGTTAGATAAAATTTTCTAAACATTGTGAAATCCTATAAATAGGATGAAACCATTCAACTTGGTCGTAATCACGGATCATTAATTTTCAAGTAGTAACAATAAAATACCAAATAAAATAAGGAAGTTACAAATAATTTATTCCGCCTCTTAATTTTACTGTACTACAATGATGAACGACTATTTAATTGATTTAAAATTCATGAAACATATAAAGAATGTAGCTTATATACAATGTATTTTTAAATGGAATATTTTTATATTTAAAACATACACTACGTTAAAAAAATTGAATTTTAAAATGTCTTTCAAAGTCAAATGACAAGATATCTATTTAAAATACCATTTTTTTAAAAAGCTCATTTAGATGTTAATGAAACGAGTTTTGTTTCAAAGGACAAATCAGAGCTGTTTTGTTAAACACACTTAAGGGTGCAAATTAATAGGGTATATTTATAACTTAACATTGCGTGTTTATTACCGTATTATGTCATATGTAAATTATTTTAAAGAGTTTACGCGGCTTTTTATAACTAAAAATAACAAGAATTTATGAAGATACTGTAAATTAACGTTATCACAATGTACGGTTTTTAAAGTATACCGTTTATTCTTAGTTTGTACGAATGAAACATTTTTCTGCATTCTACATAATAAATTATATAGGAAAAAGTACATTCATTGGATAGGGTAAACTTTAAAACTGTTGCTTAAAAAATAGGTTCATTTATTAAAATGAAAGTAGTTCAAATCTGCCATCACCTCTTCTGTACAGGATGTCAGCTGAGAATACTATAACTAAGAGTAAAAAATTATATCTGCCAATAAAGCTATGCATTCCGATAAAGTATCACTGATGATTCCTATAAGGATGAAACATGTATGGTAATGGGCGTAGTATCAAAAACTTACTCTCCATTTTTGATTTAATTGTGTTGTGCCCGCTTTCCGCAAGGCATTAAGATGGAGTCAGCTATCGGGGCCAAGTTGTACTTGGCCAATCGCTTTTACAGAACGATTTTATCTTAATAAGTGACTGTGTTAACCTACAATAGATGGTGTTACTATCTATCTCTTGTAAGTGTCATAAAATATACACCTTCAATTTCATAGATATTTTTCTTAAAGACCGAAATAAATATAAGAAATTGTTGATTTGTATTTAAATATTTAATTTATAACCACTGTGTACAGTTCAATATCAAAATCTAATAAAAAATTTAGTATTATACATGGTTCTATAGAGAAAATAAAATGGAGATTTCAAACATGAACTAAGAAGTACAGGTCCGTTTAAAAAAAACCGTTGAGGGTGGCTCTTAAAAGACGAGACGTTATTTTAAAAAATTGAATTTTCGGTTTTCCCAAAATATCTGGAAAACCGGTTTTATTTCGAAAAACCATTCAATTCGTATAACGGTTTACGAAATAACAATAGTGTTCAAATAAATTTGCGCCACCCTATATATGTGTTAACTATTTCATAATACAATTATTATTATTCTTGACGAGCTGTAACTTTAATTATATATACAACTATTTAACCTTCTCTCACTTTATTCATTGCTTTTTTATCTCTTTTGATATAATCAACGATCACAACAGCTGTTTTTATTTCCGTTTTATCAAGATCTCTAGCACAAAATATATTTGTTTGTTTACTTATTTTTAACGAAATATATCTGTTCTTTGCTAGAAATACATAATTATTTAGATAAGAGAAAAAAAGATATAATTGTTTGGGTCGCAATTAAATAAGAAAACAAAATATAAATTTGCATTTCAAATCCTTTTCGTTAATATATATTAAAATATGCAAACAAAACAAATTCAATTAGTACAAGTATTAATTTTGAAAATTGCATTTTAACGAATGTTTAAATCAATGAAGTTGGCCCAAAAGTTGTCGAGAGATGGAATCTTTTATTTAGATTTCTCTACGGTTTCATCAAATTTACTTTCTCTCCCGTCTAGTTTTATAGTTTTAAATGTGTAGATATGCATTTTTAATATTTCTGATCCAAGACTATGTTTAAATTAAAACATGGTTAAGCAATACGTTTCATTCAATTGACTGAAATTAATGTCTCCCTCCATGAATCAAATATTTATTTTCTCAGTTTTCTGAATAAACGTAAAGTTATACATAAATTCAATTGTTGAAGTATCACGTCAATGCATCGTTAAATATTTTCAAATGAGACTTCGTGCAAGTTTAAGAATAATAACTCCATTAAAACTAATGCGAACGATATTTTTAAACCACTCTTTTCTAAAATTAGAATAAATTACTTTATATTGATATTTCAATTAGGTACTTGCTTAATACAAGATAAACTAGAGTATAGAAGACGCATTTAAAGTATATATTTGCTTTAATGATATAAGCCTTAATTAAGTCTCTTCGTCAGTTATTCTTCCAAATATTATAAAGTTGAAGAGAAATATTATATAAAACATAACTATAACTTCTTCATTAAAATGAATATAATTTCCCCAGGAAGCACTTGCATTTTCCACGAATAAATTGTAGTCCAAAAAAATACAAAACTATTATTTTACTGTAAAGGTATGAATGTTTATTAATTTGTTAGATATGTTTAGTTACCTACTTTAAACCTTCTCCAAATATTTTTAGACGACATATCAAACTAATTTCTACACGAAAAAATATGACATTTCATATCTTACACTGGTAATTATTAAAACGTAAAAAATTATTGTCTTTAAAAGGAAATCTAATTCACTGTATATTATTTAGAGGGTCTAAATCCAGTTTGAGAGATTGGGAAATGGATTTATTAAATAAAACAGTTTTATACCAATATATCCTAGGGAGGATTCTTGTCCTAAAGACAGATTTCCACTAGGCGGAAAATCTGCAAGGGAATTTTCAGTATCCATTCTATTGGTCGATTTTGAAAATTAATTCGAAATCGACCAATAGAATTGGTTACAGAAAATCCGTCTGCAGATTTTCCACCTAGTGGGAATCCGTCTTAAGTCAGACATAAGTCTAAAATCGATTTTATACTGTTACACCAACTAAAAATCTCTTACCTGATTACAGATCCTAGACGGTCGATTTTTACGACTTAGGGAAAGAATTATAACCTCTAAAATTTACCACATTTTACATTTAGAAAAAGCTGATAGAAAGTGAATTAGTGAATGTAAACAAGTCAAATAAACATTTTTTTCTGTAGAATATTATATTTCGCATTAATAAAACTAAAAAGACTTTACGTATTAATAGAGTGGTATTAGTTTGCAAAGATCTCTTGAGATTTGTAAGAAAAATTTATATAAAGTGATGGAATCCTCTACACCCCAGGGGATACGCAAATTGTGTGTAGGTATTAGTCTTATAATCTGTAGAACCAAACAATACCCAAAGACATGGGAATTATCTCAAATTTTTCATTTTGCAAAATTGGATAATTTTTATTATTTTTTTATTATAAAATTTTCGATATTTTATTTTTTTATCAAATTTCAATTTTTCTCCTCAAATAATTCAGCGTTAGGATTTGCACAATTGAAATTGAAAAATTTATACAATTTAGAAAAATGAAAAATTTGAGATTCAAAATTTCCAACTTGGAAAATTTCTTTCCTCAAATTTCTCTTTGTCGAATTTCCGATATTTAATTTTTTACCAAATTTCAATTTTCTTCCTTAAATAATTTATCGTTACCTTTAAAAAATGGAAAAAAAATAAACAAAAAAATAAAAATTTTATACCATTTTGAAAAATGAAAAATTTGAGTAAAAAAATGGAAACATTGCGTCATTCGATTCGAAATAGCGTGTAGATGATTTTTGAAAAAATTCAAGAGCCCCTTGCAAAAATTGCAAAAGTTATAAACAATTAACTGAAAAAAAATGGGATTTGGTTTTTGCAAATATCTCAAAGACTATTTGACACTTTTCAAATTTGAAAAAAAGATTCGAAAAGAGGAGGAAATTTGCCAAAAAAAAATTTTACTTCCCGGAACTGTGGGATCAATATTTATAATTTTCCCAGAGTGTTGAAAATACGACCGAAAACGGGGACTCCGGCTTGCATAAGCGCTGCCCACTTTGGACATTTAATGAATAAATATTATTTAAACTTATTAAATATAAAAAATAAAAATTGACAAAATTTGGGTATCTACTAGATATATTTATGAACAATAATCCGCGGTCAAAAAACTTTTATCTCGATTTTTCTATTAATTGTGCATGAGTTAATTAACAATTTTTTTTTCCTACCTGAACATGATCATTGTAAAAACAAATCTGATTTTTTCCTTTTTTGGACCTATTTTTGAAAGGTCTCCGAAGAGATTCCTGTTGGAAAAATTAAAAAATTGTTATTTTTCACTTTGTTATTACCAATTTACTTACGTTAATAATCAAAAAGCTTGATTAATCATTGAAAAAGGAAATTTCTTTTCATATTACTATTGATTCGTTTTTTAATGATCAGAAGTCACATGAAAATGATTAAAAAAAATTGTTATAAACAAATGCGTTGTTTATAAGATAATTTAAAAGCACTTGTTGACTAGACTATTACGTCAGGCTTAAATAAAATGTATTCTAGGGTACGTTGGTGCTATCGGGCGTCAGAGTTCTTAGGATCGAAAAAAACACATAAGAACAGTAAAACTAATTGTAAGATTTAATTTTGTACTGGGTATATATATTTTATTTGTTACCCTAGCTGATGTTTATTATTAAATAAATAAATGCTTTGACCACAGCAGTATTTTCTGATCTATATTTGCTCAGACTCGTTTTGTTTTGAGCTTGCAAGTATTTTTCGTTTGATAATGTTATTGATTTTTATTATGACATTGTAAGCACAAAGTCAGGTTCCACAATAATTTTATTTTGAAGAAAGGCAACTGGTATTGGTCACAAACCATCATCAAGACTACAAAACGTTCAAAAATGAGCAAATTATAAACTAATAACAAAGCTCAACTTACCACTGTTTTGTACTATTAGAGCCAACAATTTAAATCACCAAAGCTGAGACCCATTAAGCGTGGTGCCAATTATTAATGAACACTGTTAAAAAGTAGTATTTGAAAAAATTACTTAAAAACCATAGGAATTATTATGAGTACTAGCTATGTCAAATAATTGATTTGAAAGAATCAGTAAAGATTTTTTTATTTATTGATCACTGTTGTTGCCTTTAATGGTCTATTCAAGAGAAACATTTTCATATTAATTCTAAATAGTACATTGAGAAGACTAGATAACAACCTTACAATGAAAGGTTGAAAAAGGAATTTCAGGTGAAATCTGTATTAAAATAAATCCTCTTTTTGGAACGATATAATTTTTTTCAAATCGGCTTCGCCATATGAAAAACCGATAAACGCTTTTATTCGATTCAACAATCTATGTTTTGCTAAGAAAGTTTGGAGTGCAAAAAGGGATCCATTATATATTATCAAACTATGTAAAACAAAATGTATTAAAAAGTTTTCGGCGATATTCCATGTGTCGTTCAGCGATACAAAATAAAATCTGTTGATACTAAATTCCTGGCACTTTTTATTCACTGTGAGAACTAAGGATATTGCTGAAAATTTCATTACGGATGTAATCGAATTTTAAATATTTAGGACAAGATCCCTACGGAGGTGGCATTCTCTAGTCTCATGAGAATCAGCTTGTTGCCGAATCGGAAAATTGTTCCAGTGTCAGCATTTGCTACACAGACTGCAACTTTAGATTTGATTTCTTTAAAATACGTTTAAATAAAAATACTTTTCTAAGATACATGTTTATAATTTAATTTTGGTAAATCTTGGTATTTTCAAATTATCAAATATAGATGTCGCTGCGATGTACATTATTTAAATTTTAGGGAAAATAAAAAAGTATATCTGAAATAGCAATAAATTTTAAGCTTCATAATACTTGCGTATTTTTTATTATACCTAATTATTAAAACAGAAGATAATAAAGAAAATATGCAATTAAAAGTATTACTAGATGGCATATTTATTTATTTATTCATTTAATTATATGTTTATTAATTATGTTTGCTCTTCTTTCGCCACTTTTCGTAATTTTTATTTATTATTTATTTAACAGAATTATTATTCTATTGACATCTACTTTCAGGTTTTAATGAAAATGACTAATTCAAATCACTATTTTATTTTATTGTAATAAATTTGTTAATATGTAAATAAGTTTAGCTTCTGCCTATTCATCGTCAAATACATTCTATAATGAATAACTTGACATCTGCAGCGAATAATGAGCCGCTGAATAAATATTAAAAGTAGAAGTGATGGCGTTTTAACGGTAGGTATTGTCTACCATAGTTGAACTATCACATCCATGATGAAATTATTTATTTTTATTGTCTTGCTAATTCTTTTATACATACTTTCACAAGCTTAAATTACACTGTAGACTTAATGATAACACCTGTCTTGGCGCTACACTGATTTTTATTATAAATTTAAAATTTATAAGTGCAAGAAAATCTATTCCAAACAAGATTTTCGTTTAATCAATGTTCTATCACGTAATTTCAGATTGTTGATATAGTTTAATAGGGATAGTGCAGCACACGATTCTGATATTGGGTTGAAATTATAATCAATATACTCTATGGACAACGACTTAACGTAACAAAAGCACTTAACAACTATTGATGATACATCACGAATCATTAAATTAAATTAGGAACAAGACTATTAATAATTGTAAAGTTGTATTGGCTTTATTTAAATATACATAAAAAAAATTTGATCTTAAAAAAATTTAATATGCAATTTTAATATTTATGTTGTCTAAAAATTGTTCTGATAACATGGTATATAATCACTCGTATTGTTGATACCAAATTAGGTTGGAAAATTGTAAGTCAATCTTAACCAGTAAGAATTTTTTTATTCCAAAATCTTTGCTTGTAAAATTTTTATTAATAAAAAATTTAAAAATCTATAATAACCAATAACTTCTTAGTAATGACTAATTTATATAAATTTCTAATTTTGAAACAAAGATGGTTGATTTTACTATGATATAGCAGTTTTTGAAATAGGTAAATATGGAAGCTTAAGTATCTACTAGCAGGCAACTAGTTTCGATCACTGACCATCATCAGGTCTAAAGATACAAATGTTCGTTATTAGATACAAAAAATTTAATAATATATAAAACCAAAACTTACCAGTAAGTACTAACAGGGGAACAAATTGATAGACCCATTAAGGGTAGAAGATAAAATTATGAAATAAATTGGGTAATTGAAAAATAATAAAAGATTTTAAAAAAATTTAAAAAAATTAAATATTGAAAGTTCATGACGTTTTAAGTCATTTGGAGCTTAAAAAAATTTTGAGATTTTTGCACGATTTCAATACTACGGTTTGCCATACTTCACCTAAGGTGAAGTATTGGCAGGCCGTAGTAAATAGATGCTTTATGTTATAAAAAAGTATTTACTTTACGACGAATTCACTAGCTGTCTGTCAAAATTTCAAGTTCGCGGATCCCCTCTCCGTAAAGTCACTGCGCAAATCGCGGTTCAACTTATTTTGGTCAGATTGTACTTACACTTAATTGTTATACTGATAAACTCAATTCTGGATGGATCATCATTTTTTTTTTCATTAAAATAAATTTTCTTATTAACTTTTTACCCACTTTAAACTGCTTCTGTATTAGAAAATATATGTTTTACTTTAAGCGGCCTTTTACAATAAAAAATCAACACCAATTTAAATAATAGTCTCTTAATTCTTGTTCTATGACACTATAAACTAAAAATATGGGACAACAGATTTAAAAATAAATAAATAATATCCCAGCGCATGTAAAATGAACTCGAGTTTACTATTTATAATACATGGAACAAGAGTTAGGTAGACATTTATTAAGATTTATTATGTGCACAGTCAGGATAAAAATACTTACCTGAAATAACAAAATGCATTTTAAATTTCATTAGTACATTGTGTTACTAACTTATAAGTTAAAATGGTTGGCAATGGGTAACGCAAATACGCTTTGATTAAATATTTTTAAGTTAACAACGATGTATCAAAAAATGCATATAATTCTGAAAATAACAGTCTGTGTAAACAATATTTTCATTAAACATTTTATTTAATAATAGGTGCGATCACTGCAACAAGTTGAATATGGGAGCTAAAATGTCGCCCGATTCCAACGTTGCCAGTGCTATTTCCTTTATTGTCAAATGGTGCGGACCGCCGAATTAAAATATTTTTGTTTTATTACTATAAAATTAATGAAAAAAAAGTCTATACCGAGCAAAATTTGTTATTAAATATTAGTATTTAAAAAAATATATAAAAGAATAAAAGATCGCTTTTGGATGGTTAAAATCGCTTTTGAAGGTAAAAATCTCTTTTGAAGGTAAAAATCGCTTTTGAAGACAAGAAAAAATTTCACCTAAAAAGGTAAATATGTTGCCTAAAAAGACAAAAAATCGCATTTAAAGATAAAATATTGCTTTTTAAAATAAAAATCGGTCTCCAGGACTAAGAACAAAATATCTTTATAAAGGACTATAAAAAAGTAAAAATTCTCTATGAAGGATATAAAATCGATAATAAGACAAATAACAACGCCAGTAACACAAACAAACTCTCGAAAAGAACAAAAAAGTACTTTTGAAGTTAAATAAAGCGGTTTCGAGGACAAAAAAAATGATTTTGAGAACTAAAAATCAGTTTCGAAATCAGAAATCGATTTCGAGAACTAAAAATTCCTGCATAAGTCTGACAAAAAATAGTTAAAAAGAGCAAAATAAAAATCACTTTTGAAGACAAAAATTGATTTCGACTAACAATTCTTATATATGGCAAAAAATTCTTATATAGGACTAAAAATCCGCTATAAAGTTACTCCTTTATAAGGACAAAATCGAGGCAAAGAAATCGCTGGTACGGATAAAAAAGTGTCGGAAAGAGCAAAGATACTTTTGAGGACAAAAACGAGGACGATATATCTTTATAAAACGCTAAAAATCCGCTATAAAGATTCAAAAATATACTATAACCATAAAGACACAGAACTTTGAGTTCGTTCAGTTTTAAGATCAACCGCTAGAGGCACGCGTGATGTGTGATTTATTTCGTGGATACTATATACGCTTCATAGTGGACACCATAGAGAATCTAAACCGTGAGTGACATTTGTAGTAAAAATTTTTGGAAGCAAGCTTCTCTTTCTTTTTATAGTCATCTGCAAAGGACATTTTGATTTCTTGTTTGAAAAAATCGATAAAAAAGTTCATATTTTTCATTGTACCCAAAAACTTTTTTAGGTACCACATTTATCGATGGAGTACCACCGTACTTTTTGACAATCAAGAGTACCACATTTCGTACTATAGTACCACTCTGGCAACACTCATCCGTACTATATTATAAAGAATCTATTTTGCAACTAGAATTATATGTGACCTTCTTCATATCGGCATATTCTGTAACGATATCATCTAAATAAATTTAAACCTAACTCTTTGAGTTTCTTGACATCTTCATCTAAAATCAATTATAACAAGCTAAACAAAAAAATATTTGCGAATATTTACATGTATACCTCAGAAGATTGAGAATGGTCGCTTGCATCGATCAAATACTTGCTTTATATTTACAAAACATTTTGAAAAAAATTTACAGGCGATAAATTTAAAATTACTTTACATCTCAGGTTAAGAAATATTTCATTTTTAAATTGAAAATGTCTCTCACAGTGTTTAGTAGCAATTAGTGCGTTTTTATATGAATTTGCAAAACTGTGAAAAACAGGTAATTTTTTTATCTCTTAATATTTCTGTCCACGTAACTTTATTCAATAATATTCGTTTAGAATTTTTATTAATGACGAGTAGCAAACTAATAAATTAATGATATCAAAAAATGAATTTAATTTTATGAAATATTTTACATTTTATTAGTTTGTACTTAATTAAGTTTAAGTTATAACTTTTTTTTTATTTAAAAGAACGCTTTTTCTACTATTATTATTTTTAGTCTCTTCGTACTTGCGATATACGCAAATTTATTTCTCATTTTTCAACTTTAAATATTTTTTATCTTGGAAGATATATTTTATCTTTGGATATATTTGCACTTATAAATATATGCTATTTTAATTTTCTTTGTGTATTTTTGAATTTTCAAAGTTTGAGCCATAGAATAAGTCAATGACTACGAACACCAGCCTCTACTCCTTGGAGGAGTTCGTTTATGACTTTATTAACAAATGAGAGATTCGCGCCGTCTTGAGTATAAGCCCAAGAGAACAAAATGTAAATAGTGGTAAGTGCTATTCTAAAAATTTCGTGTGTTGTTTCAAGTTTTTTATCACTTTTAGATGATTAGCAAGGTATAAAATTGTCCATTTTTCTCTTCTGTAGGGTAGACCCAATGTAAACCATATCAATATTATTTATTATCAATATTATTTATATATATTATTTATAAAAATGGTAGAGATAAAATAAGACAGATGGACTAGGGAATCTATAGAATGGAGGCCATGTAACGTTAGAAAATTGACTATATTAAAATAGTATCCCATAAAATAAAATATTTTTCCATAAATCTTGTTTTATTTTCATTCAATTTGTTTACTTTGTTAAGAATTAATAGAAAATATCAAGAAAAACTGTTTTCCATTTCCAAGCCTCTTTCACTAAAAATTCACTTTTTAGGTTGGCTCCTTATGAATTTTATTCTCGTTTTAAAGGTACTACTTGGTTAAAGTTAATTAATACTTCAGAAGTGGGAAAGTTAGAAGTTCCTTTTTCCAAAAGTCAGAAATTGGGAATTATTACTGAAAAATATGTAAATTAAGCTCTTCCAGATTAAATTAACCATTGCAAATCCCAAAAGAAATGGAAATGATTCGAATGGAAATGAGATTAGTCAAAAATTATTAAAATATTAGCTCTTAGAATGGTATAACATTTATTAAGATCAGGTGCGTATTCTTGAGGAAATATTTAATAAGGCATTGTTTAAATCAATGATGTGAAATCGAGATGTCAAGGGAGAAAAAAAAATATTTGCAATAGACGCAAACAAGGTATTGAGTTTACTAATATGTTTATGGTTTTGTACGGCTTAAAATTGAGTCACTGGGTAAATTCTCAAAATGAGGTTAAAAAAGCAACATTTTATAATGAGGTGCTAATTAATTCGTGTATAATTTATAAATTACATAAGAGAAAGGTAAAATTAAAACACTTATCAAGTTAATTTACATTGCTCCAAAGGAAACCAACATCAGGTAAACTTTCAACGGATTTACGTTTCTAAATTTTAATTTCAGTCGCATCAACGTGATAAGTTTAAATTAGGATATCATGTATTTTACTTTTTTGGGTTAATTCAATTTTATGTATTTCCCTTTACAACTTATACAAACAGTTTAGTATTAAAATAGATATAATTTGAATTTAATCAGTATTTATTTTTATTTCCAACATACCTACTTTTACGTAAAAAACGATGCGATGAATATTCCAACAGGAGGTTATTCCCAACTGAGTTTCTTCTGCCAGAACGGTAATAAAATAGGTCTACAAGGAACATGCTTTAGCTCAAAAAAATGAGATTTTATAATTTATTATATTGTGTACCACTTTAGTAATATTAACGAATAACTAAAACGCTTGCGAAATTCTTACTAATAATTTTCCAACTGTGAATAATATAAGATGAAAATTGAAATATTTTCTTTCAAGAATAAGATTAGTCTGTTAAATTTAAACAAAAATATAAAAAGTTGCACTCCTAAAACGGTTTTCTTTTAGATTTAATATTTCCATTTATAACTTTAGTAATTTCGAAATGGGCACATTCATTCGATTTCCAAGGTTTTCCTCAGTTCAATAAACTAGTTTTTATCTCACTGACCCGCTTTATCTAAGCCATTATTTTCGAAGTGAAAAACCTAAGAGTATCTTCAGTTCATATAAAGACGTCTCGTTATGTGTTGATCGTAGATATTACGTAGTTGAAAATTATTTGAATTTTCATGGATAAGAAAATTGCACTATTTTTTATTATAAATTTATTTTACGCACATTTATTATTTATTATTTTATAAAATATTAAATGTTTTAACTGTTATATTCAGTATGTTACATTGGTTCTTATTAATTCTTGATCATTTAATTTTGGTCAGTCTTTTAAAATGTCTAAATTAATTATCCTCCTAGATTTTCTTTATATAATCTGTAATTGTATTTGTACTTTATCTTTTGAATAGAAATTGAAGAATCTATTAGTAGAAACATGTTTTAATCTAAAGCTGCGTTTGTTAATTTTGAAAGCTTAGTTACTATATTTGTATTGGGGTTATAGCCAGGTACTTTTTTCTTGTTAATATTCGTCCTTACGTCATCTGCGTCATCATTTTTATTAACCTTCTTCTACTGGTTAAATTTGATTCAATTTAACCAGAAATAATCTTCATAATATATTTAAATTTAATATCTAAATCTTAGTTTCATGTGTTCTACTTGTCTAGATATGCATATCTCCTACATTACGGCATACCTTCTAGAATAATCCAAGATAATATTATTGTCTCTTGTTAAAAATATCTCTTTCGCTCTCATAGTGGCTTGAAAATATTATATCCCAAACTTATTCGTCTAGCTAATTTAACCCTAACGTTGCCTCTCGAAGCTAACATGTCACTATTATTTAACCAATCAAATTAAGTTACGTAGTTGGGAGTGGTACTTCACAGATATGTCCGGCCGCTTTAGGGATGTGCGATTCTTTCTAAAAGATCGATCTTCTGAATCGATTCCGATCGTTAGGTATTTAATCGATGCACTTAAAGATCGAATCGACAAAAATCGATATTCTTAAAAATCGATCTTATAATTTAATATTTACAAAATATTAGAATATTTAACAGTTAGTAGTTATTTATTCATTTTGTCTGTCCTTGAAGGTAATCATTTATTTATTTATTTACAATTACAACTTTAATATACATAGACAGAAAAGATTATAATTTGGGAACGTCCGATCTTTGTCGAGCGCATTTATAATAAAAGAATCGATACACCGATTAATCGCTTATGAAAAGATCGATTTAAAAGATCGAGGATTGAAGGTAAAAAATTCGATCTTGTAAATAATCGATTTAGCTCGAACATCCCTACCCGCCGCACCCATCAGTTCATCATAATTTCTATACAAATTCTACACATTAAAAATGAAAATACCGGGAAAGTTTCCGGTGTTTCTCAAATTAAAGGCTAGCGTGCTGAATGCACCAATTGAATAAAGTAAATATATATACTTAATGGCAAAATAAATAATGTAGTGAAAAGTATCAGTGCGTTTTTAAATGTAGAAATCAGTGTATTTAAAGTGACTTTGCCAGTGCCGGCTTTAACATAAAAAAAATGTATTCTGGTTGAAAAATATTACCATATGTTTGCAGGAGTTGATGATTTATAAGTCCTATTGCCAACTGTTCTTTTATTTTCATTTCGACTGACTAATGAGCTTAATCTCTTTTTCCATGTATATAAGGACGGATATCTAAAAGATTGTCGGGTTCATGATTGTTATTTTTTGGACTAAAGGAATTGAAGTCATTGACATTTTTAGCCCCCTTATTACTTTTAGAGTATGTCTTCTTGAGGAAATATAGTAACCTTATTTTTATTTTCAGATGCCCTTTTAGAGTAATTATGGCTCACTGTTTTTTTTAGGTAAATTTAACAAGATATAATTAAATGCTGCTTCACCCTAATTTCTAATTCACTCAAAAAATTGTTTTAAAAAAAGATTTATTACAAAAAATACTTTCTGCAAATTATTTGTATAACATTATGAGAAAATAAATAAAACCACAATGTATAATTCAACGAAAAATCATTATAAGAGGTACTTTAAATAATACTGAATATTCATTAATGATTTAACACAATTAAGACCTCTAACGCAAAAAGAATATTTTTTTATGCTTTACGTGGCGAGAATAAAGCTAGTGAAACTTTTCGTGTTGAATTTTAATTAGTGTAATTTTGGGAAAAGCCCTTAAGTTAAAAAGTTTATCTAATTAACGCTAAGTCCAAGAGAGATAGGCGAAGACTCCTTCAAGATAAATAATGTAAAAAGGATACCGTAATGGTTACAGGAAATGAGCAAAATCGTTATAAAAATGTTGGCAATAAGTCATCACTTCACTGTTAAAATGTTTGCAATAAACTGTTAGCGGAAAAGACGTACATAAATACACGAAATACTACTTAATAACTTTCACAGGTTTTTCAAATAAATGTTACCTAGTCGTCATAAATTAAATTCAGCGAAAACAACAGTGACAAATAATTTTGGCATTTTAAATCACCGTAAATTTGTAATTTATTGGATATAATTTCTAAGTTTATGTTTTATAACCACATACCATAGCTACAATTTATGTTTTACGTACAATTTGCACGGTTTTGTTTTCCACTATTTACTTTATGTAAATTACAATTTGGCATGCGATATACACTGAAACTATATAATTCGCGATATATGTTAATATCCGTAAAATATTTTAACCAGATAAAGAAAAAAGAGCATGAAAAATCAAGCTTATAGGCATCAAAACGAAAACTTATATTACGAGCAGGTACTTCACTCATATCAATAATAAAAAGTCCAAGATTAAAGATAAATGAGAGTTTATGTAACAACTTTTAAATAAATATATAATATGAAAAATAATCAAAATACAACTAATTCCTTGAGTGCGATATTCAAATATATGAAAAGAAAATATGACAGTACATTTTTTGCTCAAATAATAAGACAAATACCGGAGCAAAACTTTCAAATAGTACTTGAAAACAAATCCAGCAATAATTCATTTTAAAAAGGGTCGTTTAAAATAATATTAGTTCTAGTAAAATAGAGGACTTAGATTAAGGATAATATTTAAATATTTGCAACTCCTGTATCTCTGCTTTCAGGAAGAGTTAAGGCACTATATAACAATGAGAGATATGTTACAGTAAACTTTGTGCGTGTCCCCTTTCTACCCCACTTATTTGGATTGTGAAAAACATGCTTTCTAGCAATAGCTTAAATACCAATTTATAAGTCTGTAACATGTTCCGTGTATTAGATATAAGTACCCTCATAAAAATCCTCGCCCAGATTTAGCCCACTCCTAACTGGATTTCCGGAAAATGATGAAACAGGTATTTCGTTTTTTTAAGAATAGCTGAAATAATGTTTATTGTATAAGATGTACTTCTCATAATAAAAAAGCTCCCCGTCCCCCTAACAATCCATTTTTAGAAAAATTGTATAAAAAAACTTCAATTCTTATAAGAACAATCTAAATTGCAATTTGTAACATGTTCGGTTGTACGGTTTTTGACATATAAAAAGTCATTAAAGAACCCATTTCGCCACCCGTATTTGGGATTTCCAAAAATGTTGAAACTTTGTTTTTTTTTCAGAATATCTCAAGTACCAATTTTCAAGTCTGTAACATCCTCGGTGTATCAAATATAAAGTATTCTCATAAAAAAATTTGCCCCCCTTTTCCGCCCTTAGGATAGGAATTTTCAGAAATGCTTTGTTGGCGGGCCCCTACATTACATAAACTACTCTCAGACCAAATTTTATGATCCTAGCTTTAGTGGTTTTTGAGATTTCGTGATTAATCAGTGACGTAAATCGCAAATCACTTACATAACTTTTTCATCACATATATCATAACTATTAAGATCACACGGGTACAATAATCAATAATTAAATAAGGTATTATTTCATCTTCTTAAAAGGCATGATAGTATTTTTTTGCAATATTCATAGAAAACACCATGGTGGGTTTTTCTAATGGTTGATATGACTTAGTCAGTTTTAACAATTAACCACTTTACGAATACACGAACTAATTATCTTGAAGGATAGACTTAGGTCCTCTCGTAGATATACAACTTAACAAATGGAATTTAAAAGTCGCCTAATTTTTAGGTCAGTTTTTTTAAATTTAATACCACTAGCTTGTAGAGCACCATTGAGCTTACAGATTTGAAGGGCTAAATAATTTACTGATTCTCCGAAATATCACGATTTTTACTGAACGTGCAATAAACTTTAATTAATTATTATTATAAATTAACTTAAACGCGAATTAAATCCATAATTGCATTCTATTTTGCTTCACCATAAATTATGTGTGCCAGTTCAGAGCATATATACAGTATGAACTTAAAGTCCGACAAAATATTCGAGAGAATACTCGGATAGGTCGATTTTTATTTCAGATTAAACACTTTTCTACAATAAAATATTTACCTTAATTTCAACCCTTGGCGCAGGGTAACTACCCATTAAATTTTTTTAATGGCAACATGGATCGACTGATAACTCATTTGTAATTGATTTTAATCCATTTAACGGTTTAAATGATTTTAAATTAAAATAAAATTTTTTGAATTTATTTTTTATAATTTTTTTTTAATTCCAGTTTTTCAGCCAATAATATCTTGAACATATGTATATGTATACAGAATAGGTGCTAGAATAAAATTTTTCGTTATTGACTTACACGATCGCAATAGTTTTGCATTAGTAGTTAAAAGCTCGGTTTACTCTAGTGCTTTACATAAATCTAAATGATCAGTGATGGTCCATTAAAAAATAAATAAATTGAGGATGGCTCAATAAAAACAAAACGTTAGATTAGATATTTAATGATAGGGGATTAATACTATATTAATAAAACAAAAAATTTAATATTTTTTGTAATTGTATACATGGTAGTTATTCGCCATTGCTGGCTTGCTCATTCATCAACGTCCAGCCCAACCCGCTCGACCTAAAAACTCAAAATTTTGACAGTAGTTCATTTTATGACGTAGCCATTTGGTAAACTGGGGTTTTTTAAATCCGCAGCCAATAGGGTGAAATTGATGTATAAAAACTAGAACATCAGTAATGTAATTTGATGAAACAAACAATATTAAAACAAAACCTAAAATTCTATTACAGAAAAATTAAGTAACTTAAAAATAATTGTAATAATAGGAATAAACGAGATAATTTTGTACTATATCCAAGAGATATTTATTATATTAAAGCCCAATTAAGATTCAAACTACTTCTAATTGCCCTTTAATTTCAGTTTTACCATAACGATCATTTACCAGTTAACTGGAAGTTCTGCCCCTAGTGATACGAATTTATGTTTCAAACAAGTACGAAGTCCCAGGTGTTTGTAGCTCATAAATTAAACGGATATTAGGTTTAAAATAAGCTTGAGGTACTAAAGAAAACGATTAAAATTTTCTACTACTATCGCAAGTGCAGACATTATTAACCTATTTAAAAAATAAAATATCTAAATAAAAAATTAATTAATAAAATTAGTTTTCCCTAAAATAGATGATTTATATACGTAATTTAAATATATATTATAAAATTTAACTTATTGTGTTATTGGCTGTTTCAAGTTTTTAGAAAATAGGTTCATTTGAGTTTTAAATAAAATAATGGTAATAAAAATACAAATCATTTTAAATTAAAACATTTAGTATCAACAAAAAAAAAACAGTTGAAGTAGTACAAAATAAAATAATGGGAGTACAAAATACATAGTGAAGTGGTTAATATATATCTATAAATTTCCAAGATAATTTTTATTTTATTTTATATGGATTTAAATGCTAGTACGTAAAATTTAAAGGACGCCATAAATATTTGTTTAATTGCAAAAATAAAAACTGCGTTGAAAATTGAATATAACTATAGTAATATGAAACAACAAAATAAATACTAAAGGTATTATGTCTCAAACAGATTATAACTATCGGTTGTTTTGAAATAAATGGACAGCGATCTGTCACTGTATTATAGTGATTATGTATGAACTAGTTCATCATGACATGTCGGAAAATTATTCTTTCCTTGATGCACGCTACCAGGGATATACAAAAGGTTCACCGAGCTGGGACTGTCATATAGAAGTAATTCATAGCATAGCATAACATGTTGAAACCTCATGATTTCTAAATGATTTACACATGTACTTAAAAATTTAAGTACAGTAAATTGCTCTATGGGATTTATTATGACTTCATAATATACAAATAGAACAGTAAAAAACTATTTTATTAAAATTAACTATTATAGTTATTCTTAAAAGCTTTAACGTAGTACATTAGTACACTTATAAATATATGAAAATACAATTTGAAATTGTAGAATTTCCGATGAATCCATAAATTCATCATTAGGATTAATCGTATAACACACAGTGGTGTTACTCTAATCCTTGAATATTTGACAACTCTTTACTGTTTGCGGACCAGTGAAGGCTTATCTTGCAAATATTCCACAAACAAGCTGTGGTTATCGGAAAACATAAGCGCTAGTAGAATGATAGATACACCTTGTTTTATCTCGACATAGACAAACATTATTAGTCCGGTAATTGAAGTCTCCTATTAGCCCATCACCATTTTGTCATTACGAGATTCTTTTATAATATTTATGTATTTACTATTATAATAAAATCGAATAAATTAACAATAAATAAATTCAAAATGATAGGAGGAACCTCCTTTAGTAGAAAAAAATGGAAATAAGTAAGAACCGAATACAGAAAACACTGGGTTGTTTTTCAGTAACTGGAAAAATAATAAAACATCTGAGGTAATAAAACTCGTAGTCAGTACCACGATATATTTATATACGAAATTAATAAAAGTGGAGGCGGCAACTAGTTTCGGCGATACTCGGCATCATTGGGCCTGTAATACAACTCGTTTTCTTACATTTTTTTTTTTTAATTAATATAGTCGACGGGCTTACTGTTACATTTTTTTCTGTGCCACCCTGTATTTTCATTATTCCTCTGCTCAGTACATCTTAATTTCAGACTCGTTTGATATCCCTTATTTCCTCGCGTCGTATCTCTTCTCTTGGTATTACTATAAAATATGTTTTCCATGGTAACAATTCTCTCTCTTTGCCTCTTCAGTCAGAACAATTGACTTTTATATCGATTGAGTCTCTTATTGAATTTTTCTTCTCTTCCCCTCGTTATCGGTCTCGGTGGCACAGATCGTTGGCTATCGGTCATATTCACTTATGGTTGTTTATATGCTAGAGCCAACGTGGGTTCGTGCCTCGTATCTGGCACTGAAATTTTGATTTAAAAATTTCAGTGTTAGATACTTGGCTCGAATAGGTAAATCGCATTGAATATTAATTTAATTAATGTCTAATGCGGAGCCTAGATTTTCAATCCCCCTGTGTCACTGTGCCGATGATGGTGGTGTAGGTTTTCCGGGTTTTCCTACACCTAAACCAAATGGCGCCATCAATCCTCAGTAAGTCGCCCCGGAGCGCCACGGCAAATAATAATAATAATAGCCGTCCCTTCCCCGCACAAGCCATTGGCTTCTGGGGTTCATTCGTAAGGGGGCGAAATGTAGGGCGATTATTATTATTATTATTATTATTACTACATATAGGGCAAGTTTTTATTATATTATATTATATTTTCACTTATGCCCCCTGTTATCATTGTTAATTATTTCGACGCTTTAAATTTTATTTACTGTTATTTTAATTATTTTTTTTATGCCGGTATATATATTTTTATATATTTACTTAAAAGTTCATATCTACTCTTTTATAAAAATATAAATTATCTGATGTTTGTGGTGCTCTTTCAGTCTCAATTACAAAAAGAGAATCTATTTTTAATTTGTTTTTACAGATTGTCTTAAAATTTTATACACTTTGATTATTTTATATTTCATATTTTGATCTAAAAATTCATATATTTCATATTAATATTATCATCGTTTTATATTCTTTGTATAAAAACAGAAACTACAAAATGTGATAATTTATAAGATTTTTATCTAATATTTGCATTATGTGAACTTGTAGGGTTTTTTGAAGTGAACGATTTTTTTTTTGGAACGAGTTTTTTTTTAATACTGGATCAGAACCTGCTGTTGGCTTGACACCTTTTCCTGTCAGATCTAGGAAATATTTGCAAGAAACTTCAAGACAAGAACAAAACCAAGCTAAGTTAAATTTTCCAAAGCAATAAAATAAAAAGTCTCTGAAGGATTGTTAAATTTTTCTTATAAAATAAAACAAAAATAACGTCTAATTTGAGTTTAATTTCCTTAAACCCACAAAAAGAAATAAAGGACGGATTATAAAATATATCATAGTTTTTTTTGTCAATTGTTTCTAATTACATCAAAAAATCAATTAGACTGGCGTCCAATTTTTTTTTAATTTAATGTTTTACTTTTTGATATATTTCAAATTCTATTCGTGGAACGACCCCATAATAAAAAGAATTGAGCTGAAATCTTTACATTTTTCTGGTTTTTAGTTTTTCAAGATTTTTCGTCTCTTCACATGTCTCCTAATTTCATTAAATCTTCTTTGTTAGTCTTCTACTTTATTATTTATTTCCATAGTTCTATAACAACATACCTCTTTCATTTTAAATCATTAAATTTTCCTATTTCTGAGCACGACTGAGTCATATTCATAAGATTTTATTATATTCCGATACTATTTTCAAATTACCTTTGCCATTTTATGTTATTTACAATTTAGTTAAAATTAACAGTAAACAATAATCCTTTTCAAAAATCCATACGAGTTTTCTCTATTTTATAGTTCATACGAGTTCATATTACTGAATAAAAGTTTCAATTTTCCTGGTCCCTAAGGACATATCCACTTTTATCGTTACGTATTGAGCTGTTCTGCTGATATTCGAAAAGTGAAAATCTAAGTTTTTCAAACCATTCTAAAGAAAAATATTGTATATTTTAATGAGATTCTTATTAATGGTTTCTTATTAATTAAATAAGTAGTATTTATTTTTCAATATTTTCCATTTCACATTTCGTAATTTTAACATAATGGCATATAAATGAAGATCATATTTACTAATAATTATTCTCGTTACTACCAATAATAAGCATATGTGAAAATAATGCCTTTTTAATTTTAAAATATAGTAAGAGCCCAATCACGGAAAATTGAGTCAGTACCACGTTGCCAAGTCGAGTCATTCGAGTTACGTTCATTTCACTTGTCTTGTCGGGTTGCACACTTCTAAATCGTATTTGTGTGAGATTCTGTCTTAAAATTATTTTTTTTTTCATTTAGGCGAACTTGTTTCAAAGTTATTTAAAATGAATATAAGATTTTAAAGCAGATTCTACTAGTCTTCCATTGTAAAGGAGTTTTATATAAACAATTTACAATATTTTAGTTCTGAGATGAAAAACGTAAAAACGCAAAAGTAAATTTCATATTTTTTGCATACATTTTTATATAAATAAGTTAGGTTACATTACACGTGACTGTCAAAGTTATAGTCAATTCTGTTCTAGAAAGAGGATAAAGGTGTTATATTTTCAAGTGGAATAGAAAAAGATAGCAATTTAATATTGTGTTATTCGAGTACTTCCGTTATAGATTAGTAATCCTACATTATTGCAACAGATAAAGCGATCTTATTGGTATTACGTCACTTACCATTTTGACCATACTTTTTCAAATTTCAAAATTTTTTCTGCTTTATTTAGAACTTAAAAAACTAGTTTTTATATTATCGGATAATATAGCCATAAATGTTATCTGAGTTGAAGCCCATTATAAATTATGATTTTAGACTAAAAGTTATATGAAGCCAAACCTGAGTAAATTTTGGTCACATTTAGTTGTGTAAACTAACTACTTTGAAATCCAGGCATCTTGTCTCTGTTTCAAGAAAAGAGACTTCCAAACTGCTTCCAGCACTTAAACCCGACATTAAAACTAATTAAAATGTAGTAACAACAAAATAATTAAAAACTTGTTTAGCTTCCTTCCTTTTATTAATTTGTCTTAATAAAGTAGTCAGTATCCTTCTAAGTAACCTGAGATATAAATATTATCTTTGAAAAGCTGGCTTACATTTTCTTTTTGTATACTTATTGGTTTTTATTTATGTATTTAATTCTAATTAATGTTTTTTATAAAAGCAATATATTTTTAAACAATTTTATGACTTGCTGACTTTCAAGATTATAAAATTGGACATTTTTAATGATTCGTGTCGGTAGAGTTAAGAAAACTAATCAGATTAACATAAAAAAAAGCATATAGTAATAATATTTCCGTATCAAAGTATCATGCAGATTTCTATGTGGTTCTAATATATCTTTCTAAATGTCATATCAGGTGCACAATTAATACGAATTTTCTAACTTTCTATAGAACAGTTCTGGCGAAAGCATGTTCTAATTTCACTTTAAATTACCTTACACCGATATGGATTGCCCTAATAGGCCCAAATAAAGCAAGTCAGGAGTCAGGAAACATATTTGCAGTATCAGGCCGTTCGTAATCTAACAAAAGTCGTTTGCTAAACATTCTCTGCGATCACACCGCTATTATTTTTGTTGGTCCCTCCTTTTGTTCGGGAGATAAGCTATTGTTACCTACTGTAATTAATAGAAACAGTATAAATACGATACCTTTACGTCTAAGAGATTACCGTTTTATTAAAGTGAGAACAAAACAGTACATTTTACTTTCTCTTAAACTTAGATCTACTTCGTTTCCCTGAATAAATAAGTTATTAATAAATTAATGTAAAATGAAATCAAGTAGAACTCGCAGCTAATTAAAATAAAATCAAGGCCCTATCTCGTTAGCTCAATTTAATGGAAATAATAAAATAAATAAATTAATAGCAGAAATTACTTAATTGGATATAAAACAAAAAAAGTTTTTTGTTAAATGTTGAAAGCAATTACTAAATATAAATGTAACAAGCATAATTAAATAACCTCGGTGATCTTCGCTCCCGGCCGCCCAGCTCCCAGCTTACACTGAGGTAATCTTGGCTCTTGGCCGGCCAACTCCAAGCGGCACTTTTCACCACGGTCAAATACTTTCACTAGATTATCAATATTTTTTTCGAGCGTTAAGAATACACGACCACGAGCAAAAATTAGCTGATTACATAGAGGAATGGAAGGACCATTTAGATAAAATTTTTCGTTAATATATATTTCCCCCAACGGGCCAGCTTCAAGAATCTAAAAGTAGATTTTCGAAACCGTCGAACAAATTTCAGTATCTTTTTTCGAGGGTTGAGAATAGGCGGCCACGAACAAAAATTAGCTGATTACATAGTGAAATGAAAGGACTATTCAGACAAAATTTTTTGTTCACATATATTTCCTGCAAAGGGCCAGCTCCAAGAATCGAAAAAAATATTGAAATTTGTTCGACCGCTACGAAAATCTACTTTTCGATTTTTGGATTGGCCCTTTAGGGGAGATATATTTGAACGAAAATTTTTTGTCTCCATAGTCCTTCTATCCCTCTATGTAAGTAGCTAATTTTTGTTCACATCCGCCTATTCTCAACCCCCCAAAAAAATATATTGAAATTTGTTCGACCGCTACGAAAATCTACTTTTCGATTTTTGGATTGGCCCTTTGGGGGAGATATATGTGAACGAAAAATTTTGTCTGCATAATCCTTCCATTTCTCTATGAAATCAGCTAATTTTTGTTCGTGGGCCAAAAAAATATAAACAAATTAATAAAACGAGAAAATTTGTATGAGTAGTCCCCAAATTGGCTGAATAAATTTGTGAAAGTATTTAATCGTGGTGGAAAAGTGTCGCTTGGAGTAGTCCGGCCAGGAGCCAAGATTACCTCGGTATAAGCTTGGAGCTGGCCGGCCGGGAGCCAATATCACCGAGGTAATTAAACCATATTTATTATATTGAAATATGTTTAACTGCTAACCTTTCTATTTATAAAATTAAGAATAAAATACTCGTTATTTAGTAACATTTGTTCACGGTATTTTAGTATATTTGTAGTATTCGAATTATTTAAGATTTTATAGGGAATTGATTGATTGCATAAAATGACTAAGGACCTCTTCTAACTAATATAATAAAGTACACAATGCGAAAATAAAATGTAAATTTCTACCAAACCTTGGTAATAACCTGAGAGGAAATCTTTATTTATTTATCGACTTACTAGCTAAGCAGATCTGATAGTTATCGAAACAGCTGTCTTAGACTGTAGAATAAATAAGAAAATAAATCATCTGTATTTTGTACACCTTGCTTAATTACGTTTTATTTTTTTTATTTAAAATAATTTAAGAAGTTAAATAGATAATTAAAAACCCATTCAAAAGTATCAGTCGACCCCTGTTACCATTTAATATTTTCAAGGGGTTAAAATGAGGATAGAAATAAAAATCGACCTGTCCGAGCATTTTCTGGAACATTTTACCATATAGAAGTTAGTACGCACTGTATATATCAGGTAGATTGGGGTTTGGGACAAATTCATAACTTTAGAATGAATAAAGGGATTATTTTAAAATTTTGGGTGATCATACTAGACCCAATTTCGATTTAAGTGACAGAAAATGGAATCCGGTTTTTTTTTTAAAATTTGAATGTTAAAAGGGAACATCTAATATATTTTTGCATGGTTAGATTCTATGTAATGAGTCATCCTAAGTATTACAGAGACACGTAGACCTTTGATTTCTACAATGTACATTTTTGTATGAATAGTTTACTCCTAATCTCATCCCTTACTGGAGGGGAGCAACCCTTTCGAAAAATTTAAATAGCATTGGGTGGTGAGTGATAGCTCATTTAAAAGCGGGTTTTATTTTCCATTCAAAATTTTAAATTTGCTTCATTACGTGTTAAGTTATTAATGTTTAAAAATAGCAAAACACCACAATCAGGAAGGCAACTAAACTAACACTAACCTTATATTATCTGTTATTACAATACATGTTCAAAATATTCCCTTCTGACCTCCCAGCAAAAATAAAATATATTTTAAGATTCATCCCTAACGCTTTGCAAAGTTTCTCGAGTAATTATCGCAATAATCCGAGCTCGCAAGTCCTGAATAGAGTGACACTGAGTCTCGTATACTTTAGAGTCTAGGTAACCTCACCGAAAAAAATTTAAAGGGATTAGATCCGATGATCTTGAAGGCCATTTCATAGATCATCGGCATTTGAAATAATGTCTATCAATATGGCGATCTGGAAGATGTTCATTGAACATTCGTACAGCCTCATGATAATTGTGATGAGCCTCACCAAAAATAACAATCGCTTTATCCATTCGTCCTGAAATCATTGCAAAGACACCAACAAAAACATGCATTTAATATCCAAGCATAATGGCAAATAAGTCTCACTTCACGTCTGAACAGAAATCGACATCATGCAGGGCCGAATTTTAATTCTAAGGATGAGTGCGCTACGTTAATTTTCGTTATTCAATTCCTGCTATTTAAATTTTTCGAAAGGGTTGCTCCCCTCCAGTAAGGAATGAAATTGGGTATAAACTGTTCATACAAAATGTACATCGTTGAAATCAAAGATCGACGTGTCTCGGCGATTTTTTTAACAAGAGTCCAGTAACGACATAGATAACGGTTGGTAACACTTATGATGCTCACTGTATAAATCATATCACTAAAGTACATTCAGCAGCAACTAGTTTTTAAATACAAGAAAATGCTAAAGAAATATATAAGAATTTAATATTTAAATTAGATAAATAACTACTTGAGCAGAAAAAGGGAGTAGAAGAGAATTAACAACAAAAATAATATATACGAACAAATAAAAGATTGGATTGAAAATAAAAAAAAATGAAGTAAAATACAGAATTATATGATAATATTTGTCTAAAGATGAATGATTCTAGAAAGAAACGATTTGTAAAAGAACAAACGCATGACGAAAAAAAAAGAAATGTAAACATAAATCTTTAACCAATATTATTAAGTGCAATATTCACAATTTGAACTTCTAAATATATGATAAATTATTTTATGAATCACCCTATATGATAAAATTGTCCTACTATTGGTCTCTCTAACACCTGCGAAAGGTTTTATATTACTAGGAATGCCCTGGAAAGAAAATTTATATCAGGTAAATATGCCGTGAAATTGAATATCTTTTGTCAGTGTATTTCTAATGCCTTCTGGAAAAAATTACGAGAGCGGAAAAATCTGGATTTTCTCCTTGCCTACCCAAAATTTGAATTGTTTTTGAAGTTCGTGCGGATGTGTGGAAGACAGACATACACACATGGGAGAAATAATGATGATCAACTTTTTTATCACGGCAAATAGAGTTTTTCATTTTACTCCAGGGATAGCTTTGTATTTTCTCAGACATAATATGGTTCTCATTTCAAGTTTCCCTAGAAAGTCTCATATAAATAACTCAAGAGAATGTGTAAACTACTTTACGTTAAGTGGGATACCTTTTTTGTTCTTGTAGAAGTTCTTATACTCAATCATTTTTGTCATTAATCGATTGGTTTTTCAATTTTTAATATGTTTGTGTTAGTATGCAAATAATAATTTTATCACTTATTATTAACAACTCTATATTAGAAAGTTTTAGTTTTTCATTTTCAGATAAACCTTGTCTAACATGAAAAAAATTTGGAGTCAGGGATCGACAATTCGACCGAGAACGTTAAAAAACCATTTTGTGTCAGTTGTGCGGTTCCCTAGGGTTTGCAACAGATATTTGGTTAGAATTTGTATTCACAGAGCAAATTCAGTGACAATGCATCACAATGTCCAGGTGTAGCAATAATGTACGTTTAACAAATGCATGTAAAAAAGCTATTTTTTAGATAGAACAACCAATTTTTCTTTTCACCGTTTTATTAATTATTTAAACGAATTGTATTATTTTATACAATAACTATGATAATATGATTTTTTTTTACTTAAAAAAGTTTTTATTTATGACGTGTATTATCTATATATTAATACGCAAACAGAAAATTTCGGACACCTAATTTTAAGTGTAAAGCGAGAACGGAGGAATATGAAATTTTTATACAAGAGCAAGGGCAGAAAGCTAAAATTATTATATATGTGTTACAAAAAATTAAATACAATTAACGAACATTGTTTATATTAAATATAGACAATTTTAAAGTAAAGAAACAGTCTCATCAATTGCATCAATAGCAGAAAATATAGGAAAAAAAAGGAAAAAACAGAAAAACAGGAAAAACAGGAAAACCAGAAATTATAGGACAAAATAATGAAAAATAGAGAAAATGGTAAAAATTAGAAAATATAAGGGAAAATAGGAAAAAATAGGAACAATTGAAAAAAAAATAAAGAGAAAAATAAGAAAAAAAAACAAAAATTTGTAAAACAGAATAAAATAGGAGAAAATAAACAAAAATAGATAAAATGAGGAAAGTTAGAAAAAAATAGGAAAAATTAGGAAAAAATAAAAAAATTGGAAAAAACAATAAAATAGGAAATAATGGTAATAAATAAAAAAATTGGAAAAAAAACAGTAAAATAGGAAATAATATAAAAAAACAGAAAAAAAGGAAAAAAAGCTGAAAATAAAAAAAATAGGAGAAAATAATGCAAAATAGAGAAAATGGCAAAGTTAGGAAAAATAGGAAAATTTGAGAAAAATACGAGAAAATAAAGAAGAATCGAGAAAATGTGGTTGTTAGGAAAAAAATAAGACAAAAAATAGTAAACCAACAGGAAAAAAATTGGAAAAAATACAGAAAAATAGGGAAAAATAGTAAAAAAAAACAGGTAAAAAAAAGGAAAGACTAGGAAACAATACGAAATAATAGAAAATAATAGGAAACAAATAGGAGAAAATAGGAGAAATAGGAAAAAATGGGAAAAAATAGAAAAAAAAAACGGAAAAAATAGGAAAAAACATCAAAAAAATGGCAACAAAATCGGAAATAAATAGGAAAAAATAAGAAAACAGAGAAAATAAAGAAAAATAGAGAAAATGGGAAAAGTTACGAAAAAAGAGAAGAAAATATGAAAAAACAAGAAATAATTGAAAGAAAGGAAAAATTGGGAAAAAACAGAAAAAATAGGAAATAATAGGAAAAATAGAAAAGAATACAGAAAAATAGGAAATAATAGAAAAAAACAGAAAAAATGGGAAAAAATAGAAAAAAATACGAAAACATAAAAAACTTGGGAGAAAATAAAGAAAAATAGAAACAGGGAAAATGGGGAAAGTTAGGAGAAAATAGGAAAAAATATGATATATTTAAAAAAAGTATGAGCATTCGTGATTTAAACCAATAAGTTCATTCGTATAAAAAAATGACGCTAATAGCAAAGCACGGTCACCAGGGATTGTTTAAAACGTTTACATATTCTTGACAAAATAAACTCAATAATATTTAATCTTACAAATTTAATGAATTACGGTCGAATTTCGACCACTGGGCGACCACTAGTAAATATTATTTTGCTGATTTTACCAAATAATAAATATTACGTACGTTTCAATTATGATATTAATACAAATACTTATTATTGTTGTTAAATCCAGTGTAAAAACGATTTCCCAACGTTCTATTTTTGACGCCTCTGATAAAACCATTGAGTTAGAAAATGCTCATGTGTGCATTTAAGGAACAAGGGCCAAGGGTCAATTCAAGAAAATGTAAAAACCTATCTTTTTCCTCTTTCCAGAGTTCGCAAGAATAATCGAATTGAACTTGCAAAAAGTATTAGAGCTCCGACCTAACGCGTGATAAAATCAAAATATATAATAATAATAATTGGTTTAACGTAAAATATACACTGATAATACAGATTTAAATCATTAAAAGAATAACAGGAATGACCTGTTATGTTGAAAAAATTTCTTTATAAATAAATCTCTGAAAATCTTAATAAGGTAAAGTCTGTTCGGAAATATAGTACATTCACCTTTTGAGCTTAGGGAATCTTCTATAATAACAAGTTGTAAACTTTGTAGGGGTATTGAGAGAGATTATTTAATAACCCGAAATGTCGGGTCCGATGTTAAACTTGTTTGAGTTAACAAAATATTTGGTATAATATAAGGTGAATTTTTGTAAATTTAAGTTTCTTATTTTTTAAGAAATCTCTTGATTATAAAGGATTTAGTAAAAGAGCAACTACAATTAATTTCTAACTACATATATTAATAAAAATTAAATATTTTTTTCTATATGATATAATTAATTTATAATATTTTTAATTTAAAAAAAGTACATTCATAAATATAGTAAGTTAATCCTAATTCGAGATTGAGCGAGACTAAAATATGTTGTTTATATATTAAAGTCGTTTATGTTCTTATCTGAGTTCGGCTTGAAGAATTGGGAGTGTTAGGAGTAGAGTATGATTATTTGGAGTAACGTCTACCGATTTTTTGTCAGTACCCGAACAGATAAATCAAGGACGGGGTAAAAAGAGTGAAAAGAGTAACCGAACTGACCATATTTAAAAACATTACTTGACGAAATGACTAATTATGAACTTAAAATAAATCTAAATGTGTACAAAGTGCCATAAAAATAATCAGTTTAACAAAAGGAGTAGATGACAGATACCATTTTGTGAAAAAGTAAAAAAATGAACAATTAAACTAATTTAAAAACTTACTGATGTGTGAAAATTGTTGGTATAAGTTTTTTTTTTGAAATTATAATGCAAAAGATCAGATTCAACAATTAAGAGAAGGTATTAAATTATTTGAAGTTAATAATTGATGAGTCTGATATTTAAATTTAGCGCCGTATAGCACTGTCATGTGTCATTCTTCTTTCTTTAATATTGAAAAAATCGGTCAAGTGCGTATCGGACTTCGCACATTTAGGGTTCCGTACCAAATGTAGAAAATAAGCCAGCTGTGAAGTGGCAGAATTCTTAAAAGACTTCAAATTTTTAATCGAACTAATAAGTCAAATATACTTGGTAAAAAGATTTAAAGAAAGGAAAAGAAAAATAACCTGGCGCATGTGTGTTCGGCGAAGAAAAAAAAATATGAATATCAAAATCCGCATATAGACTTAGATATATTAACAAATTTTGAAATACAACGAACAAATTTGTTAATATCAGCGTAACCGACAAAGATAGAAAAAAAATTATAAGATGAAAAATGTGTTTTTTAATGGAACTAATACGGTTGCAAAGATAAAAATAATAAAATATCGAATGTATTCACATATAAAAAGGTACGGAATCCTAAAAATGTGAAAATGGTAATGAAAAAATCATATTTATTAATATATTGGTATTTGTTGGTAAAATATACGTAACAATAAACATTATCACTAAACTTCAAGTTCATAGGTCAATGGAAAGTTGAAAAATACTTCGGAACAAAATTTTGTAAAAAATGCCTACTTTGGCGGCTTCTCATGAATACATTTTGCAATTTTTTTTTTTAACAAAAAATATGGCTTTTATCTACTCAATGAGCTCTATTCAACGATACTTCACTTGATGGGGTAGGCCAAAATTTTTTTTCAGTGCCCCCCTTTAGCTATATGGGAGCCCCCTTAAAACATTTAAAAATATTTTTGATAATTTATATGGCTTTGGGTTAACAAGAAGCATATACTGTGAAAATTTGAAGACTCTAGCTCCAACGGTTTAGCTGCTAGACCGGTGTGACAGACGGACGGACGGACGGACGGACACGCGAGTGAGGGCAATAGGGTTACGTTTTGACCCTTTGGGGTACGGAACCCTAAAAAGTACAAGTTTATGGTTTGAGGTTGCTCGGTTAAGTTGTCACGTAGTCACGTTAAACTCATGTTTGTATTTGATTATTATAACTTTTAACAATAAAAGTTAAGTTTGTTGTTCATAATACTTTATTAAAAGTAATCGATCATAACAAGTCATACTAGAAACCGAAAAAATAGATATATGTATTATTTTATCTTTAATATATAATTATTTAATGGCACACTAAAAAAAAAAAAAAACAGTCTGTGTTTTTAAAATTTTACTATGGCTATTTCTTCCATAATCTAGTTTTAATTTCTGAACTGCTTTGGTATTCATTGTATTGTATTTTCTTTTTTTTTATCTTTTCTAATTCCGTTAGTTCTTGTTATTGTTTTAACACATCATATCGTTTTGTAAATAATATTTCATGTCTACATATTTTGATATTAAGCATATTATGACTAAAAGATTTGTATTTTAATACGAAGAGTTATTAGTTTCTTTAATATATGAAATTATATATATTGCAATACATTTTTTACAAATACCTATAAAAAAGCCATTTTGAAAGTTGTTTCAAATAAAACCAAATTATCTCTAATTAAACCTGTTTTATTTCCAGAATTAAAGAAAATAATGAAGAAGAAAAAATAAAGTGTTTTTAAGAAAACGAATAAGGTGGTTTCTCTTAACAAGGATTAAATTTGCCTTTGAGAAAACAAGATAGGCATTTTCAAATAAAGCTGTACGTAATAACTCTTTTCTTAATTATTTCGCGTAAAAGTTTTTCAATTTCTCGCCTCCTAATCTTCACGTCTGTGTTGATACACTCATTTTTGCGATATTGTTTCATTTGGTTAATTAGAAAAAACGAATAAGCTGGTATCTTTATTTTTAATTATTTTAATTAAATGTAAGAAAGAAGTTGTGGTTTAAGACGAACGAGATAAAATTTATTCAATTATAATACAAGTTTTAATGCATTTTGGGAAGAAAGAAATTTATAAAAATGCAACTATAAATGACATTAAACTTCTTAGAAAGTTAGAAACAGTTATAACTAAATTATAATATACTTTACAATATAACTAACTTGTTTCCGTTATAATGCATGTAATTGCTTACTTGCATCAGAGTGGTTCCATTGATGCCCGCAGAATAAACCTTACTTTGAAAAGCACTTTCAAGATGTAAACCAATTAACAACTAAAATATATAACATGCAGAGAACTTAGTTTAATATATATTTTTTTAATTAATCTATTCAAGTCAATACTATATAAGTTAAGAAAAAATGTTATTTTTGTGGAATGTATTCAGTAAAGTTAGCTTTCAGAAATCTTTATTTTTAGTGTCTTGAAAATGGACAGTTTCAGTTATATCAAAAAGTAAGCCTTATTGACTGTAACAACAAAATAAGTTATGAACTTAACCATGTTTTCTAAAAAAAATTAAGGCTTTGAAAAATCATACATATTTTTATCTCATTTTTAATTCAATAGAAAATTGTCATCACAATATTAGTTTTAACTGAGACAAAAAATAGGGGCACTACTATTTATATCCTTTCCTATCCTAATATCCCATATATTACTAATAAGCCGATGAGCGGGCGGTAGATGATTTTTATATGATGAAAGCTTAAAAGCTTTTTTAATGGATTTAATGTTTCTTATCATACTATCAATATGAGAATTCCATTTCAAGAACTTATCGATTGCAATACATAAATAACGGAAATTGTCGATATAATTTTATTGTTAAGTTTTGATGAGGTTTTATTGTTAGATTATTAAATTGTGTTCTATTTTTATTTCACGTGAAAGTCCATTTTCAAAGACATTTCATCACATAAAATTTTTTTATTTTAGATCTCTTTTCGCTGATAATGTACACAAATATTTACTATAAACAATATATTTTATTGAAGTATAAGTAGAATTTTTAATAGTTTTATCATTGTTGTCAGATTTGCTATTTAAAAGTAAAAAATTAAAATGGGATTTTATTTTTCTCTTATGAAAAAAATAAAATAAGATTTTGTATTTTATTGGAAATTGCCCACAATTTCCTTATATTCAACTATTATTCATTTGTCTCAAGTTTGTAGCGCCATACTTAATTTTTTATAAATTGAGGATGGCGCTTCTGTTAATTTTGATTAAACCGAATTTTGAATATTACAATTTTGAATATTACTACAAAACCAAGAATAAAAAATTAAACAGTTCAAACCATAAAAGATAAAAAATTAGTAGGAAAAAATAACTGTTTATTACGTATCAGAGAAATTTAAATTTATTGTGATGATTTTAATTTAATTAGGCATGAAATTATTTTTTCTTTTAACTATTGTCTGGTCTGTGTGTTATTTTACTTCTTTTGATTACTTTTTATGTTCACAGCTAATAATTAATGTCTTATTTACTTTTAGAAGGTATAATTTTAATATTAATTTCAAAATATATGTTTTTCAAACGAGCTTGATGGTAGAAACATAAATATGAACTAATTCATTATTGTTCATTAATTGATTGGAAATTGGATATTACATAAGTAGGTCTATAATGCCCATAAGCGCATTAAGGCTTTATAATGATATTAAATACTTATTCCTTACATAAATAGATATATAACTTTTGTATTTGGTTTGTCTTTACAGACGAAAAATATTAAATTATAAAATTGATCATTTAATTTGAAATTGCACGACACCCACCCATATTCGATTCAAGCTTTTATAAATCAAATTCAAATATTTTTATGAATACTAGTTTATCACGATCGACGCTAGAAGTATATTAAAATGACTGAAATATGGAAAATGATTTAAAGCGACAAAAAAACACAATATTTTAAATCACCAATATACAAAACGTTTGTTAATACATGTGTGGTTATGTATAATTAAAATTTATTTACATTTTTTGATAAATAAATTAAAAGCTGTTGTTTCAACAAAAAATATTTGTTTTTCATAGCGCCATAGTGTACATATTTTAGTACATTTATGTTTAAATAAACTTCATTAAAAACTCCCTCTTTTGTAATATTATTTTATTTTTGTATTTTCTAATGCCTAAATATTTTTGCGGTTGATGGAGTAGCCTTTTAATAAAAAATACGACCGCGTACTACAAAATCACAACAATAATAAAATGCAAAAAATTCTTTTTTAACAAAACGCTATTTCTGACCTTTTTTGCTGCCACTCAGTATTTTTGCTAGAATATACCTTATTCTGTTGTTTTCTGCTTTCTTTTATTGCCGACAAAATTTTTTACTTAATTTCATGAAACATAAATGCAGACGTTTAATTAAGAATATGCACACGTTTAATTAAGAATATACACTAATATTAAACGATAATTACATTCACATATAATTTAAAATGTCGTTTAATTTTAATTAGTTTTCCATTGTTTTAAATGTACTTTCTCCAATTTCCTCTTTACCTACTTTACTGTGTTGAAATATTTTTAAATTGTCAATTTTACTCACACAGTGTCTATGCATAAAGTTCCGGAAATTCGCAATCTTTTAAAATCAGAATATATTATGTAAGACAAACATATTTTGATATTTCATCACCATCATTAAAAGTTGAAAGTTAAGTTCAAAACAGTTAATAGTTTTTTACTTTATTGTAAAAAGTTCAATTATTTTCATAATGGATAAATTTTACGTCCAGAATTTACAATCCTAGTCATATGTATTTTTAAATTAATATAATAAATATCTAATACTATATCCAAACTATTTATTATTTAGCAACAATGTTTTCCAAACGGCTAATACGGTAAAAAAGCAAGATCTAAAAATATATTTATATTTATTGATGTTGGCTGCACATTGTGTTTTTCTCTCTTATAAAATTGTCTGTCCTTGTCTCGCTTCCCAAGAAGCGAAAACAAATAATATATGCGTGTAAATTTTCAATGTCAAAAAAGATGGTTAGAACCCCCACTCCGTCATTCTCGGTGTAAAATCCCTTTTTGCGATAAATTTTTTTTACGCATTCTATAGAATTTCAGATCTCGTCGAGATCAGTCAATTACAACTTGTAAAATTTCTTCGTTAAAATACCGGTAAAGACCGCACCTTTTTTATCACATCATTTAGCAAACCATTTCTAAGATTTTACAAACTATTGTAATTAGTTGTACAGTGAATAGTGAGTGATCACAGTTAATTTGATAATTGTTAATGTGTCTTAAAATATGTAACTTTTACTATTAATAAATGGGTGTAAAAATAGCCCTTTTACAGTTCACTTCAATATGAGTTTCTATTAATTTAACAGCTTGAAACTTAAGTTGTTTGGTCCTTCGATTATTAGTCGATCTTAACACGACGATTAAAAATTACTGCATTTTTGTCAAATAAGATTTGAGTAACTGATACTCACGACAAAAAAGATTCTTTTCAGTTTGACTTGCAATCCGTTTTGAAACATTTTATTAAAGTGATATGTAGAAAAATGCTACAGAATATTATCTTTTGGTATTTATGTCCTTGTTAATTTCGTTAAATAATTTATTTACTTACTATATTGTTCCTAGTTTCTTACGGAATCTAATTTGGTAGTTTGGAATAATTTTCACTTTTTCTATTGTTATTTTGATTTTCTTGACAAAAAGACTTTGAAGAATATTGAAAGTAATCTTATGGAAATATTTTGTGGTTTTTGCTGGTTTAAGGTTCACGATTATATGATTATGTCTATTCTAAAAGAGAAAATGAAAATATATATGTGTACGATAATAATGAATTTAAACCTATTATTAAAATTAAATTAAATTTTAATTCATATTTTAATATTCGCTGCTTACATGGATATATGTTTTTAATGGTTTGATATGTATCCGTCGAAATAATCAAAAATCCATTTGGAACTAAATAAACTTGGCAAATTCGTTTCAAAATATCCCAATTTAATTATATCATGTTAATCAAAACTATAGGGACGCAGAGTGTTTAATAGAATAATAAATAATTAAACCAAGGAAACTAATTTTACAATATATATATTTGTAATTAGTATTCTATTACATAAATAAATGATTATTGAAAATAAATATATCTCATCAAAATAATTTTAAAATTAGCTGAATATTTATATCTAAAATAATTGTTTAAGACTGAAGCTTCTACAAATCTCCGAAATATTGAGAATAATACGATCCACTGATGTGTGATATTAAAATTTTTCAACCGAATATAGATATCGTGTCTTCCGTTAAGACTGAAATAATATATAAGTTATAGCTGAAGCCATACCATCTATTTGACGTTTTAGAAGAACATTGCAATTTCGTATCGGTTTAAGTTAAATAAAATCTAAATTAGAAATGTTACATTTGAAAAATGCAAATTATTAAAAAATAACCTTTATATCTAATATATTGCAATAAAAATCAAACATATAATTGTTATATTTGTGCTTTAGGATAGTAATAAGAATCGTCAATTATCAATAATAAAACAATAAAATCAATATCGGCACTACTAGAAAATTTTAACATTTTAAGCTATTAATTATAAGAGAACAAAGAAGACAATAAAATATATACAAAACAATAAGAGGATCCAGATGATCAAAATATACTAGATTTTAAAAAAATTATAGAAATAATAAAACCAGAGAACAAAACGATGTATCGAATAATGTGATATAAATATCCTAATAATAATAATAATACAATATAATAACAATATCTAATGACTGGACGTTGGACGTATTCATACGAATACATAATAATGATGCTCAATTATAGAGAAACAGCACTACTAAACGCGATATAGAAGCTTTGATTAAATATCACTGATTTAAAAAAAAAATGACACCGAAATCAGGAACATATTGACGGGCTTCATAAAAGGAAATTCGATGACAAAAGTTATGGTAAACTAGATAATACATCAATAACTATGTTTCCAATATAAATGTATACATATTATATGTTGATTTTCACAGACCATTGATAGCTCAAAACGTGGGATGCATGAAGTTTGGAAATTTCAGATAAATTAATTGGTCTAATTAAAACGACTTTGAAAGACTCAAAAGCAGTAGTTAGATCTAAATACCGAACAGAATGCGTAATTATTCACAAGAGCATGGCAACTTAAACGAAATTATATTACAAAAATAGAAGTAATAAGCTATTAATAGAATTTTTTCTACGCTATACACAAGGAATGATCAATATTTTAATCACAAGATCAAGACCTCCAAATATTAATATTTTACTAAATAATTCTGGGTCAAATGTAATCTACTACTAAGATGAAGTTATCTACTTTAGATGGAATTGGGTGATCAAAATTAACACCGCAGTCACTAATTTAAATCTAACAATTAATTATTTGATAGCTGTACATTTTTATTTTGGTTTTCAAGCCTACTATGTTGAAATATTGTAAAGTAAACTGAATAAATACTGTGGCTTTTAAAAGTTAATATCACGAAATGGGTTGAATTTATGCTAGTAAAACAAATGTATCATACAGACTTGAAAAAAACTCAAAAAAGGCCAAGATTTAAAAAAATGGGTACTTTTATTCATCCAGTAGGGTGTAGGTGATGCCCTTTTTATCTAATATCAAAATTGATAACACGCTTATGATTTACTAACTTTAAAACACCCTGTATAAATAAAACATACTAACCTTGTAAAATAAACTAATTTAATAAAAATATATTCTATAAAAATAATAGATAGTCACGACATCTATCGTAGGTTGATAATCAACGAATATAACATCTAAAGACACTTATATGTGATATTAAATATATTTCACTTTGGCAGTTCACGACACAAAAGTGAAAATGGAATGTCGTGATCACGTCAAAGTTTTGTAGCGACTTTAGTAACAGTCAGTAACTGATATTTTTAAGTATCAGTAAAAAAATCACAGTTTGTGAAATATCGACCATCACTACTGTTTTTGATTTAATCGCGTGGTGCCCCCTCCCCCCTATAAGGCATTATGATGGCGGATGGGTTCCATCATATACCGGCACCAAGTTGTACTTGGTTATACGCTTTTACAGATAATTTTATCCTATTAAGTGACTACGATAGATGTCGGACTATCTATCATTTTTGTACAACAAAGAAATACTGGGTGTATATACAGAGTAGGTTTTTGAAACTACGCATTCCAACAAAGTACCACTGATGATTCATATAAGGATGAACTATGTATGGTAAAGGTCGGAGTGTATAATTTCAAAAACTTACTCGCTCCGTTTTTGAAAAATATATTCTGTTAAGACCAGTATGTCATTTAATAATGAAAATTGATATCATAAATAAAAGATATTTTACACCTCTAAGATGAAAACAATCATTGTTAGCTATATCTAAAATAATAATAATATACGGGTATTAGCACTATATTACTTACTATAATCATTCTTTTCGCTCTATTTCTCCCAATAAGTGCAGAAAAACATATTCGTTAAAAAACAAATTGTTAGTGACGGTATGTTTTTTCGACCAATCATTACTTTTTATCCCTCTGCGTATATTGACTCAGAGCTTAGTCGAGAGAAAAATACATCATTATTCTTGTAATGATCAACGAAGCAACATGTGTCTTATAAAAACAAAGATACAGGGGACAAAAAATAACCATTACTAACGTGATTTAAAAAGCAATCAAAAGTATTTTCTAATGGTTTATTAAGCCAAATTCATATGTATTTTGAAGTCAAAAGTTTTTAACTGATACTTGTAGGGGATTACCAATGTATAGTAAGTAGATATAAGATAATACCTATAAAATAATTTCAAGAAAATGAAATCAAAATAACTCTAACTTTCTTTCTTAATGTTGCCAAACTGCGGTATGCATACAAAATTAAAATAGAAAAAAATTCAATATATATCTTGAATATAAAACTATAAAAAATTAAAACAAATTTAACAAAAATAAATTTAAAATATAATATTTAATTTATTATCTTACAAATACTATAAATTATAGCATGATGACATTTTTATGCCTAATTTAGACATGACGTATGTCACTTCAGCCTGGTTTAAGATAAATTTTATACATTTTTAAAATCCAATTATTTCATTGATTACAGGAATTTTTATATGTACGTGTATTTCAGTAATACCATGTATATATATTGGGTGGTTTAATTTGTATGGAATAAATTTTACCTACCACGGATACCGTTCAACGTGAAAGGACTCTAAATTCTACGAAAAATTGCCCATACCTCTAAAAATTTAAGTTTAGGTTCTTGTATGCATACTGTGTTGTTGTGTATATATATGAAAATTTACAGTTTTTTTTTTATTTTTGTCTATGAAAATACCAACATAGATGCTTTTGAGTACGAGAATTCTGAAACTGACATCTATTTTTATCAGCGCCAGATTTAGGAACTGAGTTGACAGTTTTCTTGATTTTATCTAAACAAAATAACAACCCAAGGGTTTTTCTATGCAATAATTCCGAATTATTATTTTTTAGAACGCCATCTGGTGCCAGTTTCGGTAACTGAATTAACATAGTTCTTGATTTTATCTTGGACAGTTTTATTTTACCGGATGTCAATGCATCATGGGCCACCCCTATAACCCTTAAAGGGGTTGATTTATACCAAATTGTGATCGATTAGAATATATATTTGGATTTTTTTAAATAAAAATCCAATCCGATATGACATAAAAATTGTCAAGTCAAATGGAATTAACCTTTTACAAAATCTTTAACACTTTTGTTTCAAAAATATCTTTTATTTTAATGTATAGATTTGTCTATATCTGGTCCCCATGTACCACTAATATACACAACAATTTTCGTATTTAGTAAATAAGTTTCCCAACTTTTTTATACTATTCAATACTAAGAAGATGCTATATAAAAGATGTAGGTAAGGTTTCGCGGCTTTTCTTTACCTTTGACCAAATATCCATCAATCATCAGTAACTCGCTTCAAAGCTCTATGAAAAATAATATAAATAACCCTTCTCAGACTTCGTAAGCTGTGAAAAAGCATGGTGACAAAAAAATTAATGCACAATTTGAAATGATCGATTTGGTAGCCTAAACACGACTAAAGCAACGACCCGGGCATAAATAATACTTTTTACTTGCAAATTCTTAGACTCGTCTGGATCATTAGGGAAAGCTTTTATATTAGCACATATTTGAATGAAACTCATAAAGACACGTTGTTTTTTTCATCAGGAAAATATTGATTTTACTCTTTTACAAGCACTTAAACATCGGATTTTTGAAAGTTTTTCTAAGGAGTAAATAAAGCACATGAAAGATTTGTCACTGAAACAGCATAGAAGTTCGACGAAAGTTTGTTATTTGTGAAAGCAGTCTATGTCTATGAAATGCCGTCCAAAGATTCCTCGGAAATATGGGTCACCATGTCAAATGTATCCCGATATAATTGAACCTTATGTGTCAAAAGTCAGGAAGAGTTTTATTGTTTCTTAAACTTTTTTATTACTTTACTTACGAGCTAAGTACTCTTTAATATTCGAAAACTTTTTTGATTTTGTTTGTTTGCGTGGTCACATTATATTTTGTATTATATTTAATTTATGAAAGTTTTATATAAAAAAATACTACTTCAAGAAATTTAAATAAATCAATGACAGGTACAATTCAAATACCCACCATTTTATATAAATATTTATGAGTTTTGGACTGATTTCAAATCGATGATTACGGGTCTGCAGTTGTTTTCGTATTAATCGTTATGAAGCATTACTCAGATTGTAATTTATAGTAGATTTGGAATAAATTTAATGGATACATCGGTTTTCGGGGATATATATTATATTTATCATCATAATTGTATAAAAAGCTTCATTCATGCAAACTAAGTTGGAAATACCACCAATTATTCACGGCTGAAAATGAATGAAATATGTACATTTGAATTTTTGTAAAATTTTTGAAAATAATATATTTTAAGTATTAATCAACATTACAAAGTTTAAATACCAGATAACTAGTAGATTTAAATAATTTACACTTAATCGATCATTTTAATGACATATAAACACAGAGTTTTGAATTCCTGGCAAAATAAGTGGCAACAGTCGTAACGCAATTTACGTCAAATAAAAATAACATTTAAAAATTGAAAATTAACATCTAGAAACCGTAGTAAATAAAATACTTCACAATAGGGCAAAAAAAATTTGTTCTAACGTACGAAAAGGAATATCTACACAAAACATAGAAACGTAGGAAAAATCAGTTATCATGAAAAAGAAAAATACAAAGTAGAAAACGCAATTAAAGAAGCAAACCCAGAAAAAAATATTTTTACACATTACAGAAATCACTACGAAAAAAGAAAAACGAGGTTATTAATTAATTATACAGTATATTTGAAACCTAATAAAGAAAGACCGATATAATGTATTTGGGCCAGTAGTATCTATTTCTGTTTTATCGCAACTACAAACAAAATAAAAATGTAATAAAGATCGTTTTAAAATCTAACAAAAGCAATGAAAATTTAATAAAATACGTTTATTTATCATGTAATGAATTTGCTTTCAAATTTACTTTCAAACTAGTATGTTAATAAATATTCTCTTGAGACTATACTTACTCTACGCTAGTTTCGCAAATAAGAACTTAAATATTAATCCGGCTGTGGATGCCTTTCATGCTATTAAATTTTATATCGTTTTAATCTTGCGTTCTTTAATATTCTAGTAGTAGACCTTATGAATTTTTTGTTATTGTTTAATCTACTCTATTTTTTAAAAGCAGAATAAGGCGAAAATACCTGAATATAAGTTTTACCACTTAAAAATATTTACCGAGGAATTTCGTGAAATTCATTTAAAGTAAAAATTTTAGCACTCTCGGTTCAGGTTTCTTATTTTATCAAACTTTACTAAACTTTTGTGACCTAACTTTTATATAAAATGTACTCTCATGATTGGGTTCGAAATAGTTTTGTTTCCCTTTTATTTAAAAAAGTTTTAGATGCTATTGAATATATATTAGAAATTGAAGACGATTGAATTTAAAAATAGCAAAATGCAAAAAAATAAACAGATCATAATTATTAAAACGGGTATTACTTTTATTTTATGAGTTAAAAATAGGGGAACAGACGCAGGCATTTTTTCTAAAGGCCTGTCAATCAAAAAAATCCACTGGTAGGACCCAGACAATCATAAGACTATGTTTAGGAACTCGTTTGGGTAAGAGAAATTTATGTACCGAGTATACAGATGAGTTAGCTAGGTAA